>OY728126.1:1590364791-1591614791 GCA_963277665.1 Viscum album
AATGTATTATGTGTTCATTAATACATTTACGTAATATAAATTAAACGTTCAACTACTTCTATAGATAAAAGATTATCCACATGCTGATGCTCCTAATCATAAGGAATAAGAGGTCTCTCAATATGATTATGCTTCCAATCTAGAGGAACAATAGGCTTATCCATATTTTGATGCTATCAATATTTAGGAACAATATATTAATTATTTTAAAACCGAGAAAATGATATAAGTTGGAAAACCTATGTCAATAAAAAAAGAACTGTGTTGTATCATGACAATATTAAAAATAATATTATTACACCATGGAATTTTTAAAATAGAAACATAATTTTCTCTATTGTGTATAGAATACTAAAACCTAATTACAAGATAATATATCATCCCTATAATTTATGGTATATTTATTCTAAAACAAATTCAATCACTTCGATAGCTTCCATGACAAGAAACACTAGGTTTAACAAAACATTATACTCTATTAAAATATTATTATTTAAACAGGAAAATACTAAAAAAGACATTAAGTATGAAGGAATGAATATTACTAAATTAATTATGAAAATTTTAACGTTTAAAAAGGTATAAAAAAAATTCAATTTTTAACTATTTTTTGAAACTACATAAGAATCATTTTAATGTAAAATTAATTTTTTCTTGAAACTGTATTTTTCTAAAAGGTGGTTAAGTCACACTTTGGTAACACAAATTATAATTTATTTTTACCACATTTATAAAATTTATTTGGAAAAATAATATTATTTTTTGAAATCACCATATCAAAATTAAATAAGGGTGATTTGTTTTTGTATTTTTCTTTGAAGTTTCAGTATTCAATGAATAGTGAAAAATACTAATATTTACAGAAAATTGCATTTTTGATTAAATAATTTCCAATGATAAATTATCATTTTAATATATTTTAAAGTAAAATTTGTACATTTATGATATATTATATCTAGTTTATTTGATTTTCATCATGTTATATTTAATTTTGATAATAAAACCTTCTATACTTATGAAAATTTACACTTTGAAAACCCACCTTTTCATTGCATCAACTTGTATAATTTTAAATTTAATTCCTTGAATTTTGTTAGTTGAATTTTTAAAAACGGATTAAAAATTTAAAATATTTAAAATTTATATTATCAAACGAGGTCAAATTAATTTTTTACCAAATTTAATAGTGAAAATAGTAAAATATATTTACCACAGTTAAGGAAAATATGGGTTTACCATTGGGTTAAACTATGAGTACAAGTGTTAAAATGAACTAAAAACTTGTAAAAATATTATTGGATTGAAATATTTCCACATTATAATTTCCAAAATGTGAAACAAATTTTATCTAGATGACTTTTTCATGTGAATTACTTTATCAATTCAAATTATTTTTGGGAAATGTTTAATTAATTTCAGAGAGGGTTACCTTTCCCAACTTATAAATGGGAAATCCATCATCTTAGTTATTCAAACCCCAAAAAGAAATTTTTCTTGACCAAAAACTGAAACAATGTTTCCAAAAATAAACTTATAAGTATTATAGAGTTTATGTTCCTCCAAAAATAACATCCTTAGGGACCTTAATAAGATATCAAAATGAGGTTTCTATTAGAGAAGTTAATAGTCTTAATAAAGTTCTTTCATTTTTTTCTTATTTTCTGACAATAAATTATGTATTAACACATATAATAAAAAAAATAGTGTCTACACTAAAATGAGATGTTATCATGTTTATGGGATAATAATTATCCCATTACACTTCTGTTAAATTAAAACAAAATCACAGATAACGAGTATGGCTTGTTATTGCCTCACAAACCAACGTAGTTCATTTTGAATCTCCAATGTTCAAGGATGGATATAATGATTTATTTAACACATTAATATTATATTTATGATATTATAATACCAATTTCATTTTAATATCACATATAATTTTTTACATTCCTTTCCTTTTCAAATAGGATAACATCACTCGTGTGTACAGCAAACTACCGCCTCGTGAAGAGATGTGACTCAATTTTCACTTATTGTAAAAATGGAATGTAATAAGGATACAATTAATGAATATATGTGATATTTATGATCTGTTTTTTATTATATAAAATTATTATGTCACTTAATTTTATACCATTTCACTACTAATGGAATTGTATCGTCGCCCGTGCATAGATATGACTGACCATCTCCCCGAAGCGATGCGATTCATTTTCAATATTTATCTTTAAAAAATTGGTATGAAAATTTATCTAATCATTAAATATGATATTTATAACATTATTATAATTATTTATATGATATATATATATCCTATGTATAAAGATCATAACATTCATGAATAAATATGCATGAGAAAGCAATGAAATTAACACCCGAAACAATGAAAATAAAAAAATATTTTAAACCAAAGGGAGATAAAATGTTTTAATATGATCATAAATGATATTAGATATATTATTATGGTTATATAATAAATTAATAACATGATTAAAACCATTATACATGAGGTAAAGACACATACAAAGGCAATCGAACTTGGGATATGTATTTCTTGTCTCTCATTTACATCTCTGATACATATGTAATATTCACAACTTATTTCCACTATGTGGTTTATATACTGACCATTTTATATGATATATAATGAACCAATTTATCTTTATGGTATTTAATGTTTAATTTTATGCAATTTATTTTTTAGTTCTTATGATTCAGAAGTTACCAATTTGGTAATGATGTATTTCACAATCTCATCATTATTTGGGTTTATTTAGGTTTACAACTACCATGGGAGAATAATTTGATATTTTTGTATGAAAGTAAAAATATTTTCTTAAACATTGTTTATTCATGGAATTTTTCATGTAATAATACCATTTTACCTTTATTTTGAACTTAAAATGTTTGATAATTTTTTTTAATAAAATGACACTTCATTTATCACATCGGTTGGAAATATTTTCTTCTTCCAAACCCATGTTTTCTAAAAATGTTTTCAAAAATTTTAGTACACTTATAAAAAAATTTTATTTATGTTATTTTAGACCATTTAAACTTTTTACAAAATTTTTTGGAGGAAGATTTATTTAATTTTCAAAATAATGCCTATTTCAATTTTTTTAAAAATGCGACAGAAATGTTTGTTTTGATGTGTATAAAATGAATAGAATTTTCTGTCATAATGAATAGTAAATATTTTAATTATTATTTTTCATGTTTAAAATGCCTAATTTTTATAAAAATTATTTTTTAAATTTTATTTCGTATGTTTTTTTAAAAGGTTATTTCTATAACGAAAAAGTAACTTTTCTCAAAAATGTTTTAAGGATATGTTTCTAGTATTTGTATTCATCAAAGTAATCAATAATCTATTTTACATATAATCCACTAAGTATATATCATATTTATTTAATTATTATTATTTATATAGTTGGTTTATAACAATTTTAATCGAGGATATACAATTTTATTACAATTCACTATTTTACTCTAGATGGTTTATGATTATATTTATTGATTAAGGTAAGTATTAACATTGTGTATGTTATTTGTTTAATATAGATGTTTAAATTTGATGTGTTTCTCCACATTCATATAAAGAATAAATTGAAATTAGTAATTTATGGGTGGGGCACACAATATTCCCCCGATGCATCGTTATATATCGTGAGATAAACTTGATTGGGTTTTGGAAAAATCCATACCCATTTATTTAAATTTCTTGGAATAAAGTATCAAAGATATGTTTTAGATATATGAAATTATGCATTCCATAATTTTGAATTTATTTTTTGATATTCTATATAGATATTTGATTAGCTAGAATACCCATGGTAATGTTTTCAGAACCATGTGTATATTTATATGGAATAATTTGATCATTATTTATTCCTTCCATATTATGTTCAAGTTATTGTTTAAATAGAATGCATTTTTGTTTTTTTACATTCTATATTTATTATGAATTTTTTTATTTATATCATCTATTATATTCATTCCATTACTAATATTGTATGATAACCCCATTCTTATGTTTTATTTTCACCAGGATATTATGATGTTTTTTGTGATTGAAACAACATGAGGAATATTGCAGTTATTAAAGAATTTTTTTGTGTTTTCAATTATAATAATAATTTCCATTATGTATATAGTTTATCAAGACAAATAAACTACTCAGACCTTTGTAATTATATTACTTTTATATTATTCTATTGTAATAAAGTAGATATTGAATCTGGGCTACTGGGGTCGGGGTCTCTATTGTTGGTATCATAGGAAGTTTAGTAGAAAAATTGGAATCTTGATTTAAAAAAAATAGATTAGGGAACAAAAACCTAAGATTGAATTTGTAGATATATACGTAATAAAATTAAAAAAAATTTGTATAAAATATATTATTTAGTTTTTCTTATAAAATATATCACTATATAAATAATACAAGTGGATGTGTTTATAGAGTAGATATATTTAAGGGTAATAACTCTGAAAAGGGTGCATTGGGCTTCACCTGATCATCACTAGGTTCTTAATAACAAGACATACTCTACATAAAGTATGAAACTATTAGGGGATATACTTATAATAAATCATATTTTCATTATAAACCATTATGAAGGAGATGAAAATAATTATATCCCCAAATAAACCATGTTTATGATTATGAGATTATCTATGCATAAAAGTTTCAATTTATGTTATGTGTTTCACTATTTTTGAGATTATACATTATTTTTTATAATTTTATGGTCTAATATTGTGTATTTCATCATTTAGAAATGGAACATAGTGGAAGAAATGAGAACCCTATCAATGAACCCAAACCAAAGAATATTAATGATCATTTTTATGAAGATTTTAAGCCTATATTTTGAAGCCAATTTGTCTATCAATCATTCACAACATACAAAGACATAATATCATGTACTTTCAAGATAAATTAATAATTTTATAATTATTATTACTTTAATGGGAATAAATAGAATAATAGGAAAATAGATAAAAAGAAATATTAAGGTAATAATGAAAAGAATTGTTTTCAAACATGTGATACTTATGGATGGAAACATATTGGTACATTATTAAAAGGAAAATGGGTTTTAATTATGTGTAGAGAAAATATGCCACCATGATAATGATTTCAGTGGAAATAAATAATCCTAAAATGTCAAATTATTTCACTGTAAGGATATGAGGCACTAATAAAATGAATTCCCCAAGCATTAGGGATATATAACAAAAAATAAGCTAAGGGATCAGGGTCAAGGTGATGTTATTACTATAGAATAAGTGGAATGATTAATTATTTTGTGGCTAGATTAAAAAATTATATTTTAGGATTATTTTAATCAATGATATTCTTATTTAAATAATTGTGAAATTTATAAGGATTGAAGTGTAGTAGTATTTCATTATGTATTTGAAAGAAGGTGTTGAATGGTATAAAGAAAAGCTATTTAGTGAAAAGTTATTCTTACTAGAAAACAAAATATTGAGGGAGGATTACAAAAAATATATGCTTGATGTTGAGACAATTATGATAAATTCATTTTTATAAAGGCATTAGTAAACATTAGGGTTGATATAATCATTGATGTTTATGTAATTATGGGTTATTAAAATAAGGTATCATTATAGGAATTATATTGTCATTGTTTTAGAAAAACGATATCCTCTATGTTGGGTGACAACTTGTTGCATCTTGAAAGGCCATGGGGTTTAAAACTAGAACCGAAAGACGATAAAGGTTTATCAACTACCACTAAAAGACATGATGTAATAATTCATATTTCATTGTTTTTAATTAGATGTTTTGATAGATAAAAATAAATATTGAACTAGTGGTGTTACTTTTTAGGTTTAGATATCAATGTAGTATATTGGACAACATCTTAAAATGATATTTTTATTTGAAAATATTTATAAATATATGGAAAGAATTATTACTCTTTAATAGATATTAGGATTTATCAAATGCTTATTTCGGGGCTTCATGCATAGAAAACTCTTCTTGAATATTATTTTCGCGTAGTAAGAAATGAAGTAAAAAATGATCAAAGAATTAAAAATATATGAAATCATTCCTTTGAGAAATAAATATATCAAGAATATTTTCATATATTCTAAGTCTATATGGAAAACTAATTACATAACTCTTGGAAATAGATATTGAAAAAACAATTATCATATTATCTTCATTTATGTTGAAATAATGCTCATTTAAATAATCATATATTTATGGTTTTGAGCCCTTAAATTTCTATTTATCATTAAATTTCTTGTGATCAAGGACATATATCAATATATATAATTATTTGTGTTTTTCTTCTAAGTCCATATCTTCACTTTCCACAAATGTCCTCCTACTTAAAAACTAGTTGTGTGTTATTCAATACGGCCTTTTTTCTTCCATTTATATCATATTAATAGGATTTTTATTATCCCATTTTTATTATGTGGGTTTTAAATAATGTTATTTTATAATTAAAACCCTTGATTTTTGAGATCAAGATTAAATTTGGAGGAAAAAATTTATTTAATTGGGGGAGAATGTAAGACCACATGATTTTTCAATAGGAAATTCTTGTTAAGTTTCCTGTATGACACATAAAACCAAGAATAGAATTTAATATAACATCATGAGAATTAATGATATATTTATTTTTAAATATGTTAAATCTATTTGATTGGTTTTCAGTAATGCATCATGGGGTTTAAATGAAACATGAAACTCTATTAAAATATTCTTATTTAAGCACAGACATTTTAACCTAGCTGTTAAGTTAGTGGGTATGAATAATACTAACTAAATTATTAAAAATTTATGTTTTAAAAATATACAAATTATATTTAATGGTTATCTATTTATTAAAAATAAAATAAGAATCATTTTAATATAAAATAAGTGTTTTATGAAAAACTATTTTTTTGAAAAGGTTGTTTAATCGCACTTTTAGAACATAATCTATAATTTATTTTTACCAATTTTATAAATTTTATTTTATAAAGTAAACATTGTTTTTGAAATAAATATATTTTAATAATATTATTTTTCATTTTTTGTATTTTTTTAAGAAGTTTCATTTTTTGATGAATAGTGAAAAATACTGATTTTTGCTAAAAACAACCTTTTCATTTAAGTAATTTATAAGGTTAAATTATATTTTAAATTGGTTTTAATGTAACATGAGATAAAATATATTAAAAAATAACGAATTTTTGTCATTATAATCAATTTATAATTTTTATATTAAAAACTTCTATACATAGAAATTTTTTCTATTTGATTAACAACTTTTACATCCCATCTGAGGGTATAATTTTAAATTGATATCTCTGAATTCAATGAAATATATTTGAAAAAATGGATTAAATACTTTAAAAACGAATAATTAAAATTATCTAATCTGTTAATCTTAATTTTTGACTAATATTATTAGTGGAAACAGAAAAATATAATTTCCATAGTTAAGGTAAAAATGAAATTACTCTGGGATTAAACATAGAAGGTACGGGTTACAATGGCCTAAAATATTCTAAAAATATTTTTCGATGGAAATATTTCCACTTTATACAATCCAAAAATATAATGTAATGTTATTTGGTAGCTTTTTTCATGTTATTGGATTTATCATTTTGGATTCTTTTTGGAAATATCCAAGTAATTCTTAACAGGGTTCCATTTCCCCACTTATAAAAGGGAAATACATCCCCTCAGTTATTCACACCCATAAAGACAATTAGATGAAATAACACTGACAAAGTCTTTCTCAAACATCCTTATATATATTCTATAGCTACTTGTCCTCACAAAATACCATCCCTGGGGCCCATAAGAGGATATCCAAAGGTGGTTTCCCTTAGGGAATGTAATTATCTTAACATAGATATTTCATTTTTTCTCTTATTTTTAAAATTTTATTATTTATTAACTCTAGAAATATGAAAATACCATTATAAACAATATAATAAAATTTTATTATTCTTATTTCATATTATTTATTCATATCCACTTTCATCAAATGGGAAATAAAATCATCGAACGTGTGTATGGAAGACTACTGCTTCAGGAACTGATGTAGGTTGTTTTCCATCACCACCTTTTAAATATTTATTTATTGATAGATTTACCAAATTTACATAATATAATATACATTATTATAATTATTTAAATTTAATAACACATATATCTTTTTATGTTCCCTTTAATTTGAAATATGATAACGTCTCTCCTATGTACGACAGATTAGCACCTCACGAAGCGAAGTGATTCATTTTTTACATATTAATTAAATGGAATAAAATAACGATTATGTTAATTAATATATGTGATATATATTTTATGATATTTATTACATAAAAATTATTTATAACCAACTTATTTAAACTTTCACTCATTAATGGAATGATATCGTTGCTCATGCGTATGTATGACATACCATCCCCACAAAGCTAGGTGATTCATTTTCCATGAAAAAGTCCAATAAGAAGTACTAAAAAAGTATCTATATACTAAATATGATATTTATAAAATTATTATAATTCCTAATATGATATATATTTATATATATACTATGCATAAGAAACATTACTTTCAGGATAAAATTCGCAAGGGAAATCATGGGAAATAACATCTTAAACAATGAATATAATGAAATATTATTAACATACTAGTGGTAAAATGTTATAAAAGGATAATAAATGAAATTATAAATATTATTATGGATCTATTATAAATTTATAATAGTATTAAAACCATAATAGAGTATCCACATACTCATATGAAAGAAATCAGTCTAGAGGTAAGGGTTTCTCGCCAGACTTTTAGTTTTTTGAGATAAATGAAATATTCACCACATGTTTACTTTTTGTGTTGTATATAACATAAATTTGAAATTTTTTTATCATTATTATATTGATATAAATGGTATTTAATATTTCATTTTATTATATGTCTTGCGATTGAAAAGTTAAGAAAGTAGTAAGGGTTTATTTCACAATCTCATCACAATTCCGGATTGTTTATCTTTACGTCACTATGAGGAATTATTGGATATTTATATCTTAAAATAAATATATCCTCTAAAAAATTATTTATTAATTATAGTTTCTAGGTAACAGTACCATTTTACACTCTTTGGTTGTCTATATAATTGATAAAATGTTTTAAAGAAAATCAAACATTATTTCTCTCTTCTGTCCGAAATCCCTTTTCCTCAAAAATCATGTTTTGAATAAATATTTTAAATTTTTTTAGTCCTTATAAAAATTATTTATTAAATTAATTTTTATCCATTTTTACAATTTAATTTTCTAAAATGAATTTTCATGTCATTTTGAAAATAATTCCCATTTGGATTTTACCAAGAAAATGAGAAAGAAATCATTGTTTTAACATGTACACAATGAACAGAATTTTTTACCATCTTTGAATGTAATTTTTTTAACTATTATTTTTCTATTTATAAAAGGGTATTTTTGATGAATAGTGATTTAGAATTTTTTTTGATATTTCAGTTGTAAAAAATGATTTACAAATTTCAAAGGTTGTTTTTATAAAAAATGTTATTTGGGGATCTTTTCATGGTATTTATATTCATAAAAAAACAGAAAAATTATTTTATATATGATACACTAAGGATATAATATTTCAATACCATTAGTATTATTTATCCTAATGGTTTATGATCAATTTGACTGGGGATGTACAATTTTATAACCAATCACCATTTTATGTTGGATGGTTTATGATCATGTTTATTGATTAGTGTAAGTATTAACTGTTCATATATTATTTTTTCAACATTAGTTATTATTTTAATTATGTGTCCCCCATTTCATATGAGGAATGCATTTTACTTAGTATGTGATGGACATAACCAACAATACACACATGACACATCGATAGGTCTCATTAATCAAACTAGATTGGGTTCCGGGAAAGGCCTTACCCATTTATTTAGATGTATTGGATCAAGCAATCAAAAATATTTTTTAAATGATAAATATTATTAATGGAGTATCCCCAACTATATTAGACACCCAAACAATGATTTCGGTCAAGGTTTCATTATACATAGGTGCACCTCTGCAAATTCCAAAGGCCACTGACTTATAGTAAGGGAGTGATGAAGGGTAGTGGTGAATTTATAACCATAGGTGATGATATAATAGTAGTTTAAAAACATATATATAACATGATGTGGAAGGATAAAGACTTAGAAGAATCAAAACAGACTCACGAATAGTGGAAACACAATCAACAATATACATCAGGGAAGAATAACTAAACAAAAATAGCGGAAATAAATAAAGAATCCAAACATACCACTTATATCCCTAAAATATAGCATTCTTATATATCAGGTCATACATATCCCTATCTATAAGGGGTTCTTCAATGGTGAACCTGAATACAATACAAACATATATATCATGCTGATAGAATAGAAAACAAAATAAAAACCAAAAAGTATCTCCTATAGAGGTAAGAACCTCAAGGTCCCTTTCCAAAATCCATTTCCAAACTACTACAAATGTCCAACTCCTAAAGTCCATCACTTACCTAAAAATAATAGCATAATGAATATATGCATCCCTAAGGGATTGTTTTTTTTTTTGAGAATTATTCTATGTAGGATACAACCCATTTGTATATACCCAATGTAAGAGTTTAAACAAGTGTGAACTATAAATGTGAATAAAATTGCACGATAAAAATTAATTAAACGAAATCTACCCTAGCGATCAACAGACCCGATGCTCCCCTAGTGCTCCCATGGCACCCAAAGGTATCATATGATGAAAAATATCCCATGTGAACCCTTAGGTTTCACATCTAGAAACGTAACCCTGCATAAGTGCCTCTAACACCATGTGTCCCAAATAAAACCACCGATGTTTCAAATAAACATCCCAGAAAGCAGAATCTAGTCCCTCAGACCCCTACTCAAAACCACTCGTATGCTCAATGACCGATATTCATTGGCACAATGATGTATGGCCTCAAATATAAATCACCATAGGCTCATATCATGTGATCTTGAGGAATGATGATCTTTGTCCTCCCAAAATAGTCTAGGCCCAATAGAATCAATACGATGAGCATCATCCCTCAACTGATATCCTCAATGATATCACCCAAAGGCTCCTGTCCTTCTCATGTATTTCGATGGAATGAACCCCTAAAAATAATTACATAAGCTACACTACTGGGTTCCTCTACACACATTATTGGTCATTACCACCTAATCACCGAGTCAAATAGTGTGCAAATGACTCCAACTTGTAATTGGTGATCACGAGCGAGTAGAAATCACCAAAATAGTACCTAATCCACATCCAACTGGTAAAATGTGCTCCTAATACATTGTCGCTCAAATATTATGGACATTCCATCAAATAGCATGGATTATTCCCTTATCTTGATGAAAATTTCGTATTAATCCAAAGTCCACAACATCAGACCAGTGATCACATCACTCATATATATATATGTGTGTGTGTGTGTGTGTGTGTGTATTTATGTATGTAAATGTTTTTTCCAATCCCATCCATATAAAAATGCTGCCTTAATCATGATGGTCGTGCCACCCCAGTTTCCCCAGGCCATACCTATCATGAACCCATTGTTTACATCACATGCATTTCAATAAGTTCATATATATAAATTACATCAATCAAAGAAAAATTCAATATAATTGAATTGAACAACTTTAAATAAATTTAAAAAATCAATATAATTGAATTTAACACATAAAATTAAATGAAAAACTCAATTTAAATAAAAAATTTAATTAAATAAAAAAGCACACCCCGACCTAACTTCACAGCTGGTCAATGTCCTCTAACTCAAACATGAATGTATGAATATTTCTAGGGAATTACTAAAGGAATCCTACAAGGTCACACATTAAATTTATCCACATGTATTCAATATAAAATTGGTCTTGCTCAGTTACACAATGAAACACTAAAATACACACCCCCAAAACAACTGTGAAAACATAAATAAAGTCATGAACCATCGCTTTGGACATGTAGACGTGGGCACATTCGATATTAGCCATTATGTCCATGTGGTTTGGAAGAAATCGAAATTTCTACCAAGAACCCTGGAAATAAGGAATAATATTTAAAAACATTTAGGGTTCCCTAAGATAGGAGACAAATGAGGAGGCCCAGTTCTGATAATCCATATTGAGGACTTTCTATTGCACTATAATGATCTAAAAATGATGCACCTTTGAAGGGATGGGATCAAAATCGATGGGATAAAGAAATTTCTGCCTCCCTCTCCTATACGTGTGACCTATGAAGATAATTGAGGAGGAATAAGGAAATGAAGAGAAGGGAAAAATTTAATTTTAATCCATTAATAATATCTTATGGTTACTTTGTATGGTTTTCGAAACAATGCACAAATTGTGCTAGCTACAGTGTAGAGGTACTACCTATATGGCAAGACCCATGCAACTTTCAACATGATTTTCCCAAACCATGCACAAACCGCATGGACGACTCTACAAACACCTCAAATGTGGCCTCCTAACATTACACACCACATGCCCAGTTTCTCCCATACCATGCACAGTGAAGAATGGGGTTACACGGTTATCTAGAAGAGTCTGTACACTTTTCCCCAAACCATGTGCCTTGACATGAAACTTAAAAAATAGGCCTTCATGGAATTGATGATCCCTAATCCCTTATGATCACCTAAGAAAATATATAATAATCTAAAACCATCTAAAAACATGTTATATGGATGATGGAAAACTCATAAATGAGTTTTTATACTTGAAAAATTATTCGGCATACCCACTAAATAAAAAACTCAAAAAGGATAAGTTTTCAGCCTGATTAAAAAACACAAGACATTACAATCTACCCACCTTAACATAGCTTATCCTTGATATATAAAACCAAAACCAAATATTGAACTGAACATACCAATCCTAGTAAAAACAACCCAGAATACCCCAATATCATTGGAATAGGTCATCTACCTCAAGGGGATCCCCCCATTAGGGGTGACTTACAGTAGTCTTGTCTGGACAAAAAACTAAAATTAAAAAATGGTCCACTGATCCTTTAACGGACTCAATGTCTCCATATGATTTATAATCACTCATGCACCTCATCAGGTGATCTCATTTCATACATTACACCCATAAGGATACCACAATGCATAAGTGCCTTCATCATGCCCATGTAACACATTGCACAAATGAGGTTCTACATCACATAATATGATCAAAATAAAACCCAGTTCCTCACACCTCAATCAATTACCACACCATAACAGTCCTAAGATGCCTAAAAACCTCAATTAAACATCATCACCATGATACCCATATGACAAAGCACCTCAGTAATCCATAAAACCAATGTTACTCACATATAAAACATGATTCCGCACACCTCTTATATATATTTTTGACCCACCCAAAGTAGCCAACCTACAAACCAACATCTGGTTAGTTCACATAAATATACTATGTACCACGTGTACTAGAAAAGGACATGTCTTAACATGACATTACAGATAAATACATAATGAATATATGGGGATACCAATGGTGTACCTATGACCATTATCATCCTACTAGTCTACTTTTCCCTTAGTATCTCTACAGAATGCACCTAGCCCAAAGCTTGACTTCCTCAAGCACAATCTCCATATGTGACAACACCATCCACCTTCCATTTACCCCCTAGTTGGGTCCCACTATCACATTAATGAACTCCTCATGTAGCTGAGGCTCACATACCATCACCCGGTACAACTCTAGGTCAAATCTCAAAAACCCCAATTCTACCCCTTTCCCTAGATATTGGCTATTCATAATGGATTTTTACAGAACCACTTGTGATTCTCAACATGTAAACATGCTAGAAACTCTTTTAGAGGCCACTAAAACTGAGGCTGAACATGCCTTGGATGCCCAAATTGAATAAAAATTGCATAAGACCCACACTATGGTGGTTTACACAAGTCCTTGGCCCGATTTCCCAATTAGAACTTGTATCTTCCTTACTTCAATACGTCTAAATTTTCACCACTAAAATCAACTGAAACTGTTACCTAGATTGAGTAATACATATAAGTCAAGTTTACCTCGACTACGAGTTCCTCGTTTACCACCTATTAGAATGAGTCCAACATTATGATGTTTACCTGCACCTGAATGATGCTATTTAAACCATCCTTGAAGTTCCTCACCCTATTGGTTTCGTCCCTCACCTTTTGGGATGTAAGGAGAGACAGTTTGGTGAGCGTTGTTGCATCGTCCATGATAGATGTGTCATCCTATTAAAGGATCAAGAACTCTTTATCTCTTATAGGAAGAAATACTCAAAGAACCGGGCCTCAAAATCATTTTAGGCCTGTCTATTGTGTCTTCCTACCTGAACATGCATGTCCAACCAGTGCTTAGTCGGTCCTCTGAGCATATAGGTTTCTAGTTTCCCCCTCAATCCCAGAGGAATATCTAACTTCTTGATGTTATTATACATCGAATCAATCCAATTCTCAATATCCTGTGGACCACCTTCACCTTGAAGAATTAGTGGGTGTTGTGAATGGAAATTTTGCATATGATAATCCATAGAAGGATTTTCTCCCTTATCGACCTTATCAGTACCATGGACCACACATACCAGGCTGGCTCAAAGCTTCTCAACAAGCCACAAACCAAACACTATCAACTCTAGTGGCTTCTCCTCCTTCCTTAGAATGTGTGCCTAAGCCTGTCTCTAAGCTTGTACCTAACCTTGTCCCTAAGCCTATACCTGCTCTACATGAACATAGTGGTCTCAACCTGAATGTGATCCTATGAAACTCCATGCTGCCTACTAGACAATCCATCTGATCCATCATGATGGAAACCCTCCTGACACTATACATTCTCATTCATCCCATACACATATATATAAAACCCAGATAGGGAAATCAGTAATATGTAGTGCATAATAACTACCCTTTCCCTTTACCATCGCAACCATTACACATGGAATCCCCACCACATGGTCTCCATACCCAGCCTCAACAGAGCCATGTATCAGGTATTACCCAAGATACACCAATCTAAATGAACTGTGTAACTTCAAACTGAGGACCTCATCGACCAACCTACTGATCAAAATCACCCCATATCATACCTTCCTGCCTGTATAAGAGTCAGGCCCATTTTAAAAATAAAATAATATATATATATATATATATATATCACATGGAATATTTTATTTCACAATACATTCTCATAGGTTCACGATGATACATAACTAAACATCCTATTGTGCCTATCAAAACATAAACAAGTTTAACGAGAACACTCCACTTGACGTACTATGAAAAGAGTCCAAATCCCCTTCCTTATTGTAGGAGGCCAGATAACACTAGTAAAATATCATAACAATTATTAATTCCAATTACAACTGTACCACTCAAGATGTATGTATTATAAACTATAAACTATGAAAAATAGAACATCATTTCTTAGCCCTGGTAAATTGATCTATCCCACGTACATGGGACTGCATGTACCCAAGCATGAGCTATGAATAATGTTCTAACAATATCCGAATCTCTAATATACTATAACCAAAATATTAAGACTAGAAGAAATAATGAAAATTAAATATCGATTTCATTAGTAGCCATAGAAACACTGCTACTAAAACCCAGTCAAGAAACTCATTGATACTATCTATAGTGTCACCAACCCGATTAATCACCTGAATAGTGCTTTTGGGTCAGGTTACACTTTCCTTAGAAATATCTCCCCAAATATCAAAGGCTACCAACTAGAAATGAGGGTGCAAATAAGTATAGTGGGGTTTCTATACCCACAATTGATGATATAATAGTGGTTAAAGTACATATATATAACATTCATCAGAAGGATAAAGACGCAGCAGACTTGAACCATACCCACTAATGGATGAATCACAATAAAAAATATATAATAGAGGAATAATAACTGAATAACATTAGCAGAAAAAAAATAAAAAACAGAACATACCACATATTGCACTAAAGTAGATCATCCTAACATATCAGGTCATACGCATCACTATCTAGAAGGGGGTCACAAATGACAAACCTCAATAAAATACATAAAAATATAGAATGCTAATAAAGATGGAAACAAAAGGAAAACACAAAAGTGACCCCTACAGAGGAAATAACCTAAAGGTACATTACCAAAATCCCATACCAATCTACTTCCATGTTCAAGCTCCGGAGGCTGATCCATTTCACGAAAAAATAATAATATAATGTATACATGCATCCCAAATGGGCCGTGTAGGTTATGAGAATGATTCCAAGTAGGATACAACCCAAGTGTGTGTAGCCAATTCAAGTGTTTCAGAAGGTGCGAACTATAAAATTAAATAACATAGAATGGATAACATTAATTAAACAAAATACCCCCTTGTGATCAAAATTCACCAGGAAGTCTGTACCTACCTCAGTGAATGCTAGAAAATTTTTAGAGGAGTGGATCTTGGCCCCATGAACTAAGGAATCCTCTAATGTCAAATATCCTATGTGACCCCACATGTTCCGCAACTAGAAAATTATCCCAATGCCAAGTGCCTATAACATCTTGTGACCCATGTCAAAGTACCGTTGACCCAAAGTCATGTCCAAGAATATGTAATATATTCCCTTAGACCACTGCTCTAAATAACTCCTCAGATCGAAGCTTGACATCCAGATTTATAGTGATGTATGTCCTACAATATAATTCACCCTTGGATCATAGCATGAAATCTTGGGGAATTTTGATCTCCTTCCTCCTAAAATAGTCTAGACCCAACATCCTCAATAAGGTGAGCCTAAACCCCCAACTGATAGCATCAACAATATCTCCTAAAGGATCCTTACCTTCCTTTGACATTCTATAGAAACCAACCACAAAAAGTACCTAATCCATACTATTAGGGGCCTCTACCCACACGAGTGGTCAAGAACACCTCGAAAATGAGTCAAACTATGTGTATAAAACTCTAATTGGGGTTTTGGATGTCACAAGTGAGCTATGATCCGCAAAATAGCACCTAATCCACATCTAACCAGCACCATGTTCCCCTACGACTATGTCGCTCAAATCCGATGGTCATTTTATCCGATATCATGGGTCATTCCCTCAACATAATGGAATTTCCTTCTTAATTCGACATTTTCAATGCCCAAATAGTGATCACATCACCCAAACACACACACACACACAGAGATATATATTTAACTAGGCTAAGCCCAACCAGAGGACCATGTAACCTGATTCCCAATGTTCAATCCACCCAAACATCTCTGGGATATTCCCTTTATGAACCCGTGGTTCGCATCACATGCATTTCAAACAATTCACATATATAAATTAGTTCAATATATACAAAAAACACCAATATAATAGAATTGAACAACTTAAAATCAATTAAGAAATTAAATATAATTTAATTGAACACCTATAATCAAATGAAAAACTCAATTTAAATATAAAAATTCAATTTAACAAATAAACACACCCCAAACAAACTACTCAGGTGGTCAATGACCTCAAACATGCCCTTTAACATATGAATATGGCTAGGGAATTCTTAAAGGAATACCATAAAATCACTCGGTTAATTTGGCAACATGAAATAAATATATAAATGTATTTATCAATTATCCAAATATGTGCTCAAATTTTCACACCCAAAATAATCGTGAAAATACAAATAAAGGCATGAGAAGCCAATATTGGACTTGTAGGAATACGCATAGGTGATATTATCCTCCAACTCTAAGCAGTTTGGAATAAATTGAAATTTCCATTAAGGGCCTAAAAATAGGGGAAATAGATTAAATATATTTATAACTCCATGAGATTAATGAATAATGAGGAGGCATTGATGGGATAATCCTTACTAAGAGGTTCTATCGCACCTAACAAATATAAAAATTGAGCACCGACAAAGGCATAGAATCAAAATCCGTGGGAAGAAGAATGAAGGGCCTCCCACTACTATCAATGTGACCTTAAAGGATAAAGGATACGGGAAATTTAAATAGGGATAGGGTAAAAAAAGTTATACTAACAACTTTAATGAGACAACATGGTTGATTTTCCTAGTTTGGTACACCATGTGGGCAACAATGAAGAGGTACTTCATATATGGCACTACCAATGCGGCTTGCCGCATAGTTTTCCCTAACTGTATTCAGACCATGAGGAACCCTCTATAAAAAGGTAGAAATTTCCACATGTACATGTTCCCCACATACATAGTTTTCCACAATCCATTCTCAATGAAAAAAAGGTATTTCATGGTTAGTTGAAATAGGACACACAGTTTTCCCTAAACCATGCGCCTTGACCCATAACTCCAAAAACTAGGTCTTCAGACCTCTAATTCTCTAAAAACCCTTCTGAAAACCCGAGGCACTCTCCAAGCCTCTGAACCCATCCAATAAACATGATATATGGTGAATAAGAAACTCTAAATTGATTTCTGATTCCCTAAAAAGAATTCAATAAACCTAGTAAAAAAATTCCAAAATGGATAGGGTTCCAAGAAAATTAAAAAACAAGATATTTTATAATGAATTCCATCATTTTTAATTATGTTATTTATATTACATGTTATATTTGATTAGTTATAATATCTATGGTTAATATATCAAGTTCATGTGATTATTCTTATGGAAATGGTGGATAGTCATTTATTCCAACTATATTATTCTCAAATAACTGATTAAATGGAATGTGTTTCGGGTATTTAGAATTACATATTTATTATTGCTTATTTATTCATATATTCCATTGTATGCTAACCCTTACTGTTCATATGAGCTTAAACCTTTCTTATGTTTTATTTTAACTAGGATACTGGGATGTGTTCATTGATTTATTTGAATGGATATTCTATGAGGAATAAGTGTTTTCTCAAAGAAACCAATTTCTATATTTTATGTGTTCAATTGTAATAATAATTTCAATTATATATCTAGTTTATAAAGACTACTAAACTATTTTCTCATTTGGTAAGTGATTAATTATATATTATTCTAATGTTATAAAGTATACATAAACTCTAGGTTATAGGTGTTTAGGTCAGTACAATTATAAAGGTGAAAAGAATAGTCCTTAGATTCGAGGTGGGATGGAATACACATAACCAACCAATTAACCCCAAAAGTCTATTTTCATTAGTTACGTTGGATTAAACTCTTGAGTTTATGTTCTGATTAATGTATATACAAGGCACAATGTTTTCCCCATGGTTTAAGGAACAAATTTGGGTAGATATTATCATAACATAATGATATACATTCTCTATTTTAATAAAAATTTAATAATTAAACATTTATGTTTTATTTATTATCCACTAAAAATTGAATTTATACCAGAAAAGTATCGAATGAAATTTGTGTTAATAGTCATTGGAAAGGATCATAGATAATTTTCAATAATTATTATAAATAATCCTGTCATGGTTGCAAAATGGAAATTAAACCTTCACCCGCCATAGGTATATGCACACATGATAAATCAAGAATCATGTAATTTGTTTATTAGTCATCGTGGGGAAGCATCATTTTAGGTACAATGTGATTGGATATAATTTTCCGGAAAATACATGTATTAATAACATTTAATAAGAATTTATCATTTATGAAATGGAAATGAGTGTTAAAAATAATAAGCATGAATCAAAACTAATGTACGCCTACTTTAAAGCAAGGTTGTGGTAAACAATTTTTTTTTTAAAATGGTATGGATTTAAAATATATAATAAATATTTTATGTGGAATTTGGAGACAAAATAAATATGTTTTTTTTCTTATATGAAGATTTTGAAGCAAAATTCTGGGCTACTTTCATCCCACAGGGCTCGTGTAAATGATGATTATATTCTTGTAGTTTAAAACACATATATCAAGGGATGCATGAATAAGTATGACATAATAAATTTTTTTACATAAAAATGACTAATTATTTTATTATATTTCTTACGATTTTAGACTCAATAATCATCACCACCTGTAACTGATTAATGACTAATTATAGTTTCATTGAAGTTTATATAACAATATAGTCACATCAGTGGTGTGGGTTTTGGAGTGTCACCTCAAAAATATTTTTGGAAACAAAATGAACAAGGGGATAAGGAAACAAAAATGGATGAGATGAATGAATAAAATAAATATTCTAAAACAAAAATAAAGAAGTAGTTTGAGTTGTTAGTTAATTTTATTTGAAGGAATCAAGGAGAAAAAAACAACCACTACATGAAGATATATCCCCCTTTATTTGAGGTGAGACATTCACCACAAAGGTCTTACTTACAATAGGTAATATATTTTATTAGAATTATTTCATAAATTTGTGAATTCAAAATATACTTATATGTTTCCTGTATTAATATTCTACGGGGTGAAATTGATTGTGATTTATTTCAATGATCCCCCACCCATCACCTTATTGAATTGGGTACCATGTTAAATATATAAAGATATATTCTAAACAAAAAACATCCATATGATCATGTGATATTGGATATTAACATGGATCATAAGTAGAGAATTAGTTAACCTGTTCCCTTTGATGATCTAGATGTTTAAACGGTGGAACATTCTTTTATAACTTTTGTAGCATGATTGTTTGATCTTGTAACAATACATGTCAATGAAAAGGTTTATCCCTTACAATTTATTGTTTGTGAAAAAACCATTATCAATCTATGAAAATGGTTTAAACTGATTATTTATATTGTTGACAGAGAAAAATAATTGGATAAGCATCTAATTAAGATAATCTAATGGATAAGCCAGTCAAACAAAAATAACTTTAGAGAGTATATTTACCCCAATAGTTCAAATAAAAAATTAACTAATATTTCAAGACCATGTTGACTCAATGATTAAAGATCATTATATGAACATCATTTATTGTTTTGAAAAAATGTACAGAGAATCCATTACTGATTTTATTGGTCTTGAGAATGTAGATGAAATCTTCTAGCATGGAAGGTTATGATTCATAGTAGTAAATTTATACATGAGGTGAATTTTCATATTCTAGTTTTCTAATTGACGTCATTTTATGTTAATTATAGTAAAATAATTTTTTTTCAAGTGTATATATTAGTACAATTTTATGGGGAAATCCTAGGAATTTTTTTTGACTCTCCAATCCTCACATCACTTCTACACAAGAAAGGACATTGTAAGAATATGAATATTTAAAAATTGTGTAATAACTAAATTTAATGTTTGAAAATAAACTTTTAGATGATAAAAACTTCTTAATACCCATTATGGATGAGTGAAACACTAAAATATAATCATATGAAATATATTTTCTTTTCTTTCATTACCTATTCCTACTTTTTTAGGAATAATTTGTTTCTCATTAAAATAAATTAGATACTATAAATATTTTTCTGTGATTAAATGTATATATTTCCAAAAAAATCAACAATAAATGATGATGTTTACCATGTTATAATACACCACATTCAGTATTATATAAATAAACATCAAGTCATAATTCATTTGTTATATTTTAGTGAAAATTTTGTTATGATAGATAAGCATTTAAATATCCTCAAGATCAAGGTATAAGGATGGTCAATGAGAACAATAAGTCTATAAAATTATATAACTTGATAAGTTTTCAGGTATATATAATAATATTATACTATCAAAACATAGATCAAATCATATTACATATTTTTGTTAATGTATCTCTGGTGTCTAAATAAATAATCTGTAAAGATTTTAGTTATTACATTCAGAAATTATTGGAATATATCATATTCCATAAATAAATTAACATCCGCAAAGAATCATTTATGATGATAATTAAAATTTTATTTAAAATTTTATTTTATATTTTTCTAACATTACCTAAACCATCGAATGTACACATATATAAAAGTGGAACCAAATTTGATTAGAAATGAATGGGATGAATATTTGGTGTTAGAATGTTTGCAGACCTCATAAATAGTTTACTTCCTATTATTTATTTATTTAATTTTATCATATTTTTATCTAATTTTTTAGCTAATTTACTTATAATTTTGTATCTACAATATAATTAGGTAATTTTCATACATGGTGTGGCTGGTATGAATGAATGTGTGTGTGTTTTTGAAAATAAAAATTTTAGTAAAAAACACACATTAGATACTCAAAATGAAGAAAATATTATTGGATTGTATTAATTTATTAGGATAATTATACATAAGTCATTTTTATGTACATTAATTAGGCGCATTATAGAGACCCGAAGCTTGACGTACATAAACATTACATTACTTTTGCGTAATACTTAGTACGAAACAAAAACAGACACACAAGGACCAAAATAGTTTAGTGTCTTTGGAAACTTGGAAGGTAATCTTCTAATCGTGGTGAAAGATCTTCAACATCTCCAATAAAGATCTTCCCATTTTTGTTTCCTTACCTAAAATCTTTCTTTTAATCCTGGGGAAAAGTAAACATAAAAAGGGTGAGCTCAAATGCTCAGTAAGAGTAAGCATGGATAAAATAAAACATACCGTATACATTTGAACTTAAAAAAACATGAACATTAAAAATCTTGAGTAACGACATAAGACATGGAAGTACATAAGGCATAGATCATAATGGAACATAAATCATGATAAAATAGCATGGGAATAAAACATGTAATTGTGGCATCCATTAAGCACATGTAATGATTTCCATAGTAGCCAAGGAATTTCTGCCAAGACCATCTTAGTGGACAAAGTCCCTTTCTGAATCGAGTTCACTCCTCGTTTCAGTCCTATAATACTGAACCGGATTAACTTACCATTCCATACATGTCTATATCATGAGATATAAATCTTTACCCAATGCATTGGAGGGAGATATAGGTCCCACCCATCTCATAATGAAATCATTCTTACTTGTGCCACAAAATAAACATACATCATTCATAATAACCCAACGAATAAAATGGGTTTCATAAACATCATCCCATAATCACATAATCCATATAAAAGACATGGATATCATTTCATAATACGAAAAGTGAAACCATTTAAATCATAGAAACATTACACTTGAAACATATACATATGAAATAATTTCATCTTAGATGGAAAATGATTTTGATAAAACACTTGAAATGAATTCTTGAGGAAAATATCCTTTCTTCATCAAAATCAATTTCTTTTCACAAAACATCATGAAATTTTAAAAGAAAGATATATTTTTGAAAATATTCATGAAATCTTTTGGAGGAATCTTCATGTAAATAAGGCTTTATAAAACTGTAAAAATCCTTTCATGCCATATATGTTAAAAAAACATTATCCTCGTACTTTTGTCGAAAAAGTCAAAAAGAACATCGTAACGTAAACAAAAGAAAGATTCCTTACATACCATGTAGTAAAATTCAAAAATGGGTAAAAAGGATTGAAACACTTTTATAAAACATGGACATGGATGATAGAAATAACCCCAATAAATACTTACGAATAAGCAATCTCGGATAAAAATGAGATTTGCAAAATTATCCCTTACCCTTGGTCCGATTTGCTTCATAAGTGTCCGAACCTCCTGTATAATGATTTAAATAATGTTATTGACTTATTAAATAATCATATTAATTGTTATTATATCATATATGGTTCACTTATGACTTTATATTACCCGTTCTTTTGTAAATTCCATGTTAAAGAGCATTTTGGGTAAAATCGTTTCATTTGTCATCCGTGTTTTGACTTGTAATTATTCATATGATTACTTAGATCATGATTACTTATATCCAGAATGTAAAAAATGATTTATATATAATATATATTCAGAATATACATATATATAATAGATCGATAAATGGAAATAAATACACCGTTCATGGAGACGGTAGGTCGTACGTACGCATGAACGTTGTTTTCGTTTCCTCATTGAATTGAATGGAATTAATTGGAAGACATAAAAATATATACATAAATCCAGTATCATTATTATTTCATATATTTCATGATTACTTATTATATATAATTTATAATCATTTATGGATGGTTAATCATTGAGAATTAATCTCATCGCGTCGTGGAGACGGTATTCCATACGTACGCACGAGCGACGATATCGTTCCCATGATCGTGAAATTTTATTGGAGTGTATGTATACTATTATGGAATCAATATCACCTTATAATAATCATATATAGTTATTATTTACCCCATTATACCCATCCAAGTAAGGTGGTGGTGGAAAATAGATTACACCACGGCGTGGAGACAGTATTCCGTACGTATGCACGCGCGGTGTTTTCATTTTCCGTAGGATGGATAGATGGTGAAATAGGGTTGTTTCATACATATAATAACATATCATTATATTAGTGATACTGATGTTATTACATCATGATGAAACAACTAAATAATAAGAAGTGGAATAAGAAATAAAGATGAAAGAATCGGTAACGGACATTACCTCTTCTTTGAACCGTTTCATTGAGACCTCCTTTTAGGGCACTAAAATTGGTCTTTGAAGAAGACCAGGACCTCAAGGATGTATCTAGGGAAGTGGAGAGAAGAAATTTTTAGAGGTTGGCAAAGCTTGAAGGCTCAAAGTGGTGTGAGAAAGAGAGGGAGGAGGTGCCCTTTTATAAGGGAGGAGAGGGGCACCTTTCGAATAACTAAAAATATTATTTTATTATAAAGACAAATTCGGTTCTAAATAGCTCCAAATTGATTTATTTCGAATCTAAGGTGGGTATGGGTAGAAATTATCTAATACAATAGAATTTAGACACGTTTATGTTCCTATTTTAACCTTATCATTTAGATTTAACATTAAGTTAAATAATTTTACTTTTTCCGTGTCTTCTTGTGTTCTTACACTATAAGGTTAATAAAATTACTATAACAAGCCAAAAGAACCCCAAGTTCTTTTTTATTAATATATATAACCTTATCTAAGTCATTTTGCCGAACCTTAGATTTTTAAGAATAAAATAACAATTAATAATATAATATTTGTTTTAAAAACTATTTTATGTCAATGTTGACACTATTTAGTAATTGATTTTTGTGAAACTCATAACATAATGATTAGTTCGAAAAACGTTAATTCAATCAATAATAACTTGTCATATTAACCTATAAAATTAGTGGAATTCATAAAAAGTCTCAAATTACATTTATTTGGGTACTTATAACATCAATTATGTCAATATTTCATTAATAAGATAATTACTACATCATCTTAGTGTCATAAATAAATTAACTTATTTAATGTCTACAAATTACAAATAAAATACTATTATGTAGAAAATCTTTTTAGATTTCTAATGAATATTTATAGTAGAATTTATCTTATGTATAACCCTATATTAAAAATGGTTTACTTATTAAACTTGGATTTTAACTATTTTAACCCTTCTTTAAATAAATTAATAATAAATGTCCTAATATAATCTATGTGGGCCTAAGTGGTCATCTTTTATTCATAAGGTTGTTTTTGGTCAAAATAATCTTATCCAATAGAACTAGGACATGTTTTAGGGTAATAATAATATCATTTTTACCCTTAATTACCCTATTTACTTTTAACCGTGGTAAAAAAAAGTAAAAAGTTACTATTCACCAAAAATTATTTTCATCTCATTGAACCAAATTTTACTTAATGACATCAGCTGTGTCTCTCAGATTTTTTAAATTCCACTCACAGTAGCGGTAAAATTATGTTTTATGAAAAAATTCACTTTTTTAACTACCACTGAGTGGTTTCACTATTCATCAAAAAATGAAAGTTTCTAGAAAAATACAAAAAATTAGGCCTAAGATATATTTGATATTATGAATTCAAAAATAATGTTTATTTCACCAAATTAAAAACATATCAGTTATATTAACTAATTTAAAAATTAATTCCTGTCGTCAAAACAAATAGCGTGTTTTTAAGAGATAATAACTATCAAAAGATTGACACTTGTTTATGTCTGGTTTAAATGAGAAATTACATCCAATGAACAACATTGTATTAAATTGTAAAAATATATTCGAAATATACTTTAAAACTAATCAAATTAATAATTTATCAGTATTAATTATTTCGATTTAAAAAGTTGTTTTTAATTAAAATTTAGTAATTTATCACTATTCATCAGAATATGAAAGTTATCCAAAAAGTACAAAAATTTCACCCTAAGCTAATTTAAATATTCCAAATCCAAAAATGAAGTCCATTTTGAAAAATAAAATTTACAAAATTTCAAAAACTGGTTATTACTATTCATAACGGCTATTTTTAATAATATCATATCGTTGTTTAGTGAAACTCGGTATTGCGTACTACACACGCTATCGAGGAAGGTCGTGATTGCGTGTAATGCAATGCCAGTCAAGGATGTGTGTTGTGCAAGCTCCTTTTGGTGTAGTGTACAACACAAGACATTAATGAAATTAAAAATAATATTTTTCATAAAATCTCGGGGTGTTACATTCTACCCCCCTTAAAATGAATTTCTCCCTCGAAATTCGTCGGGGTTATAAATGGTTTTCTATTCAAAAGTTTCTTTGAAAGAAACCCACATCATAAAAAGGAAATCCAAAACCAATCTTTAAAAACAAAAGTATGAAACGTAATGGTAACCCAAATAAACTAATCACTAGGTTTCCACATAGGTGAATATATGGATATGGAAGAGAAATCTAACCATCATGTTCTGATGGAGAGTGGTAGAGAACATGGCTATGGAAAAGCCATCAATCACAAAGCCATAAATTTGTGACGATATAAGGTACCATCTGATTCATCAGATATAAGAGCACTAGGACAACTTTTTTGGTTTTCAATATCATTTCCCTAAAGTTGATGAAATTGGAATGAGAAGAAATACTTTCGTGATTTCGGTATAGTCTCACCGTTGGTCGTTTTTTGGACAATTTCCACTTCATCTCTTAAAAAAATAAAGTTGAATTGGTCATTCGTGATGTGTTAGTAGATCATGTGATAGAATGATGGGTCATTCCATCTGTCTCAAACAAAAGGTTAGAAAAGCTATCAAAAAATACATAAGTCCATCTATAGTGAGATTAATCATATATGGTTCCTAAAATGGACTTATACTTCATATATCATACTGCTTAATATAATAAAACTAGTTTCTACTAAATAGGGACTTCCTGTAGGCTAGTGGTAGGCGATAAAGGCCAGTCGCACTTCGGTTGTGGGTTCGATTCCCACAGCCTTGTCCAACGCGATGGGATGTCACCCATCCTACAGGTTGTCCTTTTTCTAAAACTAAATTACTATAACATCCCATAAATTATATCAAAAAAACTTCTATCCTTAAACAATACTAACTTATGTACAACATAATCCATTCCAATCTTTAGGCTTATCCATAATACTGCAGTCCACTCTCATAATATAGTGAAAACGATTACCAGAGATTTAATACCATCGTTGATCCCCATATATCATAAGATATGTCTTGTTGGTCACATTCCAAACATTCGAAGGCCTTAATCATGTATTCTATTGAAAAATGAATACCCATTGAACCTTAGTGAAAACATGAATGCAGTTAAAAGTTAACACTTTCCACATACCAAAATCCTCAAAATTCTATATACTCAAACCATGATATCACTTAGTCCTTATATCAATCCTGAGCTCATGAATACAATAAAACATCTCATTATCTTCTTATTCCTTCATTATGCACATATCATCTACTTTCCAAAAATATCTGAATAACCTTTCATGGTTACTGGTACCATTAATCATACACTTTCAAAACTTAAGGAAAAACAACAGTGTAACAATCCTTAGATGTCTCTTTATTCCATAGTACCATGAGATTACTTATACAACATTACACTTGATAAACATGTAATCATTCCACTACCTTCTTAAACCATTGACTAAACTTCAACAATTCTTTCATCTTACATATCATTTGTAGTCTCTTCATCATCATCAACATAAATACTACCCATACGACCGTACTGATTCTCTTCATGAGACTTTCCCTTAGGGCATTGGTTTGCATAATTCTCATACATTCCACATTTAAAACATTTAACCATTGTTGATGTCATAGAAATACCATTATCCTCATCCATGGTGTTAACTGAACCTTTTCCTTTGCACTTAGTAGCTTTGTGTCCTTCTTTTCCACACCCAAAGCATCTTCTAGTTCCCTTGAAACATTCTCCTTGATGCCTCTTCCCACATGATTTACATAGGGTAAATTGAACTTTCTTTCCTCTATGATCATCAGGAAACTCCATCTTTCTCTTATTATCTGAGTCGGGAAACATACCAAAGTTGAGATTATTGATCATATTATGATATTGCTGATTATGCATAATAACGATTTTTAGACTTCCAAATCCTGTTTCATTTGGTTTCTCATGAAGAATATCATTCCATTGTTCGTCATATCCTCTATTATCAGGAATCTTCCTGTTTCCAGCCATATTCTAAAACCCAAAAAGAATAGTGTGAGAGGAAAAAATCCTGCCAGGGAAAATAACATAGTAAAGGGCAAGCACCAAGAATATCTAACATCTTAGGTTAAATTCTAAGATCGTTACCGTAGTTCTAGGACTATATCCTATATGTATACATATCCTTAGGGACATCCCTAGACATACCTTAGAAATATCTCTATGGATCTCACTAACGTTTTCGCATCCTAGTTTCCAAAAGTTGACTAAACCTTTCCTCTGATACCAATTGTATAGACCCGAATCTTGACGTACATAGACATTACATTACTTTTGAGGAATACTTAGTACATAACAAAAACAGACACACAAGGACCGCAATAGTTTAGTGACTTTGGAAACTTGGAAGGTAATCTTCTAATCGTGGTGAAAGATCTTCAACATCTCCAATAAAGATCTTCCCATTTTTGTTTCCTTACCTAAAATCTTTCTTTTAATCCTGGGGAAAAGAAAACATAAAAAGGGTGAGCTCAAATGCTCAGTAAGGGTAAGCATGGATAAAATAAAACATACCATATACATTTGAAATAAAAAAAACATGAACATTAAAAATCTTGAGCAACGACATAAAACATGGAAGTACATAAGGCATAGATCATAATGGAACATAAATCATGATAAAATAGCATGGGAATAAAACATGTAATTGTGGCATCCATTAAGCACATGTAATAATTTCCATAGTAGCCAAGGCATTGCTGCCAAGACCATCTTAGTGGACAAAGTCCCTTTCTGAATCGAGTTCACTCCTCGTTTCAGTCCTGTAATACTGAACCGGATTAACTTACCATTCTAGCCATGTCTATCTCATGAGATATAAATCTTTACCCAATGCATTGGAGGGAGATATAGGTCCCACCCATCTCATAATGAAATCATTCTTACTTGTGCCACAAAATAAACATACATCGTTCATAATAACCCAATGAATAAAATGGGTTTCATAAATATCATCCCATCATCACATAATCCATAATAAAGAAATGGATATAATTTCATAATAAGAAAAGTGAAACCATTTAAATCATAGAGACATTACACTTGAAACATACACGTATGAAATAATTTCATCTTAGATGGAAAATGATTTTGATAAAACACTTGAAATGAATTCTTGAGGAAAATATCCTTTCCTCTTCAAAATCAATTTCTTTTCACAAAAAAACATGCAATTTTAAAAGAAAGATATTTTGTTGAAAATAGTCATGAAATCTTTTGGAGGAAGCTTCATGTAAATAAGGCTTTATAAAACCCTAAAAATCCTTTCATGCCATATACGTTAAGAAAACATTCTCCTTGTACTTTTGTCAGAAAAGTCAAAAAGTACCTCGTAACATAAACAAAAGGAAGATTCCTTACATACCATGTAGTAAAAGTAAAAAATGAGTAAAAAGGATGGAAACACTTTTATAAAACATGGACATGGATGATAGAAATAACCCCGATAAATACTTACGAATAAGCAATCTCGGATAAAAATGAGATTTGCAAAATAAACCCTTTACCCTTGGTCCGATTTGCTTCGTAAGTGTCCGAACCACCTGTATAATGATTTAAATAAAGTTATTTACTTATTAAATAATCATATTAATTGTTATTATATCATATATGGTTCACTTATGACTTTATATTACCCGTTCTTTTGTAAATTCCATGTTAAAGAGCGTTCTGGGTAAAATCGTTTCATTTGTCGTCCGTGTTTTGACTTGTAATTATTCATATGATTACTTATTTCATTATTACTTATATATAGAATGTAAAACATTATTTATATATAATATATATTCAGAATATACATATATATAATAGATCGATAAATGGAAATAAATACACCGTTCATGGAGATGGTAGGTCGTACGTACGCATGAACGTTGTTTTCGTTTCCTCATTGAATTGAATGGAATTAATTGGAAGACATACATGTATATACATAAATCCAATATCATTATTATGTAATATATTTCATGATTAATTATTATATATACTTTATAATCATTTATGAATGGTTAATCATTGAGAATGAATCTCATCGCGTCGTGGAGACGGTATTCCGTACGTACGCACGAGCGATGATATCGTTCCCATGATCGTGAAATTTTATTGGAGTGTATGTATACTATTACAGAATCAATATCACTTTATAATAATCATATATAGTTACTATTTACACCATTATACCCATCTAAGTAAGGTGGTGGTGGAAAATAGATTAGACCACGACGTGGAGACGGTATTCCGTACGTACGCACGCGTGGTGTTTTAATTTTCCATAGGATGGAGAGATAGTGAAATAGGGTTGTTTCATACTTATAATAACATATCAGTATATGACTGATACTGATGTTATTACTTCATGATGAAACAACTAAATAATAAGAAGTGGAAGAAGAAATAAAGATGAAAGAATCGGTAACGGACATTACCTCTTCTTTGAAGCGTTTTTTTGAAACCTCCTTTTAGGGCACTAAAATTGGTCTTTGAAGAAGAAAATGACCTCTAGGATGTCTCTATGGAAGTGGAAAGAAGAAATTGGTAGAGTTTGACTGAGCTTGAAGGCTCAAAGTGGTGTGAGGAAGAGAGGGAGGAGGTGCCCTTTTGTAAGGGAGGAGAGGGGCATCTTTGGAATAACTAAAAATATTATTTTCTTATAAAGCCAAATACGGTTTTAAATAGCTCCAAATTGATTTATTTCGAAGCTAAGGTGGGGATGGGTCGAAATAATCTCATCCAATAGAATTTAGACAAGTTTATGTTCCTAATTTAACCTTATTATTTAGATTTAACATTAAGTTAAATAATTTTACTTTTACCATGTCTTCTTGTGTTCTTACACTGTAAGGTTAATAAAATTACTATAACAAGCCAAAGGAACCCCACGTTGTTTATTATTAATATATATAACCTTATCTAAGTCATTTTTACGAACCTTAGATTTTTAGTAATAAAATAAAAATTAATAATATAATATTTGTTTTAAAAACTATTTTATGTCAATTTTGACACTATTTAGTAATTGATTTTTGTGAAACTCATAACAGAATGATTAGTTCGAAAAACGTTAATTAAATCACTAATAACATGTCATATTAACCTATAAAATTAGTGGAATTCATAAAAAGTCTCAAATTACATTTATTTGGGTATTTATAACATCAATTATGTCAATATTTCATTAATAAGATAATTACTACATAATCTTTGTGTCATAAATAAATTAAATTATTTAATGTCTAAAAATTACAAATAAAATACTATTATGTAGGAAATATTTTTATATTTATAATGAATATTTATAGTCTAATTTATCTTACGTATAAACCTATATTAAAAATTATTTACTTATTCAACTTTGATTTTAACTATTTTAACCCTTCTTTAAATAAATTAATAATAAATGTCCTAATCTAATCCATGTGGTCCTAAGTGGTCATATTTTATTCCTAATGTTGTTTTTGGTCGAATTAAACTTATCCAATAGAATTAGGACATGTGTTAGGGTAATAATAATATCATTTTTACGCTTAATTACCCTATTTACTTTTAACTGTGGTAAAAAAAAGTAAAAAGTTACTATTCACCAAAAATTATTTTCATCTCCTTGAACCACATTTTACTTACTGACATCAATCATGTCTCTCGGATTTTTGAAATTCCACTCACAGAAGCAGTAAAATTACGTTTTATGAAAAAATTCACTTTTTTAACTACCACTTAGTGGTTTCACTATTCATCAAAAAATGAATGTTTCCAGAAAAATACCAAAAATTAGGCCTAACCTATATTGGATATTATGAATTAAAAAATGATGTTTATTTTACCAAATTCAAAACATATCAGTTACATTAACTAATTTAAAAATTAATTCCCGTCGTCAAAAAAATAGCGTGTTTTTAAGAGATAATAACTATCAAAAGATTGACACTTGTTTATGTCTAGTTTAAATGTGAAATTACATCCAATGAACAACATTGTTTTAAATTGTAAAAATATATTCTAAATATAATTTAAAACCACTCAAATTAATAATTTATCACTATTAATTATTTCGATTAAAAAAGTTGTTTTTAATTAAAATTTAGTAATTTTTCACTATTCATCAGAATATGAAAGTTATCCGAAAAGTACCAAAATTTCACCCTATGCTAATTTCGATATTCCAAATCCAAAAATGAAGTCCATTTTTAAAAATAAAATTTACAAAATTTCAAAAAGTGGTTATTACTATTCATAACAGCTAGTTTTAATAATAGCATATCGTTGTTTAGTGAAACTCGGTATTGCGTACTACACACGCTATCAAGGAATGTCGCGATTGCGTGTAATGCAAGGAATGTCAAGGATGCGTGTTGTGCAAGATCCTTTTGGAGTAGCGTACAACACAAGACATTAATTAAATTAAAAATAATATTTTTCATAAAATCTCGGGGTGTTACACGCATGTTAATCGAACTATTGGTTTGACCAGTATGACTCAAAGAGCATGTTTTTAGTTTAAAAATTAAATTTTAGGTAAAATATGTGTTACTCCCTGAAAAATAAAAAACACATTTATTATTTTGAAACATTTATAAAACAATTATATATGTCTTTTTTGACATATAGGAATAAACCATACATTAATTTGAAACATCGTTCAGATTGCATGAATCAATTTTTCTGTTTTTATTTAAAACTGACATTTTAGTTCAAAAGATGGGTAACATACTCAAAAATGACAGAATACATTATGATTATTTTTATACTTTTGGAAAATGATTCATAACTTAATTTTCACATATAATAATTTGTTTCACCAAAATATGATACATGGTCTGACCACTATGGCCTGGAATGTGTATTTTCAGTTTAAAATTGACACTTTAGTTCAAAATGAGTTCCACTCATAGAAAACTGATAAAATTCACTCATATGGGCTTTATAATTTAGTAAAATGTCCCATAAGTCCCTTTAAATGTGTAATAATTAGTAACACATTAATCAAATACATGGTGTGATCTGTATGATTTGATGCATGCATTTTATGTTTAAAAATGACAATTTATTTGAAATCCCGTGTCACTCACTAAAAATCATGAAATAACACTCATATTGTATTGATACGTTATAAAATTATCCATTAGTCATTTTTATTTATATTAATCAACCACACATTTATATTTCACATAATGTGAATGTTTTATCACAAAGTGTGAATTTTTATAAACAATTATCATTATATTTCAAAAGAAGTTTTGCATACTAAAAAATAAAAAAATGAATTAACATTATTTTGATACTTTTGGAAAATGATCCAAATTTTATTTTTGAATTGTAGCAAGAATCTGGCCCTCCATTCAGTAAACGGTGTGGATGACATGAATCAAAAATGCATGTTTTCAATTTAAAATTAACATTTTAGTAGAAAAAATGCCACTAAATGAAAAATAGACCATCACACCCACATTTTCCTGATATATTTTGGAAACTACATATAGGTGATGTTTTCAATATGGGAATCGATGACAAATAAATTTGATATATGATGTGTTCGATGTTACACAAAGTGCATGTTTTTATTTAAAATTGTCATTTTAGTTCAAAATATGAATGACATACTAGAAAACATGAAAAAAAATTATATAATTTTGATACATTAATAAAATAATTCATAAGTCATTTGCGATATATAAGAATCAGATGAACCTCATTACAATGAATAGTGTGATCGTTCTGACTTGAAATGTATGTTCTAAGTCTAAAATTGGAATTTTTGTTAGAAACATGAGTCACTAAAAAAACAAATAAAACAAACTCTTATGGTCATTATACTTTAGGAAAATAATCTATAATTCATTGTTGACATTAAGGAACCATTCAGAAATCAATTTTATACATGGTGTGATTCGTATGACTCAAGGTGTTTTTTAGTTTAAAATTTCCATTTTAGTTAAAAACACATTTCACTCACTAAAAAATGAGAAAAAAATTGGATTGTATAGATACTATATGAAAATTATCCCTAACTCGTTTTGGGTATTTAGGAATCATCCATTCATAAATCTAAAACACATTGTGGCCGGTGTGGCTCAATGTGTGAGGTTTTATTTTAAAATGTCTTTTTAGTTCAATAGACATATGTTATACTCAAAACAAAGAAAATACACTCATATTTTCTTCATAGGTTTGGAAAGTGTTCTATAAGTCACTTGTGATAGTTAGAAGGTATCCATAACTCAATCTAAAACAACATGTGACCAATATAACTCAAAATATGTGTTTTCAGTTTAAAATTAACATTTTAGTTAGAAACATTAATCACTCACTGAGAAATAAGAAAAAGTCTTGGATTGTCTTCATACATTTGGAAAATTATCTATATGTAATTTTTGACATGTAGGAATCAACATCACATCAATCTGACACATTGCATATCCGATATGATTCAAAGTGTGTATTTTTATTTAAAATCGATATTTTAGTTCAAAAGAAATTTTACATACTCAAATCCTATAATACCAATTTATATTATTTTGATACATTAAAAAATGATTCATATGTCATTGGTGATGTGTAATAGTCATCCACAACTCAATTTGATACTCGGTGTGACTGCCATAACTCGAAATGTGTGTTTTCAGTTTAGAATTTTCATTTTAGATAAAAATATGCATCAATCAATGAAAATGGAGAAACATACTCTTATTTTATTGATAATATATGAAAATGATACAAAAGACATTTTTTACATATGGGAATCAATGAAATTGTAATCCGAGACACATTGTGGCAAATATGACCCAAAGTGCATGTTTTTAGTTTAAAATGACATTTTATTTTAGAATATGTGACACTCACTAAATGTCAATAAAATAGAAATATATTGTATTTATACATAATTAAAATGATATATAAGTCATTTTTGACATGTATGAAACATCCACATGTCAATCTAAAAGATGGTGTGATCGGTATAACTCAAAGTGTGAGTTTTTAGTTGAAAAATTATTATTATTTTTAAAACATTTTTCGCTAACTGAAATCAAATAAAACAAACTTGAATTTTCATGATACATTAGAGAAATAATAAAAATTTATTTTTTATGTATATAAATAAAACATACATCAATCTGGTACACAATGTGGTTGGTATGACTCAAAGTGAATGTATTTCTTTAAAATTGACATTTTAGATCAAAAGATATGTGACATACACAAAAATATGAAAACACATTCATATTATTTTGATACTTTAGTAAAAATATCCATTAGTCATTTATTACATGTATGAATTATCCACACCTAAATATGATATGTGGTGTGACCAGTATGTCTCAAAATGTGTGTTTTTAGTGTAAATGTGTCATTTTAGTAAATAACTTGTGTCACTCCCCAAAAAATATGTAATAACACTCATATGGTCTTGATACCTTACTAAAACATTCGATAAGTAATTTTTGATATGTATGAATAATTGGATGAGAATATATATTCACATGGATAAATACAAGAGGGGGGATTATAAGATTAAAAAAATTCATTTCTAACCTTAAGAGAAACTTTGTTTAATAGTATTAATCAAATCATATTCATAAAACCACGTTGGTATTTATATAAAACTTGAGTTGGGCACAAGGTTTGATGAAATAAATATTGTAATCAATATGATTCTAACATATAATCCATAGATTTGATTCTAGTGAGTGGAATCATATTCAGTTGTTGATGTAATAATCATATTCATAGAAGGAAATGATATATTGTTGAATAAAATTATCATAATCCCAATGGTTATGATTAAAAAAATTAATACAAAATAAATTATGGTTCTATCTTAAAGAATATATGATTGTAATTAGAGTCAATGATAATCGTAATCATAGAAAGCGTATTCACTGTGTAAAATATAAGGTATCAGCATTAGAGTAATTACGATAAACAAAATAGAAAAAACGAATATATAAAAGAATTCAATTTCTATTAAAAATTGTAGCAGAATAAAAAAACATGCAATGTAACATGTAATAAAATTAGATTTAATTATTTCAATATTATGATAATGGTATCTAATAAGATGGATAAATTTCCCTTAATTTATATATTCAAGAAATTTTGTCTTACCCAAACCTGGGTAAGCCCTCGATATGATGATCGGCTTCTGTGTGCCTATCCCTGGCAGCCCTCGATCAAGAAGATGATCAGTTCCCCTATCTTCCTATCTCTAGAATACCTCAATACAATGGATCAGATCATATATTTCAAGCATCACAAGCTCTCAATCAAGCTGATCAGATTCTATCTTCCAAGACTATGAATCCCTCGATTGTAATCACTTTAATTAGAGTCGCACAAAGATAAACAAACAAGAAAAAGATTATAAGTAATAGAAGAATAATTTTTCCACACTTGTATGATTTGGAGTTCTCATACATGTTAGTAAAATAGGTAGATCTTCCAAAAAGTGTCTCATTCATCTCTTACTTGTCCATTAAATAACCTGGTATTTATAGACGTTCATCCAAATAGTCATCTTGATACCTTACGGCCATATTTTCTCTGAGATTTGCAGGACGACCTAGATGCCTAGAACATTAATGACCATTTTTTAACTAAAATAATTACATAATTTTCATTTATAAATTTTCAAATATTCTCAATTACAATAAAACATTTATCCATACTCAAGAGTGAATACAGATCAATCAGATGGACTTTTAATTTGATATATTTACATGTTATTACGATTTTCATTTTGATTGTGGATCTGATTGTATTGGTTCCAATTTCATATCATATTATCACTTTTTTCAGTATGAATAAAAGACACAGATTATTTTATGTGATTTTATAATGTGAATCCAATTATAATCAGATTAACGCTCATTACGATTATTATAATTTCAATTCATTAATACTTCAAATCTATATTATGTATGAAAAAATAATATGTTTTCTAACATTGTAAAAATAATTTTGTTGTAAAAGTATTTATATATTTTATTTTTTAAGAATGATTTTTTTATTTCCATAAAAAAGGAATGGAAAAGTAAAAAATATATCTTTAACTCAACAATTTCCCCATTTTTGCAAAAAAAACCACAAATATTAAATTGAAATGTCATTAAAAAATTTATGTCCAAAATTATTTTTCAGAATTATTGTATTCATAAGTAAACATTTACTTAGCTCCTCCATATATTATAACTCTTATTAATGGAAAATTGTGTATGATAAACTCCCCGTTAGAATAAGAAATTTCAAAAGGATCATATTCTAATCTTTGGTAAGTTATTCTCCCCCTTACAATGGGATTTTTAAAAATAAATTATTCTTCATTCTAGAATTATAAATTTACAACATTTCTCAATTTCTAAAAACATTATCCCCCTTTTTTATTTTCAAAAATGAATGGGAAGAGTTATTGAGGTACCTAAAGAGGGTTCTAAAAAATATATATGAAAAAAATTAAAGTACATGTTCATAAAAAAGTATGTTCAATAAACATTAACCAAGAAAAATGGGAAGATATTTATTCAAAAATAAATATTAATGAAGAATGGATTCACTGATATATAAAAAATACTAACAATACAGTAATATTTTCTTTAAAAATATTATTTTTTTTCATTAAAATGTGTCTTTTGACAATAGATCTTTGTTTCCTGAACTCCATTCTGTCTTCATCATGTTTCATATAGGGATTCTTTTTGTTTTTAAACTCCTTGATCGTTTTCTCCTGAATCCGAAATCATTACTTATGTTATTTTTTCTCTAATTATTGAATTTGAACCTTTTCCTCCAAAAAATTTATTCTTTCTGAGAAAATTTTTCAGTGAATCAATAGATTAAAAATGATATCTTTATTGAAATTAAGTCTATAAATCTCTTTGATTAAAAAGATAAAGTTTTTTGAATGTTTGAAAGGAATTGAGAAATCTTCTCGGAGTCACTTTTGGAAGTATCAAAAAAATTATCATATTTATAATATCTCTTGTTAGACGATTGAATAAAAAATTAGATTCATCTAGGGTTTTATTGAATAATCAAATATTTTAATCATGTATCATAAATTCTTCATCAACTCTTTGATACCATTTCAAAATTTTATTGTAACTCTTTTCATGGGCCTTTGTATTTTCATTGAATTTTTTGAAATATTCTTCCAATATTATCAACCTTTTCTACCATAGATTTTATAAATCCAAGTATTTATACTAGTTTTCCAGTACCATTTCATCTATTTATTCATGTATTAGTATCAAAGTAAATTTCTTCTCTAATCTAGTTAAGGTGTGAAAAATAAAATCAACTCTTTAGGTGGTGATTGTATTTTAGGAATCATATTCTGATTTGATGATTCTCTTGCTCATTACAGTTTCATCTTTTAGTGAATTTATTTTCTGCCTCCTTGAATTCAATTTTTGAGTCATTTTATCTCCATTCATCTCATCATAAATTTGAATTGATTCAATTTCATCATTCATGCTTCCTTGATCGTTTTTTTCTGATCATTCTTCTTGTGTGAAGAGACAGTTTCTTAAATAAAAGGATATTTTTGTTTCTCATGGAATACAAATTTCTTAATATGGTTCCCTAGAAGATATCTTATTTTTGAAGAATCTAGATAAGTTCTTTTATATGGTTTATTAGAACCATTATTCTTTTCCTTTGGTTCAGGGATTGGGTTTTCTTGACTATTATCCCTTTCTTCATCATCATCAAAATCTTATCCTCCTATTTATTATTCTTCTACTAATTCATCTTATTATTCAAATTATTCTACATATTTGAATACATTTCCTTCTTATTCATTTCCATTCTCAACCACTTCTCATATTTGATACTTTTTCCTCAAATTAACATTCCCAAATGGAGTTTGTTCTGGAGTAACAAAAATTTGTTTTCGTTTATCGTTGAAATAGGAATCATCATCATGAACAATTGTAGTTTCTTTCAATACTATACCAGCATCTGATTCAGGTAAATTTTTTTTTCAGAATCCAATAATACATTCATAAATAACATGCTACAAATCTATGCTTCTTAAATCTTTTTCTCATGTTTATTTTATTTATTTTTTTCCAAGACTTCTCCACTATGAAGTCTTATTGAAAACACTTATGTAGGGTTCAAAACAAACTATGGTTACCTTATTTTGATTTTTATTTTCTTTTTCTCCATTATTGAGCTACTTAATTTTAGTATTTATCCTTTTCTTTTCCTTCCTAGTAGGAAGGGAATCATCTTTTATCATTTACTTCTCATCATTTTCATATTTCTTGGTCGAGGAAGTTTCCACCTCTGATGCAGATAACAAGTTATGTTTGACAGTTTTTTTTGGATCAATTTTTTTACCATGTTGATTGTGTCTTTTCAGATAAAATTAATCTTTAATATTACTATTTCTAATTTTTTTGCTATATTGAAATGCCTGAGACTATTTTCAATAATCTTTTTATCAGACTAGGAAGCATAATTTTCTGAAATTTGATAGATTTTGACATGACATTATTCACAAACAAAATAATGAATCCAGCAAGATTTATCTTTGTTGTGTTGAAAACATAACCTAAAATGAACACATATTATACTTTAAGAGCATCACTATCATCTTTTTGGGATAACAAAACCGTGTATCCGTGTGTCTATTACTCTATGATCTGGAATCAAATGTGTAACCTTTTTCAGATCCTCATCTATTTTCAATATATATTTTTAGCTCTATCATTTTCAAAGTAATCCATGCACTCATGTAATTTATGATAAGGGAAGAATACGTCTCCCTCATCCGATATTCCATTGAAACCAATAGCGGTCTGTATAGTCATCTCATTGTTTTTATAATAAATATGAAATGAAAAAATTTTCTTTACATTTTTCTTATAGACCTTAATTGTATCATAACAATCATGAAATATATCTAGATTAAACAATATATTTTTATTATAAACAATGTGATTTATATCCTTGAAACCAGATCATTTTTTTTTCAATGATGAATCAAACATTTCATAAATGGATCATCATACTAACCTTTTTTAGAATATGAACCTGTTTTTGTAATCCAAGGTTTGGTAATCGTATTTGGAATGGAAATGGAAGAAGAAATCATGGGGGAATCAGAGTGTAAGATTTAATCTCAACAGCGTTTCCAGACAAAAACATGAGGATACCATATTTGAGATAGGGGTGGCCCTATATTTATAGAAAAAATATTGAAATTTTTTATCTTCCAGGCTTAATATAATGGTTGAGATAAAATCCATAGACTGATTTTCATAAAATATAAACTCTTAAAGTTTTAAAATTATTAGATTGTATTGGGTGAGTATGATTAAAAAAGTAAAAAAATTTTGAAAAACAAAAAATTATTAACAACAATCAAGAACAACACTACTCATAATATTGTTTGATGTATAAAAAAAGAAAAACGACTTTCAGAGTGGAAGTATTGATATGATATTTTTTCCACATTCATTAAAAATATAAATTTAAATATTATAATTTTGGAAGACCTATGAATTTTTTCATCTGATTTTAATTCCAAAAACAAATTTAAAAACTCAAATATGAATAGAATTTGAATCTGATTTTTTAAATCCTTTTAAAAATTAAATTTTGATTATTTCTTAATCCCATTTGAAATTATAATTCAATTTTTTTCTAAATCATATTTAAAATTTCAATCCAATTGTTTTTAAATATGTTAGGAAATTATGATATTATGTGCTATATTGAAACACTAAAAACTTATAAAAACCAGTTATATGTACTTCCCCTATGATAAGGAGTACCTTAGTCTGAGGATATGGTTTTAAACAAGAAGTAGACCTGAATTATTATTTTAAAATGATCAGTAAGAAATACTATTTAATGTATTCTAATCTACCATAAGGTAATGTTTTCTTAAATATATCATCATGTTGTTACTAGGTTTTGATTAATTGTAAAATGATATCCCATTTTTGTGTGTAATCGCTATGTAAGTGATTCCTAATATCTATGTGTTTTTCATGAGAGTGATGATCAGGGTTTTTACTAAGGTAATTTGAACTTGTGTTATCAAAATGCTTTTTCGTTTTTGAAAAACTCATTCCATATTCAATGAGTGTGTGTCACATTTACAACACCTCAACACAACAACTTCCAACTACCACATATTCAGCTTCAGTAGTGGAAAGTGATTTCGAGTTTTGTTTCTTAAAACACCAATAAACTAATTAATATCCTATAAGATGATATGTTATAGATGTTATTTTTCTATCCATTCTAAAACAACTAAATTCATCATCCAAAAAACGTGTCAATTCAAAATGATTTCCATATGAATAAAAAAGTCATAAATCTATTGTTCACTTTAAAAGATGAAAATTTATTTTAACAACTTTTAAATGGGAATACATTGGATTAGCTTGATATATTTCATATAAAAAAATAGATAACCTTAAATCTAGATGACTATTTATAATGTATAATAGACTTCTTATCGTACCTCTAATTTTTTTGGTCAACTGGTTTACTAGTTTGATCACCATCAGGAGAATTTGAGTCATCAATTGGAGTACTAACACTTCTTTTTTGTCATATACATACTTTTAAATAAGATCAAGCATATACTTATTTTGATATATATAATTTACTTTAGGTTTAGAGATTTTTTAAATCCAATAAAAATGTTTACTCACCCATCATACTAATTTCAAAATCCAATTTTATAATATTCATAAAAAAATCTATTAAATATTATTCAGTTGATCCGAATATTATTTCATCAAAAATTATTTGACAAATCAATGTTTTTTTAAAATCATTATTTTTGTAAATATTTGGATAAGTAGTTCCCTTAACATAATTATTTTTTAACAAAAATCATGTATACATATCATGACAATATCTAGGTGCTTGTTTATGTCCATATAAAGAATCGGTAACTTTAAAAATGTATTCAGGATATTTTTTATCATAAAATACAGGAGTTTGTTAGTCCATAAATTCTATTAGAACATATTTTTTAAGTAAATAACACTACATATCCATTTGAAATTTTTTGAAATTAACCTATGATGAAAAATATAATAGAATAAAAATAGATTCAAATATGGATACCAGAGTATAGTTTTGTTTATAATCCATTCCATTTTGTTTAATATAACCTCTTACAACAAGTCTTACTTTATTTTTAACAATGACTCAATTTTCATCATTCTATTTTGAAACCCCATTTTATAGTAATTTCAATAGTTTCGTTAGGTAATTTAAGTAAGGTTGAGACTTTTTTCCTTTCAAATTTATTTGGTTCATCATGCATATCCTTAATCATATGTTCATAACCTAGAGACACATCTATACTTTTTGGTTAAATTTGATAAAGTAAAGAAAGATGTCCTAATTCATTTCCCAATGAACTTCAAGTCCTTACTTGTTGATTCACATCACCAATGATACTATCACTAAGATGATTAATAAGAAACAAATGACTTCAGGTTGGTACAATTTTGTTTATTAAAAACCCTATAAGAAATAAATATAGTGGAATAAACAAAGAATATTCCTTCATCAGATTTTGGTGTGAATTTTTTATGTTATATTTTCTATTAAAGATGAATACAATGCATACAAATACTCTGAAGTGTGAAGCTTTTTGTTTTTGAACTACCTATAATTTAAATGGTGTTTTATTAATAAAGGGTCAAATTAAAACTCCATTTTTAGTATATCAAGAATTATTAACAGCTTCAGGCCAAACGAGTTTAGTAATTGAGTATTCACTCAACATGGTTTTAATTATTTCCTAAAGAATACGATTTCTTCTTCCAACAACTCCATTTCCACTATGGAGTTCTAGGAGATGAAAAATTATGAGTAATGACTTTATTACTACAAATAATTTCAAAATTAGCTTCTAAAAAATTATCCACCATGATCACGTCTAATATTTATCAAGGGGAGGTTTTTATCATTTTAAACATGGGATAAAAAAATATTAAAAAATCAAAAGCTTTCAAATTTATTAGCTCAAAAATAGACTCATGTATATCTAGTGTAATAATCCAATAAAGAAAATACATAGTAATTGTAACACCCCGAGTTTTTATGAGATATATTATTTTTAATTTCATTCATATCTTATGTTGTATGCTAGACCAAGATTATCTTGCGCTATACACAACACCGTATTAGCTTGCAGTATACGCAACACTATTCATGGATCGTGTTACACACAATTTCAGGTTCGTTTGAGAGTAGTTATTCTACGCAACATTGAGTATATATATATATTCAATATATAAATGAATTATTGTTGGATTCTTTTATACGCAAAAACATTGGATTATTGCACTACAAACAACCCTGCCTTGGCTTGCATTACACACAATCATGACCTTTCTCGATAGCGTGTGTCATACACAATACTGGGTTTCACTAAATATATTTTTAAAATTTTATATAAACTAGCCGTTATGAATATTAATACCAAATTTTTGAAATTTTATAAATTTTAACCTTCAAAATGGACTTCATTTTTGGAATCGGAATATCGAAATTAGCGTTGGGGGAATTTTTGGTATTTTTCTGAAAACTTTCAATTTTTGATGAATAGTTAAAAACACCGAGTTATAGTTTAAAGCCAAATTTTTATTTAAATAATCATTTATTTTTTTTAAATTTATTTTAGGTCGAAATAGATACACAATACCTATATAAGTTCAATGAAATTCATTGGAGTCATTTTATAATAATTTTAGATATATAAAAATTTTATTGAACTTTTTACTGTCTTTTACCCACCTCCTAGGAGCATTTGCGAATTTACATAAAACATAATTTTACCGCTTCTGTGAGTTGAATTTCAAAAATCTAAGAGACACGATTAATATCAAATAGTAAAATTTGGTTCAATAAGATAAAAATAATTTTTTGTGAATAGTAAGTTTTTACTTTTTTTACCACGGTTAAAAGTAAATAGGGTAATCAAGGGTAAAAATGATATTATTATTACCCTAACACATGTCCTAATTCTATTTGATAATTATAATTCGACCAATAAAAACCTTAGGAATGAAATATTTACCTCTTTGGGCTACTTGGATTAGATTAGGACAATTATTATTATTTTATTTTAAGAAGAGTTAAAATACTTAAAATCAATGTTTACAAACTAAAACATTTCTAATATATGGTTATATATAATATAAATTAGACTATAAATATTCATTGAAAATATAAAAAAATTTCCTACATAATAGTATTTTATTTATATTTTTTTGACATTAAATAATTTAATTTATTTATGACACAATGATGATGCAGTAATTACCTTATTAATGAAATATTAACATATTTTGTATTATAAATACCCAAATAAATGTAATTTGAGACTTTGTAGGAATTAAAATAATTTTATATGTTAATATATTATATTAGGGTTGGTTAGATGAATTTTGTTTGAAATAATAATTCTGTTATGATTTTATAAAAAACAAAATACCAAATAGTTTCAATATTGACATAAAAGTGTTTTTAAAACAAATATTATATTATTAATTGAAATAATGGTCTTAAAAATATAAGGTTCTGAAAAAATACTTATATAATAATATATATTTCATTAATGAACCAATTGGGGTTCTATTGGTAGTTTATAGTAAGTTTATTAACCATATACTCTAATAATACTAGAAGACATGGTAAAAGTTAAATGATTTAACTTAGAGTTAAATCTAAATGATAAGGTTAAAATGGAAACCTAAAATTATAAAAAACCTATTTGTTGAAAGTATTTAGACACATACCAACCCTATACTATAAATAAGTCACTTTGGATCCATTTTAAAAGGAATATGAATTTATTATAAAATAATATTTTAAGTTCTTCCTAATGTGCCCCTCACCCCTCTTATAAAAGGCCACTCCCTCTTCTCTCACATTATCTCCTCCCAAGACATTTGGCTCAACTATCACCTACCCAAATACCCTCTCAAATATCCTCCCTTCATTATAGAGGCCTTACTTTAGTCATAAATCCAACCTAAGGAGACATTTTTATCAAATCAAAAGGAAGAACCCGATGAAGAGGTAAATATCTCACCACCTATTTCAAGTTATTTTCTTCTTCCACTTCCTCCTTCATTGTTGTTTCCATTATAAAATTATAAATCTAGTATCGTATATATAATGTGATGTTATTATAATAATTTTACAACCACATTAGTTATTTTATTCATCCTATGAATGAAAAAGTCACCACATGCACGTACGTACGGCTTACCGTCTCCACGTCGTGGTGTTGTTTGTTATTTAAACATTTTATCATTTGGATGGGTATAATAATGGGTATAAATGATATAAATAATAAATATAAAATTATTATGATTATTTATATATGATATACTATCCAATTATATATGATTTTAATATCAAAATAATGATATCATCGCTCGTGCGTACGTACGGACTACCGTCTCCACAAACACGATGAGATTCATTTTTCCATGATTAACCATTCAAGTATGATAATAAAATATATAAAATAAATAATAATGAAAGATATTACATAATAATTATACTGGATTTATTTAAATATATTTTTCATTCATTTAATTCCATTCAATTCAATATGGAAATGAAAACAGCATTCATGTGTACATACGACCTACCGTCTCCATGAACTGTGTATTTCATTCCATTTATTGATCTATCATATATATATATATATATATTTATATTATGAATATATATTGTATATAAATCATGTTTTACATTTTTGAACTATGTAAATCATGATATTAGTAATAATATCATGAAAAAAAAGCTGAAACACGTACGATAAATGAAATGATTTTACCCAAAACGCTGCTTTAACATGGAATTTACAAAAAGTACGGGTAATATAAAGTCATAAGTGAACCATATATGATATGATAACAATGAATATGATTCTATAATAATTCAATGAAATTATTTAAATCATTATACAGGAGGTTCATATATGTACGAAGCATATCATACCTAAGGTAAGGTGTAATTTTGCAATCTCATTTTTATCCGTGATAGCTTATACGTAAGTATTTACTGGGGTTATATTTTTCATCCATGTCCATAAAAATGTTTTTAATTATGTGTTTAATATTATTCAATGTATGTTTAAAGTATTTTTTACCCCTATTTGAATTATACTTTGAATTATGTAAGGAATCTTTGTTTTTTTACCATACGTGGTACTTTTTGACATTTCTGTTAAAAGTATGAGGAGAATGTTTTTTATATTATATAGCATGAATGGATTTTTATGGTTTCATAACGCCTTATTTTCATGAATTTTACTCTACACGAATTTTTGACTATTTTTAACAAAATCCTTTTCTTTTAAAATTTCATCGCATTTTGTGAAAAGAAAATTATTTTGAAAAAGAAAGTTTATTTCCTCAAGAATTCATTTCAAGTGTTTTTTTCAGAACCATTTTCCATCTAAGATGATATTATTTCATATGTGTATGTTTCAAGTATAATGTATCTATTATTTACAAGGTTTCTATTTTCTTATGATGAAATGATATCCATTTGTTTTATATGGATTATGTTATGATGGGATGATGTTTATGAAACCCATTTTATTCAATGGGTTATGATGAATGATTTATGTTTATGTTGTGGAACATGTAAAAATGATTTCATTATGAGATGGGTGGGACCTATATCTCCCTCCAATGCATAGGGTAAAGATTTATATCTCATGAGATAGACATGGCTGGAATGGCTAGTTAATCCAGTTCAGTGATACATGACTGGAACGAGGAGTGAACTCGATCCAGTAAGGGACTTAGTCCACTATGATGGTTTTGGAAATAATGACTTGGCTAATATGGAAATAATAACATGTTCTTAATGGTTTCCATAATTATATGTTTTATTCCCACGATAGTTTATCATGATCGATATTCTATTATCATCTATGACTTACGTACAACCATGTTTAATGTCATTGCTCAAGATTTTGATGTTTAAACTTTATGTTCATATTTTTAAGTTCAAATGTATATGGGTTTTTTAATTATCTCCATGATTACCCTTATTGAGCATTTCAGCTCACCCTTTTTATGTTTTCTTTTCCCCTAGGATATAAAAGAAGGTTTTAGGTAGAAAAAAAATAAGTTCTTTATGGGAGATGTTAACGATCTTTCACCATGATTAGAAGTTTATATTCTGAGTTTCAAAAGACACTAAACTAATATGGTCTTTAGACGTTTTATTTTGTAATGTATTAAGTATTCCTAAATAGTAATGTAATTTCCATGTACGTCATGCTTTGGAGTCTCTACAGTTGGTATCAGAGCGAAGGTGTAGTTAACCTTTAAAAACTAGGATGTGAAATCTTTAGCGAGATCCCTAGAGATATTTCTAATGTATGTCTAGGGATGTCCCTGAGGTTAATTATAATTATCAGTTATAGTCCTAGAATTATGGTAACGATCATATAATTAAACCAAAGATGTTATAGATTTAAAGTACCCCCCCTTGATTACGTTGTTTTTCTAGTACGAGTCTTGCCTCTCATACTATTCCTTTTGGGTTTTAAGAAATGGCAGGAAATAGGTGGATTCATGTTAATGGAGAATATGATGGATAATGGAATGATATTCTTCATGAGAAACCAAATGAATCGAGATTTGGATGTCCGAACATCATTATTATGCCTAATCAGCAATCTCATAATATGATCAATAAAATAAACATTGGAAAGTTTCATGATTCGTCTAATAAGAGAAATATGGAGTTTCATGATGATCATAGAGGAAAGAAAGTTCAATTTCCCTTGTGTAAATCATGTGGGAAGAGTCATAAAGGAGAATGTTTCAAAGGAACCGGAAGATTCTTTATGTTTGGAAAAGAAGGACACAAAGCTAGTAACTACAATGGAAAAGGTTTGGTTAACTCCATGGACAAGAATAATGGTATTGCTAAGACATAAACAATGGTTAAATGGTTTAAATGTGGAATGTACGGGCATTATGAAAACCAATTCCCCTAAGGGAAAATTTCATGAAGAGAATTAGCATGGTCGTATGGGTAGTATTTATGTTGATGATGATGAAGAGACTACAAATTCTATATGATATTAAAGATGTTTTGACGAATAATATGATGAAGCTCGGTAAACGGTTTACGAAGGTTGTGGAATGATTGAATATTTATCCAGAATAACGTATGGTACTATGGAATAAAGAAAAATCTATGGATTTTTATACTATTGTTTTTCCTTGAGTATTCTAAAGTATATGTTGAATGGTACCGGTAACCATGAAAATTGATTGAAATATTTTTGGAAAGAAGATGATATGAATATAATGAAGGGATAGAGAGATAATGAAATGTTTGTTAGTATTAAAGAGCTCATATAAGGACAAAGTGATACCATGGTTTCAGTACATAGAAATTTTGGGATTTTGGTATGTGGAAGGAGTTGACTTTTGACAACATTTTTGTTTTCACAATGATTATATGATAATTCATGTCTCAATATAATAAATTATTAAGGTATTCACATGTTTGGAATGTGACCAACAAGATATATATTATGATATATGTAGGACAAATGATGATATTCACATGCTTGGCTGATGACATTTCTTATAATCGTTGTCTTTCTACTATCAACATGGATAGAAGTATTTGGGATAAGAACAAATATTTGAAATAGATTATGTTGGACATAAAATAATATTGGTTAAGGATAAAACTTTTTTTCGATATTATTTCTGGAATGTTATAATAGTGTAGTTTTAGAAAAAGGACAACCTGCATGATGGGAAACAACCTGTCACGTTGGACATGGTTGCGGGAATCGAACCCACAACCGAAGTGAAACATGCCTTTATCACCTACCACTGGCCTACAAGAAGCCCCTGGTTAGTAGAAACTAGTTTTATTTTAATAAGCGGTATGATAGATAAAGTATAAGTCCATTTTTGGAATCATATACAATTAACCTCACCATAGAGGGACTTATGTATATTTGATAACTTTTCCTAACCTTTTGTTTGAGATAGAAGGAATGACCCATCATTCTATTACATGATCTACTAGCACTTCATGAATGACAAATTGAACTTCATTTCCTTATGATATGAAGTGGAAATTGTTCATGGAACGACCCACAATGAGATTGTACGAAAATCAAGTAAGTATTTCTTCTAATTCAAATATTTCATCTTTAGGGAAATGATATTGGAAACCAAAAAAGTTATCCTAGTACCCTCATATCCGATGAATCAGATTGTACCTCAGATCATCACAAATTTATGGCATTGTGATTATTCTCTTTTTCATAACCATGTTCTATACAACTCTCTATCAGAACTTGATAGTTGGATTTCTCTTCCATATCCATATTTTCACCTATATTCTCTAATGTGGAAACCCAGTGATGATTTACTTTGGGTATCCATTTTGTTTCTAATGTTCCTTTTTAAAATTAAGTTTTAGTATTCCTTTTTACGATGTGGGATTGAATAAAGGATACTCTCAAGTAGTAAACCATTTATTACCCCGACGAATTTCAAGGGAGAAATTCATTTTAAGGGTGGAAGAATATAACACCAAGAGAATTTATGAGATATATTATTTTTAATTTCATTCATATCTTATGTTTTACACTACACTATGTTTATTTTGTGCCATACACAACACCATATTAGCTTGCACTATACGCAACACTATTCTTGGATCGTGTTACACACAATTTCAAGTTCGTTTGATAGTAGTTATTCTACGCAACATTGAGTGTATATATATATATATATATATTCAATGTATAAATGAAATATGGTTGGATTCTGTTATATGAAACAACAAAGGAGTCTTTCACTACATGCAACCCTGAGTTGACTTGCATTACACGTAATCGCGACCTTCCTCGATAGAGTGTGTTGTACGCAATACTAGGTTTCACTAAATATGTTATTAAAATATTATATAAACTAGCCGTTATGAATAGTAATACCCACTTTTTGAAATTTTATAAATTTTATCTTGAAACATGGACTTCATTTTTGGAATCGGACTATCGAAATTATCTTAGGGTGAATTTTTGGTAGTTTTCTGAAAACATTCAATATTTGATGAATAGTGAAAACACATTGTTATTATTTAAAACCAACTTTTTATTTAAATAATCATTTATTTTATTTAAATTTATTTTAGGTAAAAATAGATACATAATACTTATATAAGTTAAATTTAATTCATTGGAGTCATTTTATAATAATTTTAGATATATAAATTTTTTATTGAACTTTATACCGTCTTTTACACACCTCCTAGGAGCATTTGGAAATTTACATAAAACTTAATTTTACCATTTATGTGAGTTGAATTTTGAAAATCTGAGAGACATGGTTAATATTAAGGAATAATATGTGGTTCAATAAGATAAAAATAATTTTTGGTGAATAGTAACTTTTTACTTTTTTACCACGGTTAAAATTAAATAGGGTAATTCAGGGTAAAAATGATATTATTATTACACTAAAACATGTCCTAATTAAATTGGATAAGTATAATTCTACCAAAAACAACCTTATGAATAAAATATGAACCTTTTTGGTCCACTTGGATTAGATTAGGACACTTATTATTATTTTATTTAAAGAAGAGTTAAAACAGTTAAAATCGAGGTTTAATAACTAAAACAATTCTAATATTGAGTAATACATAAGATAAATTTGACTATAAATATTAATTAGAAATATAATAAGAAATTATACATAATGGTATTTTATTTATACTTTTTTGACATTAAATAATTTATTCTATTTATGACACAATGATGATGCAATAATTAAATTATTAATGAAATATTAACATAATTTCTATTATTAATATCTAAATAAATGTAATTTGAGACTTTTTATGAATTAAACTAATTTTCTATGTTAATATAACATAATATGGTTGGTTTTATGAATTTTATTCGAAATAATAATGCTGTTATGTTTTTATAAAAAACCAAATACCACATAGTGTCAAAATTGACATAAAGAGTTTTTAAAACAAATACTATATTATTAATTGATATAATGGTCCTAAAAATCTAAGGATTGGACAAAATACTTTTATAATAATATAAATGAAATTAATTAACCAATTGGGTTCTATTGGTAGATTATTGTATGTTTATTATCCATACAGTGTAAGAATATAAGAAGACACGGTAAAAGTTAAATTATTTAATATATAGTTAAATCTAAATGATAAGGTTAAAATGGTAACCTAAACTTTTCTAAAACCTATTTTTTGAGAGGATATAGACCCAGCCCCACCCTAGCCTCAAAATAAGTCACTTTGTATCCATTATAAACTGAATATGAATTTATTATAAAATAATATTTTATGTTTTTCCTATGGTTCCCCTCACCCCTCTTATAAAAGGTCACTCCCTATTCTCTCACATTCACTCCTCCCAAGCCATTTGGCTCGGCCAAACCCTGCCCAAATACCCTCTAAAATATCCTCCCTTATTTCTAGAGGCATTCCTTTAGTCATAAATACAACCTAAGGAGACCTTTTGATCAAATTAAAAGAAAGATCCCAAAGAATAGGTAAATATATCACCACCTATTTCAAGTTTGTTTCTTCTTCCACTTCCTCCTTCTTTGTTGTTTCCATTATAAAATAATAACTCAAATATATTTTATATACTGTGATGTTATTATAAAAATTTTACAACCATATTAGTTATTTTATCCATCCTATTAATGAAAAAGTCACCACATGTGTGTACGTATGGCTTACCGTCTCCACGTCGTGGTGTTGTTTGTTATTCAAACAGTTTATCATTTGGATGGGTATAATAATGAGTATAAATGATATAAATAATAAATATAACATTATTATGATTCTGTATATATGATATACCATCCAATTATATACGATTGTAATATCAAAAGAATGATATCATCGCTCGTGCATACGTATGGACTACCGTCTCCACGAATGCGATGAGATTCATTTTCCATGAATTACCATTCAAGTATGATTATAAAATATATATAATAAATAATCATGAATGATGTTACATAATAATGATACTGGATTTATGTACATATATGTTTCATTTACTTAATTCCATTCAATTCAATAAGGAAACAAAAACAGTGTTCATGAGTACGTACGACCTACCGTCTCCATTAACGCTGTATTTCATTCCATTTATTGATCTATAATTTATATTTATATGCTGAATATATATTATATATAAATAATGTTTTACATTTTATAATTATTTAAATCAGGATATAAGTAATAATATCAAGAACAACAATTCGAAACACGTATGATAAATGAAACGATTTTACCCAAAACGATGCTTTGACATGGAATTTACAAAACCACAGGTAAAAGTACGAGGAGAATGTTTTTTTATCTTATACGACATGAACAGATTTTTATGGTTTCATAACGCCTTATTTTCATGAAGCATACTCTACAAGATTTCATGACTATTTTAAAAAAATACTTTTCTATTAATATTGTGTGACATTCTATGAAAAGAAAATGATTTTTAAAAAGAATGTATATTTTCCTCAAGAATTCAATTCAAGTGTTTTTTTCAAAACCATTTTCCAGCTAAGATGACATTATTTCATATGTTTATGTTTCAAGTATATTGTCTCTATGATTTACATGGTTTCACTTTTCTTATGATGAAATGATATCCATTAGTTTTATATAGATTATTTTATGATGGGATGATGTTTATGAAACCGATTTTATTCTCTGGGTTATGATGAATGATTTATGTTTATGTTGTGGCACACGTAAGAATGATTTCATTATGAGATGGGTGGGACCTATATATCTCTCCAATGAATTGGGTAAAGATTTATATCTCATGAGATAGACAAGGCTGGAACCTCTAGTTAATCTGGTTCAGTGATACAGGACTGGAACGAGGAGTGAACTCGATTCAGTAAGGGACTCTGTCCACTATGATGGTCTTGGCAGTAATACCTCAGATACTATAGAAATAATAACATGTGCTTAATTGTTTCCACAATTATATGTTTCATTCCAATGCTATTTTATCATGATTGATGTTTCGTGATGATATATGCTTTACGTACTACCATGTTTAATGTCATTGCTCAAGATTTTTATGTTTAAACTTTATGTTCATGTTTTTAAGTTTAAATGTATATGGGTTGTTTTATTTTCTACATAATTACCCTTACTGAGAATTTTAGATCACCCTTTTTATGTTTTCTTTACCCCTAGTATATAATGGAAGGTTTTTGGTAGAAAAAAAAGAAGGTCTTTATGGGAGATGTTGAAGATATTTCACCATGATTAGAAGATTATGTTCCGAGTTTCCAAATACACTAAACTAATACAGTCTTTGGGAATTTGTTTTGTAATGTATTATGTATTCCACAAAGTAATGTAATGTCCATGTACGTCAATCTTTGGGGTCTCTAAAGTAATTTCCACAAATAATTCCATTTTTATGACAAAAACTATACTTGTGTACTAACAATAAATAATTTCTAGTTCAGACATAACTAATATATTTAAATCATTACATATATTCCTTGACATGTTGACAAGGATCACATACATTTTAAGAATTAAATCAATGTTCGAGTAGATCCTTTAAATGTATTTTTTTAACTAATTTACTTATATTACTAAGGTTATAGTGACCTAACCTTCTTTTCCATAACCAAGATTGATATTCCATTTCACTTAGGCTGGGTAATTCATGGCTCCTATAGTCTTCTATGTTAAGTGTGTAGGCATTATCATGTTATGGGTATAAATAATGAATTCATCCTTGGAATTGTATACTAAAAATTTATCCTTCCAAAAATTCACAAGGTAACATTCATCACATAATTGATTTATTCTTATAATATTGTTCTTTAGACCTTTTACAAATAGAACATTTGAAATTAAATATTTTCTTAGAAGAAGAGTATTTCATATTACAATAATATTTTTTGAGCATTATGTCTAAAGGTAACTCTTCCACCATTCATTTCGATAATATTTTCAAATAAGCCGTTGTTATCATACATATTCCAATAATAATCACTATCCATATACCATATATTCTTGTTGATGGTAATTCCTTTGCCTTTTTGAAAAGAAAAAATTTGACTTTTGCATCCCAAACCTTCTTCATTTTAGAAATGTTAGAAAAAAATCATAAGAATATAATGTTGTTTGAAAAGTGTACTTTATGAAATCCTAAAGATTGAATTTTATTTAAAGAAATTTTTTTATTCAAGTGACCTCCATATTAATTTTTTTTCAAAAGTGGCATTCTCAAGAACAAAATAATTGTTTCAAAAAAATTATTTTAAATGTACATATCCTATTCATAAACTATTACATTGTTTGGAAATTTGTTTATACATTTTATAAAATCCTTCCTTAAAAGTCATAAATTTTTATAAAAGTTTATTTAAAGAGAAAATTTCATACTTTTTGTTTATAACTAAATTATTATCCATCTTATTATTAGTTTCAGAAGAGAGTTATTTTCAAAGTCTTTTTTCTCAGAAATGACATTTTTAGAATTGTTAGAAAACTTATCCTTCTATGAATTATATTTTTCATGGTTTTTAGAAATAAAAAAATTTCAAAAAATTTCTTTTCCATTTCTTTTGAATGGTACGATACATATTTTATCAAAACATTTATTCTAGAATTTTATTTCACAAGTTTCTTACTAGCTTTATAATTTAAATTTTCATGTAATTTTGAAAATCTAGATACCACTTCATATGAAGGTAAAGTATTATCTTCAACTGATGAATTTTATTCATTATAAGAAATATAACCTTTACCATAAATTTAATTATCATTAAAATACATATTTGAAAAATAATCATAACTGTATAAAATATCCATAAAACATATATTTTCAAAAGGCGTGCTGGCGTAGAGACCAATATTCCTCTGTCTAGGATATTTATCATCTGAAGAATCAACAGAAGAATCTATTCCACTGTAAATCCATGAGTCATTATCTTTCAATATATTATTTACTTTTGACATGTAATAATTTTTTTTTATTTCTATCATAATTCATTTCCTTTTTATATTTCCTTTTATTTTTTGGGTAGTTATGTCTTATAAGTCTAGCTATATTACATTAATAACTTGTAACTTCAGAATAATTCTTATTGTTTCTTTACATGTTACTTTTCATGTAATAATACTGAAAATCATTTTTACCAACAATCTTGTTCCTTCTTCAAGCATGATTGGCTAACTCATTCTTAGTATGTTTAGAATCAGTTGGATCTAAATAAGTAATAACCATTTTCTTAGATGATTTAACAACCATTTCAAGAGTCTGACCATTCATTGGATTTGAAGTAGATGAAAAAGAACCTCCACCATTATTTTTCTTTATTTCCTCATAACTCTTTTCATCCTATCCTAATCCTGTAAAATAGTTCCAAATAAATCATCAAGGATAATATTTTTAATCTTCATAGACTCATCAAGAACTGTTCTATTTGAATTACATTCATTTGGTATAATATCATCAATATTTTCAGCAACAACATTATCATCTAATCCTTTTCAAACTTTTCTTTTCAACTATTAACAATTTTCATACTAATTTTTTGTACATTAATAAAAATTTCACCAGAAGGAAGTTCAAAATCCTGATAATTGGATGTTAACATAAATCATTTAGTCTCAACAACATTAAACGTTCAAAAAATGAGTGATTTATAACTTCTTCCAAATTTTGTAATATTTTTCACAAGAGGAAATATGGATATCTATATTTCTATTCATAGAATATAATAATGTATTCCTTACCATGTAATTTTGCTGATATTCTATCTTTTCTTGATTTGTAAAATTTAATATTTCTTTTTTAGGAATTCTTTATTTATCGGTCAGTATTAAAACTGTCAACTCCTGTGGTGAACAAAAAAGTAAACATTTTATCCCCCCAGTACTCATAACAATTAATATTGAAAATGAGTGGTCTGGTAGGAATGATATTTTCCATTGAACAAATATGTAGTCTTTCCATTTTTAAAATAGATAAAAAAATATTTTCCACAATACACATTATTGTAAACAATATTTATGGACAAAAGTTTATACGAAGAAATAAATATAACTTTCAAATTTAAAATAATAAGAAAGTAATTGAGCAGTGGAAACCTTACTTGATACTAATTTTTGGATCAAAATGTATATATAGATGTCTAAATACAAGAGGGTTAGAAATGAATGTTTTAAAAAATTCATTTTAACCTTAATATAAACTTTGTTAAATAGAGTTAAACAAATTTCATTCACAAATCCTTATTGGTATTTAAATTATAATCATAAAGGGCCCCATGTTACAATTAAAATAACATCATAATCTATATGAATCAAATATATAATCCAAAACATTGATTCTAGTGATTTGAATTGTATTCAGTTAATGATGGTATAAACTTATTCATAGGAGGAAATTATATATCAGCGATTAATAGATTGGTAATCAAATTGGTTACAATTAATCAAAGTTTTACAAAATAAATGGTGATTTTATATTAAAGCATATAGAATCTTAATTAGAGTAAGTGATAATTTCAATCACCAAAATTGTATTCAAAGTGTAATATAGAATGTATCATAATTAGAGAAATTAAAATAAATATAATAGAAAAATTTAAATATAAAAGAATTCAATTTCTATTAGAAATTTTATTGGAATAAATAATACTTGTTATTTAATAAGTAATACAGTTTAATTTAATTCATTTAACTAAAAGAGAAGGGTATACAATAACCTAGGATAAAGGACCATCGATTTATACATCCAACTAATTATGTTTTATGCACACCAGGGTTAGCCCTAAATAGGATGATCAGATTTTGTCTGCCTATCCCTAGAATCACTTGATCAAGAAGGTTATGAGATCCTTTGTCTTCCTATCCTTAGGATCCATCAATCCAATCAATAATATTCTATCTTTCTACCCTCTCAAGCTGTCAATAAAGATGATTGGATTCTATCTTCCATGCCACAAAAGTCCACAATTTTATTCACAGCAATCTGAGTCGCTCAAATAAAAAAACTCTAAAAAGATTATAGGGAAAAATAACTACATTTTTACCCTTGTAATTTTTGGAGTTCTCATACATGATAGTCAAATTAGAAGTGATATCACACAGTGTCACATTCAACTCTTACATGTCCATCAAATGACCTGATATTTTTAGGATTTCATCTATACATTCATTTAGATCTCCAACGATTGAATTTTCTCCAAGATTTTCTAGAGAACCTAGACCCCAAGAACATCAAAAAAAATCATTTTTTACCATACATATTGAAATTTATTCCAATATAATAAAATATTTTTCCATATTAAATAGTTAAATAGAGATAAATCTGATGGATTCCTAATCCGATGGATTTATATGTGACTAAAATTTTCTTAACGAGTGTGGGTCCAATGGTATTGGTTCTATTGTAAAATTAGATTAAAATATTTGCTAGTACGAATAAAAGATATAAAGTTTTTTAAAGTGATTTGATGAGGTGAATCCAATCATAATCAGATTCATACTCATTATGAAAATTGTGATATAAATTTTTAAATACTTTAAACCTATTAACATATAGTAATGGAATATGTTCTCTATAAAATAAGTTGGTTATAAAAATATTTAGATTTTTTATTTTTAAGAACGAGTTTGTGACTTCGAAAACAATGAAAATGGAAATGTCAAAAAAAATTATTTCACTCATCAAGAATATGTCACACATCAATATTCTAACATCCCAACTCGAGAGTCGCTATATGATTCCCCAAGCTAGTCGGTCACATGGCGTCATGTGCACCTCCCCGTACACCAGAGGGCTCTGATAAGTATCAAGGTCCTAGTGTATGCGTATGGAGAGAATATTACATCTTGTCAGAGTATATCAAAAAAGTAATAATGATATTAGTCAATAGAGGAATAATAATATAAATAATTTAATATAAAACATAATATAAATCTTCTAGAAAAATGTAATAATAAAGAAGCCAAATGTAGTCATACACAATTTGGTGATCATTTCATATATCAACAAAGTAATAAAACATGTATACAGACATCCAAGTTCAATACATGTATTAAAATAAAAAAGTATAAATGTAACAATCCCTTCCAGAATAATGAGAATAGATAAATCATGGGATCTCTTGATCATATGCACAACCGATCATGAATTGTAAAGTGGGAGCTTTCCCTAGTCCCAACATACATCCATGAAGTCCTTTTGGGTACCTAATGGTGGCCTAAACAGGGTGTGAGATAACAGTCATTAGGGAACCATTAACATTTTCTACAACAAGACCAATCTGTGTACAAAAAATATGCAGTGTGCAATATATATTATAGGTATAACAATAATGAATGTAAAGTGTGATCATATCCAGCCAAACATGACTCTATTTAAACAATAATAAAACACTGATAAACAATGGAAACAATAAATCCTAAAGAATAAGTAATTCTGTCCTAGTTAAGCACAAAAATGTGATACTCATACAATGGTTATCTATAAGAATAGAAACATATCCACCACAACCATGTCGTATATCTGATTGTCGATATCCACAATGGCCACACCGTTTAATCGAGTGTAAAACATGAAAAATAGAAATACAATGTAATGAAGTTAAAAAAATCCACAATATCCACACTATCCAATCAGGTTTCAACTGTGAAGGGAAAAATCAAAGGTATAGAAGACCAATGAATCCTCACTAAGTCCTAGGAGCATCTCGATTGAAACATGGTAAATTACATGATGGATTCCAAGGAGCATGTCAATAGAGCATGTCTAATGTGAATCTGACCAAACCATATCCAAGGGGTAACAAGGCTCATGACATCCTTGTGAATTAGGATCCATGATCTAAACATGTACAAGGAATCTACTATAGTAATCAAGACCAATAGAGTAAAAATTTCCATGTAATGCAATGGAATCAGGATCCAAGGATCTTCTACAAGGAATCCACATCCATAATAAATTCAAAATCTCATTTCCTTCGTCATTTCATAACCATTCAAATTCCATGTGTTCATCCAACTCATTTTCACAATTACTATTGACTCCATTTAAACAATTATACAATTAACCATCATTTAATCACATGGTAAAAATTAATAACCCTCTCTTTATTATTCATTTAACTATTATTCAGTTCAACAAGGCTCCAAAAACATAAGGAGAGCTCACACATACCCACCATAGTGGTATAAAATAGTTAAGATACAATGAGACGCACCAAGGGTGGCTTAGGTTGGGGTGAACATTCTCTAACGATCACAAAGGTACTATTGGGAAAACTAAATAGGTTCCAAAAAGTTATTCAAGATAATCAATTAATTTTTAGGGAATCACCTAAAATCCAAACATGGGAAATAGTGAAAACTATGAATATAAAACTCAAAAACATTATAGAATGGTATAGACCACCTACTATAGGTCTTTGGTAGAACACTCATCCATTATTGACCTCTGTTTGGTCTAGATCGAAATTGAAAAGAAGAACATATGAAACACTTGGAAATATGGCATATTAGTTTGAACCAAAATAACTCAATAAGTGAAAAGGCAATTTAAGAACAACATAATATTGTTGAAAAACATACCCGAGTAGATCTAATGATATGAACTATATTCAGATCTTAGTTATATGACAAATAGAGTGAGATTACATCATCTAGGCTTGAAGAGGCTTCGAATCAGGAGGTGGATCCACCATAGAAATAGAAATTGACAAAGGGGTTTGAATTTCATAATAAGCAAGGGAAATTGTAATATCCCTCTAATTATTGTGTTTCACTATTTGGATACACATTTGGCCAAACTGTGTGCCAATGGTGCACCCTTCTCTACCTCAGGGGGGGGGGGGTTCACATAGTTCATGCACATAGTTTAGGAAACCATGCACAAACCATGTTGTACTCCATTGATAATGACATTAGATCCATCTTATAGGCATGGACCCATAGCTTCATGGTTTCCTCAAACCATACAACCACTTTATTTCTTCTATGTAGCCCCAAATGATTTACTCAAACCATGATTCCTAGTTCTAGTTCTTCTACTAACCATGTATCTGAGTTTCCTTTTTGAAAATAATCCTTTGGGCTCCAAAAAAACCTTGTACATCCTCGAATGTCTTGTAATTTCACTAATAACTCACATTAGGTCAATGAAATGAGTTAAAATTTAAATAAAAAACCCATAACTCAAATATAGACACTAGATCTTACAATATTTCCTCCTAAAACTAATTTATTCTAAATTTTTCCTTCCACGGCTGGTAAAAAATCACACGAGAAAACTAATGTCCTTTATCATGTACATCATCCTACATCTCCCAAGATTCATCTTGTAAATGCCTATTCTTCCATAACACCCATACTAGAGGGACTTACAGGCCACATAGAACCTTTTTTCTCCTATCAAAAATAGAAATATGATGCTCCTCAATATATATATCTTCTAACTACACCTCATCAGGATCTAGAGTTTGAGATGGGTATGAGTGATAATTATATAGGTGAGATACGAGGAATACATCATATATAGATTGATATCTTTGTGGTAACATAAACGGATAGGCTACTAGCTTGAGTCACTCCATAATCTTGAATTTCACAACATATCATGGTGATGGCTTACCCTTTCTTCAAATCCATATGTTTCCCAACCTTGATGAGATACATAATGAGACCCAATCTATGACCTTGAACTTTAGATGTCATCTTTGATGATTTTTAGAAGATTCCATTCTAGAATGTGTCGTAGAAAACAATAATAGAATTAGATGGAGTTTATCCAAAGTATCCTAAATGAGATGAAGTCCCAAAAAAACTGCCTCTCTGACCTCTTACTGACACTAGGGGTGATTGGAATGGCCTACCATACAACTTATCATAATGTTCCATTTATCATTACTTGATAACTATTGTTGTATGAAAAATCAACTAGGGGTATATACATCTCCTAAGAGCCTCATATATCCAATTTGCTTGCCCTAATAATTTCTCAAACACCAAATGTAACGCCCTGACCCCAGTTACCCAGGGTCGGTGCATTATTTTAATACATTGGCATGGTTACAAGGAATCAAGTCTCGAAGGACCGGTCAGTTTTTCAGTCTTGGAAAACATATTACATACATGAATGTCAAATTACAATTTATAACATACAAAACAACATAAATAATCCTTTATGAATGCCATTATTCCCTTGGCTTAACCCTGCATATCAATCACGATACACTTCTTGGAATCCTAGGAAAAATAAAACATAGAAAGGGGTGAGCTCAAATGCTCAGTAAGGGTAAGCAATACATCAGAAACTTTAAAAAATAAGCATAAACATTTAAGGAAATGTATAACTAAAACAAAAGCCTTTTAAACGTGAACTTCAGTAGAATATGGAAAAAATAAAATGAAATAACACCGTTTACTTGTTCACATAGATATTCTACTAGTCGAATAATCACATGCAATATCAATAACCACTTTTATAATGATGGAATGCGTAATGCCAGACTATCATAACCACATAGTCAAGGCCTTGTGCCAAGACTACAAATAAGATTTTGTCAAGGCCTTGTTCCAAGACACTAGTTTGTCTCATTAGACCTACCGATGCATCGATGAGCTATAGTGGGCTCCACCCGTAACTTATTAAGTCCAATGCATTCCTCATATGAACAGGTTTAAACATAACATAAACATTCGTATTAAAACTAGCATACGAAATGTCAATACTTTCTCCATATACCATGAATGGTATAAAAATAACACATCCATAGTGAAACATATTACAAAACCTTCTATACAATATAGAAGTTTTTTGTCATAATAAATCAAGTTCCAATAAACTTAAAATATATCAAAGGATGTTGAGACAGATGAAATCAAAACTATTTGAGTGAAATATCTCTTTTTTTGAAATAATTTAAAAGTCACATAACTATAAAATAAAACATTCACTTTGAAAATATTCTTATAATATTGTAAGAGAAACTTCTATGATTTTACAATGTTCAAAAATAGACTCACCCATTGTATAAGTTAAAAAAAAGACATTCTTACCTTAATTTTTCGAAAAGGTTAAAAAGGTCCTTGTTGGGAAAATGACGTAAAGATTCTTTTATAAAATTATTTTGAAAAGTAAAACAAGGGTATAAATGACTTTAACCCAAATTATGTAAAATATTAAGAATTTTTTGAAATACATTTTTTAGAAACATGGATGTGGATGATAAAGAGGTCCCACTAGATAATTACGTATAAACAACATCAGATAATGATGAGATTGTGAAATGAACCATTACCTTGAACATTCTAGTAGTCGAGGGTACATTTAACCTCTTATATGAAGATCGTAGTATGTTATTATATTATACCAGAACCATATTAATATTTATGATAAAATACATTATTCATTTATGACTTTATACTACCCATTTAATAATAATATCCACGTTATATTAATATTTCGGGTAATAATCGCTTTCTTTATCGTATGTGTTTTAACTTGTTACTCTTGATTGTATCACTTAGATCATGATATAAATAATTCAATAATATAAAACATTATTTATATATCATATATATTTAGAATATAAATAATTATAATAGACATATATATGAAATTTAAAACACCGTTTATGGAGACGGTAGTCCGTAGGTACGCATAAACGATGTTTCCGTTTTCATATAGTATTGAAAGGAAGTAAGTGAATAAGATATATGTAAGTACATAAATACATATATATATATATATAAATATATATATCTCTAGTAGAATTATTATGTCATATATTAAATACTTATTAGTAATATATATTTTTATAATCGTCGATGAATGGTGAACTTGAAAATGAATCTCATCGCGTCGTGGAGACTGTAATCCGTACGTACGCATGAGCGAAAATATCATTATTTTGATATTAAAATAATATATAATTAGATATTATATAATATATAAATAATACTTATCATGTTATATTTTTTATTTACATCAAATACACATCATTATTATACCCATCCAAATAATAATGTATTGAATAACAATTACACCATGACGTGGAGATGGTAAGCCGTACGTACGCACATATGGTGACATGTCATTCAAAGGGTGGATATAATAATGAATTTGGTTGTAACATAATTATAATAACAGCACATTATATAGAAGATACTGGAGTTTTTATTTTATAATGGAAACAACAATGAAAAAGGAAGTGTAAGAAGAAAGGAACTTGAAAGAGGGTGGTGAAATCATTACCTCTTCTTCAGGTTCTTGCTTTTGATTTGATCAAAAGAGATCCTTAAGTTGGATTTATGATCAAACTAAGGCCTCTAGATTTAATTTAGGATAGTGGAGAGGGTATTTGGGAAAGGTTTGTCTGAGAAAAATGACTTATGATGTGTGATTTAGAGTGAAGGGGGAGTGCCCTTTTAAAAGAGGGGTGAGTGGAACCTTAGGAAAAACTTAAAAGTTTATTTTATAATAAATTCATATTCGGTTCATAATTTCTCAAAATTGATTTATTTCGAGGATAAGGTTTGTATGGGTCTAAATCCACTCAGCCAATATGTTTTATACAGGTTTGGGTTACTTTATTAACCTTATCATTTAGTTTTAACTCTTAGTTAATTAGTTTGACATTTACCATGTCTTTTTGTATTTTTATATTATATGGTTAATAAACTTACTATAAACTTCTAATCTACACCCAAGTGTTAAATTAATTATACACCTATTATGATATAAGTCCCTTGGACGAACCATAGATTTTTACTAATATAATATCAATTAATAATATAATATTTGTTTTAAAAACTCTTTTATGTCAATTTGGACACTATTGGGTATTTGGTTTTTGATAAATTCATAAAAGTATTATTTCTTCTAAAAAAATTCATATAGACAATCACAATATGTCATATTAACTTTTAAAATTATTTTAATTCATAGAAAGTCTCAAATTACATTTATTTGGGTATTTATAATATTAATTATCTTAATCTTTCATTAATACGGTAATTACTGCATCATCATTGTGTCATAAATAAATTAAATTATTTAATGTCTAAAAATTATAAATAAAATACCATTATGTAGGAAATATTTTTATATTTCTAATGGATATTTATAATCAAATTTATATTATGTATAACCCAATATTAAAAATGTTTCAGTTATTAAACATTGATTTTAACTCTTTCAACTTTTCTTTGAATTAAATAATAATAAATGTCCTAATCTAATTCAAGTGAACCTAAATGATAATATTTTATTAATAACGTTTTTTTGGTCGAGATAAACTTTTCCAATAGAATTAGGACAAGTGTTAGGGTAATATTAATATCATTATTACCCTTAATTACCTTATTTACTTTTAACCGTGGTAAATAAAAGTAAAAAGCTACTATTCACAAAAAATTATATTTATCTTATTTAACCACATTTTACCCATTCATATTAACCATTTCTCTCATATTTTCTAAATTCCACTCAGAGAAGTGGTAAAATTATGTTTTATGTGAATTTGTAAATTATCCTAGGAGGTGGGTAAAAGACGGTGAAAAGTTCAATAAAATTTTTATATATTTAAAATTATTATAAGCTTACTATAATAAATTAATTTTAACTTATATAGGTATTATGTATCTATTTTGACCTAAAATAAATTAAAATATAATAAATAATAATTTAAATAAAAAGCCGGTTTTAAACAATAACTCAGTGTTTTTCAGTATTCATAAAAAATTGAATATTTTCAGAAAAATACCAAAAATTCACCCTAGACCAATTTTGATATACCAAATCCAAAAATTTTGTCTATTTTACCAAATTCAAAACATAGAAGTTTCATTTTTTAATTTATAATTAATTCCCATTTTCAAAACCAAAAGGTGTATTTTTATGAAATAATAACTATCAAAAATTGACACATGTTTATATCCAATTTCAATTTAAAATTACATAAAATGAAAAGAATTGGATTAAATAGTAAAAATATAATATATTTATGCTTCCCAATAATTAAAATTTATAATTTATCAATATATATTATTTTGATTAAAAAAGTTGTTTTCAGTTAAAATATATTATTTTTCACTATTCACCCAAATATGAAAGTTATAAGAAAAACACCAAAAATTTATTGAAATTAAATTATTATGTCCCTATTCTAAATAAGAAGTATATTTTTTTCAAATTTAATATATAAAAGTTTCAAATATTGGATTTAAAAAGGGTTCTACATTAAAAGGCGGTAAAATTGCATTTTTTGAAAAATACTTTTTTTCTGAAAAAAAATGTATTTGTTCTTACATTATGTCTAAGAAACTCATAATATGGATTCTAAAATTATAAGGATTTTATAATGTTAAATATTTAGTTAATACTATTCATAACTTCTTTTGAACAGCTAGTTTGGTAAGTCGTGATGCACTTGAACTTAGTGTTGCATGTAGTGAAAGTTATTGAATTATTTTGAAGAAATAACGTACTATGAAATATTGGGGTGTTATATTCTTCCCAATTTAAATAAATTGTATCCTCGAAATTTGAAATTGTTCTTTGAAAATAAAAGGTTGAAAATAGAAAATAATTTTGTGGGAAAACCCACATCGGAAATTGGGTTAATAAAATTTAGTCTTAATAATCGGAAAAGGGGAATGAAAAAGTCACCACCAAATTACGATATTGATTAGGAGAACATTGGTGGAAATTAGAGACACATAATTGGAGGGAAAACGTAAATATTTATAGGGAGTGACTAAGGTCATCAGTCACAAAAAATTGTAGAATTGTGGGCCTCAAAGTCACCAATCTATGATGATTTAAAATACAATCGGTTGAACAAAACATAAGGTATTAGGATAACACATTTTTAGTTTTAATATGACTTACCTAAAGTTTAAGAATTTATTTCTTCATAGAATAAGAGAAGAAAAAAATTATATAAATATATATACTTGAAAAGTAGAGTTTCATCTTTTAACTAATTTCTACCACAAACTCATCTTTCACTCTAAAAGATAATAGAACTTAAAAAAATATTATCTTTATCCTATTCATTTAGGGTTCCAAAAAAATGAATTTATAATTCATCTACCAGACCCTTTAAAAAACATTATTATTCAATCCAGGATATCATGTGGGTCAGTGATAGGTGATACACCCTTGCCTCCCTCCGGTTGCGGGTTCAAGTCTCGCAGCCTTGTCGGACTTGACGGGTTGCCGCCCGACCTCCAGGTTGTCCTTTTTATGGCAATCCAAAAATAACATTAACTATAGTATCCAATTTCAAAATTAATCCATACCATCCATTAGAATTATCCAAAATACTTATATCCAAACTCTCATTCCAAAATTTATAAGGATGTTAAACAAAATGAGGATCCTTTTTTCCAGGTAATAACATGTGAACTCCTTCATCATGTATTCTTTTACAAAATCACAATATCCTAAATTACCAAAATCAACCATCTCGTATTCGAAAAACACTAACTCATTATCAGGACCATATTAAGGATTACCTTTCCTTCAACAGTTTATTTTTCAAAAAGTGTAGCTTACTATTAAGTCACTTTTCTTAGAACCATATAATCTCAAATCGTCAATAAAATAGTACTATAGTACAATCCTTATTTATCTCTATAATTCATGTAACCAGTATACTGTTGATACAACACTCAAATGAAATAACAACATAAGAAAACTAGTCCTTTCTCTTCATCCGTGGTAGTATCATAACTTTATTATTATCCAATAGCATCATTTGGGGAATACTCTAATGATTTGAACATTTATTCACATAGTGTCCCCACTCCTTGCAGATGAAGCATTGTACATTTGAAACCTTTTTCTTACCCTTGCAGTCATGTAATTGATGTCCTTTTTCTCTACACTTATAAAAAACTCCCATTCCCTTCAGGCATGTTCGAGGGTGTTTCTTCCCACAATTATCACATATGGTAAAATTATTATTTTCTCTCTTACCTTTATCCATCTTTCTCTCTTCCATCCTTTTCTTCTCTTGCTTCCCTTCAAATCCATAGGACTCATAGAATTATTTACTTAACTTATTAACACATGGTACTATTTCTTTATATGATGATAATACGTGGGAGACTATTTCCCTTCTAAATTCTTTCTTAAGACCATGAAAGATATGATCCTTTTTACTCTTTGGATCATGCGTATTACTGGAGTTCTCATTCCATCTACTGGGCCCCATTTCTAAACAATGACATTCACTAGATTAGTTTATGAATAGAAATACCTAATACAAAACTTGTAGAACACTTAACATACATTAAACAGTTTATGGATATAATCCATAATCATAAAAATGTTTTCATTGAGGAAATATATACTAATAATCCCTTCATAATGGTCTGTAAATAAATTGGGAATTATCTTAAGCATATCACCCGGGAGTTTCGTAACCGAGAGTGGATCAAGGTCTGCTGTCGTGCACCAGTTCTCGATCGATTCTAGATCAAAGCGATGTTTTCGGGTTTTACCTCTAGGTAAATCTGTGCCAAAGCCACCTCTACTTGCTTGTATCCAGACATGGATGTATTTCTAAGAAGACTCACAAAAGCTTTACTATACCAAAATTCTAGGAAGTTCTTCTATACTAATCCTAAAAGTCTATCTTATGGTAATGTGCTCTAATAATAGTTAATCTAAATCTAGTTTCCACGGTTATTGCTAAACTTTCTTTGATACCAAATGTAATGCCCCGACCCCAGTTACCCAGAGTCGGTGCATTAATTTAATACATTTTCATGATTACGAGGAATCATGTCCTGAAGGACCGATCGGTTTAACAGTCTTGGAAAATAGATTATATACATGAATGTTACGTTACACTTTATAACATACCAAACAACATAAAAAATCCTTTATGAAAGCCATTATTCCCTTGGTTAACCCTTCATATCAATCAGAATACAATTCTTGGAATCCTGGAAAAAATAAAACATAGGAAGGGGTGATCTCAAACGCTTAGTAAGGGTAATAAATACAGCGGAAACTTTCAAAAATAAAAATAATCTTTTAAGGTAATGTATAACTAAAACAAAATCCATTTAAACTTGAACTTCATCAGAATATGGAAAAAATAAAATGAAATAATTCCATTTACTTATTCACATGGATATTCTACTGGTCGAATAATCAAATGCAATATCAATAACCACTTTTATAATGATGGAATGCATAATGCCAGACTATCATAACCACATAGTCAAGGCCTTGTGCCAAGACTACAAATAATATTTTGTCAAGGCCTTGTCCCAAGATAGTAGTTTGTCTCATGAGACCTACCGATGCATCGAGGAGCTATAGTGGGCTCCACCCGTCACTTATTAAGTCCAATTCATTCCTCATATGAATAGGTTTAAACATAACATAAACATTCGTATTAAAACTAGCATACGAAATGTCAATATTTTTTCCATAAACCATCAATGGTATAAAAATAAAACATCCATAGTCAAACATATCACTAAACCTTCAATACAATATAGAAGTTTTGTATCATAATAAATCAACATCAAATAAACTTAAAATCTATTAAAGGATGTTGACATAGATTAAATCAAAACTATTTGAGAGAAATATCTATTTTTTCAAATCAATTAAAAGTAACATAATTATAAAATAAAACATTTACTTTGAAAAATTTCTTATTATCTTGTAAGGGAATCTTAGAAGATTTGACAATGGAGGAAAATAGCCACACCCACCGTATAAGTTAAAAAAAGACATTCGTACCTTAATTTGTCGAAAAGGTTAAAAAGGTCCTTGTTTGGAAAATGAGGTAAAGATTCCTTTATAAACATCCTATAAAAAGTCAAAAAAGGGTATAAATGAATTTAAACCATATTGTATCAAATAGTAATAATTTTTTGAAATAAATTTTTAAGAAACGTGGATGTGGTTGATAAAGAGGTCCCAGTAGATAATTACGTATAAACAACCTCAGATAATGATGAGATTGTGAAATAAACCCTTACCTTGAACATTCCTTTAGTCGAGGGTACGTTTAACCTTCTGTATGAAGATCGTAGTATGTTATTAGATTATACTAGAACCATATTAATATTTATGATATCATGCATTGTTCATTTATGACTTTATACTACCCATTTAATAATAATTTCCATGTTATATTAATATTTCGGGTAATAATCGCTTTCTTTATCATACGTGTTTTAACTTGTTACTCTTGATTGTATCACTTAGATCATGATTTAAATACATCAGGAATATAAAACATGATTTATATATCATATATATTTAGAATATAAATATTTATAATAGACATATATATGAAATGGAAAGCACTGTTTATGGAGATGGTAGTCCGTACGTACGCATAAACGATGTTTCTGTTTTCATATAGTATTGAACGGAAGTAAGTGAATAAGATATATGTATGTACATAAATACTTATATATATAAATATATATATATCCAGTAGAATTATTATGTCATATACTACATACTTATTAGTAATATATATTTTTATAATCGTCGATGAATGGTGAACTTAGAAATGAATCTCATCACGTCGTGGAGACGACAATCCGTACGTACGCATGAGCGAAAATATCATTCTTTTGATATTAAAATAATTTATAATTGGATATTATATCATATAAACAGAATCTATATCATGTTATATTTATTATTTACATAAAATAAACATCATTATTATACCCATCCAAAAAATAATGTATTGAATAACAATTACAACACGACGTGGAGACGGTAAGCCGCACGTACGCACGTATGGTGACATGTCATTCAATGGGTGGATAGAATAATGAATATGGTTGTAACATAATTATAATAACATCACAGTATATAGAATATACTTGATTAATTATTTTAGAATGGAAACAACAAATAAAAAATATGTGTAAGAAGAAAGGAACTTGAAAGAGGTTGGTGAAATCATTACATCTTTTTCGGGTTCTTCCTTTGGATTTGATCAAAAGGGATCCATAGGTTGGATTTCGGATCAAACTAAGGCCTTTAGGTTGAAGGTAGAATAGTTGAGAGGGTATTTGGGTAGGTTTTGGCCTATCCAAATGGCTTAGAATGTTTTAATTAGAGTCAAGGGGGAGTGCCCTTTTAAAAGATTGTTGAGGGGTACCTTAGGAAAAACCTAAAATATTATTTTATAATAAATTCATATTCGGTTTATAATGGCTCCGAATTGATTTATTTAGAGGATATGGTTGGGATGGGTCGAAATCCACTCAACCAATATGTTTTAGACAGGTTTTTGTTACTTTATTATCCTTATCTTTTAGTTTTAACTATTAGTTAATTAGTTTGACATTTACCATGTCTCTTTGTATTTTTATATTATATGGTTATTAATCTTACTATAAACATCCAATAGACACCCAAGTGGTCCATTAATGATACACCTATCATGATATAATTCCTTTGTCTGATCCTTAGATTTTTATGAATATAATATCAATTAATAATAAAATATTTTTTTAAAAAACTCTTTTATGTCAATTTTGACAATATTGGGTATTTTGTTTTTGATAAATTCATAAAAGTATTATTACTTAGAAAATAATTCATATAGCCAATGATAATATGTCATATTAACTTATATAATTATTTTAATTCATAAAAAGTCTCAAATTACATTTATTTGGTTATTTATAATATCAATTATCTAAATCATTCATTAATACGGTAATTACTGCATCATCATTGTGTCATAAATAAATTATATTATCTAATGTCTAAAAATAATAAATAAAAAATATTATGTATAAAATGTTTTTATCTTTCTAATGAATATTTATAATCGAATTTATATTATTTATAACCCTATATTAAAAATGTTTTAGATATTAAGCATTGATTTTAACTCTTTTAACTCTTCTTTGAATTAAATAATAATAAATGTCCTAATCTAATCCAAGTGGACCAAAATGATAATATTTTATTCATAAGGTTTTTTTTGTTGAGATAAACTTTTCCAATAGAATTTGGACATGCGTTAGGGTAATTTTAATATCATTTTACCCTTAAATACCCTATTTACTTTTAACCGTGGCAAATAAAAGTAAAAAGTTACTATTCACCAAAAATTATATTTATCTTATTGAACCAAAAATTATTCCTTGATATTAACTGGGTCTCTCGGATTTTCTAAATTTTACTCACAGAGGGGGTAAAATTATGTTTTATGTGAATTTGAAAATTTCCTAAGAGGTGGGTAAAAGACGGTGAAAAGTTCAATAAAATTTTTATATATTTAAAATTATTAGCAACTTATTACAATGAATTACATTGAACTTATATATGTATTTTGTATCAAATTTTGAACTAAAATAAATTTAAATAAAATAAATAATTATTTATATAAAAAGCCGGTTTTAAACAATAACTTAGTGTTTTTCACTACTCATAAAAAATTGAATGTTTTCAGAAAAATTCCAAAAATTCACCCTAGACTAATTTTGATATTCTGAATAAAAAATGATATCTTTTTTACCAAATTAAAAACATAGAAGTTTCATTTTTTAATTTAAAATTAATTCCCTTTCTCAAATCCAAAAGGCGTATTTTTATGAAATTATGACTATCAAAAGATTGACACTTGTTTATGTCCAATTTCAATGTAAAATTACTTACAAAGACCATAATTGGATTAAATGGTAAAAATATAATCTATTTATACTTCCAAACCATTAAAATTTATAATTTAACACTACAAATTATTTTGATTAAAAAAGTTGTTTTTAGTTAAAATATAGTATTTTCACTATTCACCCAAATATGAAAGTTATCAGAAAAACCCCAAAAATTTATTGAAACTAAATTATTATGTCCCGATTTTAAAGAAGAATTTTATTTTGTCAAATTGAATATATAAAAGTTTAAAATATTGGATTTAAAAAGGGTTCTCCATCAAAAGGCGGAAAAATTGCATTTTTTGAAAAATACTTCTTTTATCTGAAAAAATGTATTTGTTCTTAAATTATGTCTAATAAACTCATAATATGGATTGTAAAATTATAAGGATTATATAAAGTTCAAAATTCAATTAATACTATTCATAACCACTTTTGAACGACTAGTTTGGTAAGTTGTGGTGCGCTTGAACTCAGTGTTGTGTGTAGTGCAAGTTATTGAATTACTTTGAAAGAAAACATACTATGAAATATTGGGGTGTTACACCTAAATCATGTGATCAGTTTGAATATCATTTTGAGGGTGGTATGTTTTACTTAGAATAAATTTTGTACCCAAAGACTAATACAAACTTCTCCAGAAATGAAATGTAAATCCGGCATCCCAATCCCATACCACAGTCTGAGGAACCCCATAAAGGTACACCAACTAATGGATATAATTTTTCCAGAGATCATCAACAGAGAAGGTCTCCTTGATCAAAAGGAAATGTCTGACCTTCTTTAGCCTCTTCACTACAACAAATACAACATCCCTACCTCAAGGAAACATCAAAAAATCGATCATGAAATCCATTATGACATCATCCCATTTGCACACCGGAATAGATAACTACTATGAATGTATGAATGGTCACTAGTGTTCCACCTTTACTTTATTATAGGTAGAACACCTCATTAAAAACCAAATACTTCTCATTTCATCCCTAACCACCAATATTGGTATCCTAAAACTTTATACAACTTGGTAATGTTGGGATGCATTACCCAATATAATCCATGAAAGTGTCCATCAGATCCTTATGAATATCTACTAGAACCATGATTTTATCATGAATACATAGAATTTATTCCTAGCCAACTGTCCAGCCAGGAGGTGGGTCCTCAACTTCCACACTCTCATGTAAGACTAGGTCATCAACATCATACAAATTTCTTACCCTCACTCTATCCAAAATAGTGGAAGTCATATCTAAAGAATAAATGAAAATCTACCATTGACCATCTTTCACCTCCAAGTTCATCTATGAAAATAAGTCACTAAGATGCCCCTCCCTACTGGCCTCATAAACATGATATATCTAATTCCTCCTACTGAGTGCATCTGCCACTACATTTTCCTTTCTAAGCATATATGAAATATTAATATCAAAATATTTTAGGCTCTCAAACCCACATTGATTCCTAAAAATAAATTCAAGTTGTTTAAATATAAACTTATGGTTTTTTCTTCCTCTCTACACCACAATATTCTCTCATAGTAAATAATGCCTCCAACATTGTAAGGCATGTATAACAATGGCTAACCTAAAATCATGAATTGGGTAGGTCCTCTCTTGTGGCCTCAACTGAAGAGACCCATACCTAATGATTCTATACCCTACATCAGAGATGATCCTAGACCATTACCTTATGTGTCATGATATACTTATTAGATCCTTCTTAGATCTTGGTGAATTAGGACTGGCATTGAAGTCTATCTCCATTTTAGCTATTGAAAGGCTGCCTCACTGGAATCTAACCATTCAAACTTCACACCCTTCATAGTCGAACTAGAAGAGGTTCCACTAAGCAAGAAAATTGTTGTATGAATTTCTAGTAACATATATCCTACCCCCAATAAAATCCACATGTCATAAAATTTATTGGGAGGATTCTAGGAAACTACTGCTCTCACTTTCTCTGGTTCAAAAAATACTCATTTCCATGAAATAATATAACATATGAAGTGAATCTTATCCATATGGAAGTGGATCTTTGTGATCTTAGTATATAACTGATGCTCTATCATTGTATCCAAAACTATGTCAATATTTTTGGCATGATCATGTCGATTTTGAGAATACACCAAGTTATCATCTATGCATAACACCAAAAACAAATAAATATAAGAATGGAAATCATAGTTATTCAATTAAATAAAAACTGATGGAACATTTTAAATACCAAACATATTAACCAAATACTCATATACACCATATCTGATTCTAAAACATGTATTTGGTATGCCTGATTGTCGAACAAAAACATAGTCATAACCTAACATCAAATATTTATTTTAGAAAACCGGGTGTCCTCAAAACTGGTCAAATATACCATATATCAACGATAAGGGGTACTAGTTCATAATAATAAAATAGTTCAATTTTAAAAAATCAACATATATAATGCTGGTATCATCTCTATTTTTTCAAAAATGATTGGGGAAACCCATAAAGAAGATGTGAGTTGTGTAAAATAATTTACCTTTAATTCCTCTAGCTTCTTTTTGTGCTCCTATAACTCAGATGTATCTATCCGATAAGGAAGAATGGATTCCATTGTAGCTCCTAGAATAAGATTGATATAAAACTCCACCTCTATCTCACGAGGTTTACCTAGAAATTAATTCTGCAAAATTTCCATGAAATGATAACAAATGGAGTAATGTTTTCCTGATGCATTCCCTGATCATCCAAATATAAAATACAAATATGAGCTATCATTCTACCTAGGCCATGATTCTCTGGTCTATCTTAGTTCACTTGGATATCTCATTCACCCTTGGGAATAATAACTATGTCCTATAGTGATGTGAAGGTCACCCTCCACTGATAAAAGTTAACGTGGGTTCGAAAAGAAAATATCCATTATATCCTATGTATAACATGAAAACTTGTCAAATAGAGCAAAACCATATTCCATACGAAATGACACTCACTTATCTCAGGGGGGGGGGATTCCATAAACTAGTGTACACCAATCATTATAATCTTATAATGAGTTTGAAACATCAGAATGACACCATAAAACTAAACGATGAGCCCATGGATCTCCATAATAGGTACATATATGAAACTATGAGGTAAAACTGTATTGAAAAAAGAAGATACTAGAATAGAAGATATTAAGATCATTCCTCTCACCATATCTGACCAGAAATCATTATCCTCAAGTATATGATGTAAAAAATATATTTCGCATAAACTAATAACCCATCAAAAAATCCTTACTACCTAGAGTAGTCCCACTCTAATATCTAGGTACAACTACTACTTAGTTCTCAAGACCATGACCACCACCTCATCCTGAATGAATGTCACTACTCAATCTCTTATACTGATGCAGAGAAATGAATCCCACTCTTAAACATAGAGTCAGAGTCAACCCCCTTCTACTAATTGTTGGAGGGAAGGTCTTATAGAAATGCTATACATTGTCAATACAACCATAAAATTGACACTCGACTAGGTCTCTACCATATATATTAATCGTATGTACCTATCTCCCACATTGATGATAGAAGAAAAAACTAATAGCATTAACACCCAAGCTGATACTCCCCTCATTAGAAGCCTCAAAACGATGATTTATACCATTGAAAGCTGAACTAATGGGTTAAGCGGCTAAACTTCCCTACTATGTGACCCCAGTATCCCTCAGGTACTACTTAATAATAATATCCTGATTTACTATAACTGAAATAGTAGTTATTTGAAAAAAGTATAGCTATTATTGAATGGAATGAATGATACCCTCCTCAAATTATCTCACCCTTGATGTCTTATCATCAACAAAAATCAGTGACAAAAACTGAATCTCTATAAAGTGTCTTGAATACTCTATAAAGATCATCACACCCTACTCCAAATGGATAAAATCACCGGCCATTTTTTCTATCAGGGTCTCAAAATATGTTTTCATGGATCCTACATTGTAAATACCTTCACACCATATCTCTTAGCTTGTCATCTCTGTAAAAAACATCACTCCCACACTTAGTTGGTCCTTGAAGAGTATATGTCATGAACTACACTCTCCTCTTAAGAGGTGTCTCTATATACTAAATAATTCATTGATAAAACTCAATCCATATTTTATTAGTATGTGGATAACCATTCTCTAAAAACCTAGGAAGATGGTACTATTGGAACACACATGTTAACTCTTCCTTTGAATAAATAGACTACGTGGTTCCTCGGATGGTCTATATAAAGCATACAGTTCCATTATAAAATTAGGCATCAACACCCATATCTGGTATAAGTACTGGTGCCACAACTGACACTATAGGAGGATCTATTAGTATCATAAAACACACCACCTCTAGATAATAATCATCTCCACTATCCTGGAATACCACTGGAGGCCATTATCGTGGAATGTTTCTACAGTGCTAAACACACTCCTTAGAAAAACATGGTTAAGATAAGATAACAGATAAAATCATAGGAAAATTTGAAACCTTAGTATAAAAAACCACACCCCTTTTCCGACACTTAAAGTAAAGACTATGAATGAGAAACTACCATGAAATGATACCAAATACTCTACCTACTTCCCAGCCAAAATCTGTGTCCATGTCAAGTACTTTATTTCCTCATTTCCAATTTCATTAGTTTAAATTTATTTCCAATTTATCATTGAATGGTTGAACCAAACTGGTCACCAATTCCAATACCTAAGGTCCCACACACATTATATTTTAAAATTTATAATCCAATTAATCCATAACATAACATGTTCTAGTCCATGAAAGAAATTGTTCATGATTCAACATACCATAGATGACTGCATAGGATTTCTGTTGTATCCTTATATGAAAAATCTATTTAGGTCACAACAGGCACTCTAAGTACTAATCATGTTTCTCATTTCCCTAAAAAATTATATACACAAAATCATTGATATATCACATAAGTAACATATCATAATGTCATGCAGTCAAGTAATTCATCCTAAATGGCATGACATAATGCATGTCAAATGAATTCAACCGTGTGCCTAAAATGATGCATGATATGTAATAACCACATCTATTTGAGTCAAATTAAAAAAAATCTATAATGAAAATATACATAAAAAACTACATCACCCAATGGTGGAATAAAATCATCTGCAATAGGAAAAATACGAAGAACATGTTCCATTTTAATAAATTTAGCTTTTTCCTACACATGGGTTTACTACTCCCCGACACAACAAATTAAAAAATTCTAATACCATACTAATATCATATATATTTGATAAAAATAGTAAATAAGGAAAATAAAATTCATTTGATAACACTTTGTATCATTTAGTCGTGTGAGCTACTAAATGATGCCCCGAGCTGATGGGTCACATTGCCTCAAGCATGCCTCCTCAAAAGCCAAAGGTCACCGACTAGTAGAGAGTGCCCATGGTGGGTCTGTGGGGAGACTATTCTCTGTTTTCATAGTATAGCAGACTAGTAATAATCATAGTAGTAAATATATGAAGATTAATATAAATATGTAAAAAACAAACATAAGATAAATCATCCAGAAGACTTTAATAACCAATAATCCAAATGAAGTCATAAAAAATATGATGTCCATGTCATGGATCTATAAAACAGGAAAATAGGTACACAAGAATCTCAATTTAATACATGTATCAAAATAAAAAATTCCAATATAAATTATCCTAGTATGAAACATGATTATGCATTAGTCATGTGCTCCCCTACTCCTATGAACAACCAATCATGTATCATGAAGTGAGTACATTCCCTGGACCCTACCTGTATCCATGAATTCTACCAGGTACCCAATGCCGACTTGAATAAAGAGTGGGATAACACTTAGTAGGACACCACCAATAGTGTCTATATCAAGTCATGTCTATGTATATGAGATAATATGATTAGAATATATATCACCTCTATATCAGTAATGAAATTAATGTGTGGTCCTAATCTTCCAAACATGTCTCCATTTAAATAATAGTCAAGGTCCCATAAATAAGGCTAGATATACATTAAAAATAAACATGTAATACTACCCAATATAAGAAATTGAATTTAATACATTTGTAAGGCTATCTATAATCATATAAAAACATTCATCACTTCCAACGATTATAACCAATTGTAAATATTCATAATATCCACATCTTGTAATCTGGTGTAAAACATCCACAACATCTATGTTTTGTAAGAATGTTTAAAACATCCACAGTATCCATGTTGTGGAATCAATTTTCAGCGAATAAAGAGATATATACAAGGTATAGAAGACCAAAGAATCATTTTAATGTCTAAGGATAATAAATATGGAATCTCAGTAAAGGCATGGGTGGAGTCGAAGGAGAATGTAAACAAAGAATCTCCAATGTGATTCTAGGAAATTCGAATCTAAGGGGTACCAAGGTGGTGGAATCCGACAAAATCAGTATCTAAGGATTAAACATGTCTAGGGAATCCACTAACAATAAAAAACCATGGAGTATAGATTTTCATCAAGTCCTATGAAATTTGTATCCAAGGATCTCATCCAAGGAATCCTCCATCATAATAGATTCATCATCCCTTTTCATTCATTGTTTCATAACCATCAACACTCCATGTGTTCATCCAACTACATTAAATAATTTCTATAAAATCAATTTTATTAATCAAACAATTAAACATTATATAATCACATGGAAATCCAGCATAAGATTCTATTAATCATTCATTTAATTTTTATTCAATTCTTCAAGGCTCCCAAAACTAGTTGTGAGATCAGACACACCCAATAGTGTGGTATAAAATAGGGTTGATCCAAAGATTCCCCCATGTGTGGCCTTGGTTGGGGATAACAACCTCCAATAAACACAAATTTACTACTATGAATCCTAAATATGTTCCAAAAAAATTATTCAATATTTTTAATTAATTTTAGTGGAATCATATAAAAGCCTAGTGTGCGACACAATAGAAAGTAGGCATATAAAACACTAAAACTTGAATGAAAGGTATATACCACCTATCGTTGGCCTGTGGTAGAAAACTCATCCAGTATGGAACTATGAATCAATAAATATTTGATAAAATATAAATAATGTAATAAAGAAAATAGAGAATAGTATCTTGCACCTAAGTAACTATTTTGATATGAAGTGAAATAGATAATGACACCATATGATTGAAGAATTTATCGATGTGAATCAAATGTGATGAAAAGTGTTCAAATCTAAATTTGGATGATGAATCAAGAGAAAATCCTACCAATAGTCTTGGAGATCCCCCCACACACCATGGGAATGGTTTGGGAAACCATTCACAAACCATTCAGAAACCATGTATAACCAAACGGTTCATGGGAATGGTTTGAGAAACCATTCACAAAACATTATTTACACATCTTCTCAAGAATGAAGATCCCCCACATAGGCATGAAACACTGGCTACATACATTCCTTAAACTGTGTGACCTCTTGCTACCCTATGTCTAGCACCAAAGGATTTTCTCAAAATGTTCGGCCTTAGTCGCATAGTTTCTACTAATAAATTTTTCCAATTTTATTTTCAATAAAAACGCCTCTGATCTATGAAAAATTCTCTAAATACCCAAAAAATCATGTGATATCATTATTCACTCATTTTAGTTTAAAACCAAGGAGTTAAATTAAAAATAAAAGATTTATACCTCATAAAAACCTAATATCTTACAATGAAGATATATGTTAAGATTGGTCTGACATTTTTATTTTATTTTTTAGTTTAAAATGAAATTTTGGTTTGGAACATGTGTCCCCCACTAAAAATCAAGAATATAGACACAAATTTTCCTGATACATTTGTAAAAAATAAAAAGGTCATTTGTGACATGTTAGAATCATCTTTAAATTAATTTGATATACGGTGAGACTGGTATGACTCAAAGTGAATGTTTTTTTGTTTAATAATGAAATTTTAGTTAAACAATTATTTCCCTCATTTAAAATAAATAAAAAACCCTCATATTGTCTTAATACATTCATACAATGACCTAGAAGTCATTTTTGAGATATAGGATTCAACTGTCTGTCAATCTGACACACCATGTTGCTGAAATGACTCAAATTGTGCATTTTTATTTAAAATTAACATTATAGTTCAAATGATATTTGACATACTCAAAACCAATAAAACGCATTCAGAATGATCTAAATCATCCACACCTCCGTCTAATACATAGTGTTACCAATGTGACCCAAAATTCTTGTTTTCAGTTTGAAAGTTACAATTTATTTAAAAATGTTTTTCAATCACTAAAAATATAGAAAAAACACTATTATGATCATTCATATTTAGTAAAATAATACATAAATCATTTTTGATTTATAGGAGTCAGTCACACTTTAATGGGTTGCATGTTGTGATCGGTATGACTCAAAGTAGACTTTTTAGTTTGAAAAGGAATATAAGTTCAAAATTTGTGTCACACACTGAAAACAAAGACAAAACACTCAAATTTTCTTGATAGTTTAGAAAAAAAAATCCATAAATCATTTTTGTTGTGTAGGAATTCACCACATGTCAATCCGACCCATTTTGTGGTCCGTATGACTCAAAATTAGTGGTTTTTTTTAAAATTTACATTTTTTTAAAAACACACATCACATAATCAAGAATAAGAAAATTATATTAACGTGTCTTAATAATTTTGAAAAAACAATTTATTAAGCATTTGTATCATATAAGAATCAACCAAACATTAATCTGAAACACGATGTTTCCGATATGACTTGAAGTTGTCGTTTTTAGTTTAAAAGTGACAATTTTTTAAGGCATTGAATCATATTTATGATTAATTAATTTATTAATTTATTTTATTACTAACATAATAATTATTTTTATATAGTTACACTCTTATTTTGGACCTCGAGTGGTTTTTTCGGCAACTAGATACATTATCATGCTCTTTTGAGTGGGGCTTAGAGTCCAAATACAACAAAACATTTATTTTTAAATTTTATGATATTTGGGATAAATTGTACATGCCAATGTAATTTTACATAACATTGTTTGAGAGGGGGTAGGGTTTTAAGATATATCTATGTGTTATTTAAAATATAACACAATTCTAAAGCTTTCCTTTTACCAACACCAGAAATAGAACTGATGAATGTTCCCAATATCAATGCTAAAAAAAATTGATAAAGGGGCCCCATTACTAGAATTACAAAAAACATTGACAGAGAACACCCATTTTAAGCGCTACAATATCACATATATAAAATCCCTTTTCTATATCCTTTATGTCACTGATAAAGTGTGGTTTTATTAGTACAATTTTTAGAGTTGATAAAATTCATCAGCTTTTAATGATTCTTACAACATCAGAACTTTTTTAGTGCTACTGAATTCTATATTTAGAGATGATAAGGCTTATATATACAACAATGAAAACATTCCCTGTAGACTAAAAGAAACAATTTAAACAAAACAAGTTAAATTGAAATTATATGAAATGACATGTGTTATGGGTTGAAAATGTAAAAATTTAAATATTTTTTTAATACACACACACACACACACTTGTTACTCTTAAAATAATATAGAGTAAAAAAAATCAAATAACATATATTATGTGTTAAAAACTCAATTTCAAAAAAAAATTACTTTTTTTAAATTCATAGAATATCATATTTGTAAAAAACACAATATTAATAAATATTTTCAAACACAAGAAAATATATTAATATTATAAATGTAATGTTAGAATTTATATATTGTAATATATAATGTTATAAAAATTATCCAAATATTTATGTTAAAATATATTTTCAATTCTTATAAATTCTTTGTGCACCATAAATATATACATTATAAATAACCTTCAAAAATTTTATCCACAGACATAAAGTGAGAAATATGTGTGTGAGTATATGTTTTATGATATTCAAAATGTTAAAATAATTTTAAAAAAATATGAAATAAATGTACATAATATATGTTTTGGGGTTAAAAAATATTTTAAAAATCTTGAAAAAACAAAATGTATGTGTTGATATAAAAATATATATTCTTGATAAATATTATTTATGCTGGTTAAAAATAATTATTTTTTTATAATGGTAAAAAATAGTTTTAAACAATATAATATATGTGATTTCTCATTTTTCCTATGATAATTATATCCCATTGTATATTTCCACTCCAATAGTAACATGTCACGACCTGCCTTCACTAAGACGACGGAAGGGACAACACATTTCTAGACCCTTCCTTCTTTAAGTTGAAGGGGAGATAATGAGCCCTGAGACTGGCCTTCAATAGATCCTAGAGTGGTGACTAGAACCAAGGGTATAGAATCACACACAAAATGAAAGGCATTATCCGTTTTATATAATAGGATTGGGAGATATGATAGTAAATCCCAAGAAACTCAAAAACTATAAGTAAAATAAATTCCAGAAAAATCCATTCCCATATTCATGTTCCATATATAAGTGCCACAAAAAATACAAGAAAACTCCAAAGGAAAGTACCAAAAGAATGGAAAATCAGAAACATCAACAATACTAACGTCCAAACTAATAGGTCCTGGCATAGTCCTCGATGTCCTCCTGGAGACCTGAAAGATGTTTTATATACACAGGGTGAGTATACATGTATACCCAATATGGAAAACCAAAAGCACTTGTGCACAAGTGGGGAGGCATTCTAATGCCCAATGTGAAAAGGATATAACCAAAAAACCTAGTAAAGAAACTATCCACCCAAACCTCACCAAGGCAAAATCCCCAAATAACACAAGTAAAGTCATGTAATAGTTATAGAACATTGATTTTTGGCTACCAGTCATCACTTTCCCACTAGTTTTTAAAGACCTCATACGCGTCAGACCTCCCCCGCCATTCTCACCGCTATCCCACTTCCATACCCCACCCGTACACACTTGGGATAAAACAACCACACATCCCACCCACAAACAACTGGGCCATGACAACCACACATAACCAAACCTGTAGACACCTGTGCTCGAACAACTACTACAACGCCTGAAGACACATCGACCTCATCTCAAAGATACATGGGAAACAACCTGCCAGCACACACCTGGGCCAACCACCAAAACGTACCCTACCCAAATAATATTGGGCTCAGATAGACCTTTGGCCATCACAGCCTCCCCGAAGAGTCTTGGGATATTTGGATAAGGGAGTAGAAAAGGAGAAAATAACCGGCCACTCCTAAGAGTGTTAGGAAAACACCCTCCCCCATGAAATGGGGGTGTTTGGAAAGAAGTTCTCAACATGGGTGGGGCGCGAATAAGAAACATAATAAAAAAATTATATATATAAGTAAAAAAACACACATCCCAACCTAGGGGATCCCAAACCAGTCCACCCACAAACACCATTGTTACTATTCATTCATAAAAAGCACAACGGCCACAACCAAGTCACAAATCCTTCTAGGAAAAGAAATCCCCCTTTAGAAATTTTTTTATATCACATTCTTGAGGTTGCATTTAAAAAATTCTTCACTATTTGGAAACTAACAGGCATAGACACAAGCCAATGAAGGAAAAACAACCAAACACCAAATTAAGCTTTCACACCTGGTTCTCTTATAATGTCATGATAACAATAGGGATCTGTGAGGTCCCTCAATATAACGGAACCAATATAATCCCCAACATACGGCCCCACATGGTCTCGAATCCACAAACCAAGAACTACACCGCAACAGAACATCCCATCCCCATCCATGTCACATCAGAAGCATCAATAAGAATAACCATACACATCATTATAACAGAGTAAGATATTTTTTATATTTAAACATACCATTTATTTAGTTCCGTCATTCTGTTTGGTTGACCTAGGTGACCACACAAGGATTATTATACATTGGGAATCCATTTAATCAACTGAGTTTACATGATTAACTAGTTTCCATGTTATAGACATTCAATCACAGAAATATCTGGAAAATAGAGGTTCATTAGTGTGCAAGAAAGGACCACCGATGGCCATGATTTTCAGTGGACATAAGCCCATACAATTCACAACATATGATTAGAGGTAAAAGAGTACATCAGTATTATCAAACATACCCCTTTATTCTTTAAAACCATTTATTATATTCGTTAAGGTTTTCTTTCATCCATCCCCACAGAAACATCATCATGCCCAGCACGCATGATACACAGTAAAGAGAGATGAAGGATGAACCCTAATTTTATGATCAACGATCGATGTTTTTCTCCCTGCACCAATAATTGGGATGCCCAACTTGTAGGGGAGGAACTATGGGCACTCCATGAGTGAGCAATAAAGGCTCCATCACAGGCGCACCACTAGCATTAGAAAGTAGGGACTCTAAATGCATCAGGGAAAGTAAAGATACCAGCTAAGAATAAGAAAGAATGAATTCCCATGGTATAAAAAGGTGAGATCCTGGAGATATGGAATATGAATTTTGAAAGGCTTTAATGGTGGATTGTGGTTTCACCATGCGGTTGGACGGTTACATATGATGGAATAAATTGTTATTTAATAATTCTCCTCAAAGGGGTGGCCATAATAGTTTTTCATTAAATGATTTCATTTAAAGAGAGGAATATAGGTCTATTGAGGGTCGGCCAACTCCTTGTGGATTTAAAACATTGTTAGGGGGCTAAAATGGCCTTCAAACACTTTAAAAAGGTTAAAATACTTAAAAGTGTCATTACGGAAAAAACTGGGGAAGGAAACCCTGAAACCCCTATATGGCCCATTGGTGAGACAGATCGATGATACTAATCGGTGGAGCTGATCGGGTAAATCTGATTGGGTGATGATGACCAGTGAAACTGATCAGGTGAAGGTGATCAGTGAAAGGGATCGGGTGGAACTGATCATTGAAACTAATTGGACGAAACTGATCAATGAATTGGATTAGGTGAAACTGATTGGGTGAAACTGATTAGTGAAACTGATGGGTGAAAACTATGGGTGAGATCGATCGGTGAAACGAATTGGTGAAACTGATGGATGAAACCGATTAGTGAAACCGATGGGTGAAACCAATGGGTGAAACCGATGGGTGAAACAGATGGTTAGAACTGATCAGAGAAATAGATGGGTGCAACTGATGGGTGAAACCGATGGGTTAAACCTATCGGTGAAATAGATTGGTGATACCGATCGGTAAAACCGATGGGTGAAACCAATGGGCAAAACCGATCCGTTAGACTAATCAGCAAGACACTGATCGGTGAGACCCATCAGTGGCACTAATAGGTGGCACCACGATGACATGTTTCCACTGACACCCACATCCTCCTCAATGACCAGAATTTTCTAGGACAACCCAACACATAGAATTTGGAAAAGTAATAGACTAGGTGGTTCTGGAACATTGAATCAGATAACTCTCAAATTATTCTCATCCTTGATAATAAATGTGTAACCCAAACAACCACTATATAAGATACTTCTTGGGGACAAACCACTCCAAAAATCCATATGAATCCCAAGGATCACATTGTCCCGACACACGTATCGGGGAGTTTGTTCCTCCATGTCAAGATAATATCCTCTTTGGGTGGCACTGACTCACCCGCATGGATTTAATCGCATTCATGCTAATGCGTCTTGATTAAGAATCATGTTCTCCCTTCCCCACATTTTGGGACTTTTAATAAACATTCACAAGGTAGGGAAAACCATCTCATAAACTAACATGGTCAGTATTACATCATAGTAGGTCAGAAAAACAATATCATCAAGGAAGCCTCGGAACAGCTACTCAAAACAGCTCTGGGTACTGGGCACATATTTGAGCTTCTCGCTCCCAAGTACTCTCCATGAGGCCACTATGCCTCCACAACACATGAATCAAAGGGATGGTTCATCCATAAAGCACTTTCTTCTTTCGATCCTCGATCGTCACTAGTCTCTCCAAAAATGTAGCATCGTCCCCTATTTCATACTCTCCCCAATTAATGACATGGAAATCATCGTGTAGATGTTGAAAAAGCTGGGAGACGTGGAATACATCTTGGATCTTTTCCAACTGAGGTGGCAATGCCAGTAGATATGTCATCTCACTGACTCACCCCAACACATTGAAAGGTCCAATGAACCATGGAGGGATCATGCTCCCATTATCGATCCTTCACTGCCCATGTTAAGGGGAAACCTTCAAGAACACATGGTCTCCAACCTCGAACTCCAAGGGCCTCCTCCTACGATCAGCATATGACTTTTGCCGATCTTGGGATGCCTTCATCCACTCAAGAACTAGATGAACTTTCTATATTGTGCTTCATACTACCTCTTGGTCAAGAACACCCACCTCTCCAACCTCCGTCCAACACATGGGAAAACGACGTGACCTACCATACAAGGCTTCAAACGGGCCCACACCAATAGTAGAGTGATAGATATTATTATAGAAAAAATCTACTAAGGTAAAATTTCATTACCATGATCCCCTAAAGTCCAAAATACAAGCCCGTAGGATATCTTCCAATGTCTGGATGATCCGCTCTGTCTGCCCATCTTTCTAGGGGTGGAAAGCAATGGTAAGGCATATTTGGGTGCCAAAAGAATTCTGGAATCCCTCCAGACTCATGAGGTAAACCATTCATCCTTATCTGTGACAATGGACCATGTAACTCCATGAAAATGCACCACCTCATCCATATATCTCTCTGTTAAGGAATCCACCACACTTGACTCCTTAATCACCAGGAAGTTGGCTGATTTCGTCAGCCAGTCTACCCCTACCCAGATATAATCATAACCTCCATGAACCCTGGGTAGTCCTATGATGAAATCTATCAATATGTCCTCCTACATCAACTTTTGGTTATCTAAAGGCTTCAACAAACTTCCTGAGGTGCGGGGTTCATCCTTCACTTTCTGGCACACCAGGCACCTTTCCACAAACTTTTCCACTGTCTGCTTCACCCCTGGGTCACCAAAACTGCTCCCTCAGGCCTCAGTACATCATGGTAACTCTTGGGTGTACCGCTACGAGTGAGTTATGGAACTCATAGAGAACTCCCTCTTGCATCGTCTCTAGAAAAAACAACTTCCCTCGGAAAATATTCTGCTTTTGACAATCCTACGACCACCCTTCCGGAGCATTTCCTTGGTTAACCAAATCATGCATCAATTAACTCTCTATGTCTCCCCACATAGACTCCCCCAGCTACCAAAATAGAGAGGACTACACTATCATACTAAATAGGCTACCTCTACCACCATCCACCTTGCATCAAGGTGTAGGGAATCCATATCCTCCATTTCCTTCGAAGCATCCATAGATTCCTGAACAACTTCCCTCTATGAATTCCTACTTAAGGAATCATCCAAAACGTTCCACTTATCTCCAGTTCAACAGATCTCGGAGTTGTAGTCCTAGAGAAACTCCACCCAGCTTTATTGTCGCATGTTCAGGTCTCGTTGGGTAAATATATGCCTCAAACTCATGTGATATGTGAAGACCACAAAATGTTCCCTGATGAGGTAATGCCACTACAAATTCAACACGAACACTACTTCTACAAGCTCTAGGTCAAGGGTCACATTGTTACGCTCATGAGGACATAACTTCCTTGACTAATAAGAGATCACTCCCCACTACTGCATCAACACACACCCATGACCAAGTCTATAAGAATCAAAAAACACCTTATACAACACCCCTTCCATTGGAAACCTGGTCACTAGAGCACTGAACAAACTCTCTATCAGATATCTGAATGCTTCCCGACATTGCTCACTTCACATGAAGGTCTAGTTCTGTCTGGTGGAAGCTGTCAAAAGAGCTGGAAATCAAGAGATTTCAGGTGTGAACCTCCAATAATAGCCTGTCAGGCCTAAGAAAACTATGATCCTCCATCAAATTATTTGGTGCCTCCCAAGAAACAACTTATTCAACCTTTGACGGATCAACTGCTACCTCTTACTGAGAAACCATGTGACTAAGAAAATTCACTTCTCATGTCAAGAAATTGCACTTGGACAACTTCCAATAGAGTAGGTGATGTCAAAGGATCTCCAAGACCATCCTGAGGTGCTTAGTATGTTCCTCCTCTGATCTTGAGTAGATAAAAATTCCATCGATGAACACAATGATGAACCGGTCCAGAAAATCGCCGAAAATAGAGTTCATGAACCCTATGAACACAATAGGAGCATTCATAACACCAAACGACAAAACTACAAACTCAACGTGCCCATACCTCCACCTGAAAGAAGCCTCCAAGATATCCCTATCCTTCACCCTTAACTGGTGATACCCAGATCACAGATCGATCTTAGAGAACCAATCTGCTCCACTCAGCTGGTCAAAGAGATCGTCTTTCCTTGATAGTGGGTAACAGTTCTTGACGATTACCTGATTTAGTCTCCATTAGTCTATACATATCCTGATACCACCATCTGCCTTCTTCGCGAACAAGACCAAAGCACCCCATTGCGACAGTATAGGTTAAACAATACCCTTCTTCATGAGCTCTTCAATCTGAATCTATAACTCTTACAACTCATAAGGTGTCATTTGATAAGGATCCATCTGAGTCGGATGGGCACCAAGACGTAATTCAATATCGAACTCAACATCACGTTGAGGGGGTTGAGTAACAAACTCCTCATAAAAAATTTCTAGGAACTCTCTGACAACTCCCAGAACATCCATCATTTCACCATCCACTAATTCTGCTGAGAGCTCAACCAAATTATAAATAAGGGGATCTACACAGTCTCTCCACACATGACAACTCCATTCTCAAAAAAAGACATACAATAGAAATCCTCATAGGATAACATGACTCTTTTCTGAAATTAGTCGATAACATCATGCACAAAAAATCCAGTCGATGCGTGGGATGACATCGTATGGCTGCATTTGTAGAAGGAGGATATCCCCACTAGACTGATGTGGGCCCAACATCAGTCTACATCCTCGACAAACATCAAATAAGCCGGTATGACCCCCAATTGGCATACTCAACACCAGGGGCATGGGGATTCTCTCTATGTTTAGGCCTAAGGCATGGGCGAGACCAGATGTAATAAAGGAATGCAAAGCTCTTGAATCAATCAAGGTGCATGCAAGAGTGCTAAACATGTTGATCGTATGTCGAACAACTTCTGACACAACTAGAACTACTACCTCAGTGGCGTGAAAATTCCCACTCCCTACTCCTCTACCTCTCAGCTATTGGCCTCCTCCCTGATCACACCCTGTTCGAGGTTATTGAGGAGCACCCTGGGGTCGACCTGCTCTTGCCATGTCTGCTCTTGGAGGAGCGGGAGCCTTCTATCCCTAATGCTGCTATAGAAAGGGCTTGGCTAGAAACTAATGCTGCTGAGGTGGGCACTGAACCTTCTCACCCCACTATATTTCCCTCAGTCCGAGCACTGATTATAAAGGTGACCACTGCAACCATAGATTAATTACCTCAGTCCTGGGACCACAAAGAAAGGGCGAGTACTGTAAGATCGAAATTGGAACTGTTGGGGCCTAATCCCCATTGGCCGAATCCTAGAAGGCCCTGATTCTAAAGGCATGCTGTTGATTGCATTCCCCATTGACGAACCCTTCTAGCTCCCCTCTAACAGCACACCTCCCAGTGGGTGCATCCTCTCCACCAATTCATTCTTCTTTTGGACCTCCACACACGTTGTTAGGTTGAAGGGAGTAACAATATACAAAAAAGAAGGTCAGAGTGCCTCCTCTTAAAGTCTCACCTGAAACTCACCATCCACAAAAAGGTATAGAGAAAAATGAAGGATATCCTTGAACTTGATCTAAAACTCCCTCACTGACATGCTCCCCTACTAATGGGCGAGTAGCTCCTGCCTCTTTTCCAAATTCATCATGGAAGAGAGGAATTCCTCCTAGAATTCCATCTCGAATTCCGTCCACGAAACATCAGCATCCCTCTTCTTCCCAACATAAGGAGTCCACCACTGACGTGTCAATCCCTATATCTTATCTTACAGACAGATGAACCCAGTTCTCTTTCGGAGCTAGATCAAGCTACAAGATATCATGAGATCCTTGAGCCAGCTATCAGTCTCTATGGCTAAGATGTTTCCCTCATACTTTCTGATGGTCTACCACTGAAAGGAACGAAGTGTTTTCTATGACTGGTCATCCTCCTCCTCTCGATCAGTCCTCCACTGATCATCCAGATCAGCCTCATGGGCCTCTATCACCCGCACTACATGTGGTTGCCGTATGAGTGCCATAGCTAGAAGGTAAACTAGGAATGTTGAAGCACAAGTAGTATAGAAGATTTCGTTTAATTTTTTCATGAATGTTTCTTTATTTATTTAAATTCCCAAAACACCCAGAAAACACAAGAACAAAAGTCACTATGTTGTATGTACCTTTCCTAGGGTCTCTACCATTATATTAGTTTAGCCTCAATTGGTCGTTTGTTAGGTCCCAAGTCCCTGCATTGGATAATGGGGGGCCCTAAAATCTTGTGTCCTAGCTAGTCTTCCTTTGCCTATTTCACGCACCAAGATTTCCTAACACTATTTCCCTACCATCCCAGGAAATCCTCACTATGCCTAACCCCGAGCTCCATCCTATCATTCAACCACTCTTTTGATACCATACTGTCATGACCCGCCTTTACAATGATGAGGGAAGGGACAACAGATTCCTAGAACCTACCTTCTTCAAGTTGAAGGAGAGATAATGACCCTCGAGACATGCCTTTAATAGATCCCGAAGTGGAGACTAGAAGCAATGGTATAGAATCACACACAAAATGGAAGGCATTACACTTTTTATTTAGTAGGATAGATATATAAGATAGTAAATCCGGAACAACACCAAAACTGGAAGTAAAAGTAAATCCAAAACAATACATTCCCATATGCATGTTCCAATAATAACTACTACAAAAAAATTCAAGAAAACTCCACAGGAATGTACCAAAAGAAAAGAAAATCTGCAACACCAACGGTCCCAAATACCGAACTAGTAGGGTCAGGAACGGTCCTCGAAGTTCTCCTAGAGACCTGGAAGCAGTTTTATATATGTAGGTTGAGTATACAGGTATAACCAATAGGGAAACCCAAAATCTATCTTTCAAAAGTGGGTAAGAATTCAAATGCTCCGTGAGAAAAGGAGATAACCAAATAACCTTGTAAAGAAACTATCCACCCAATCCTCACCAACAAAAACTCCCCAAATAATGAAAGTCCAGTAATGTAATAGTAGTAGCACATCGATTGTTGGGTACCCCACACCACATTCCCACTAGTAATTGAAGTCATCTTATGTGTCAGACCTCCCACGCCCTTCTCACTACAGTCCCACTACCAAACCCCACACACACACACCTAGGATACCACAACCACACATCCCTCCTCCAAACACTAGGGCCACAAAAACCACACATAACCATGCCCGAAAACACCTGGGCCTAAACAACTACTGCAGCGCCCAAAGGCGCCTGAGCCACATCCCGAAGACACTTGGGAAAAAACATGCCCGCACACACCTGGGATAACCACCACTACATACCCTACCCAAAGAATATTGGGCTAATATGGACCTCATTCCTTCACATCCTGCCCGAAGAGTCTTGGGATATTCGGTGAAGGGACTAGAAGAGGAGAAAATAACTAGCCACTCATAAGAGTATTGGAAAAAACACCCTCCCCCATGAAATGGTGGGGTTCAGCAAGAAGTAATCCACTTTGTCAGGGTGCGAATAAGAAACCTAAGAACTAAATTATATATATAGGTAAACAAGCACTCATCTGAACCAAGGGGTTCCAAAACTAGTCCACACACAAACACCCTCATTACTATTCATTCATAAAAATCACATTGGCCACAACCAAGTCACAACTCATTCCCAGAAAACAAATCCCCTTTGCGACCATTCATGTTATCAAATTCCAGTGGTTCCAATTAAATAACTATTTACTACAGGGAAACTAATAGGCATAACCACATTCCAAGGAAGGAAAAACAATGAAGAACTAAATTAAGCATTCACACCCGGTTCTCTTGTAAAGTCACAACAATAAAAGGGATCTGTGAGATCCCTCAAAGTATTGGAACCAAACCAATCCCCAAAATATGGCCCCACATAGCCTCAGGTCCACAAAACAAAAACTACACAATAACAGGGGAACCCATTCCCATCCATGTCACCTCACAAGCATCAAGAAGAAAAACCATACACATTATTTAAATAGAGAAAGGGATTTTTTAGATTTAAACACAACATTTATTTAGTTTTGTCTTTCTGTGTGGTTAACCAGTTTGACCACATAAGGATTCTAATTCATTTGGGAATCCATTTCATCAGCCAAGTTTACCTAATTAACCAGTTTCCATATTACAACCATTCAATCATAGAAATTTCCAGAAAAAAGGGGTTCATTAGTGCACAACAAAGGACCATCAATGGCCATGATTTTTAGTGGACATAAGCCAACACAATTCACAACATATAAGTAGAGGTAAAAGAGTGAAACAACATTATCAAACTCACCCCTTCATTCTTTTAAACCATTTATTATCTTCATTAAGGTTTGGATTCATCAATCCATGCCGAAACATCATCATACCAATCCCACATGATACAAATTAAAGAGAGATGAAGTAAGAGCACTACCTGGATGATCAACGATTGATGTTTTTCTCCTTGCTCCAATAAATAGGATGCGCAATGGTAGGGGAGGAACTCTGGGGACTCCAAGAGTGAGAATGAAATTCTTCAGTATAGGCACACCACTATCCTTAGGAAGTGGGGTCTCCAAATGCACCATGGAAATGAATGAGACCAACCAAGAAGAACAAAGATGGAATTACCATGTGATAAAATGAGGGATACTGGAGTTACAAGATATGAATTTTGAATGTTATTAAAGGTGGATCGTGGTTTCACCACGCTGTTGGACAATTACATATGATGGTATAAATTGTTATTTAATAATTCTCATCATAGGGGTGTACATAACAACTTTGAGTTAAAGGATTTCATTTAAAGAGAGGAAAAAAGGATTGTTGAGGGTTTCCACACTCATAAGGGATTTGAAACATTGTATATGGCACTAAAAACATCCTTGAAACTCATTAAAAAGTTTAAAATACTTAAAAGTTCCATTATGGGAAAAAATGGGGAAGGAATCCATGACACCCCTCAATGGCCGATTGGTGAGGCTGATCGGTGAAACAGATCAGTGGAGCTGATCGAGTGAAGTTGATCGGGTGAAGCCGATCTCCTACAGCTGATCAAGGAAACTGATCCATTGAAGCTGATAACTGAAACAGATTAGGTGAACTGTTTAGTGAAATGGATGATGTGAAATGGATTGGGTGAAACTAATCAGTGAAATAGATCAGGTGAAATTTATTGGGTAAAACTGATCTGTGATACTGATGGGTGAAACCGATCGGTGAAACTGATGGGTGAAACTGAAGGGTGAAACGGATCGGTGGAACCGATGGGTGAAGCCATTATGTGGAACTAATGGGTGAAACTGATTGGTGGAACTGATGGGTCAAACCGATAAGTGAAACCGATCGGTGAAACCATTGGGTAAAACTAATTGATTAAACCGATGGGTGAAACCAATGGGTGAAACTGATGGGTGAAACCGATGGGTGAAACCGATTCATGAGACTGATCGGAGAGACACTGATCAGTGAGACCGATGGGCGGAACTATTCAGTGAGATGGATGGGTGGAACCGATCAGTGAGACCGATCAGTGGATCTGATAGGTGACACCACAGTGACACGTTTTCACTAACACCCACATCCTCCTAACTCTCCGATGGTTTCCAGGACACCCCAACCCATAGAATTCAGAAAATTAATGGACCAGAAGGGTCCGGGATATTACATTACACATTCATGAAAAATTATTTTTTTTATTTTTTTTCCAAAATAATTTTTGGTCTAGGATTTGTGTATTTTTTAAGCCTACGGATAGGGTTTTCATTTTAGCTAGCCTATGACCAACATTTTACCCATGGGTGACATATTTTAATTTATATATGTCCCTAATCCTAAACCTTTTATTATTTTCCATTAATTATGAATAATTAATTTTGAGTCACTGAAATCCATCAGTATTCCTTATATTAATTATAGATTTTTTTCAGTAGTGTGTGTGTGGCACATTATGATTGGCCTGATCTTTTTGAGGTGTTACAGTTGTTATGGGGGTTTAAAACCCTATCAATCCATCATTTTGATTCATATTCCCTCATTCAATCCTCACCATCCCAATTTTTGTTTCATCATGGATTTGGAAGCCTTATCATCCTTGTGCGTTATTATTCATCAGTGATCAGACATCAAATCCTATTTTCCTCTATATGCACCATTGGTGTGATATTGTTGATGGAGTTAGATGAAATCCTTCTTTATGAAGATATATGGTGAGTTCTTGATCCATGAACCTATGATCCTGTACCAGGAAATACCTTCTTCTAACAAGTGGTTAGATGATCAGAACTGAAATCCATGAGAAAAAAATAGATGATAACAGGATGATCAGACCCTATAGTTTATCCTTTTTGGTATTTTATCCCTATTAATTCTCTTTAATCTTTTAGCATCTCTTGATAAGTAGTACATTGTAAATCATATTTTTTTTAACAAATTTTTTGGGTCGATGGTGTTCTTACCATGCTCATAGGATCCAAAATTATTTAAAGATTTATAAATCCCTATCTTCATTTTTCATTCTTTACTTCACTTATGAGGGTTTAGTAGGCAATTTTGTCACATATGCTTCCTGAAATCTCATAATTATTTAATTAAATTATTTTTAATTTTCTGCATTATCTTAATCCAATTATATATCCATGATTATAGGATTTTATTTGGACAATATCCTTTCATCATTCCCTAAACACTTGGTAACATAGCCCACAAATAATTGATGAAAAATTCAAAATATTAAATCGTTAAATTTGATGGCGACACTGATTTTAATATTTAGTCTATTAAAATAATGTCATAGCTCATAAAAATGGCTTGTCGTTACTCTACGAGGTTGATGAAAATATGTATTTACTAAGGCTGGTGATGTCTAGACCAAGACTACCAATCACAATATCATAGTGGACATATTTTAAAAGAATTATAGTTCCATTTTAATATACATAGGGGAAGGTGACTTTGGGAATTGAATCACAAATCATATTCTTCTCATATATGAATAAAACCTAAGAAATATTATATAAGTTCTTATTTTTTCGGTTTCCTATATGAAAAACATAGGCTCTTTACTTTTAAGATATACATAGGAACCAAAATTTTGGAACATATTAGTGAAATTGAAAAGTGTACGCATGATATTTCAAATATTAGTGTTGAAGTTAAAAGTGATGAACAATCTAATATTTAGTTAATATCTCTTGATAGTTCTTATGGAACATTGGTTGATATCATGATGTTGGACTATGATTATTTAGAAGTAGAAAATTTTTAATCATCCTTTCTTTTTAATGAACTACATACTAGTCCAACAAAAAGTTGAAATAGTTTTCTCTAGGGGAATACTGGATGGTTGAGGGAAAAATAAAGATAAGAATAAGGGTAAGGGAAATAACAAAAAAAAAACATTCTAAATCTAATTAATCACCTTACCAATATTAATGTTTGTTATGAAACTGCTAAGGTATAGCGTGTCACTAATAGTAATCTATCTAATAAATGGGTGTAAGATTTAGGATTCTCCTTTCAAATGTGTCAAATCAAAGATGCATTCTTGATCTATCTGATATAATTGAGGGAGAATTTGTTCTGGGAAATGATAAGAGGTTTATTTTCCACGGAAGAGGCTCAATTATGTTATATATTCATTATCATTTTTTAGTAACCATACTTGATGTAAGATGGGTCCTCAAAAATACATAAAAACCTCATTGATAAGGTGTATTGGACCAAAAAACATACAATTTCATGTTTGGTTCTGGTTTTGAAAGTATATATAAGGGATCAAGAAATATAATAAATGGATGTATTGTAAATAGAATCTATGTTTTTTAAGGGATGAAAACCTATAGAAAATTTGGTTATACATATTTCACCATCTTAGATAGTACTATGCTTTGTCATAGAAGGTTAGGGCATGAAAGACCCAAAGGTCTAGAGGATTTGAGTAAGGGATATTGATTGGTATTAATCCAGTAATCCTTCCATTATATAAATATTGAGTTATTAATAAGGGTAAGAGAGTTAGATTAAATATTATTTCCTTTTATTCTATTTGATCCTTTAGAATATTTTCTTTATAACCTACGAGGACAAGCTAGGACCCTCCTCATGTGGAGGTCATAATATTTTATACTTCATTGATGATTTCCCTATAATTTTTTGGATTTATTTTCACCAAAAAAAGTATTATGTATATGAAAGCTCTAAATCCTGGAAATACTTTTTTGGGAACCAAACTGGTATCAATATTATGGTTTTTATAACAAATAATGGACTAGAGTATCTATCATATGAATTCATTCAATACTTTGAGTCAAAAAGTGTAGTTATACATCATACTATTAGGGAAACACGCGAAAAAAGGATTAAAAAAATATAATAATTGAACTATGCTAGAAAAAGACTGAATTATGTTAGCATACTCTAGGTTTCCTATATCCGTCTTGGCAGAAGTTGCATCTACGTAATTTTTTTTATATAAAATGAGGTCTTTCTCATGAAAATTGTCCTAAAATACCTCAAGAGTTGTATTATAAATGACCCCATTATATATTCCATTAAGTGTTTTTATTACACAAAATATACACATGTTAATGGTGAACAGAATGAACCAATTGACCTCAAAATTATCTTCATAGGATATCATCAAAGGGTTAAGGGATACAAGTTGTGTGTTGACAAACCATGTTACCAAAAAAATAATTATATGACGGGATATAGTTTTCAATGAGTCTATTGTTCTCAATTATAAATATATCAATACCTAAATTAAGTACATGCATAAATTTTCAGTTTTTCAAACAAATAATAAAATACAGTTTGAGGCTTAAATTGTTCTTTCCCTACCAGAACCTCACCCTCATGACCATACCGAACTTGATTCTTTTGATGAATCCCAAGGTGAGCCAACGGTAGCTCAAGATGATTACTAGAATATCCAATATAGATCATAGAGGGTTATCATACCCATATCTTGACTCATCCATCATGAAATTGATTCATTTTCTTTCCATTTTTTCCATGATCGTGAATTTCAGGATCTCCAAACTTATAATAAATATATAAGTAACAAGGATTCTCGACACTAGATCACTACCTGGGAAGATGAAATAGATTACCTTAAAATAAATAACACATAGTATGTGTCAAAAAATCCACTAAATTCCAAATTTATTTGTTGTCTTTGGATATTTAACAAAAAAGATGATAACACACTAGAAAGAATAATAATATTTTAATCTGGATCAGAATCTAATGGATTCCTATAAAGTGGAGGTGTATATTATTCTGAAATCTTTTATCCAGTTGTTAATAATTTATCTATCTATGTGTTTCTATATTTTATACTCAAAATTATTATAATGTTTAGCAAATGTATATTAAAACATCCTTCCTTTATAGTGAAATTGATGAAAAGTTATCCATGTATCCACTAAAAGTATATTAAACTGACTTTAAATCCAATTTGGTTTATATTTTAAAGGAATCCTTATACATTTTAAGTTATTATACCATATAATGATAAATGAATTTTGATACATTCCATCATGATAATTTTTTATAGAAAAAATCATAATGAATATGTGTATTTTTATATTTTTACAAATATCATTATTTACCTATTACTATATATAGACGACATGATTATCATATTTAAGGATATGAAATTGAACAATATGGTTAAGTTGCAATTGAAGGAGGGGTTTGAAATTAATGACCTAGGTATTTCTTGAAAAATCTAGTGATGAAAATTATTTGGGATATAAGAAAAGACCAACTCTACTTATCTCAAAATGGATACATTTTAAAAGATTTAAATTAATATTTATTTGAATGTTTAAATGCTTCTAATTGACCAATTGAAAATAAATGTAAAATTTTTTATCTCAATAACTTGCTACATATTGTGATGATTATTATATTCCTTGAATTAAATTTTTTAATGTAATTGATAGAATCTTTTTTTCTATGATTTTTACCAGACGTGATGTTACATATATTGTTTTCACCCTCATCTGATTTATGATTAATCATATAAAGACTCATTAGAAGGCCTTTGATATACCCCACAAACTTTGGAATTATCTTTATGTTTTGGTAAAAATGCTGATATTTCAAACCATATAGTGGGATATGTAGATTTTAATTATGTAGGTAATCTAGACACCCATAAGTCCCTCACATGTTATATTTTCACTACTTGGGGATGACAATTTTATGGAAATGTAATATGTAATTCATTTTGGGTATCTTAACCATAAAATATGAATATATAAACATAACTGGGGTTACTAAAGAGGTCATGCAGATCAATGGTTTTCTGTCTAAACATTGTTTATTTTGGTCAAAACTTTGTGTATATTCTGATTTTCAATCTACAATTCAACTTTCCAAAATTTTAATTTTTCATCATAGGACTAAGCATATTGATATTAGATTAAATCTAGTTATAGATTTCCTTGAACTGGGAACCATGTTTGTCAATGAGATTCACAATGATAATAATTTGGAGGATTGTTTGGCTAAATCCGAGATTTCATTTTAATTCAATAAGGTATTAAGGGTATTCAATTTTGTTCCAATTTAATAATGATAGGTTCAAGAAACTCACAAATTTCATATAAAAATACTGGAGATTTTTGATTTCTAGTTTTTTCATATAAAAACTGACTCACATTTTATTCTTCTACTGGTATAATTATTAATAAATAAAAAATTCTTCCCTTTATTATTATTCAAAAATATTTGTTGGCATGTGATTTTTGTATTTATTAGGCCTTGTGATAATTTTTTTTTATTTTGGGTTGGCCTTGAACCTACATTTTACTAATGGATCATGTCTTTAATTTATTCTATGTCATTAATCCTATCAAATTTTTATTAGTTTTTGATTAATGATAATGCATTTTGAATCTTTGGAGTCCATACATATTCCTAATAATGGTCTTGAATTTAATTTCATTTTTAACAGTTTGAGAATGGAACAAAATGATTGGCTAGCTCATTTCAAGATGCTATGGTCATCATGGGGTTTCATCCCGCCAGTTCCTCCATCAATTTGATTAATATTTAATCATTAACTCCTTACCATATATTTTTCTCTCATCATTATTATAGAAACCCAATCCTTTTAGTGTGTTCTAATTATTTAATGATCATACACCATCAAATTTTTTCCTCTATTTCCACCTCTGGTGTGTTTCCATGGTAGAGTTAGATTAAGTCCTTACTTATGAAGATAGTGGTGATGTTCTTGATCAAAAATACTATGATCCTAAAATTAGAAAGACCTTCCTCTGATGTGTACTTAGACGATCAAAATCAGGTTCCTTTATAATAAATATAAATTAATAGGATGGAAAGATCCAAGAGTTCGACATTGTAGGTATTTCAACCCTATTATTTTAATTTAAGTACTAAGCATCTCAAGTGATCCTAATAACATTTTTTCATTCAATGTATATATTTTGTAAATATTTTTTGAAATTTAATAATGTGTGTGTGTGATGTTCATACCGTGCATGTAGGATCCTTGTTTCTAAAACCTTTACTGAGGCCATAGCACCGTACTTCATCCAGGAAGGGAAACAAAACTCCTTGTTTCCCCTCATTACCACTTCCCAAAGGTAGGTGGATTTCATTACATTCCTCAGCGGTGTCCAGTCATTGATAGAAATGGGATGATGGGATGTCAGTTCATCTTTCCATGGAATAGACCATATTGTTAGTTTCCTAGTCCGAGTGACCCTAATTGATTAATTCATGTTCATGGATCTCACTCCTGGTTCCAGCTTGAGGTGGATGTCAGTTAACTAAACTACTTATTTCATTATGGAGTAACAAACTTCATTCATGGTGATTTTTCATGTTGGGAACCTCTGGAAATATATGTAAAGTTTCTACATTTTCACCTATAAATACGTCATCTTTTAAAGGGAATATCATTTACGGGGTACCATTAGACATGGAACCCAAGGCATCTCGTATCAATAACGATGTAGTTGATTCCATTGGCATAATTTTTACAAGGTGTTTTACCTTAAGGATCCCATTTTTGTTGTACAAGGTAGATATTCTGGGCTACGACATGATTTTAACATCTTTGGGAGATGGTAATATGTTTAAGGTATTTTAGGGAAAATATTGGTACATGTTTAATGTTTTGTGGGGATATAGTGGGTGTAGGTTTAATTTTTTATGAGCATATGATGAGAATGGGTTTAATGTATTTGTGGGGATTTGATGGGTGTAAGTTTAATGTCTGATCAGGATAGGATGGGTGCATGTTTAATGACTTGAAAGGATTAGATGGGTGTCGGTTTAATATCATGTGGGGATGATATAGGAATGTTCTATTGATATGGATCAATGGGGTGTCTCCCTAAGAGGGATAATTTTGTTCCAGGATTATTTGAGTTGTAAGGATTGAACACTAGGGAGGTGCCGTATGTATCATTCTTAAGAGCCAAATATCAAAACCCATGTTGTTTGATGCTACATTTTAAGGTCATGTGATATAATCAATACTTAATGTTTAATGTCATGTGGTATGGAAATTCATATTGGGAAATGAGCCTTGGGGAGGGATGGTGTGGTGATTATATATAGAATCTTCCCATTGTAAGAGGACAACTCTGTAGGATATAGTACAGGGATTATGCATGGAAGCATCCCTTTAATGGAGGATCATCCCACGGTGGTGTAAAGATCTCATCTTCTAATGATTGTATATGAGTAATCATGTGTTTATCACATAGGGTAAGAGGTGTGGGGTCATCCCATTTGATTCATACAAAGGGGATCCTTTGTTCATCGAATAGGGTAGGGGAATAGTTTTACATCATGTGATGAGGACATTTTTGTACATTTTACCATCATATGACTAGGACATGGAGCTAGACAGTTTAGCATCATGCAGCTCAGATGTGGAAGAGGCTCTCACCTCATGGTGGACTATGTCATGGTGGGGATATATTATTCAAAAGGAATATCAACCATGATTGGTATGCAGAATGCATCAATGATTCATCTTCTAGGGACTATTTGACCCCCACTATGTGCCTCAGGGTGGGACATGGCATTGGCACAGTTGTGGATGAGTGGCCATCAAAAGGCCCAATGTTAGGGTGCCTAAGATTAAAAGAGATTAGGATTATGGTATCCATTATTAGAAGAAACTAGTTGGATGGAGGCCCAGAAAACACTTGGAGTGATGTGATAAGACACATGAGTGGGAGGTATTGATCACATGGGCATTTTGGGTGTGCATGAACTGGTCCTAATTTGGTATGGGGGCCCCGAGAACCCGACTATTGTGGAAGGGTGTCAACTAAAAGAAAGAACCTTGGTGAGGCCCAGAGTTGGTTCTTCACAATGGTTGGGACGTCATGGGGTGTGGGTTATGTGATGTCTAGAGGGCTCAAAGAGGTTAGGGGTCTCATGAATGGGTAGGCTTCGCAAAAAAGAGTGACCCAACCTCGGGGTACGGTCCTTGTCCCCTTAAGGTGGGTTTTTGAAAATAAAAGGCAGTTTTGGAAAACCCCACATATCTAATGTGTATTTATTCATCAATTGAGGGAATTTTCCTTTGAAAATTAAATCTTAAATCTATATTTATGTTCATTAACAATATGTGTGAGGTTTTTTTGTCATGGATAGATAACTTGGGAGATCCATCTTCTCCTTCACTCATGACGATCAGGAGTAACATAAACTCAGAGAATTTATCAGAAGATAAAATCCACACCCCCTAAAAAGGAAGACACGAGGGAGTATTTATATGCAAAATAGATGTAGTGCTGTGGGTTTCATGATGGATAGATAAAGTTACAATTATTTATGATATTTTCTATGGATGGGGATCTTTCAGCTTGAATAACACTATGCGGAGGTTACTGTAAAACCTATGCATGGTCACAGAGGACTCAACATGGGTTCATACATAATATTCAAAGAGGTTACTATCAACCTTCAAAATATCCTAGACTTTCACAAGCCTTGTCCATTCTTGATTGTGGAAGCCTTCATTAATATCGTCATATAGATGAATTTTTTTTTGATGTTTGGGCCCTTATTCACTCTAAACCAGTCCCACCTTCCTCGACTACTACCATGACACACATATTTCAATGTAAAAAAATTCCACATTATAATTTGTATTTATGGTGAAAGGAGGATCATATTCTGAGGGACAACCAACAAAAACCGACAATTGAGTCATGTTCAAAATCCCACACATGAAGCCCGCTCGTGACCCCCAAGTGGTCGTATGACAATAAATTGTACATGGTTCCCTTAAGTGGACCACATGTATTTCATAGAAATAAAATATTTATATCTCTATTTATGAATATCTATTACTTAATGAGTTATTTACTATTTTAATCCTCATAACATTTGAACCTCACCACCACCGAAAACTTACTTTCATGAACAAATGTGCAATGAACCCAACCATTGCAAGGCGGCATTTAATAAACCAACTTTCATGAGTAGATACTCATGAACTAGAACATTGAGAGAAAATATTCATGAAAGAGATTCATAAAACTCCTATGTCTTGAAAAAAATGGTCTCCGAAGGTTTAAACACTATTTTCCCTCATTAGGAAAAGATGTATTGGAACATAACAATCAGTTAAAGAATTAAGAGTGCATCAATTAATAAGTTACTCCCTACACTATTGACAGAGGATAATTAGGAATACCTACATTGAAAAATGAATCCAGTTTATGAAATTTAATGAAGGGATGATATATTAATACCTTACATGAATAAATACGAGCCTTACCACTAGTTTAGGATCACACCTAGAATATACTAGTGGAATAGGGTTGATTGAGGACACATCCTAAACGTTAATTCATATCTCATTAAGAAAAAACTTTAAAAACATGTAAAAAACATCAGTAGGGATAATAAGAAGTAGTGACATCCCCCCCAGTTTGAGATGATTCTGAAGGCGGGTTTGGGGGACCCACTAAAGGGATGGATAGATAACTATGATCTACATTAGCATGGAAATTTTACTAAATAATTGTATTAGGATTATTGTCCATGCACATCATTCTGTGAATTTGAGATCAAGATAAATTATATACGGAATTCCATGGTAGAATAGGCCTCAAAATGAAATTCTTACTACCTCTAATGAATCATAGTAGGGCTTTAAAGATGGTGGATATTGGGGACCAACACTTTCCATTTTCAACATAGGGAGGTTGGCCTTATATTGTCAGATATTTACTAGATTGATGGGATCCCAATTGAAGGAGAAATTTATAATATATTAAACCTTCTAGATAATGTGTGGGTGGAATAGGAGCATCTACCATCCCTTATGAGGGAGTGGCTGCATTTGGTTCATGTGTTGGACGAGCAAAAGATAGGGATAAAGTACAACATTTTCCAGAATTGGTTTATCTACTTCCTAATAGAACCAGTGGAATAGATACCTAGGAAGCCTTGCACATTTGGTAATTCCAACTGGGAAAGGATCATTCCTACTAGAGGATTATATAGGTGATACAAGGGTAGATGTGTGGTTATAAGGGGAAACATGGGGCTTATGTTGTAAGGATGGCTAGGTATATCAACAAATTGTTCTATGGCTAGATTTTCCCGATAATGGTTCATACATAGAGGTGTAGCTGAGTACCATCAATAAGGAAGCAATGTTGGTGACCTGGAAGTTCACCAACAAGGCTATCTCAGTATTTCTGAAGCTTTATAATGAGTTCCACAACATCAACCAAGAGAAGACTCTTCTCCATGTGTGTTTTATGCTCCACTTTTTTATAGTTGGGCTTTCGTGAATAAGGGGGAATGAAAATACATGTACCCCATCTCTCCTCCCAATACAAATATCTAACCAGTGATTCTGAACATCTCTAGGAGTATCCCACTCGAATATGGTTTTTTGGATGTGCTAGAAATTATTGGGTAAACATATTTCCTCATATTTCACCTATTTTTGCTTCCCAAGAGGATAGTGACTAATGATGGAATAAGGAACATAGAGAAGATTCCATAACACCTAGCCTTCCACGGTGGGGAGCTATTGTTAAGGGTCGACTACAATGATATTTTTGAGCCATACAACCCACAACAATTCCCATGGTAGTTCTGATGGCTATTATGGTTGTCCCTGAAGGTGTAAAAAAGTGTGCACTATGAATGCCAACATGTATTCTTAAGGAAAATATGGAACATGTTCCAATTTTAGGATTAGGGAAGGAGGAATGAGTTTCCACTTCTTACGACCACCTATGGGATTACTCATGTCTACATGAAATATTGGGACAACATATACCCAAGGGAGATACAGAGGCACCAGACCACTTGGTCCAATAATGTAGATTACTAGAATCTATAGGGTCAAGGATGAGAAAATGTTTGAGAACACCATTTAGTTAGGGATTTACCAATGAGAAAATATATGGTATCTATATATATGAAAATCACTTGCCCATCATAGGTGGAGGAAATAGTGATAGGAGCAAAAACATGCCTGAACCTTCTATGAAATTTGTCACCGGATGAAGGAAAACCATATAGGGTGATCCTAAGGACATTTTTCCATGGTTTGTGGAAACAGATACACCATCTAGATATCCCCAATGATTCTGTGTTTCTAGACACCTGAGAGAGGTGGGGGATTTTCCGAAGGATGAACACCCTCCATGAAATGTGAAGATATCTCTATAGAGAGGGAATATTCATCACTGGGCTAGGTTATGCCTAACCCAACAACCATGTTCTCAAGAATGAGGTAGTATAATTATTAAGAGAGCTAGATTACATGGTCCATACTTGGGGAACTATGTGATTGCTAACCACCATAGTTAAAGTCTTTCTGTATATGACCTCCTCTTTGGATATCTCAGCAAGTGAGTTAGCTACTTGAGTAAATCTACAGGAATAGTTGGATGACTCATCGAGGAGTGACGCATACTAGAAAATTTCTACAGAATTTTTCCCACCATATATTAGGTAAATACACTAATACCATGTTCTTTAGAAGCTAAAAAATCCCAAAGAGTGTAGTATAACACTTGTTGTGCTTGTACAGGGATCGATGAGCAGACAAGAGGGGGAGGTTCATGATGAGCCCTAGGTAGAGGGAGATGGAGCCTCAACCCATGAAGGGGTGACTGTAGGGACCCTCCTTGATGTCATGGTCATGGGCTTCAAATAATTTATGGAAGCTGTTTCTGCAACTAAGGAATTATCCACTGGGGGAATTCCCTTGCCAATAAAATTTCCTATGAACCTTTCCAATATCTTCATTGGGTGATACTACTCATGTAAGCCTCTTCGTCCTTTTCTCATTTTCATCTTATACTTTTCTTTTTTTATTGACTAATGATTAAATGTATGTTCATGTTATTTTTGTGAATCAGCTACCAACATCTACATTCGAGTCGGTGTTCCAAGTGATTGAGGTGTTAATTGTAGGTACTTCTCTCCCAACAAAAATGGATGTGGAGGCCATGATGGTTATACCAACCCTAGAGTTTCCATGGGAAGGGACTGTTGAAACCATTACCTTGATATAGGGTTTGATATGGTGCCCTTGACATGGCTACATGCGGGGGATGTATTGGTTGAACAAATCATAGAGAAACCACCAATTGTGATTGGTAGAGTTGAAGAGTCGATGGAGGATGTTGAAATTGTGGTAACAGTTGGAGTGATTGAGGGAACTATGTTATATTTTACTACCCACAAAATCCCATTGGTGATGTCTACTTGAGATGAGGTCTTAATATAGGTACCCATGGTCATTCCATAATTATAAGTGATTGAGGAGGTTTCAATTTAAGATATTACTTTAGTGGTACAACATGATGCAGTTGGGACTTATATTGTGGGTGAGGGGGCTGGTGAGGATTGTTCCCCCTAGAGATGTATTCATACCACCTAAGAACATGAATATAGATGAAATTTACATGGATTTCATGGTGGTATTTCCACTATATGATCATGCTCCACCTAAAGTCTTCAAGGATTCTAGCTCAAATACAACTTGGTAGAACTGTGTCATTCATCGTAAGTCTTGGATGTACATTTATAACATCATCACTCAAACCATGATGGTTGACTTGGTAAACCAGGTGGGATATATCCACCATTGGCTTGTCCTCCAAGGGACTTGTGAGGTGGAATCCAACATCCTTCACACACAGAATTGAAACATCCTCTTAAAGAAGTAATACGCTTAGTGGAATGTTCTTGAGATCAACTCGGAGAATCTCAAGATTGATAGAACTAATAAAATTCAAAAAGATGAATGGGATATCACCCATTTTGGAGAGCTGGAACAAGAGAAATCTTCCTTCACTGCTACTCAAGCCAATACGATCGACCATATGAGGGCCCAATTTGTTACAGCTGTGGATATGGTAGCACAGGTGTCAAACCAGGTGGATGAATGCTAGGAAAAATAGGGTAGGAAGTGGATTAGGTTGAAATAAGTCTACATTAAAGTCAAGGTAATAGAGGAAAACTAGGAGGAGAGGAATTGTACGTTATACAGTACAACAAAGATCCAGTCGATCTCAAATGTTTGATCATTGTGTTCAATACATAGAGAATCTTTTAAAGAAGATGCTCCAATATGTTTATAACCCTCTAGAGCATTTGTTTATTTTTTAAAATTAAATCTCACTCAAACATGTTTCTTTTTTTCCAAATCATTTTCACACTATAATCGCATTAACAATACAACCAATGATAAATCCTTAAGCCCACACGAGTCACTATAAATGTGAGAATCAAGGGAAGACCATATGATTTCTCATTTATGTGAGTGTTGAGAAAAGTTGGAACACTCAGGGTCCGAATATTTTAATTTACTAGTGGTTGTGTCTTGGCTGGGTAAGGGTATTGATAGAGAGATGGGATCTCTAAACAACCAACATAATTTTCCAATGTGTGGTAGTAAACTAATGGTGTAACTCTAGGGGTGTTGAATTTTACCCATGAAAAGGGGAATAGAGAGAATGAATAGTGATTCCCTTGATTTGGAACATGATAAAAGTTGCATGACGATAGAAGATAACAACTAACCATACTCAAAACACAGTAACCATTGTAATTTATCTAAAGGTGGGGCCACACAAATTATGGTGGACCACTGACCATGTTCAAAACATGGGGACTATCTCAAAATGTAATCTGAGGTCCCATGGGATGTATACTCAAGATGGAAGGTGAACCAGTGTGGGATGGGATCATTCCATCAAGGTTTATCCTTTTAGATGTGAATGAGGATGAAGATCTAAATAAAAAGACATGTGAATCTTGGGAATGGAGTGAAAAAATGTTCAAATACATTTCAACACACTTAAAATTATGAAACTGTAACTTTGATCACATTGGGTAGGTGTATTGGTATGGACAAAGGTCATAATAAAATTCTTAGGGGAATGTCACCTAGGATGATGGGAAAACTGAATAAGAATGGTGTAGTAGGTGATCAACACAGATGGAAAGGTTCTTTCGGGTAAGGTCATATGATTCATTATAGATTTACATTGTGTGGTGAGGTTGATAGACAAACAGTTTTACATAATATGGTGAGTACACTGGAAGTGAAGTTTAACATCGTTTGGTGAAGTCATTGGATCACAAAGTATAATTTCTTATGATTTGGGCGTGGGAATTGATGTGAATGGTACCCTCCTAGTCAATGTGGAAGGAGGAATAAGATTGTAGAAAAATAGGGGTACTCTCTAGAAGAGGGCATATGAGGTAAAGGGATCTCTGGAAGACCCCGCAACAAAAAAAAGAATCTTGGGTGACTCTCAAAAATTTTATATTGTGATTCTTTTTCCAAAGGGATGTATGTCAAATAGGGGAAATTTGTGGAATATAGGAAAGATAACACTATGTGAATGGAGTGTCTTAAGAGAACATTCCACATAGATTATCGCATAGACATGGTTTAAACCTTTTAAGGTCATTATTCTTGGACTCTGACTCTTAGTTTATGGTCATAGAGTTTGTACCATAGGGTGAGAATCCCAAAAATATATGTGTAACGTGGAATAGTGAAAATCCGAGATGAATGGGGTGGATTATGAGGCCACCTAACACCCTACAAAATATTACCTCAGAGGCATGCACATAGTGTAATGTCATGATACAAGAGCATGGGATCGTAGTTTATTGTCATCAAGTTAGGACCACATGTTATTAGTATAAGGTCACAGAGTTCACATGATGGGATCTTAGTTTACGGTCATACAACTTAGACAATGGGATCTTAGTTTATGTTCCTAGAGTTCAAAAAATGAGATATTAGTTTCTGGATATAGAGTTCAGACCACAAAAAACGTAATTTTTTTTGGTGTAGAATGAATGATTAGTAACCTAATTTGAATAGATGTCCTAGGGATGCATCACACAATATAAAAAATATGGGGAAGGATTCATGTTTTTTATGGTTTTGATTCTTGGACCTGGGATATGTGTCCTAAATAAATATATGTGGCACTGAAGAAAGGCTACCCTATATGAATAGAGGTGCCTAAATGGCCACCTGACACAACAAAAAACCTTTCTGGGAAAACTTTCACACTGTTTAAGGTCACAATGATTAGATAAATTGGGTAATAATCTCAAACATATATGTATCATGGTAAAGAGTGAAAACCATTATGTTAATTGATGGAAAATGGGGCCAATGAAACACAACCATTTCCTATGATGAATTGAAAATAGTTTTGCATCAATAAGTGTGGACTCAGGCTCCTAGTTTAAGGTTATAATTTTTATACCATGGGGAACTCATGCATCGCAACCATTCTGGATAGAAACTCCTTCCCAAATCATAATCCCACATGATCCATTTATAGGGTGAGAAATAATGATCGGCTTGGGGTTCCTATTTCTTTCATAGGTGAACACAACAAGGGGAAAAAGTGATTGAAAAAACCTATGTGGATGATTGTGAATTTAAAGTGTAGGATAGTGAAGGGGGAGTAGCTAATGTATGGGGGAAATGTTTTTACCATTTTTGAAACATAGGTTTCATACCTGTGTTGGTTAATTATAGGGAGAAAAAATGTAGGTTTTACCATTGAACGACTTTGGAACACGAGTGTCATTGTTTATTTCCATATATACGTTGAGGAATAAGCCCAAGATGGTAAGGGAGCCAGTGTGGTTAGAGAAAATTCCATTAGGGTCCCATTTGTATCAAGATAATGAATATTTTTCATATTATAGAAAGAGAAAAGTGTATAATTAGAATTGGAGAATGTCTTGGAGGGAAAATTAGGTGTATAGGGAGCTATTCCCCCATGTGATCAAATGCGCTAGATTAATGTGTGGGTAAGATAAAATCAAACCTAGAACTATAGGGAAAGGCTCCAAGGTTATTCGATATAAGGGTTGGGCTGGAGATGAAATATGTAGTCATCACAAGGTATCCCATGAAAATGGGAATCAATCCGCACTGAGTTCTATGACATGACATGGTAACAGACCAACACTAGTGGAGTGACATCCTCTCTCAAAAGGAAATCAAATCATCTAATAATAAGAGGAGTATCAATTTTATATAGTGTAAAATTTATTTTCATCCCATGTTTTTTATATGGGGAATCCCAATTTTATATGGGGTAATATATTATAGATATCCCATAATAATCGTATGAGGCATCCCAATTGTATATTGGGTGGCTTCCAGTTTAATGCATTATAGATTGGAATATGGGGACATGGGTCTTGAGAAGAATTACATGATATAAAATATTGATGGCCTGACATGAAAGGAGGGACAAAGAGGCCCTATTCCAAACAAGAGAAAAAAACCATACCCTAGGTTGAAACTACATTTCTAGGAAGATAAGACCCAACAATGTGTCGAAAAAAGGGATGGGCCTAGCACAAAATTTCCAAAAATCACTACATATCTCAACGGAATATGAATAAAGACACACATATTTCTGAACAAATCATGGTAGGATGTAGGCACTGGAATGGGATATTCCTCTTGAGAAATGTTATTGAATATTTTTATATTAGGATATGATGCATCCTGAATTTAGATTGGGTAAGGCTATAATTTAACATAATGTGATGAGGATGATGGTTTTATGGTCATCCAATACATTTCATATATAGAATCCTGATTTTCTAGGAGGTAAGTCAACTCACATTAATAGGAATCCCTTTTTTATATGACGTAAGGATACATTTTAACATCATGCGTTGAGTACATTGGAGGTTCTTGTACATCGAACCACATTTTCTTTTCTTCCCTTGTAGATTTATGAGGGAATATCATCCCAATAATTGTTCAAGTCAAAAAATTGGAATTATACCTAAAAAGGATGATGAAAAGATAATTTTAGGGTGATATCACTACATGTAACAGATGGTCTTGCGGTTAATCTACCTCTAGGACAAGAGACAAAAAGACTAGGTGTCACTACATATTCTAGGAAGATGAGTTTCATGCAACATATATTTCTAGAACATGGACGAGTCATGGGATTGTTGAAACATCGGGGATGAAGAAAACCATGATAAATAGGAAGAAATGAACATAGTTAAGGGTCATAATTCTTGGTCCAGGGCTCAAAGTTTTGGTTCATATAGAATAGATTGATGGAAAATAGATTACGTTCATAATGCTTAGACTGTGGGTAGGTTCTTTGAGGATATTCATGTGGTGGAAGATAGTTAAAAATGAACATAAAAGGATACAAGGAGGACCTGCACCACATGGAGTGATCCTAAAGTTGGTTGAACATAGTTAAAGGTCTTATAGCTTGGACAATGGAAAATATTTTAATGTCTTGATTCATAAACTATTGGAAAATTTCTTTTTTGAGGGAATTTGTGTATCACAAAAGGGGAAGAACTCTATGTGAAAGGAGGGAATTCTGGTCCATACAAGAAAAAAATACCTCTGAATAAACAACACACATTTTAAGGTCAGGATTTATAGACCAGGGTGAAAGTGGAAAATAGTGTAAATACATGATGCATTGACTGGGAATATGATTGTCTCAATAGTATCTTTGTGTATTGAAAGAGGTAAACCCCGACTTGAAAGGTGATAAGGAGGCCCTCTTACCACATCCACACAATAAGACAAATGAACCTAGTTTAAGGTCATAATACTAATAAAATTAATGGGGAAAATCAGAAAAAGGGTTGAAAATCTTTTCTCTAGGACCAGAGATAGGAGGTCTAGGCATCGCTACAAATCCCATTATAATGGGTATCAAGACACTAATGGTTCTAGAAAGCATTGTGGTAGAATAAAAACACAAAAACATGGGATAATCATCTGTAATGAGGGATTTGGGGTGCCCCATGATTGTCTTGGGACATACCATGTCTAACACATGGGAGAAGAATACAATTTAGTGTTATGTGATGAGGACATTGGTTTTGGTTCATTTAATATCATATGAGCATCCTAATTTCAGTATGGGTAAGGGTTTTGACCATATTATAATTATCATATGATACCACCCATTTGTATTAGGTTTAGGAAATTTTAAAACCATTCCATAACTATCATACCAGGAATCCGATTTTTATATAGTGTAAGATCTCAATTTAACATCGGGTGATAAGGATGTCTGGATTTGTAGTTTAAAGTCACACAACTCTGACTATTGGGGATTAAAATTGTTTATGTTAAAAATACATAAACTAATTTCTGATAGATTAAGATCATGTGCCATTAACCAATAGGATTCTATTAGTTTATGGTCATAAAGCTCAAACCAATTGTAATTAGATTTAGGAAATACTAACTAGAACCTTTCAAATAGTATATATTCAGGTTGCAGGTACCGTGTTATCCTCATACGATGTAGTTCCGAAGAAAATTTTCGTTGGTGGGAGGTGTGATACACTCTTTGTACAAAATGATCAAATAGTATTCCTTATTAGAATATTACTTTTCAATAATGTATGTTCCTTCCCACACGGGCTCAAACTATGTAAGTCTTCTACTAGTTATCATTGGTGTTCTAAGAGCCAATACCATGTCTCCCTAGAGCAAGGAGCGGAGGATATAGTTTTTGTTGAATTCTCCCTCATTTCGATTCTAGTACCTCTCTAGATTTTGAGAGGAATGATGCTTATTATCTTTAAGGGATTTCAACATATATAGGAAAAAAATCCATTATTTCTAGTTTCTTATGATCATAGACAATAGTTTTAGGTGATGAAACTGAACCTTGATGGGAAAAACATCCTTTGTTTCATACACTAAAGATTATGGTGTCATCTTGGTGGAATTATGGGACATCGTCTGATAGTCCCATACAATGTTGGTGAGATTTTCTAGAAATCCATTCTTGTTATAGAACACTATTTTCTATAGGATGTTAGAGAGGTTCTGTATGAATTCCTCCATCTTCCCATTTTTCTATTCATGGTAACAAGAAGTATAATTAGAATTAATATTTTAATTGGTGTATAATTACATCATCTTAGAAGATAGAAAGTTGGTTCCCTTTTGGTGATAATATCATGAGGAACGCCAAATAAGTGGATGATGTTAAAGTTCAAGATATTTATTAGGGAATGGGATTTGAATCCCTTTAGTGGATTGAGTACTTTCCATTTAAAGAATATTTCATTTGCGTTCAAGATGATCCTACATTGGAAAGCTATCATTGTTGGGTATGGTCCTACTATGTCGAGTCCCTATACACTAAAGGACAAGAATATTTTTTGGTGTGGAGGAGATCTAGTGGTTGATCCATAATGTTTTCATGAATCTGGAACACATGAAATATCTTGGAAAACAGGATATAGTCATAGACCATGGTAGGCCATAAGCATCCCAACCGTCAAATCTAGTGTGAGAGCTTCTATCCTGCTTGATGGTTGCCAGAAAACCTAAAACATTACCTCATATATGAACAAATTTATCTCATCTACTTATACACAATGGAGTATAATTTCATCAATCCCATTACTACAAAGGTATTACTCATGGATAGGCCCACTATGGATGGTAAACGACACAACATGCTGATGTATTCTGCCAAACTCAGCTCGATATGATTTGAGAGAGGCATGAGGAAGATACTAAATAAATGAAGTGGTCCAATCAGTAATTTATTCAACTTTGGGGGAACTAGTAGCCTTGGTTCCCTTGAAATAGATGTGCCAGATGGTAGTTGGTTTACCTAACAGTTATAATCATCTAATGTGGTTGAGGTGATGACCCTGTAATGCTCCACATGAATAAACAGATAATCCAGGTCAAGATCTACAAGAGATGTGGCTGAACATTTCATGGTTTCATCTTTAACACTCAATTAATGAGGTACTTGAGTCACTTCTGGGTGAGTAGTAATCTAGGACATCATCTGACAAGTACACCCCATCAATGGTAAGAGTTATTTATTTATCTAAATGTAGTCACCCTTGATCTGTTTGATGACTAGCTTAGAGTCTCCCTTCACATGAAAGAAGGGGAATACAATATTGATAACCAGATCCATAAAATTAATGATATCTTGATACTTTTCCTCATTATTGGTGTATCCTTATGATGACATGAAAGAGTATTTAAGGGAAGATTGTTATAGTGTGATGAAGAAGACCCCCATACCTACTCTATTAAGCATTCGATTTTGATCCTTCTACCTGTTGGTCTCCTATATATACCATTTAAATGAATTCTCTAGCACCTAAAATTCATATCCACTAATAATATAACCTCATATAGGATGTCAACATCCATGGGAAGTTTTCCAGGGGATGGAAACGTGTCTAATAAGTCTTCCAATGCATGTCCCTTGACAACCTTCTGTGGAAAAAATCATATTGTGGAACTACTAGAGTATGACATCCCAACATTTCAATCATGAAGTATGAATAATGAGATTGGGGATATACTATATCCAGCCCACTTGGGACACTATATATATCTTCTAATGCTGTAGATAATGTAGAAACATCTGCACTATGAAAACCAGCATGAAAAATCGATTGTTGATAAGGTAGTATCTAGTCTTCATGTCAAATAGCATGAAAAAGAGATGGTATAAACTATATTCTCTAAGCATATTGATTTTATGGGATATAAGAGAACCATGGTACCATTCCATGGTAGTCACATAGAAGAACAATGTTTTTCTCAAAATATGTGGAATCAGAATCAATAGATATTGTAGGTACTTCTTGGTATCCACAAGTCTTGGTGGAATTCCTCATCCCATCAGTATATGATTCCTTTCGTCTTGAGCCTTATGAGGGGATTACACGTTTCATCTGAATTAAGGATAAATCATTTCATATAGTCCAATTATCCTTGGAGACCTCACAACTCCAAGAGATTACTTAGGTGAGGCATTCGATAAATGTCCCTGATCTTCTCCAGGACAATTTCAATTCATATATATCATATAATGAATACAAGAAACATCCTAGAGGTAACCTTGATTTTTCACATCATGCAGTTCTTCTTTTAATTCCTATATAAGAGGAACCAAATGATTTCTTAATTTCTTTGAGATGGTCCTGAGATATGTTGGATTTGACCACCAAGTCTTCTATGTAGAATTACACCAATGTTTTTGAGAATTGGATTGAATGTATGTGCATGAATAAATTATAAGTGGATTATACATTTTTAGGCTGCATGGCATAACATGATAGCAGAAAGTCCCTTGATCCACCCTAAAGGCTTCATAATCCTTGTCCATGCGGTCCGTCCAAATATGAATATACATGATGTATCCATTCATGAAAGATTGGGACATGAACCCTACTATATAATCAATCAACATTTTTTCCACTAGAAGGGTAAAATAATCCTTTGAGTGGTTGAAGTTAAGGTCCTAGAAGTTGATACAGACTCTGATCATCGCATTCTACTTCCTAACTAGGATGATGTTGTCTAGACATCTAGGGTATTGACTACCCTGATGATGTTTTATCTGATTATAATGTTAAACTTTACCTCGACCATGAAACCATGAGAGGGGGACATCTTTCTGGGAGGCTATTTGAACACACGATGACCCACTATAATTATAAGGTGGTGAATGGAAACCTTAGGGTGTAGTCCTGACATCTCATCATAGATTCAAGAGAATATTTCATTGTACATCTCCATGAAGGGCTCATATTGTAGTTTCTATTATAAAGGCTTAACATCGCTGATGAGTGCGGGCCTTAGATATTCCATAACACCAAGTCTCAAAAGAGTTAACTCATAAATGGTGGTGGAAATACCGTCTTTATATGTAGGAGGGTTATCTTCAAATTCCTCTTCATTCTATGGGATAGGATAATCACAGGGAAGAGGCAGCTCTTCCATGAAAATTGACTTCGGGGAAGCACTAGTGCCTCTACTATTTGACAAAAAATCTTTACTCAGGGGTTTCCACTCTACTAAAACTATAGAGATAGAAGATATCACATGAATTCCTATAGATCTATGACCTTATGGTACTTTCATATAATTATCAATTATATGGTAGTAAGTTGGAATCCACCAAGTCTTCCGTACTCTATGAAACATGATTGATTACTGAGGTTTAGTGCTCATAGGGATAACTTTTTGGTACTTCCATGAATTAAGGGCTTCTGGAATCACCTGAGCCAATCTAGTGTAAGAGTACAAGGTAATATTTGTTTTCTCCTTCTACATTTGGATTCAAAAAAAAATTCTTTTAAAAAAAATCTCTATAGGTCTAGAATTGTTGCCTCTAACTAATGAATTAGGATAACAAAGATTTCATTCATATCTCCCCATGGACTAACCGCAGTTTCCATCAGGTCATTAGGAACATTGATGTGTTGAACCCATTATGTATAAATCTGCTTCCCATCTATATTATATTAGAATAAATCAAAATATAATTCCTCACATGAGTCAAATGGTTTCAAATCACCCTATTTTACTCCTACCAGACCATTAAAGAAGTATTTAAGGAACTAGTGATACAAAGAAGGGACCACTTTGTTCAAATAATGACAGAGATAACCAATAGTGTGTTATTAGATGTATCCTATAAGACCATCATGAATTTGATTCTTAATATCAATATTCTAAATTGGGTCTTCAACCTAACCATTTCATGTGGTTTCTTCTTTCTCTAGTCATATCCCTAAATTGTTATGTTGGAGGGAGTTAGATCTTCTTTTGTTAGACCCAACTTGTGGAGTGTTCAGGTTGGAATGAGGTCGATCTAAAAACTAGTATTCACTAGGCATCATATCATCTACATTCCATTAAACTATCTTTCCATGTACAGTAGGTGTATGTTCCCCCTTATGATGACACCCTTATACCTTCCCCAAAAAACGATATGATGGATCAACAGTCCTTTTGGTTAGCCTCTTAGGAAAAGTATGATTCGATTATAGTTACCTCATATTGAAATAGGATGCATCTCTTCAAAGATTCAATAAGGTCCTAAAATATTTATTTTTAAAATATGATAGATTTGAGGATCCAATTACTCATAGGTATACAAGTTATATGCTTCCACACATCACATTTCCATGCTAGGGGCATGAACATTCCTTAAAAGGGGGTCTCCTTAGAATGGAGTGAAACATATGATATTGGATGAACCACTAGGGTCTATCTAGTGCTACAAAAATTATATTGCTAACTAGTTAGTCTGCTCTAAACAACTATTGGATGACAGTTAGTCGTCCATGGTCAAGTTTTGGCTGGACATGTTTGATCACAACATCATTATGATTGATTTACATGGTCAATAAACACTATAGATAGTGGAGGAAATCTAATCATAACATTCTTGGAGGAAATTTCTTGGTGATCCATGCACAAAAACTATTACCTAGTCTCAGTAGAAAGAATGAAATTAATTGAGGCACTGGACTAAGTATTATGGCAGCTAGCATGTCCTCAATCATATATTCGATGGAATAAACCAGAGGTACTTGGAGGGGTTTCATGACCTTCCTCACAACCATGAATCATGAAACAGTCTACTAGATTGATGTAATTCACTAAATAATACTCTTTATCATTATTAGTGGTGTATTCAATTTTTTGGTTGACCCTGGCCACTTCCCCTTACTCAAGGCTCATGAAATCAACTAGGGTTCAAGAAGGTTTTGGCACTAGTGGGGTACTCTATTTTTCCATTCCCTATTCGAACATGTGCTTATAAGACATGGAAGGCTGCAATATAAATGTGAATATGGATGAAGATGGAGGTGTGATAACCATATAAGGTTCTAGCTTTCTCAAGAGAGCATGTATGACACCATGAGCATGAAGATTTTCTAATTGGCCAAAAAGTCATCATATGTTTCTATCCCTTGGTTTGGAGATTGATTCAATTCCCCCCAAAACCTTCACTATAACTATTGGGGGTGGTTGAGACATGTTCCACTTATGTTAAAATGTCAACAAATTTGACTAGTCCCTGATCCTCTTGGTCCTAGAGCCAATCATTGACCATGAATCATACATTCATATGTTTGAGGAGTCTGTTGTATTGGAGAGGATCTAGGCAGCCAATGTGTCTGAAATCATGGTGTCTTCTACACTCTAGTGACTTTAGAATTTATTTTCCATGGAATATATGATGTATCATGGGTCTTTTGAATCCATAATTGAGTATTTCATGTTACTTATATATAGTAAAGTCACAATGTCACCTTAACATTGACTGGGGGACAAAGAAACATTCTATCATTGAGGTGGATGTACATGGTGAATTGGTTCTTGATGGGGCTATGCTAGGTGAGTATAGTCATTGTAGGGATACAATCAACAATTCTATTCCAAAAATGTTCATGTTACATCACCATCTATGGATCCTTGAATGCATAGTGGAGGCAGTCGCTTATTTTTAAGTCTTCTCACGTGATATGGAAAATGAAATTGGAACAACTATTTTTTGGTCAAAAAAAATATTCATCTAGAGACTATGAATTTTTAGAGAACTCTGAAAATCCATAGGGGTAGTTTAGAGTGATGAGTGTAGAGAACATATCCCACTTAACATTCCCCATACACATTGTTCATAGTTATTCCGATGACAATGAGACATAGAGTGAATATGTGAGGCATTTCCACCAGGTGATAGAGTCCGAGACATGATCATAAGGCCTATTTTTTTACTTGAAGATATTTGTGACACTTGTATAGTGTTTGGTGAAGATGGAATGGTAGAGGAATTTTTATCATTGATCCTCCCAACCAGAAATGGACCCTATGGGATGTTGGATGTACCAGAACAATGTATTCCCTTCCACTATCTGACTATTGAATCAGGGTTTTGTGGCATACTACTATTCGAGGGTCCCAAACATAGGATGAAACCATGAAGTAATGTGGGATAGGTTCCAAATTGGGTCACCCATATGTTTTAATGAAGTGAATTTAGGATTTAAAAACTCTAGGGGTGGTTGAATATTTTCCAACCACACCGGGTATAACTTTTCATCAGGTTTGATTTCCACCTTTCATGTTTCTTTGGATTCAATGTGACAAGAGAGAGAAAAAATCATGTCTTATTAATGAGGGTATCTGGACACCAATGCATTGATACTCTCATCAACTCATGAAGTATACTCACTAAATTAGAGTGTAGCATGTCATGGATCTTATAGAGGATACTTACACTACATTGGGAGGGTCAGCAACTTGTACCATGATCAATTTCGATATCCCAGGTATTCTGATCAGACTAGATATGTGGAGCTACCAAGAATTAATAAGGGTATATGTCCATGGAGGATTGGATTTCCCACTAGAGTAGAGATGGTTTCCCTAAAAGAATTTCCATAATCTTAGCACTACTCTATGATGAGGTCAGTAGTGAACCTTTAATATTCCTTGATATGCTATAGTAAGGTAGCTACCGTGGGTTTAATCTCAACATTTTAACACAACCTCAAATGATTTAGAAGGTTATATATTTCCCTTTCCCTTGTTGAGATTCCTATGGGTTGGAAGAAATTACTTGTGGGTCGGACATATGATTTAGTTTGTATCCCACTGTTGAGGAGTGATGATTCCCACTAGAGGGTCCACCTAGTACTATATTTCCCCACAGGGTGGATCTTTCCTATAATACATGTATCTGTGACCATGTTCCTATGATCCTATGAATGGTTTTATATAACTATATTAACCAAGAATATAGTCATAGGAAAGCTTTCTTTGTCAGTTGATTGTCTGATCTATCCCAAGATAGTGCTAAAATGGAGAGAAGAATGATTTCCCAAGAATATGATCTATATTTAGGATGTAGCTTCTTAAATAACTCAATAATACACTATGTGGTTCTTAATATTTGTTTTTTGGTATCCATATGACATAGGAAATTTATATACTATAAGAAATATGCTATCAAACATTCTTTAATGTTGGTTAATGGATTCAATAATGTCGTGGCTCATAATATTGGCCATCATATGATCATATAGGCATTGAATCATCCCCCAGATAATCTAGCAGATTTGTATTGCTCGGTTATCTATTAAGAAGTACAAAATATAAATGTATGAAGATGGATGTGGCTAAAACACCACTGATACATATTCGGGGGCCAGAACCTCCCACACACCCTCTTTCTTGTAGGGTCCTACTCTTAATCTTCCCATTATCCAATTGCCACAGGCTGTTATATGGGTAGAAGAACACATATAGGACTACTTTGAGACTTTTCTATGAGATGAGGGAGTATTTAATGGTCAAATGGTTTCTACAAGATGGAAAATTTCTTGGGGGACGATCCAAATTCAAGACCATATCCATGTATAATGGGGTGCTCACCCATATATCATGAGAGAGGGTAGAAATTTCCATATGTGAATTAGTGGAGTTCTCACCATCTGAGGGAATCAATAAAGACCCCGGAATCTCTCCAAATTCTTGTGTGGATGTATAGGGGAGGAAAATTGTATGTGATGAAGATGGTTGTACAGTGAGACCCTATAAGTGGGAGAAAATATCCACCAATTATAGCTACCTACAGAGTGAATTGGGGATCCTGTTGATCGTGACTTTCAAAATTGTGATCCTCAACTATTGGTATTCATCCCCAGACCCTAGATACTGGGTTGATTATTCTATTTTTGAGTCTTATATTAGATTTTAATATAAGGATTTTATGATAATGTGATTATTCCTAGGAATACACCATCGATGCTGAGTGTTACCCATACTTCTACGAGATGGTTCTCAAGGGTAGGGTATATCTTCATCACAAAGAGGGCCTCAATATTGGTTGATAGGAACATGATGAGGACCTCCATGATGACTGATAGGTATATGGGGAGGACCTCCATACTTCCCATTAATGGAATGGGGAGGACCTCTACATTTTTTGGTAGTTGAATAAGGAGGATCTCCATACTATAATTAAAAGGAGTGGGGAGGACCTCAACATTGACCATCGATGGAGTGGGGAGAACCTCTACTTATTTTGATGAAATCATGATGAGGTAATACATCTTGGTAGATGTCTATGTGGGGAGGATCTCCACACTATTTGTTGATAGATAAAAGAGAAACTCTACCATGATTGTTCATGGAATAGATAGGATATTCATTTTGACCTCTGGTGGTGTGGGGAGGACCTCAGTAGTGATTCTCCTCATTAAATATTGACCTATAATAGTTGTTGGTGATTACTATGACTGAGATATTCAAGTTGATGAACTGATGAGTGGTCTGAGGTCTCAATCCAATCTAGGAAAAAAGATCATTTTCCCCCAGTCATAGAGATCTGGTAGGAGACATCAGTGGTGGCAGGGGCTACGGGAGTCATGAATGATCCCCTTTGTCAAGAAATTGTCATGGGTATTCCCCTAACATATTGTTGATTGCTCTAAATAAGTTCTAGTGGTGTGAGGAAGGATTAAAACCATTACTTGTCATTAAGGACCAGTTAGTTTTGGAACTAGCACAACTTATTTGGATCCCTCCTAGGTAGATACCATGTTGTAGTTATAGCCAGTGTAAAATAAATGCCTCTTAACACCTCAATTTAGGAGAGTGGGTTACCAGAACACTCTTAAGAGAGTGTCCTAAAGATTTTTTTCCACTGGAATGATAGGTGGATTGCCCTTGTTTGACCCTTAGGGAGTCAGTGTTGATGAGGTGATGACTTCTAAAGGACGTTTTGGGCCATATCCAGAGTGGGAATGACCCCTTCCTCCTCATATCCGTACTCTAGGATATTGATAACCCCCATATAGATTATCTTATAGGGAGATATAGGGTGTGGGAACCTAGTAGATGATTACATGGTTGATGTATTGGTGGGGGGTGCACTCATGTAGAATTGCCTCATTAATTATCCCCATGACTCGTTGCCTATTTGTGTTGGATCACTGGCTTCATATAGAATGATTTCAATAAGGAATGTTGATTCATCCATCAGTACATGTTCTAGAAAAGAATTTCCAAATGTCCCAACATCATCTAATTTTTCATAAAATGGAGGGATTCATGCTGAAAATTTTCCACACCACGGATTCCCAATGTTAACCACCCAATTAATAGGAGAGTTTTATACTAGTCCCACCATATTCTTTTTGGGACATGGTGGAAAATCTTGATTTAGTGAGATGAAAATATTTTGATGCCCAAAATGATACTAGTCTCTAGGGTTTAATAAAAGAGATCATGTCGTTTTCACACTTTAATGTTTTCAGAAATCTCACTAGGGTAATAGAACTGTCGTTTTTTCAAGAGGAGATGCATTTCTTCTTGCTTCCCTAGGTTACACTTTCCAAAGGTAGATGGATTTCATCACTTTCATCAACAATGTCGTCTCCGTGATTAAAATAGGAGGATGGTAAGTCTTCTCATCCTTCCATGGATTACTCTATGGGTTTCATTTTTCAATCTAGGTCTCCCTCATAGATTAAGTCATGTTTTGGGAACTCATTCACTTTTCCATCTCAAGGTGGACACTAGTTAATTATGATTCTTTTATCTCGATAGTGAAATAACCTTTCGTATATGTGAGTATTCTTATTGGTAACATCTTGGGACGTATGGACATTGGTTATATTGGGAACCTATGAATTATTCCTCTTTTGGGGTGTATCTCATTTTTGATGAATATGTAATAGCAGAACCTAGGATAGTCCTTGTCGATCATGAGGTAGTTGGTGCTAGGGGAATAATTATTCAATGAATTGTATACCCTAAGCTTCCTATGATTAATGCACAAAATGATGTACTAGTCTAGGGAATGTGTCTGACATCTTATAAAGATGGATGCAGTTTTAATTTCTTACAAGGATAGGATGGTCACAAGTTTAATGTATTGTAGGGATTGGATGGGTGTAGTTTTAATGTATTTGCGGGACATGAAGGGTGCAGGTTTTATGTCTTAAAAGGATAGGGTGGGAATCTGTTTAATGTCCCATCCGGATATGATGGGTGCCTATTTCATTTCTTGTGGGGACATGATGGGTGTAGGTTTATTATAAGGTAGGGGAAGGATATGATTTATCTATTGAGAAGGATTGAGAGGGTGTGTATCTAGAAGGGAATAGTTTACACCAAGATGATGTTGGTTTTCAGGATTGAACCACAGGGAGTTTTAGAATATACCTTGCTTAAGGGATAAAGATCACAACCCACATATTTTAATCCATAGTTTAGGGTTGTTTGATAGTTCCAATCCATTCAGTTTAATGTCAGGTGGTAAGGATTATCATTTTGTAGAAGGAGAATCTTGGAGGGATGGTGTGAGGCTTTCACATAGAATCTTTCCATTTCATGGGTATCACTTCATAGGAGATTGTATGGTGATTATAGATATAATATTAAATTCAGATGAGGATCATCCATTGGTGGGGGAAATGGTGGAATCCCATGATAATCATACATAAGGAATCATGTGTTCATTACATAGGGTAAGAGGTGCAGGGTCAACCCATGTGATTCACGCAAGGGGAATATTGTGTTCATCCCAAGGGGTAAGGATATAGTTTTATATAATAATATGAGTACTTTTTCATGCAGTTTAACATCATACAACTAGGGAATAGAGAGAGGTAGTTTTAAATTATGTAGATCAGATGTGGATGGGACTCTCACCTCAAGGGGGGGGGGGGTCTTGTCAGTGTTGGATGAGATTATTCATATGTAATATCATCCATGATAGGTTCATGGTTTTTATATAATATTCCACCTCTAAGGATTGTGTAACCACAACTAATGTTCCACTGAGAGGGACCTGGCTTTGCACTACTATAGAGGAGTGTCCATCAGGATGGTTAACTTCTTGGCACATATTTTTTGAATAAATAGGCATTATGGTTCCTACGATTAGAAGAAAATTGTATTATAGAGTCCTAGGACACACATGTAGTGATGTGGATGGGCACAAGAGTTTGTGGCATCGGTCATACATGCATTCATGGTGTCGATGAAGAGGTTCTTATTTTTATGGTGGCTGAGGCACTCGACTTTCACTAAATGGTGTTAGCTGAAAGGAGGCACCGTGGAAGGGAAAAAAGGTGGTTCTTTATGATGGTTGTGACCTTCTATAGGGTGAGGGTCTTGTGAATACTTGGGTCCTTATAGAGGTTAGGGTTCTTGGGAAGTATTATGCTTTAATGAAAGAGTGGTCCTACCTTGGGGTAAATCCATGTCTCAATGGGGTGGGTTTCACAAATGATATGTGTTTTGAGAAACCCTTGATGTATTAGGGGGATTTCATATTCTTTGAAGGAAATGAAAAATTTTTAATGGCATCTCCACTTTGTGTTGATGTTCTCAAAAACCCACAGGAGGATGATTCATGAAGGATGAAAACCTTGGGAAATCTATCTACTCTTTCACTGATGAAGCTGAAGAGTATCACGATCTAAGATAATTTCATGGAAGTTGAAAGTTCATGTACCCTAAAATGTTGAAAGCATGGGGGTATTTGTAGGCCCCATAATTGTGGGGGGTGTGTTTCATGAAGGATATAGCGCTTCATAAATCATTATGAGAATCAAAATAGACCAGGATCGCAAGACCAAATGACGTTCTGTGGAGGTTACTATCAAACCTCCACACTATTGTGATGGAGTCTCCATGAGTGTCATCTTACACTCCATAGATGGTACTATTGAACCTCTATGCATCCTTAACCTACACAAGATTCATTCATTCATGAAGCTGATGACCATCTAGAATCCAATCCCATAGATTAATTTCCAGATCCACTCTAAAACAACCATTCCTTCCTCAATCACTCATGTGACATATGTATTTTAGAATAAACTATTTCAAAGGATATAATGAATTTTAAATCCCTGTGTTCATTTTCATTATTTTTTATTACCTTACTTCACTTATTCTCATTTTTTCACTTCTACTTATCTGCATCTAATGGTTATTATATTAGATTATTCTATATTGACCATATTATATGAAACTAGTCACATATATAAGATTATAGACTACTCTTTGTGGATTATCACTTTGATTGTTTGTTAAAATATATTATTTGTGCTAACATTTATTTTTTATTATAAAATTTATTAAACATATCATTAGAAACATTTATTTTCCTGGAATCAAATAATTTTATAAAAAAATAACTCAAGTAAAATTTATTTCTTGTTGACATTTATACATTCTAATATATATTTATATATGTTTGTGTGTGTGTGTTTGTGTGTGTGTTAGGAAACCCCTACCTTCACATATTCATTCCATTCTGAACCTGAATCTATATGAATATTTTTATATATGAAAACCCTCCCATCGCATCGATTCCACTTTATTATCGATGTTGAAACTGAGGAATGAATGTATATATATATATATATGTTTGTGTGTTAAAGCTCTTCAAAATGATTAAGTCCTCATAGAATACTATCCACATTGATGTTGAAGCCCAATCACCACCTATGTTAAAGATCTTCACATCTGGAGTCCCTAAGAAGACTAGGCCCTAATGTTATGGTGATAGTAGAGAAACTATTCCAACTAACACTCATTATCAAAAGAATAAATACACCAAATTGGTCATTGTTTTAACAATATATCTTAATACGATAAGAATACTTATGTAACAATATATGAACATTTATAAATAATATTTATTGTTTTCTTGTTCACACCATAGATTGAATTAATTTTTAATGATTTGTGAAAATTTATAATATTTTGGGTTTATTGTTCCCATAAAAAACATATAGATATTAGAAATATTTTATTAACATTAATTTAAAAGAAAACACACCCATGTATTTATATGAATGTTTTTATATATGCATTTCCACCCATGTTTCAGAAATATTTTCCACACAAGGATTTTTTTAACTTCCATAATGGGGATTCCATTTCTCAATCATGTGTGAAAGGTTTTCCATGTGTAGAAATAGGATATCCACTAATTCAAATATCCCTAAATTTCCTAGATGGAAACAATTTTTAGAAAAGAAATATTCTAAATTGTTGAATCAAAGATCATGGGCCAATATTAAGAAGGGAAACCCATCATCAAAGTCACATAAAATATTTGAATAGGATTCTATTAATTCTTACACTTTGGGAGCAGGACATATGGAAGAAATTAAACCCACCAATTAGGATAATACCACTCAGATGAGCTTCCAGAGGCTTTGTTGAATAATAATTATAAACCACCGAAAATATTAAATCTATGGAATGAGATGTATGTTTAATAGTAAATTGAAAAATATAAGTTTTATTCTAGTAAATAATGCGGAGAAACAAATGTGATGAGTAAAAATTGTGATGTTCAAATTATAAAGGTTTAACGCATTATATCTCTACAAAACCAGCTTCATATTTCACTTGAAATGAATACTTAAAATTAAGTGGCTTAAAAAGATAAAGATAAATCTTCTTGTTTTATGGAAGAAATTTTGGAAGGGGAAAATTAAGAGGGTATGACAAATAAGAACCAATAAGTTCAAAACATAATTTTTGATGAAGTAAATGTGACAATGTCTGAGAAGGATTAGTATCTTAATGATGGGACTGAAAATGAGTTATCAAATATTGAATCACATTATTCACATGAAGAGAAAAAAACATGGAATGATTAATCAATTCTAGAAATGGGTAATTCCCAAGACAATAAGAAGGGAAATAACAATAATTTTTCTTTTAAGAAAATACCACTTAGCCATAGTGGTAGAAGATAAAAAAGAAAAAAATGGTCACAAATGATTACACTATATCAGAAATGTTAAGGGATAAAAAATTCACATTCCTCTAGAAATGTAAATAATATATCCATATAATTCAATATTCAGTGGTAAATTTATTAATTAGGTACTAGATACAAGAGATCACATCTCAATGGAATTAATATTTTAGTAGTCTTGGAAAACTAGATATATAATTCAATCTCATAATACACATCCATAAATCCTTATAAAAATTAATATTAGAAAGGGTTGAACACAAATTCTTAATAATGGTATGAATATAATGAAAGTTAACATTGAATAAATCAGACAATAATAATATGACATGAATAAATGATGATGAAATAATTTCATATTAATAATCACATACAATTGAAACTTATCAATGAATACCATAATTATTAAAATAATCATATGAAAATTAATAACCAATTACATTAATATAAAATGCATAATTTTGAACATCTTAAACATACCATAGAGGCCTCATACCAAGACATATACTGAATGGGTAAGACCTCAACCAAATACCAAAAACTATTTTATCTCATGAAATATACCAATTCAAATAATGGATATGTGATTATAGACAACACACATCACTTAATAAGTCTAATGCATTCATCATATGAATTAACAATAGAACTAAATCAACATTCCAAAAAAATTAATAAATGTTTGTATTTGAAGAACTATCATATGAGATGTAAATGATTTCCCAAAAAAACTAATCATAAACCACATAGAGAAATATAGAGTATAGTAAAATTAGATTATATCCTTGTCAAATAAAAAGATTCAAAAAGGATGTGAAAATAGATGAAAATATTTTAAAAGGATAATTAAAGAATTTCTTTGGGAAAAACCCTTTTAACATTGAAATAACTAATTTCAAATCCAAAAATTTCACGAATCTTAATGAAAATATTTTTCTTGAAATGAATAATTGAAAACGATAAATTATGCTTCAAATAACTGGCTTTTATTGATGGATGGAAATTTCGTTCAAACCATGTATGTCGAAAGAAAGATTCATCTCACACCTTTTCAAAAATGTTCTTTATTAGAAAAAACAAAATAATATTCCATTTTTTATGAGAAATTAAAATATTAGGAAAAAATAATTTAATAAATAATTTTTGAATAATAAAAATATTCTTGAAAACATTTTTAAAGAAAATATTGACGTGGAAGAAAATATTTCTCGACCGTAAAAAAATTTGGGTCATTTTTACTAAAAAATGATATTGATATCTTGAGAAATTAAGAGAAAAAATAAAATTAAAACATATAAATTACATAAATAACTAGATGAGAATAAAATATATTGGGTTTATGGAATAAGTATAAATAAATTCCATAAGTAGATACGTAAGAATAAATAATTCCAAACAGTGACTGGATTGTGAAATAACCTCTTACTCAAGGCCTGACATCTTTATATAGGTTCAAACCTCATGTATAATAAAAATATAATTATTAGAAATGTTTTAAAAAAACCTAATCATATATAACATACCATATATTATTTACATAATATATTTTATCACTCAACATATTAACAATTCTTTATTAAATTCACTATTTCAGGTGATAACTATTTCATTTTTCATTATGTTTTCAGTCAGTAGTCATGGTCCTTGTTTGTTTATCATGGTTCAGAAATCTATTGAATTTTAATAATGATAAAAATATTATATATATTCATAATATATATTTTTATAACAATCAATAAAAGTAGAGATTTAAAAATGAATTAACCCTTTGTGAAGATGTCGGGTTGTACGTACACATAAACAATGTTTTCACTTTTTGAAGAATGGAACAAAATAATGGAAAATAATAATTCAAAATTGTTAATTAATAATTATATAACATATATTTATTAAATCTATCCCTTTTACCATCCATTTAAACAGGATATAAAAAATTAACCACATTACTTCATTGAGGTGGTAGTCCCCACAAACACACGAGCGATGTTATCGTTTTTCATTTGATGAAAAAGACGATGGATAATAGTGGTTTCATAATTATAATAAAGTATCAATATTTTGAATATACCAAAGTTATTATTTTATTTTAAATACCATTTATCTATATGATTTAATTTAAGAAGAAAATAGAGGTGATCATTTAAGGTGAAATCCTCTTTTTTAAATGAATTCATTTATATCTCCTCTTAAGGACCCTTGAGTTGGTCTTTTGGGAATACCAGCACCTCTTGAACTTGTTTGAGAATTTTTTTGGAGGGAATTTATAGGTTATTTTAGAGATATATGACTAAAAATGGTGTGAAGAAAAGAGATAAGGGATCTGTTTTTTATGGAAGTGAGAAGTCAGAATGGAAATTATAAAAAAGATTAAAATATAAAAAATTCATTATCAAAAAAAATTATCCCAATGGCTAGATATTTTTTGAAATAGTTTATCATGTAAATATATCAATTGAAAAAAATAGATATGTTTTTGTGTCATTTTAATCCTTGTTTGATCTAACCCATGGTTAAAAAACATTAATCTTAACCATTGTAATGAATTTTTATTATTAAAGTGTTATTATTCTTCATATAATGTAATAATTATTAAATAAATGGGAAAATGGTGAAATTTTAGATCATTTATCAGTATTAATGTCATATTCAAATATTTTTATAACTTCAAAATATTTTGATAAATTTTTTTTTAACCGTAAATACCACTAATGTTTTTGACACAATTCATTTAATTTGGCATTAATGACAATATCTTGGTAATGTAATTCGAATATAAACCATTAACATGTTCCTAAAATGTTATAGTAATCAATAAAATTCATGTAACGAAATAATTCACCCAAATTTATTTACTTTTAATATTTTTAAATCAATTATTTTATTTCATTATTAATTGAATAAATACTATATTACCATTGTATCAGAATTTATGTTAATTATTTAGATAGTGAAAATTACAAATAAATGAATACCATAAAACAAATAATTTATATTTTAATAAAATATTATTTAATGAACATATCATAAAACACCATGATTTTTTAAACGGACGTCATGTTTGATAGCATATACAACCCACACCAACAATATTAAATGAACCATGAAATATTATTATTTAAATTCAACAATTATGATCTATCTGATTAATTGGTGATTGTAACCGCATTATGAAAATTATATATAAATTTCATGATCATTCATATTTATTAATTTATTATTAAATAATAATCAATCAATTTTTGATAAATTCATTTTACACTTCGAAACCACACTTTTTTCAAAAATAGTTGTATTGCTTTATGTGGGAAATACTATAATTCATTTGAGGAAGTCTAATAAAATGTACCTCATAAAATTAAATTAATTTTTTAACTCATAATCTCAATATTATATAGGGTGCATTATTTATATTTTTTGAAATACTTGATTTATCAATGAATAGTAATAAATTATTGAAGTTTATTGAATGTTGTTTTTTTAAAGTATTTATGAAGTAAAATTTTATTTTGGATTATTTTTAAAATTTTATTACTAAATTATTATTTAAAATAATCCAATTAGTGTTTTTAAATTAAATTTATGCATTAATTTAGTATAAAAACATTTTATACTTAAAAAATGATTTTTTTGAAAAACTGTTATTCAACACATTTTATTGATTTAATTAAATATTAAACACTAAAAAATAAATATTTTAATTATTTAAAATGGAAATAAATATATTTAAATGTGGGTCACATATTTGAAAAATTTGGACCTTTTATTTTTTAAATGTTTGAATAATATCTTTAGTAATTTTATTAACATAGTATGGGGTAAATTATGTAATTTAAGTTAAAAATAGTATTATAAGGACCCAAATATGGCCGAGACACTTGTATAAATTTAATTGGGTGATTATATCTCATAAAAAATCATCAAATAATTGATAATATTTATATTTCCCTTTTTAACTTGATTTTGTAGATATATTATTTTTCATAATGAAATATAAAAAACAAAATTTAATTTCTTTATTATCTCAGAAATTTAGACATATGAATAATAAAGGGATATTTTTTATATAAATATTAATTTATAGTATTAATTAATTTTTCCATCAATATTTATATTTAATATTTTTTGTAACGAAATAATTACCTTAAATGCTTATGAAACACTAACATAGTGCTTGCACATGCAATAGAAAAATCAATAAGATGATTTTTAAAAAATCATAAAATAATAATATTTGAGTGACTATTTTTTATCTAGGATTTATAAAAATAAACATTAAATATTTGAGTAATTTTAAAATTTAATATTCTAATTCCATTATTTATTGTAGTTTTAAAATTAAAATTAAATTCAATTTTCCAAAATTCACAATAATGTTGTTTTATAATAACAATTAAATTATTAAGTGATTTAGAATACATAAAAATATTTTATTTGGTATATTTAATGGGATATGATTGGTATAATAAATTATGGTCCATTTATGAGCCATTTTTCTATTTATATTAATGATATTAACCCCTTAAGAATTAAAATCATTGATATCATGGTATTCTTCAAAAGGGTTAACTAGAGGTTTAAAAAATAGAAGGGATACAATATCTCCTAAACTTATATAAATATTATTTTTTTGAGATTATTTGTTCTACAATTGTTTTATATTATAAAAAATTCAGTTTTAACTACTTATAAATTAAAATTAGTTTATATTAATTTAAAATTTTATGAAATTCTAAGAGTGCCCCTCAAGTCTCTTATAAAAGGGAACCTCTTCCTATCTTTTAGTAAGAATTAATGAACCCTTTAGTTAATCCAATAACTACCCAAATAACATATATAAATGAATCCATGTATCATTGATTCATTGGTTTTATTATAAAACCATCATTGGAACAGTTTTGGTGTAAACCTTAAGAGGTTGTCTGAAGAAGATGTATAACTCTTAACCAAGCATGTTTGTTTTATTTATTTTTCCAAATACTCAAAATATTGATAGGAAATGATAAAATAATATAAAAATTATATCTAGTATACTTATATATTATTATAATAATGAAACAACACACATCTATATCCTCTTCCATCAAATGCGAAATGCAACGATTATTTGTGTGTACGACAGATTACCACCTCCCGAAATGATGTAATTCATTTTCAAGCATTTTCTATCATTAAAGGTTAAAATGACTGATTTAATGAATATATATGATATTAAATTCATATTTATAATAATAAAAACACAATTTAACATAATGTTTTTACCTTTTTATTCACTAAAATATGAAAATGTTGTTTGTGCATACATATAGAATACCACATCCACGAAGCAATATGATTAATTTTTCATCACCACGTCACATTGATGATATATAAGTATATTTAAAGAATTAATTTTTTATTTATGATTTAATTATAATTATTAAAATAAAAATGATACTAACCTTCATTCCATAATAATTTTTGAAAAATGCAAGCGTTTCTCATGTGTATGTATGACCAACCGCCTCCAAGATTGTAATTTAGTTCATTTGTCATTACCATATTTCATTATTGATTTTAAAGTATTATTTGTCATAAAAATTATAATTATGTCACTATTATTATTTTGGATATTATGGATTAATTACCTATTACACCATAGTCAACATAGCAATGTTATTTGGGACATATGTTACAAATATCATCAAAATATATCACATGAACATAATTTATTATGTAATTAATTATAACCTAGTATGAAGGATTAATTAACATGAAAATGGTTTTTAATAATGTCAATAATTAGCCTAATTTATTTAATCAGGAATATAAATATCATACATGATGATTCAGACTCTAGGAAAGAGAATTTATTTTAGAAATCATATTTTAATGTTTCGTACCAACTCTTCTTCTTCCAGGTCTATATTTTTAAATATTATTTTATGAATAATTTTATATAGAAAAAAATAACTATAAAAGATATTTAATGTCACTATTTAATTTCATTTAATGGTTTTTAAAGTGAATCTTTTAACAAATTGTATAAGGAATGTTTTACTTTATTTACAAAAATACAAAAGGAATGTTCTATTTTAACATATACCGTGATAATAACTATTCCTATCTCAATAAAAAAATATTTTTCATTCCATAACAGTCTTTAATGATATTCTTCAATTAAGAAAAATATTTCCCCATATTATGGTCATTTTCAAAAAGGTGTTTAAAATGGAATGGATATTTCAATATCGAGAAATGGTTTCTTATGGGTGAAAAGAATATTTTTATGAGTTTAATGATGAAAATTAAATTTTCCATGTATTTTGATTATACTATAGTTCTTGGGAGTTGTTTATGATGATTGGTGGTTCTATTTTAATCCAATGATGGGTTGTTAAATTATAAAACATGAATGGATGGTCACATTACTAACTAAGGATGATTGGTTTTATTATAAACCATGGATAGGTGGGTTTGTGATAACTCTCTAATTCATTTTGTATGGATGTTGATAGTATGGTTATTCCATTTATAAGAGTGATTGAAATAGTGATATGGAGATGATATCTCTAGTTACCTGCATGTTTTATGTATACTTTATATGGGTTTTTATGATGGTATTACGATTTTCTGGGGTAATATAATGAAATTCTGTTAATATGAATGTATATGCTAATTTTTATGGTTGAAAAGTACATCTTTTTCATAATGTTTTTATAATTTCTCATGAATGAAAATGATACTTTATGGTTTATAATTTTCCATAAGACATATTATGGAATTTTTAATGGATATATTTATCCATAGAATTTGATTTCTTGGGTTAGAATTTTTTTATTTTGAACCAATTATTTATTTTTAAAGGTAAAACTTTTCTATATATTCATGGAATGACAGTTTCTTTCTTTCTTTTATAAGTAACTTCTATGAATTTTTGGGATTTCCAAGTGTTTTTGGATGTTTTCAATATTGTTTTAATTATGTTTATGTATAATTATTATTTTAAGATGAAAATTGTGAAGATATTTCATGAAAATAAAATATTTTTCTTTTTAAAGATTTTTTGTGCGAAAAATGGATACTAAATCGAACTGTACACATTATATTATATAGGATTCTTATATATGAGTAATGACATGCCTATCCAAAAATATAATCCTAAAATACCATTGGGAATAAAATAATAGAAATTCAAGTATAAATTAGATAAAATAAGTAATGTTTAAGGTAGGGTACATATATATATCCTAATGAAAAAAAATTACAGATGTCAAATTGAAGATAGTGAATATTTTTATTTATTTATTTAATAAATATAAAGGTCACAATAAAAGAAAAATTCCACCAATTTGACATATTTTTGAGACATGGATGTTTATGTCAAAATTTCATTCATCTCAGATGATGGAAGTATGTGTTTGTAAAATTTAATGCCCGATCCCAAGGTTTTAATAGTATTTTTTATCATTTACCTTTACAGAGTGAAAATAATTTTTGATGTTTACAAATCATAATGAAAAAAATAAAAGGGACCTATTCTAAGAAAATTACTCTCCCAATTCCAAATATAGGTTTCCTTTTTAATTTTTCAATTTCTATAAGTGGCATTAATTAATTTTAAAATAAGTGTGACAAATGTTATGAATACCATTTTTAGTGAAATATATTTTTAATCGTAAAATTGGATTCATTATTCTCTAGTTTATAGTAAAAAATTTGGTGAATTATAATTTTTTTAATTAAATATATACTATATTAATTTAATTAAAATCATTCACCAATAGTTAATAATTTAATTTATTAATTTAAAAACACATTGTAATCATAAATACCACTTTTTAAAAAAACATCTCTTTAACATTCAAATAAATTTTATTAATACATATATTGAATTTATAACTAAATAATTCATTTTACATATGTGAAAATCATTTTTTTATAAATTTTGTAAATTCTATCCATATCATCCAATACAATTTCTATGTGATAAACGCCACATTAAATAATAAAATTTCAATAGTATATCATGGTTCGTTTAAACTCGGTGTTGTGTATAAATTAATCAACCAAATAAATCCTATTTATTCCTAGATAACTATATCATAAAATAACTTGGTGTTATATTCTACCCCCAAATAATTATTTCTTCTTTGAAATTTCATCACTCCGATGCAATAAAAAATGATGAAACTTCTACCACATCCCCTCCTCAGGTTCTGATGTAGATTCCTAAAATGTAAGATTTCTCCACAAATTTGGACATGGTGACTGGTCCTATTTCATTTTAATTTATGTCTACGATATATAATCCACACATGTTTTCCCTCATAAGATATATCTTTCTATAATGATATGACCTCTGAGTTTAATACATGTGAATGATTAGTTATTTACATACTCATGAGAGATGTATGGAACATATAGTGAACCTAATAGATATTTGATGAATGTGAAAAATGATAATCTACCATCCCGATACAATAAAGAATCTCAAATAGGACAATATACCTATGTCCTAGTTTTACCTTCTTTCAAAATCTCATTAACTTATTCCATAGAAAAATTCAGAGAGTTTCCTTCTCACTAAAGCCAAAATATAGATCTCATTAATTATTGTCTACATAAAATATTTGTTGACTTTGAGCTACCCATATGTTCTATTAAATAGATCTAACCATGAATACAATTTCCTAAGATAGATGATATACCAATAAATTTAACACTCTAACTTCATTCTAATACATTGGATTTATACACTTCTTACCATAAACAACTACATAAGGATCCATATGAATGATTGAGTGAATGTTACAGTTGTAAGAAAATTCAACCAATGGAAGGTGCTGGTCACTACAACCTCATGAATACATATAGAAAAATCTCAAAATGGTCTAACTTTTTTTAATGGTACTTTTCAGACTTTCCATATTTCTGAATATGACATACAATACTAAAAATCAGCCTTATATCTAGAGCTTACTGAATAATTTTATAGAACCTTGAGATAAACCATAGATCCCAATAAGATAAAATCAAATTTGGTACTCCTTGCAGCCATACCAATTCCTTAATGTATATTCTATAAATATGATCAACATAGAAATATTATCTGATAAAAATTAATTATTTTACTTTGTAAGGTAATCAACTACATCCAAAATAAATATATGTCCTTTTGATGTTTTTGGGTCTTCAATGACATAATCTGTGGTGATGTTTTCCCATTTCAATTTTGGTATGAGTATTGGTTTCAACATCTTCTTAGAAATCATTCTCTCAATCATAAATTTTTAACATACTAGGAACAGAGATATATACTCTACGATATCTCTTTTTATATCATCACTCAAGAAATATTCATTCAGATTCTTATATATCATTGTAATTTTATGACGAATAGAGAAGACTGAAATATGAGCTTCATCCAAAAAATCATTCTTCAATTTTGGTTTTGATGAGACACATACTCAATTATTAGACTTTATCATTCCAACAAGATCATGGGTAAACCCAAGAACATTGAACAAATTCTCCTATAATTCGACATCTTCTATCTATTATTTCTCAATCATCCCACTGGTGGATGAGTGAGCATTAATTTAAGAAAGATAAGATATATACCCTTTCATCAGGATTTCAAGATCCATATTCTAAAATTCCATAAATATTAGATATTTTAAATAATTGTAATGGATAATTTAGCATGGTATTTCTGACAGAGGGCATTAGTAGTCTGTCTTTCTTCCCAGGATGGTAATGTATTGAAAAATCACAATATTTGATCAATTCCAACAACCTTCATTGGAAAATAATCAACTCCTTCTATGTAAATATATATTATTCATGGTTTTATGATATTTATGTATATCAAGTCATTCACTATATAGATAATTTCACCATATCATAAATACAAAAATTAATACTACTAACTCTAGATAATGAGTAAGGTAATTTTTCTCATGAAAATTTAATTGGAGAGTGGCATATTCTTACACCTAGTAATTCTGCATATGGTAACATCTGTGTCCCTTATTTGATACATCAATATAGACCAAAAAAACTTCTCTATTATAGGTTAGTATAAACATTGGCATAGTGACCATACATCTATTTAGTTCTTTAAAACCCTATTCACAATAATCTTTCAATAAGAACTTAACCCCCATCCGTGTCAACGTAGTGAGTGGATTAGATAGTCATTCAAAAGAATTCACAAATATTTGGTATTATCAAGTCTACCCAATAAAACTATGAATTTCAATTTCCATGGTTGTTCTATTCCACTTTTTAATAACCTCCATATTTGAAGGATCCACTGATAAGCCCTCACATTAGATTATTTGGCATAAGAATAAAATTTTTTGAAGCCGAAATTCACATAAGCTAAATTTAGAATACAAATTCTTCTTCCTTTGGGTCTTTAGAAAAATTATGAATTGTTATTTATTATATTACATGAAAATAGAATATATGAGAATAGGATATATAAATACCACAATAAACAAATCAATGTAATCCCTATAGACTCTATTCAATAAATTCATAAGTAAAATAAGTGAATTGGTAATTAAAAATAGAATTACTATAAATTCATAATGAACATAACTTATATGGAATGAAATATTGGGTATATAATCCTTATTGATCCATATTCAATGTTATCTAAATCAAGGATCAATCTTGTAAAAATATAGAGCTTCTCATAATTGGTCAAATAGATCATTGATACATGGTAGAGAAAACTTATTCTTAATAATGATCTTGTTATCTTCCTGATAATCAATACAATGTCACATTGATCCAAATTTCTTTACAAAAAAAAGGAAAAAATTCACCCCATTGTGAAGCACTTGGATGAAATAATCCCATATCTAGATTCTTATATAGTATCTTGTTCAATTCCTAAAACTCAATCATGTCTATTCTATATTGATTCTTTAAAATAGGCATAACATTGAGTATGGGTTCTATTGAAAAATCAAGTTTGATATTCGGGGGAACACCCAATAGGTCTTCAGTGAACACATTAGTATATTACTAAAACAAAGGCCCCTTTTTAGTTTTGAGTTTCTCCTAAACAATTTGAGATAAGTATCCCTCTTGAATGTGTATAACAAAATTATGATGGATGTAATTTCCATTTAGTCTTCAAGTTAATGCTCACACTGATTGACGATTGATGGTTTATTTATAATATTGAATATAAATTCCCTTCCTCAACGACTAATATGTGACATATAATGAGAGAGAGAACCCATAAATAAAATAAATTCAAATTCAACATGAGAAAGAGAAAAAATATTCATAGCAATAACATTGGTAAAAACCATTATCAGAGAGGAGATTTATAATTGAGATTTAGACATCCTACTATTAGAGTTTTTACCACCATGTAAATATCTAATCATTGAGGTGGTGATGAAATACCATTTTAAATTTATTCATGTATAAAATTGTAGGTATACAAAATGGTAAATAGAAAAATTTCAATCCTATAGTGGATTGTAAGTGTACCTTTCACCATGTCTCTAGGAATATCCACTTTGGTTTTAGTAATTTGATGACATTTAACTTCTCCCTTGGATTATTTTGTGTATTGTTCTATTGATGTAGGGGTAATTGGTTTGAATATTTACCCATCTGCACATAGTTTAAGCAATTTAAATTGATGGATTATCCCTTACCCAGACATTAATGAAAATTTTGGCCTTTTCACCACACTTGATTAAAAATCCTTTTCCTTTTTAGTATGATTAATGGTGTTTCCTTCCACAAGTATGACATGTTGAAAAAAAATTTCCCTCCCCCCATATCCATTTTTCCTCATCCATTATCTTCTCCCCCATATTTCCTTTGAAGCCATAATACTTGGATAATTATTTCTCTATTTTGATATCACATGATACAATATAATCATATGATAAGAATGTTTGGGAGACTAGTTCCCTTTGAAAAATTGGATTAAGACCATTAAATAAATGGTTAATCATATTATTTTTATCACATACATAGTCCAAAACATTAATTTATATCCATATAAATTTGTATTCATACTTAGTAACATTTACCCTTCCTTTTTTACTTCGACTCGGTAATTTCATCTCCATATATTTTCACTGTTGATGAGGAAAATATTTTTCCATGAAAATTAACTTGAAATACAACCACTCCATCCTCTCTATTTCCTCAATATAATTAGTGTTTATAATCTATTAAAACTATTTATCTAAATCCCTCATGATATGATAAACTACATTGAAAACCTTATCCCATTCATTACTTTCAAAGGTAAGAAATATGTTTTATAAGGAATTTATCCATTTCACAACTACAAATGGATTTGTATATACATTGAATAAAATGTTTGGTGTTACTTGAAATGATACTAAATTGTTACACAACATTTTGGGATCATCATGCTCCTCTATATGGGAATATTTATTGGTCATAACCTTGTTCTGGTTCCCCAATATTTTGATAATTTTTTCATTTCCAACTCAAGCTCTTGCTCTAGCATCATTATCTTATCCTAGAGGGAAATCCCTATGCAATTTACATGAATTGACATTGTTCCCAATATTTCTTATTGGATCAATTTATAAATAATTAAATACAATACATTTGGCATAACATTATGAATAATAATGTACTGTTCTCAATGTAGTTAAATTGTTAACTTAAACATAAAATTAATGCAAAACTAATATCATAATTATAAACATGGTTTCTTCTGGAATATTCTCAAACCATACAGATATATTAAAATATTTTATAATGGTTTGTAAATAAAATTTTAATTAAAAAATAATATATTCACATATTCTCACAATAGATTCGCTGTAAGGGAATGCTCATGGTTCACTAGAATGATATTTGAGAAATACTCAAGAAATGTTTTTTGAGTTATTACTCCTATATAAAATTATGCCAAAACCAACTCTACTTGTAGTATCAATATATGGATGTATTTCTGGGAAATCAAAATAATCTATACTATAAAATACATTATGATTTGATTCTATACTTTGACTTATCCGTAAATCCAATAATAGGGTTACATTCTCTCATCAATGTTTTCATAAATATAGTTCCCATGTTCTCTACAAAAAATTCTCTAATACATACTATAAATAACCTAACCTGAGTTTCCTAGAGTCACTCGTTACTTTATTTCATTGGAACATGATACAAGTTATCACATCACAACAGATAATATAGTTTTGTATTATTTTAAAATACGATACATACTTGAATATCATGATAAATATGAAAACAAAAAATATAACATATTATTTTACTTCATAACACCATTATTCCATATATTATATACCTACATATCAATCCTAATACACATGAGAATAAAACTTGTCCATAGATTTCATAACAATTCAAATAATCACACAGATAATAATAATTGATTTCTTAATAATGAAATTCATAATTTCATGCATCTTAAACATACCGTCGAGGAACCCTGACATGATAACTACTTAAATTGTTATTTACTTGGTTAAATACTCAAACAATTTTGTCTCATGAGTCCTACAGATGTATCGATGGGCTATGCAATTCTAGACCCCACTCATCACTTTTTAAGTTTAGTACATTAATTATATGAATAGACAATACAAATTAATAAAAAAACCATTAACAATAAATAAATGCACATATTGAAATAATTGACATATGTGATGTCAATACATTCCCCTATCAAAATTATTGAGTCAATAGTTTTACATATAACTTTATTATTCATTTTTTATTTTTGAAATAACAAACACTTTCTTTATATTTAATTTTCTATAATTATACATTTTAACTGGTTTATTGTTTTTGTAGAAAAAAATATTTTATCATGCATATAATATGTTTTATTGTATTGAGATTTATAAACTCATGATTACAATAGATGATATTTGTAATGGGAATGAATCTGATATATTCATACTAACCTTTTAATCAGTTAAATGAAATACTTTTTTCTATGTTTTTAACAAAAAATGTCTTCACCATTAGAATGACATCAATACCAAATAAATCATACTAACACCAATTATTATCATAGTATTGAAAATTTTTAAGGAGTCCTATCAGACTCACCTTATGTTTATAAATCAAAAATGAAAAACTAATTTCTAACGTAAGGAATATATTTCACACTAAAAATGGTGTATAGAAATATGACATATGACGTTATATTAAGCAAGATTTACTTTTTATAGGTTTCCGATTCTTTGTAGAAACTCAGTGAAATATTACCATTATAGTTTCAAGATGATGGTAAGAAGAATGATTATAACTACCCATCCATTCAATGTGTTTGTTGTTGATCGATTTCATTTGAAAAATACTCTTCTACAAGAGCTCTTAAAATTAAAAATGTGAAAAAAATTCTTAGTAGTTGTAATCAGTTAGATTCTTTTGTTCTATAATTACTGTATCTGATTGTGTGAATACGATCAGAGGGTTCCAGGGATATCCAAATCAAGGATTCAATCATTTAATTGATTGAGGGATTGTGGGGATAACAAGAAAAATATGATCAATGCTTCATGGGAACACTAGTATAGTGTGATAGAATCCATCATCGTAACAAGGTATTTCTTTGTATAGAAAAGATATACTCGCTTGTATGTATAAAACATTGGACCTTTATCCAATGTTATTGTATACCCATCTCTTTGGGATTAAATAAATCTAGTAAAATTACTTTACTAGTATGTTTCAAGTTGTAAATTCAACGATTCAATTTTGTAACTATTTTATCATAACCTTCATTGAATATGATAAACACATTAATATAATTCAATTTACTGTAATTCGAATTTTATACATTTTTTAATCATATTACCTTCGATTATAATATTCATGAAATTATGATATCTTTGTGATTATGAATTTTTTTTGTTTACCAGAGACATTTTGAATACTACAACTATGATTACATTTCTAAACTATTTAAAAAAAATTGAATCTGATTAATATTTTTTATATACTATGATAATATCATAATCAACTTGATTATGATAACTTGATATCTGGAACCAAGGCCATGTCCAAAAAATTAGTTAAGAGGTTTTGTGAAATTTTTTATCATAATTATTTTATGCTTATTTAGTTATTATAAAAAGAATGATTTTTAAAATAAAATTCACCCCACTTATATTAAATCAATCTATAAGAGATCATTCGATCCAAAAATTGGTATTGAAGCAGGTAATACTACATCTAGTAGCAAAACTCTAAAATTGATTTAAATTCTTCTTAATATTATTTCTCTCTCTCTATCTCTCTCCCTTATTTTAAATGTTTATTTGTGTTTAATTATAAATTGTTTTATAAACATTTGTATTACTCACTTTTTTTTGTGGAAAATTAGGTTTATAGATTTTTTAAGATGGAATGAATAAATGTGGGTTTAACAGATAACCTCGATATTAATAGAACCTCAATTTCTGATGGACATGATTATGAGTATTGGAGTGACATATTGAAAACATTTATTATAAATACTAGAGTTGAAAATTTCATCATGTCAACTAGAGACTACATAATCTCTCACAAGGAGGTTTCTACTTTTACAAATCAGTAAAAACCACATCGTCAACTAGTATATAGAGTTAAAAAAATTATTATGTTACACGAAAATAATCATTTCTATTCATATTTAATTTATTAGTTCCTATAATAGTATATATAAGATTTTGGAGATTACATATTTATAAATCTCAGTGGTTGTTGAAACTAGAATAGTAATGGTTAGAGATGAATATCATGTTTTTTAATATACATATGAAGAACCTGTTGAAATGTTACAATAATGGTTTATGAAAATTTTTAGTAGTCTTAAATCAATGGGAAAGAAAGGATTATAATATTAAATTCTTGTATAAAATATAATAGATATCATACAAAATGAATTGGAATCTAAAAGAACTGATGACTATGAGCCCATAATGTTATCAAATCTCACTCTTGATGATTTATTAGGAACCCTTTTTTATTATGAGAGTAGGATGAAAATAGATGTAGAGATAAAAATAAATAATGATGGAGTTTTATTTAGTACTACTTCAAATCAGATAAAATCTTAGACTCCTGAAAAAGTTATTAAGTCTAAAAATAAAAAGAAATTTTTTGTTCAATTTGATTATAGGGATTCTAAAAATGAGGGATCCAAATATTCAAATCTTTATCAGAGAAAGAATAAGATTTTTGGAAAAAATTATTTTCAATACTGTTACAAGGATTGTAACAAAGATATGATTGAAAATAAATATTTTTAAGTTACATGTTTTGAGTAAAAAAGATATGGAAATATTAAACCAAACTATTCCAAGTAAAAAAGGAAATACAAGATGAATAGACATTCTAATAAGAATTAGAAGAAGTTTTAGAGGTCAAAAAGAAAAACGTTTTAAATGATGGTGACACATGGATTGACAATGGAGGTGATTATTTAGAAAATTCATTAGGCAATGAATGTCCAAATCAATGGAATATTGGATTTCTTTCTAGACTACCTATTGATAATCAATGTTTTATGGAAAAGGTACATACAACTGATCCCTTAACTAATATGTAAAAAAATCCCAATTTTTTTAATGAGAAGGATTCTATATTTTCATATGATGAAAATATTAGCCATATGAAGATAATTCATTACCTAATTTTGATATTGTACTTAGATTTTTCAAACTTATTGACTATGAAAATTAAAATTTAGTAAAATACTTGAAAAATAAAATACTAGGATAAATGTTTTAACAAATGAAGTATTATATATTTCTAATGATATTGATAATATTTTTTTTAAATTGATGATATTACAATGAGTAATGAAAATGTTATTTCTAAAAAAGATAAACTTTCAAATAATTTTGAAAGATTCATTTTTGAGAAATAAAATTTAGAAACTAAACCTTCTTCTTAAATGAATACTTTTGATGAGAATAATTTTGTTATTAAAATAAAGTATGAATTTTATTTTTTGAATAAAATCTTATCAAAAAATACTTTTGGAAATTAAATTTTTTATAAGATATACCAAAAAAAATTCAACCTCTTGGTACTAGATCTAGAATGGGTCATTCCCATGAAAAACTAGTGTTTAGTAAAAAATACTTTTTCAAAAAGTGAAACCTTTTTAAAAAAATTTGAAAGTGGTGACTACTGGAATACGTGTTCTTCCCTTAATAAAATTTAATCTTTAGGTTTTTACAAATCCCATTTATCAAAACAAATGTGGATTCCAAAAATTTTGTTTTTAAACATTTCTGGACTGAAGAAGATTTGGGTGCTGAATGTCAAATTGTTTTGTTTTCAGGAAAATAAAGGAAGTACAAAAAAATAATACATTGTACATGGATTGTTGGTTTTCACAGAATATGACTCTTAATAATGATTTATTGTAAAATATTATTATTATTTGTGGTGTAAAATTTACCATCGAAGATAATTCTCAATGAGAGATTATCAGTATAGCTAATATTTTTCTTCTTGGTAAAGCGTTAATTTCAAATGTTTTTTTTAAATTCCTTTAGCACACAATTATAATACTAATAAAATTAAGTAATGAAGAATACCAGGTGAATTTTAGAAATGAATATGTGTTGTAAAAATTCCATGTATGAATACAATCTTTCAACCAATCGGCATGCGAATTTTTGCACCCTTAACATAGAAGACCTTTAGATCCATGAAATACATTTCCTAAGTGAAATAGAAGATAAATCATGGTTATAGTATAGAATTTTATGACACTAAAACCATAGAAACTTACGTACATTATCTAATAAAAGATTTTTTAAGGACCTACTATAGCCTAAGATTGATTTATCATGAGTGTGAGATGTTGTCCAATATAGTAAGTAACATAAGTCTAGTTTTAAACATTATATTTAAGTTTCAACTTATAATTATTGATAGTTAGTGAACATGTATCTTTTTATTCCAACACAAACTAGAATTATTTTTGGTAATTATTATGTATTTTTATTAATGATTACTAGATTATATATACAAGGGTTTATTTTTTAACAATGAAATATGATTCATTTTGTATGTTTAAAACTTTTTTAAACAAAGTTAAATATGAGAAAAACATTACCTTGATAAATATTCAAAGTGATCATATTGGGGAATTTATAAATTCTGATTTTTATAATTTTTGTACTAAGAAAGGAATTACACATAAATTCTTATCCTTAAAACTCCTGTGAAAAAATGTTGTTTTTGAAAGAAGAAATTGTATTCTTCGAGAAATAACTAGAACCATGTTGAGTGAATACTCAATTGATAAATAGTTTTCAGATCAATATCTATTAATAATAATTATTATATTATAAATACAATTTTAATAAGACATTTTATTTATAAAATACCTTATGAATAATTGATCAATTCATAACCAAAAGTTTTTTTTTCAGAGTATTTGGATTCAAAGTATTCATTATGAATATGAAATAGAATTTATATAAATTCAAAACAAAATCCGATGAAGGAATATTTTTAGATTATTCCACTACTTATATGGAATATATATTTTCTAACATATATTATAATACTATTAAGGAAACAGTACGTGTTAATTTTGATGAAACTGGCCGTTCAATTTTTAAACAAACCCAAAAAACATCCTTGAATGTGGTTTTAAGAATTAATTTTCAACCTTTATTATAAAATTTCCTTGTTAAGGTTAATAATAAATGAATTTTTATTAAATTATTTACTCAAGAATATTTTCTACCCTATGTTTATGAAAAGGGTTTACAAAACCCAAGAAATCATTTGTTTTATAGGATTCATCCTACTGATAGTTTCATTAGAGATGTTGATCAACCTAGTAGGAAAAGAAGTTCCTTAATAAATGAAGTAGAACAATGTAGTTTTCTTTCCCAATTTGAACCTAAAAATTCTTATGAGGCTTATGGTGATGAGGAATTGATAAAGGATATAAAACACGAACTAAATAAATTGAAATGGAATAATATATAGACCTTAGTCAAAAGACCTAAGGAAACTTAAATAATTGGAGAAAATGGGTTTTTACAAATAAGAGTGATGAAAATGGAATAATTATTAAAAATAAAGAAACACTTGTTGTAAAATGTTGTAACCAACAAGATGGAATAGATTATGAAAAATATTATGATCCAGTGGCTTGACTTGAATCTATTCATATTCTACAAGCATTTATATCATTAAATAATTTTTAACATTTTGAAATGTATATGAGGTGTGATTTTCTTAACAGGTATGTACAAGAGGTTATTTTTATTAAATAACCTTCTCGTTTTGAAGATAACAAACTTCTATAACATATTTCTAAACTTACCAAAGTTGTATATGAATATAAACAATACCCTAGAGATTGGAATAAAAGACTAACATTATTTTTGTTATAAAAAAAGTATGGTAAGGGAAATCTTGATCAATAAATTTCTATAAGGAATGTAAACAAAAAACATTATGATAGTACAAATGTCTGTTAATGACGTTATATTCAGATTAACTCAAAAATAAACAATATATTCATTTGAAGATCTTATGATATTTGAGTTTGAGATGAGTATGATTGGTGAGTTAACATACTTTTTTGGTTTTCAAATTCTCTCAAAAACTAGAAGGAACTTTTATATCACAACATATTTGTATAAAATATATTCCTAAAAAGTATGGATATGATAATACTATATTTATTATTACTCCCATCGGTACATAAAATACACTTTATCATGATGAATCTAGAAACCAGTTGATCAAACAATATTTAGAGGTATGATATGATGTTTAATATACTTGATAGCAGATCAATCAGACTAAATGTTTTTCCAAATTCTTATGTGCATGAAATCATGAAAATAAATAAAATCACACCTTAATGATTTAAATTAAAATTTTCATTATCATAAGTGAACTACAAATTTAGGACTTTTCTATTCTTTTGGAAAAGTTTTTCAAATTAATTTTTTTTAGATGCTAACTTTGGTGGTTGTAGAATGGATATAAAATGTGGCTCATGAACTTTTCATTTCATAAGAGATCCATTACATTATCGGTCTTCTAAGAAAAAAACTCGGTAGAAATTTCCACAATTGAAGCTGAATATATGGTAAATGAATTTTTTTTCTCAAGTGTTGTGGATACAACAAACACCCACTGATTTTGGAATGAGTTTTCCAAAACTCAAATACAATGCGATAACACTAGTTCCATTGCTTTAAGTAAAATCCATGAACATAACTATCACTCTAAATAGATAAATATTAGGCATCACTATCATACAGATGACACACTTAAAAGAGATATCAATTTTAAAATTCATTTAAACACTGGAATATGATTATGAATTTTTTAAAACATCTACCATTTGATAGATTTTAATAAATTAAATTAATTTTCATAATGATAAACATAAAGTAATAATTCACATCTACTAATTTTTTTACCAATATCCTTACATTAGTTTACTTCTTTTCATATGGTGGTTACATATGTTTGTTTTTATTTTCAAAATGTTTACTTTCTCAAAATATTAGTTTGCCTGAAAAATTCATTATGGGTGTTTCATATTCATTTTTTTTAAATATTGAGAATGACAATTAGACTTGGAGAACGTAACAAATATTCCCAATCCATATTTTCTAAAAGTTTTTTAGACCCCTAATCTTTTCATAATGAGACTATACAGTATTACTAATAATTAATTATTATTTTTAAAAAAATATGTTTAGTGTTCATTATATTCAATAATTTCAACAATATTATAATGTAATTAAATTTAATATTTTGAAGAATATTATGATATTCATCGCATAGAAACTTTCTACTCTTAAGGTTATTCTTATTATCTTTTAATTTTTCTATTATTCCATTACAATTATGTATTATTATTATTTTTATTATTTTATGATTTTTTAATAAAAAATTTCCAATATTCATTTCTAATATAATAAAATTTATTAAAAACACCAGGATTTCAAAATAATTTAATCTTTTATTCTAAATTTTTTCATTCGTCAGATCAGAATACCTATTATATTTAATTTTAGATTTTTTGGAAGTAGAAATATCATCTGGATCACATATATAAAGAAGGGACCCCCATTTCCCACATAAATTTATTCATATTTTCTTACACTAAACTACTGTTTCCTATATGTTTTTCAGTCCAGAAGTGTTTCTTTTCATCTGATTAAATATATTCAATACTGATCTGATGGCTAAGAAACATGATTTTCAAAAATGGTTTCTCTTTAGAGAATGGTTAATCCAATTATATTTATTCAAAAAATTAGACTAATATTTAAAAAGGACTATTACATGTCAAGGCTAGGAATCAGTTTTCATAGAAAAAAATGATATTAAAATTGATACGTATTATCCATATGTTGTGCGTTATTTTTATGATTCGTTGAATTTCTTAAAACATGATGATAATTATTCCTTCAAGTTGTATGTAAAAACAAAAAAAAATCTCATGAAGAATGTTATCAGAATTGGTTTGAGTACCATTTGGAGGATATTCTCATGGTCCATCTCATAAAAATCCCAATACCCATGGAACTTTTGGGAAAATTAATTCATATGAATCTTTGTTCTCTCATGATGAAGAAAATAGAAAAGTTTCTTATCTTTCTCCGGACAATATTAATATATATTTTTGGATGAAATGTTTTTAATTCAAAGGAATGGATACTAAGACACACTTAAATTCATTGAAATTTATGTATTGGGTTATTTTATTATCATGAGTAATATTGATCTTGTGAAATTCTATCATTTAATTGTCCAGAATGTTAACAAAAATTCAATCAAGACCAATATTATAAGGTTTCTTGATTTTATAATTAAGATTATTCTAGAATGTTTGATTTTATTTAACTTTGATAACATGTTCCATTCCATGAGGGTGAAAGTTTCATTTATTGGTGAGGATGTGTTAAAAATGATAAAGTTTATGTCTGATGATAAAACTAATAAGTTTTTTACAATATCTATCACTGATGCATACAAATAAGAGAATAAATAAAATAAGAAAAAGAAAATAATAAAAAGAATAATGAATATAAAAGAAATTCTAAATCATCACATTCTAAACAATATAATAAAGAAAAGAATAAAAATAAGGTTCATGAAGTGGTTTTTAAGGAATGGATGAAACATAATTCCGAAAACAATCCTAGTCCTTATAAAATCATATTAGACACTAATAAGGATAAGGCCGTCAGAATTCTTGCTGTTAAAGTGATTTAGAAAGAATATGAAAATGAAGAATAAAAATAATAGAATACAAGAGGCCATTGTGTGTAAAATGTATTGGGAAAATATAGAATTGACATAAGGAAAAATAGTTTTTCCTTCTGATCAACCAAACCCAGATATAGGGTTAGTGGTTAAAGAAACATTAATGGTTCAAAATATTCCTCCCTCTGATAAATATAAGGGAAAATATGTTTAAACTGGTCAAGAATTAATTCCATTATTGACACCAAAGAAAATATTAGTACCACTTTGAAAATAAAAACAGTCAGATCCTATTTCAGTAGAAATAGAATCAGTACCAGCTTCCTCAGAAAAAAATTATCAAACAATCTCGCTAACTTGAGTATGAAAATAACAAATAAGTCATTGATTTGGTTGAAGGATACCAAAAGGATGTTTCGGAAAAAGATGATACATAGAAATATTAAAACTAAGGTTGAGAAATAAAAAAGGAAATTATGAAGATGAAGGTTGAGAACGCATTGAAGAAGAAGGTACCAAAGAGAATATAAAAAAACAGTGAGGAACAGAAACAAAAAGAAGAAAGTGATGGTGATAAAAAAATACAAAAAATCAACAGATTCATCTTCATCAACATCATCCCCATCAGATGTACACTCAATGGAATATGATAAAGATTCATAAATCTCTGAAGATGAATCCTCTTAAAAAAGAAGTAGAGTCAACCTCAATTAAGGGCGAGGATGATCATGTTTCTAATTTCAAACCTTTTGAATATCATAACACTAATGATGTAGATATAATGGAAATATCAGATGAAAACTGTACTCACAAAAAGGTTGATAAGGTTGAAAGGAAGCCATCAAGGATTTGTATGAACAAAAGGAATGTTTAATTCAAAGACAAATGTTTCTCAAAACTTCATCATCCTAATATAGAATTATCGGAGTGAACACAAAAAATTTCTCATATAGGAGTTGATTACATTTTTAATATATTGAAAATATTTCAAGGAATAATTACCCATTTTTCAATATTAGAATCAAGAGGATATTTACTTACAGAGAGTCATTCTCAAAAAACAGACTCAATCAGGATTCTAACTAAATCAATGTTTCATATTGAGGATAATCTAAAAGCATTATAATAAAGCTTTATTACCAATATAAAGTCATGTAATTCAATGGTTATGTAGTATCAGAGTGTTGACTCCAAAATTAAATCTCATGATGATCATATTCAAGATGTTAAGATGTTGATGGTAGAATTAGCCAGATACTTTTGTTAATTATAAAAAGACTTCTCTGAAAGGGTGTGATTTTTTGAATAGTTCAAAGACCAGACATATGATATTATTGAAGAGATAGATTATCTGATGATTATTTTCCATTATCTAAAGAAGGAAATGGAAAGAGTGGAATTTTTTGAAGATGATGTTTTTATTTTAAAAGATAAGAACAAAATTCCAGTTGAATTAGTCATGAACCTAAAAGCTCAGAATCGATGCATGAAAGACACAGCGAAGAAGGAACACCAAAATTTATAGAATATTAAATATCTTGTAAAAAAATAGATAGATAAATAATAATTTATTTTAATAACTCATATTTTAATTCATATTTTTTAAAATGCTAAAATATTTTGATCTTGAATGACTTTCTTCTCTACCCAAAAATAATTGTTTGAATGTTTTCTCCAGTATGATTGGTTAAATATTCTTACATATATTATATGGATGATTAGATGATATATCATTAATTTTAACGTATATTTTCTATTTCCCTAACATTTCAGGTACACAATATGTATTCCCCATCTCTTTTTGAAAATCACAATGGGGGGGGGGGATATTTCTGAAAAGTGAGATTTACTTTAGTAAGGCTGCATTTTTCTTAAAAGGAAAGGAATTTGTTTCTTAAGTATATTTATTAAGGAGTAATGAAAAATTAAAGGAAATTTATCTTATTCATCAATCACTCTATCATATCCAAAATACTTATAAACTCATGTGATTTAATAATCATGTTTTACTTGTAAATATAATTTTTTTAAAGTCAAGGGATACAAGTTTTTATAGTATTATTTTACTTAATATTTAGGGTATGCGCTTTCCAAAAAGGGGGAGATTGTTAATTCAATAGTTTGAAAAATAACTTTTCCAATTTTTTTTTATTTTTTTAGTTAAACGCACATTAATTATATTTACTTTATAGACATGATTTTTCCAAAGTGTTTTATTTTTTTATAGAGAACAAATATTGTACCCTACATATAATATGTTATAAACTATTAATTATTGTAAACTCATGTTCCTTACATATGATAATCGTAATGGTCATGAATCTAATACATTCATACTCAACTTTGTATCAGTATTAATGATTCAATTTGTTCTATATTTTTATCTGATGTACTCTTCATCATTAGACATACATCAATACCAAATAAAACAAATTGACCCAAATTAGGATAATTTTATCGACAGTTTTTAAGGAGTTCCAATAAACTCACCTTCTGTTTATAATATGAATGTTGGAAACTAATTTCAAATCCAAGAAATTTCTTTCACACTTCAAATGGTTTATATCAAAATGAAGTAATAACATTTATTATTCTATATTGATTGTTTCTATGTCTCCTAGTCATTGTTGATAACTTGAAGAAATATGACACTGAGAAGAATGATTATAAATACCTAGTCATTCAAATAGTTTGTTGTTGATCAATTTCGTTTAAAAATTTCTCTTTTTTAAGACCAATGATGATTAAAAATATGAAAATATTGTTCTTAGTAATTTTAATTATTTAAAGTATTTATTTAATTATTTTATATAATTGTGTGAATACGACTAAGGGATTCCAAGGATAGTAATATATTGGATCCAATCAATATGTTGATTGAATGCTTGCAGGGATAACAAGACAAAGCTGATTATCATATCTAGAAAACATAGAGATAGTGTGACAGAACTGATCATCACATCGAGGGATTTCCTTTCCTAGGAAAAGATATACTTTCTTGTAAGTATAAAACAATTAAACGTTATCCAAGGTTATTGGATACGCTTCTCTTTGGTTTAAAATAACTCTATAGAAATTTTTATGCTTGTATATTTCAAGTTTTAATTTCCACTGTTCGTTTTTTCGCTATTTTATCGTAACATTTTTTGAATACGATAAACACATTACCGTAATTTAATTATTTTTTAATTTAAATTATATACATTGTTTAATCATAGGTACTCTGATTACGATATTCTTGTAATTATGAGATGTTTTTTATTATTAGATTGTGTATTGTTTTTCATGATACACTATGCATACTATGACTTTGATTAAATTTCTAACCTGTCTAAATAGAATTGAATCTCATTACGTTTTATCTATGTACTCTGATAAAATCATAAACATCCTAATTATGATAACCAAATATCGAGAAATAAGGCCATGTATGATAAATTATATAATATGTTTTTTGAATTTGGTAGAGCTTATTTCTATGAAACTTATTTCTTTCTTATAAAAGGAGATATTTTTAAAATAAAATTCAACAACTCTTGTATTAAATTATTCTATAAGAGATCATTTGATAAAAAAACTAATCAAAAACCATCCACATAAATATATTTGACGGTATCATTATATTATATTCTTTATTAATAATAAAATTAAAAAAATGGATTGCTAAAGAAATTAAAATTTATTAAAATGATCACTTGAAAATTTCTTGAGAAAAATAACATTTTCAATTTAAAATCACTAATTTAAAATCAAAAAAATTCACAATGATTCTGGAATTTTTTTTATTTGAATGGTTTATTTTAAATATATTACTGATTATTCAATTAATATTTCATTATGTACAACATTAATATTCATCCATGCTATATTCATTAAAAAATATTCCATTCACACATTTATTAAAAAGTTTATTTTTCAGGAAATGATAAGAATATCCTGTTTAAAACATTATATAGGAAAAGAAAAAATAGAAAAATGATTTTAAATAATCTTTATATAATTGTTAAAATGTTCTTTAAAATATTTTAAATAAATTATGGATATCGAAGAAAAATATTTTTGACTGAATAAAAAACAAATTCATATTTCCGTATAACTATTTTTTGGTATCTTCAGTACTTAAGAGAATACCAGGAATGGAAAAAAATTAATTTACAGAAGTAACTAGAGGATAATAAATGAGATTTTTTTTATGAATTAATATCATATAATTCCCCTAGTGAAGACTCGATCATAAACTATCATTAATAGTGATGAGATTGTGAAATTATTCTTTGCCTAGGGTCTAAATTCATTCATATGTGCCTGAAACTCTGATAAAATAAATATAAATTTATTATAAATAACTTCCTAAGACATAATAATTAATATAATATCATATATTATTTAATCTTGAGTTTTTACCAAACAGTAATTAATAATTAATAATTAAAATTACTCTTCTAGGTGATAACTGTTTCATTTTACATGTGTGTTTTTGTTCAGTGGTTTGGGTAATTGTTCTTTGATCATGGTTCGATCATATAAAAATGTTAATAATTATATTAATATAATAAAAAATAATTATATATATATTTCATAATTATCCATAAAATTAGAGATATAAGTAAATGAATTACATTTTTCATTGTTATGGTAGGTCTAGATATGCATGAATACATTTTTTAAAATTTGGATGGATGGAACAAAACAAAGTTAAATAATAATTCACCTTTCTAAAATCATTATTTTATTATATATATCATATATATTTATTTAATATCTCATTATTACAATCCATTTAAATTGGAAATGAAAAAAATCACATCGCTTCAGGTAAGTTGTAGTCCATATGTACACATGAGTAGAATTATCCTATTTCATTTGATGCAAAAGAGGGTGGATAATGGTGGTTTAAAAATAATTCTTCTAATTATGTTTATTTATGATACATAAGTTATTATTTTATGAAAAATACCATATATTTAGAGGGGGTAAATGAATATGTAAATGTAAAGTGGCTGACAGTTGAGTTGTTGCCTAATGGCAAAAGAAAACTCGTAATCCTAAATATAAAAGCCATGTTCAGTGTCCTGGAAGAAATTTATTTTATGGGAGAGAATGAAATTATCATTACTTGGATATCCAGATTTCCTTGGTGGAATACATGTAACAAAATAGGGTGTTGTAGTGATATGGGTGACAACATTGGTTGTGGTGGTGGGAGCGTCTCAGTTGTAGGATGGTGGGTCTTGAGGGCACTTCACTATTGGAGCGGGTGTTGATAGTCCGTAGATTATTAGACAAAAATTTTTTGATCCTAAGTGGATACATGTTATTATTAAATATCTAATGGTACCAAAAGTGTTAGTTTTCTATCTCGACTGGTGGTGTTGGGCCATGTCATGCGTAACGATTCGGGGGCAGTCAACTGCTCAGATATAAAACTATGTAAGCTATATAATTTGGAAAAGAATCACATGGTAGTTCCTTAGGTACATGCCTCATAAAAGGTTCATAGTACAAATAAACCACTAAAAATCTAATCATATTGGAATAATTATATTTTATGGCATCTCTATTGGTACCAAACACCATACAATTCAACATGGGGTAATTCTTTCTAATTATCCTTATAGGTCTAGATATTTTTAGCATTATCTAAGAATCAATAATTGATTTGGTTGTTCAATGTTTATATTATGTGGGATTTTTAGTCATGTACTAGGCCTTATGCCTCTAAGAATATGTTTCATTTATGGTTCTCCATCATCCGAGTAAAAATACTCATTATTCAAAAAAAATGTAAGGCCATTGTTCTTTGGAGGAAAAAGAATGTGACTATTTAAGGTGATTGTCTTTTTTTGACATAAATCCTCTAGAATTCCTATTATGGATGTTAGGTATAGTTTTTGGAATACCATAACCTATATTAAATGGATACAGTTGTTGGGTAGATATTTTGGAAACGTTTTTTAAGCCATATAGCTCAAAGCGGTGAGAAACAAGTAGAGAAGGAGTTCCATTTTAATTGTTTGGGAAATCAGACACTTGGAATTACTAAAAAGATTAAAATATATCTATTTAATTTGAAATAAATATTCTTCCAAATGGATATATATTTTAAGAAAAGTATACTAAGTCCAATACACCCCATAAAATAAAATTTAGATATGCTTGGTTGTCATTTAAAATATTTTCATTTGGTTTATCTACTTGGTTATCCAATTTCAATCTCAAATATGGCAATAAATATTTAATATTAAAGGGTTATAGTTTTAATTATAAGGTATAAATTAGTACATAAATTTACAATGATTTAAATATTAAAAAATTTATCATCCTACTTATCCTATTGTAATATTTTTATGAGTTTAAAATAATTTATTGAAATGTTATTTAACATAAAATATAATTAATTTAATTATTGGAACTATTCAATTAATTTGAATTCATAGACATCATGAAGAAAGTGAATTAGAATGTCAACCTATCACATATTTCAAATATGTTATATTTATCTATATATTTCTGGTAACATAATAACTCATCAATTTTTTTTATTTGTAATATTTTAAAAAATAATTTACTTTATTTTTCAATTAGTTGAATAAATACAATATCAACACTACATAATTATTTAAGGTAATTATTTGATCCATAAAAATTGAAAATAAGTAATTATTGTCAAAAAATGAATTTATCTTAAAAATAAACATTTAGAACTAAAATTATCATCTTAATTCCATTATGTTAAAATCATCATGTTATCAAATTAAAGAGAGTGACATTTCATATTTATTCCATTATTAAATTAATATAAAAAAATAATCAAAGTGAAATGGTAAAATATTTCCATATATATAACACCCCGACCCCAGTTACCCAGATTTGGTTCATTATTTTAATTTATTGGCATGATTACAAAGAATCAATTCCCAATGGAATGATTAGTTTAGTAGTCTTGGAAAATATATTACATACATGAATGTTAAATTAAAATTTATAACATACAACACATCATAAGTAATCCTTTGAGAATTAAATTATTCCCTTAGCATAACCCTGCATATCAATCATAATACACTTCGTGGAATCATGGAAAAATAAAACATAAGAAATGGGTGAGATCAGATGCCCAGTAAGGGTAAATAACTTAGAAAAAGCTATAATATTTTAATGAAAGATATGTAATAAAAAACAAAAATCTTTTAATCATAATCATGAACAAAATATGGAAAAAATAAATCGAAAATCACCATATAAATATGTACATAGATATTCTACTAGTCGAATAATCACACATAATAACAAATTTCATAATGAGGGAATGCCTAACACCGGACATCATTACCTTATAGTCAAGGCCTAGTGCCAAGAGTAAAAATATTTTTTTTTTTCATGGCCTTGTGCCATGAAATGAATTTGTTTCATGAGACCTACCGATGTATTGAGTGGCTATAGCAGGCCCCGCCCGTCACTTACTATGTCCACTGCATTCCTCATATGAAAATGTTGAAACATAACAATAATATTTGTATTAAAACTAGCTTAAGATATGTCAATACTTCAACCTTAGGCCATGAAGTGTATACAAATAGCACATTCACATTCAAACATATCATAACTCATTCAATTGAATATGAAAGATTATATTATAATAAATCAACCTTAATAAAGAATATTATCTAGTAAAAGATGTTGACATAGTTGAAAATGACTAGTAGCACATTTTGAGAGAAATATACCTTTTTTGTGAAATCATTTAAAAGTCAAAAATTTATAAAGGATTTCATTTGAAAGATATTTTTGATTCATATTGTCCCATACCACTTTCAATCTTTTGAAAGGAATTAACATTTTAAAACAATAATGTTCATATAAATAAATCTTTAATAGCATTTTGAAAACATGGACATTAATGGGAAAGATTTAGAAGAATAAATATTTAATAAATTTAAAATGATGTTTTAGTTAAAGATTACCTTAAATGAATTATTTTGAAGTTTATTTTATGAAACATGGACATGGATAATAAATATGTCCCAGAAATTACATATAGATAAACAATCTTGGATAATAATGGGATTGAGGAATTAACCCTTACCTTGTACTTCCTTTTGGTCGAGGGTACGTTTATCCTCCGGTATGATGACCATTATATGTTATTAAATTATAATAGAACCATATTAATATTAATGATATCATACAAGATTCATTTATTACTTTATTCTACCCATTTAATAAAAATTTCCATGTTAAATTAATATTTCAGGTAATAATCGCTTTCTTTATCATAAGTGTTATAACTTGTTATTCTTGATCGTATCACTTAGATCCTGATTTAAATAATTCCAGAATATAACTCATGATTTATATATAATATATATTTAGAATATAAATATGTATAATAGATAGATTTATGAAATGGAAAACACGGTTTATGGAGACGGTATGTCATACGTACGCATAAATGTTGGTTATGTTTCCATAATGTATTGAATGGAACTAAGTGAATAAGATATATGTAAACACACACACACACACACACACACACACACATATATATATTCCATATATAATTATTATACCATATATAACATTATTATTAACAAATTTTTTTTTATAATTATCATTGAAGGGTGAATGTAGAAATGAATCTCATCGCATCGTGGAGACGGTAAGTCGTACGTACACATGACTGATAATATAATTTATTTAATGTTTAAAAGGTGTGGAATTAGATGGTATATTAATTTTATATAAAAAATTTCATGTTATTTTAATTATTTATATACATATTACACATCATTATATCCATCCAAATAACATAGTGTTGAATTTCAAATTACACCACGACGTGGATACGATAAGCCATCCGTACACACGAATGGTGACATTATAATTCATAGTATAGATAGAATAATGAATATGATTTGACCAAATATATATTAACATCACGGTATGTATAATTTACTGAAGTTCCTATTTTGGTATGTAAATAACAAAGAAAGAGAAAGTGATAGGATAAAAGAACTTTGATAGAGGTGATAAAATAATTACCTCCTCTTTGGGTGTTTCTTTTTGATTTGACCAAAAGGGATTCTTATGTTGGATTTAGGCTCAAGGAAAGGCCTCTAAGATGAATTGAGAGAAGTTTCGAGGATATTTGGGTAGGGTTTGGTCGATCCCAATTAATTTTGAGATGTGATTTTGAGAGAAGGAGAAGTACCCTTTTATAAGAGAGGTGAGGGGCACTTTAGGAAAAGATTTAAATATTATTTTATTATAAAATTATTTTCGGTTTCTAATAGCCCCAAATGTATTTATTTCTAGTCTAAGGTGGGGATGGTTCGAAAAAATCTCAAAAAATTAGTTTTAAACAATTTTATTTCACTATATTTACATTTTCTTTTAGATTAAACCGTTAGTTAAATAGTTTAACTTTTACCATGTCTTCTTGTATTATTATAATAACTAGTTAATAGACATACTATAAGATGCCATGAGAACCTAAATTTATTCATTAATTACATAGCTATCATTATATAAGTCATTTGTCTAAACCACATAATTTTAGAACAATTATATAATTTAAAGAAATAATATTTGTTTTAAATATTCATTTATGTCAATTTTGAAACTATTTATTATTTGGTTTTTGTGAAAGTCATAATAATATAACTTCTTGAAACCAAATTAATTTAATTAACCCTAATATTTCATATTAACCTACAAATTTTTTTAATGAATCAAAAGTATCAATTTACATTTATTTTAATATTTATATTATCATTTATTTTAATCTTTCATGAATTAGGTAATTAATGCATTGTCATTGTGTCAAAATTAAATTTAAATATGTAATGTCTAAAAATTATAAATGAAATACCATGATGTAAGAAATTATATTATCTTTATAATGAATATTTATAGTTGAATTTATCTTTTGTATTATCCAATATTAAAAATGTTTTATTTATTAAATTTTTAATTTTACACTTTTAACTATTTTTTAAATAAAATAATAACAAATGTCTTAATCTAATACATGCGGATCAAAAAAGATCACATTTTATTCAAAAAATTTTTTGGTCGAAATACACTTATCCAATAGAATTATGACATGTTTTGGGGTAATTATAATGTCATTTTTACCATTAATTACCCTATTTACTTTTAACCGTGGTAAATAAAATTCAAAAATTACTATTCACAAAAAATCATTTTCATCTTATTGAACCCAATTTTACTTACTAATATAAACTATGTGTCTTGGATTTTTCAAATTCAATTCACAAAAGTGGTAAATTTACGTTTTATTCAGATTTACAAATGTGCCTAGAAGGTGGATAAAGACGTTAAAAAGTTCAATAAAATTTTATACAACTATGTTTATTATAAAATGACTCCAATGATTTAAATTGAACTTATATAGGTATTATAAATCTATTTTGACTTAAAATAAATTTAAATAAAATAAATAAATATTTAAATAAATAGTTGGTTTTAAACAATAACAGAGTGTTTTTCACTAGTCATCAAATATTTGAATGTTTCTGAAAAATACCAAATATTCATCCTAAGATAATTTTGAAATTATGGATTCAAAAATTAATTATATTTTACGAAATTAAAAAAATATAATTTTCATTATTTAATTTTAAATTAATTCCCTTTGTCAAAACCAAAAGGCGGTTTTTTAAAAAGTAAAAACTATCAAAAGATTTACATGTGTTTATGTCAAATTTAAGAGTAAAATTACTTATAATGAACTAAATTGTATTAAATGATAAAAATATAATCTAATTATACTTCTATACCACTTAAATTCCTAATTTAACACTATAAATTATCTCAATTAAAAAAGTTGTTTTCAATTACAATTTCGTATTTTTCACTTTTCATCAAAATATGAATGTTATTAGAAAAGTACCAAAAAATTATCCAAACTAAATTTTTATGACCTTCTTCTAAAGAATAATTTTATATTGTCAATTTGAATATATAAAAGGGTCAAATAATGGATTTTAAAATGGTTTTCCATTAAAAGACTGAAAAATTTCATTTTCTAAAAATAATTATGTTATCTGAAAATTTGAATTTGTCCTTATATTATGTCTACGAAACAAAAAATTTGAATTTAAAATTTATATAGGATATATATAAATTGAAAAATGTGGTTAATACTATTCATAACCACTTTTTAATGGCTAGTTTGGTAATTCTTTGTGCACTCAAACTTGGTGTTGCGTGTAGCGTAAGATATTGAATTACTTTAAAGAGATAACATAATATAAAATCCTGATGTTTTACATCCTCCCCACATTCAATAAATTGCGCCCTCACAATTGTAAATTGTTCTTCAAAAATAAAAGGTAAAAAAAAAAGAAAATACCTTGTTGGAACAACCACATCAGAAATTGGGTTAATAAAATTTAGTCTTAATAAGAGGGAAAGGGAATTGAAAAAGTCACCACCAAATTATAATCTCAAAGAGGAGAACATTGGTGGTAATTAAAGACCTATAATTGGTGAGAAAACGTAAATATTTATATGGAGTGATTGAGTTCATCAATCAAAAACAACTGAACAATAAATTCAATATTGAGGGCCTCTAATCCATAAATCTATAATAATTTAAATACCATCGGTTTGGAAAAACAAAAGTTTTTAGGATAAAAGATTTTTGGTTTTAAGATCCCTACCCTAAATTTTAAGAATTAATTTCTTCATATAATAAGAGAAAAAAAATACTTGACAACTAGAGTTCCATCCTTTACCAAAATCTACCACGAACCCATCTTTCACTACAGAAGACAATAGAATTCAAAAATATTTTATTTATCTTAATCGTATGGGGTTTCGAAAAAATGAATTTATAATTCATCTATGAAATCATTTAAAAAAACTACATTATACTAACAAGGACATCACGTAGGATAATGGTAGGTGATGAACATTTTTCGCCCTTCGTTTTCGGGTCCACGTCTCGCGGCCTTGCCGGATGTGACGAGTTATCACCAAACCTCTAGGTTGTCCTTTTTATAACAATCCAAAAATAATCTTAAGAAAAGTTTTAATCTTAAACAACTGTATCCAATGTCCAAATTAATTTATTCCAACCCTTAGTCTTATCTAAAATACTTCTTCCAAAACACACACTTCTAAATTTATAAGGAGGGTGAACATATTGAAGATCCCTTTTTCCATTTAATAACATGTAAATACCTTCATCATGTATACTCATAAAACATGGTAACACCCTGAATTTCCATAAAACCTTATTGATTACATTCATGCTCCATTATTCCTTATAGAATTCTGGATATACGCCTTACATACAAAAATGTTTTCAACACAAAAAATGATGTAATAAACAAACAATTAATTAGTTTCATGGTAATAAGGATTATCTAATATAATTTTTCCAAATCAATCATATCTTATTCAGAAATAATTATCTCAATTTCAGAAACATGTTAATGGTTATATTTCCCCCAACTATATAGTTTCCAAAATGTTTAACTTGAAACTTTGTCTCTTTACATCGTACCATAAAATATCAAATCCTTAATGAAAACGTACTTTAGTAAAATCCTTATATAAATTATAATTCTTATAACTTGTAAATCATTAATGCAATACATAAATGACATGATTCTATAATAACAACTTAAGAACACTAATCATTCCTCTTCATTTGCAGTAGTATCATATCTCAATTATTATCCAATAGAATCATTTTCTGTATACTTTGATGATTGGGACATTGATTCACGTGGTGTCCCAACTCCTTAAAGATAAATAATTGTACATTTTAAACCTTATTCTTACCATTGCAATCACATACATGGTGTTTTTTCCTCCATACTTATAACAAAATCACATTCCCTTTAATAATTTACCAAGGTGATTCTTTCCACAATTATCACATTTAGGGAAATCCTTCTTTCCCTTCTTCACTTTATCCATCATTCCCTCTACCATCCTATTCTTTTCTGGCTTCCCTTCAATGCCATATGACGCATAGAATTATTTACTTATCATATTAACACATGATATTATTTCTTCATATGCTGCGAATACGTGGGAGACTATTTCCCTACTAAATGATGGCATAGGACCATGAATTATATGATCCTTCTTACTCTCTGGATCATGCGTATTGTTGGAGTTCTCATTCCATCTACGGGGAACCATTTCTAAATGAGAAAATACACTAGGATAGATCATATCATTTTTTATAGTCAAAAAACTACAAAAATCCTCAACATTAATTTAATATTTTCACACATCTAGTCTCATAATCATAAAATTGGTTTCATTGCTAACATATTTACTCATAAATCATTCATAATGGATTATAATTAAAATTTGAATTGTCCAAAGAATATCCCCTAGGAGTGTCGTAACCATGAGTGCGGCAAGGCCTGATGTCATGTACCAATATAAGACAGGTCAAGCTCAAAACTCCTTGTCATATTTTTCACTCCTAGGTACATCTGTTCCTGAGCCACCTCTACCTGATTGTATCTAGACAATGATGTATTTCTTGTAAAACTCACAAAATCATTAAATTACCAAAATTTCATAATTTTTTCTATAATAATACTCAAAGTCTATTATAGGGTAATGTTCTCTAATTAGTGTTTTTATAAGTATAGTTTATAAGGTTATTGATAAGATTCCTCTGATACCAATTATAATTCCCCTACCCCAATTACCCAGAGTTAGTGCATTGTTTTAATACATTGGCATGATTACAGGGAATCAATCTCGAACGACCGATTGGTTTGGAAATCTTAAAAAATATGTTACATACATGACTATTACATTACACTTTGTAACATAAAACATAGTATAAATAATCTTTTTAAAATGCCATTATTCCCTAAGATTAACCCTACATATAATTCAAAATACACTTCTGGTAATATGGGTAAAATAAAACATAAGAAAGGGGTGTGCTCAGATTCTCAGTAAAGGTAAATAATTTAGTGGAAGCTATAATATTTTAATGAAAGATGTTTAATAAAAAGACATCAATATTTTAAATATAAGTATGGACATAATATGGTAAAAATAAATAAAACATCACCATATAAATATGCACAAGGATATTCTACTAGTCAAATAATCACATGTAATAACTAATTTCATAATGAGGGAATGCCTAATGTCGAACATCATTACCACATAGTCAAAGCCTCGTGATAAGACTACAAATAATTTTTTTTTCAAGGACTTGTGCCAAGACACTAATTTTTCTCATGAGATATACCGATGTATGGAGGGGCAATATTAGGCCCCTCCTATCACTTACTAGGCCCACTACATTCTTTATATAAAAATGTTGAAACATTACATAAACATTCATATTAAAACTACTATAAGAAATGGAAAAAATTTAACCATTAAAAATGACGTGTATAAAAATATCACATCACTAGTCAAAAATAACATAACTCATTCAATAAAATATGGAAGACTGTATTATAATAAATCAACCTTAATCAAGAATAATATCCAGTAAATGATGTTGACATAGTTGATAATGATCAGTAAAACTTTTTGAGAGAAATAAATTTTTTTGTGAAATCATTTAAAAGTCACACATTTATAAAGGAAGTAATTTAAAAAACATTTTTGAATCAGAGTTTCTCATACAACTTTGAAACTTTTAAAAGTAATTAATATTTAAAAACAGGCTTGTTCATATAAATAAATAATTAAACCATTTTGGAAACATGTAAATTAATGAGAATAATTTAGAAGAATAAATATTTAAAACATTTAAAATGGTGTTTCAGTTAGAGAATACCTTAAAAGAATCATTTTGGAATTTCTTTAATGAAACATGGACATGGATAATAAATATTTCCCAGAAGATACACATACAAAAACAATATCAGATAATAATGAGATTGAGGAATTAACCCTTACCTTGCACTTCCCTTTAGTCATGTGTACATTTAACTTCCTGTATAAAGACCATAGTATATTATTAAATTATACCCGAACCATATTAATATCTATGATATCAAACATGATTCTTTAATGACTTTTTACAACCCATTTATTAATAATTTAAATGATTAATTAAAATGTCAGGTAATAATCCCTTTCGTTATCGTATGTGTTTTAACTTATTATTCTTGGTCATATCACATAGTTCAGGATTTAAATAATTCCAGAATATAACACATGATTTATATATCATATATATTTAGAATATAAATATGTATAATAGATATATTTATGAAATGGAAAACACCGTTTATGGAGATGGTAGGTCATACGTACGCATAAAGGTTGTTCCTGTTTTCTTATCGTATTGAATAGAACTTAGTGAATAAAATATATGTAACTTAAAAAACACAGACACAGACACACACATATATGTCCAATAGAAATATTATTTCATATATTAAATACTTATTATTAATATATATTTTTTATAATTATCGTTGAATGGTTCACGTGGAAATGAATCTTATCGCGTCATGGATACAGTAAGTCGTACGTACATGAGCAACGATATCATTTACTTAATGATTAAATGGTGTTGAATAGGATGGTATATTAACTATATAGAAACATTATCATGTTATTTTCAGTATTTATATACATATTACACATCATTATATTGATCCAAATAACATAGTATTGAATAACAAATTACACCACAACGTGTTGACGATAAGTTGTACATACGCACGCATGGAGACATTATCAATCATAGGATGGATAGAATTTTGAATATAGTTGTAAAATATTAATAATAACATCATAGTATGTATATGGTACTGGATTTATTATTTTGGTAGAAAAATAACAAATAAAGAGAACGTGGAAGAAGAAAAGAAGTTTGAAAGATTTGATAAAATAATAACTCTTGTTTGGGTGTTTCCTTTTGATTTGAACAAAAGAGCTCTTAAGATGGATTTATGCTCCAGAGAAGGCCTATAGGTTGAAGTAAGGAATGTTGGGAGGAGATCTGGGTAGGGTTTGGCCAAGCCCAATGGCTTTGGAGGTGTGATTTTGAGAGAAGGGGAAGTACCCATTTATAAGAGAGGTGAGGGGCACTTTGAGAAAAGCTCGAAATATTATTTTATTATAAAATTATTTTCAGTTTCTAATATCTCCGAATGGATTTATTTTGATTATAATGTGGGGATGGGTCAAAAACCTCTCAACTAATAGGTTTTAGACATGTTTAAGTCACCAAATTAACCTAATCCAATAGAATTAACCCATAGTTAAATAGTTTAACTTTTACCATGTCTTCTTTTATTATTATAATAAATGGTTAACAATCTTACAATAGGATTTCAAGAGTACATAAATTGGTTCATTAATTACATATCTATCATTATATAAATCATTTGGCCAAACCGTAGATTTATATGACAAATATATAATTTAATAAAGTCGTATTTTGGTTAAAACACATTTATGTCAATTTTGACACTATTTAGTATTTTGTTTTTTTGAAAGTCATAAAAATCTGAATTCATCGAACCAAATTCATTGAATTGACCCTAACATGTCATATTAACCTAGAAAATTTGTTTAATGAATCAAAATTATAAATTTACATTTATTTTAATATTTAAAATATCAATTATTTTAATCTTTCATTAATATGGTAATTACTACGTCATCATTATGTCATAAATAAATTTGATTATTTAATGTCTAAAATTTATAAATAAAATAACATGATGTAGGAAATCTATGTATCGTTCTAATTAATATTTATAGTAGAATTTATATTATGTATAACCATATATTAAAAATGTTTTAGTTGTTAAATTTTGAATTTTACACTTTTAACTCTTATTTAAATAAAATAATAACAAATCTCCTAATCAAATTCAAGTTGATGAAAAAGGATAATATTTTATTCCTAAGATATTTTTTAGTCGAGATACACTTATCCAATAGAATTCGTATATGTGTTGGGATAATTATAATAACATTTTTACATTTAATTACCCTTTTTACTTTTAACGGTGGTAAATAAAAATCAAAGGTTACTATTCACCAATAAAATTATTTTCATCATATTGAACAACATTTTACATACTGATGTCAACCGTGTATCCTGTATTTTTGAAATTCAATTCACAGATGTGGTAAAATTACGTTTTATGCAAATTTGAAAATGTGCCTAGAAGGTGCGTACAAGACGTCAAAAAGTCCAATAAAATTGTATACATATAATTTTATTATAAAATGACTCCAATGAATTACATTGAACATATATATGTATTATATATCTATTTTGACTTAAATTAAATTTAAATAAAAATAAATAACTATTTAAAAAAGTCAGTTTTAAACAAAAACACATTTTTTTTTCATTATTCATAAAAAATTAATTGTTTTTAGAAAAATACCAAAAATTCACCCAAAGATAATTTTGATATTTTGAATTCAAAAATAAATTAAATTTTGACAAATTAAAAACAAATAATCTACATTAATTAATTAAAATTAATTCCTGTTTTCAAAACCAAAAAGTGATTTTTTTAAAAAGTAATAACTATCAAAATATTGACATGTGTTTATGTCAAATTTAAATGTGAAATTACATATAATGTCCTAAATTTTATTAAATGATAAAACTATAATCTAATTATACTTAAAACCCATTAAAATGCATAATTTTTCTGTATATATTATTCCGATAAAAAATTTGTTTTCAATTAAAATTTAGTATTTTTTACTATTAATCAAAATATGAAAGGTATCGAAAAGTACCAAAAATTAATCCAAACTAAATTTTTATGTCTCGCTCATAAAGAATCATTTATTTTTTCAATAAAATATATAAAAGTTTCAAATACTGGATTTAAAAAGGGTTTTCTATTAAAAGGTGATAAAATTGCATTTTCTGAAAAATACATCTTTTATCTGAAAAATTGAATTTGTCCTTATATTATGTCTAAGAGATACAAAATTTGAATGTAAAAATTATATAGGATATATATAAAATACAAAATTTGGTTAATACTATTCATAACAACTTTTTGAACAGCTAGTTTTGTAAGTCGTGGTGCACTCAAACTTGGTGTTGTGTGTAGTGCAAGCTATTGAATTACTTTAAAGAGATAACATACTATGAAATCTTGGGGTGTTACAATATGTTCAAGTATTGGATGGTAATATCCAAAATAAACTCATATAATAGGATAAAATCATGTTCTACAGAAATTATAAAGCCTCATCCCAATTTTCTGACATGATTTTACCCGTTGTACCCTTAGTGAGGTGTCCAAATTTACCATGGTTACTATTCATAATGAATTAATGGATCTAGTCATAAAATACTAATCTCGTGATTAAAAATATTGGATTCTTTATTCATGAATTTTTTTTATACGTGGAACAAATCCATTATAAAATATGCATGCAAAAAGCGATGAAACCCATTTTTTAGAAAAAAACATTTCAAAGCATAAGATAATATTTATTCTTATCCTATGAGAGTTAACAAATTTTATTTATAAAATATTTTATTAAATATATAATATATTAATTTCATTAATATCTTTCTCCAATATTGACTAATTTAATTAGTAAATATAAAAACACATTGTGTTCATAAAAATGGTTTTTTTTCCAAAAAAATCATCTCATTGACTTTTAAATGATTTTTATTTTCATTTATAATCAATTGACAACCATATAATTTATTTTGATCACGTGTAATCAATATGTTTTTTATAATTTAGTTAATTATATTCACATCCTCCAAACCAAAAACTATGAAATAATTGTCACATTAAATAATAATATTTAAATATCATATTGCTATTTGTTTAAACTGGGTATTGCATGTAAAGTATGATTTCAAAGAAATAAAATTTATTTATAGATAACTATATAATAATTTATCAAGGCATTAAAATAACCCATTATCATCTCATTTATGATCATAAACCTCTCCTTTTTGATGTTTTTGAACCTATGATTCACTTTAATAGTTTCAATGGTATTATTTTAAATAGTATATGATTTAATTTCATTGAGGTTAACCACCTTAATAATATAATAAGAAATACTTTTTTAATAATTTTGATAAAATCAAAATGTTAAAATTTTGTTATCAAATGAGTACTGATGAAATTCAATTCATGGTCACTTCTTATGCTCCTTTATCTATGCATTTTTCTGTAAGTAAAAAAAAGATGGTCATTATGGTAAGAAATTTACTTGCCTAATCACAACATCAATGACTCATGGATCATAGAAGGAACTTTAGTGCTATGATGGAACCCAGGGAGAAAATTACATCGTGTCATGTCCCTTTCTCTAGTATAGAATTTAAAATATTTTAATGAAAATAACAAAATCATTAAAGTTAACCTAGATGATATAAATGCTTACATTGAATAAAAAGTTCACAAACAAACATATTAATAATAAACAAGATCATTCTTATGTTAGTGGGATTACTAGAGAATAATGATATTTAACAAATCTTTTTACTCTTAGAAGGATTAACTAAAATCGTCTTCTTGTTTTGATCACTCTCTCAATAAAGTAAGAAATTTAGGCATTACCCTGTTGATTTAGCAATACATGGGTTAATTAATTGGAATATCTTAACATTTGGAAGAAATTGTGGGAATCTATTTAATTCCTAAATTATTTATATTCCCCTCTCATAAAATTAATGTCCTAAAAGAAAATACTCAGGAGGTAGAGAAAACATTCAATTGGAAAATTGATAAAAATATTAAAGAATTAGAGAAACAAGTCAACTCTATTCAATGGGAACATTCACAATGATACAGTTCAAATCCTAATCTTAAGAGAGGAGTGGAGAGTTAATACAAGCTATTATATTAGCTTATGGAAAAATATTACATACTTTTGGATAAAATTAGGGTTATATGGTTGAAGGAGGGATAAGTGTCCCATTTTTTCATAATATTCAAAAATTCAATAAGGTTAATAAACCATTCAATTACACAAGTCATGATGATAAAATTTATAGTGCTAAGGCCATGAGTGATCATTAATAGGGAGAGGGTGAATCAGTGATCCCCTTTAAATTTTATTAATTTTCCTTCTATGATCAACCCCTCTATCTGGTTAGAGATTTGATTTACTCTTATTATATGTAATTTCTAAAAATGAATAATATAATAATTAAAAGTCACTGGATACCAATATTTACATGGTTCATTATCTATGTGTGTCTAATCCTTACAACCATTGGTTACATAGCCTACTCATAAATTCTACCACTCTTAACATAAGTGGCTACATTGAAAATGTATCATACTATGAATATATGTCATCCTATCACAGTCTATAACATCCCACTGAATAATATTTATATTGTATCACAAAGTGAAGCCTTCGATTGGTTCATGTTGTTGTCTTAGATAGCTCATTTTTCCTATATGGTTTTGACTACCTCATGGATTCCTTGATATTCCAGATCTTCCATAACTTCCTTTGAATTATTATTTGATTTTCGTATCTCCTTAGAGCGTAATGTCGGTATTCTTCTATTTAATTTTTTATCTCTGTACTATTTTTTGATGATCTATTCACCTTATTCACTCTAGTGCTCCATTTGATGTAATGGTTATCCACTAAAACTCAGTTTCTATGATATGGTTGTATTATAGAATTTATCCTCATTTAATTATTCATTGAATATGATCTCAGAAATGTTATTAGGTTTTTATCCTTTGATATACAATGAATAATCTCTAGGGTTTATATAGTGTCAAGGTCTCTCACTTTTATTATTTATTATCCTCTGTATATATTCACATAATAATATCCTAAATATCATTTCCAAAATACCATTATCATTAAATTGTGGTATGAATCCAGCCATTAAAATTATTTATAATTGAGATAATATATCCCCTGAAATCTATTAAATATTTGAGATTTATTCTCTAAGAGGTATATTAATTACCATAGAATCATTTCCTCAAAAACTCTCATTCCTTTAAATCGATTTATATCTTCTACCACATATATATGAATGAATGAAACACCATGAAATCGTATGCAATGTACCACTCCACATGTTTATATATCAGCATCATGTATTTATCGTAACAACCACTATGAAATAAATATGGTGTTGTACATTCCTTTTTAATCCTTGATCCTATCATTTGAGACACAACATGGACTATTGTAGTTTGTTTTGATCTACCGTTTCCATACACACATTATAATCTTACCATGATCACCAAAATTCAAACTATAAAGAAACTATTGCGCAATTGTATCTTTATTTCACATCTCAACGAGGCATGATCTCCATTCATTTAGTGTGGATCTCTTTTAAAACTTATCTCAAATTTATCCTTACACAAAAAATATAGATTTCTAGGAGGGGAATGTTTCTCCTATTTGTTTTAACTATGGTCAAACATATTTTATGAAAACCATTGTAATTATTACACATTAATTCACAATTTATTAAAAATAGTTACACATATTACATTCTAAGAGGTCAAGAAGACTAGTATATTTTTCTAATTAGATTTATTAAACCACAACAAAAAACACTGTATGCATCTCCATTCATGAGAACTTTCTTAACAGGCTGATAATATTCCATTGTACATAAAACAACATGGGATAACCTGGGGACATACATAAGAAAGAGGTGAGCTATATATCCTAGTAAGAGAATAAGAAAAGAATAACATGAAGAAGGAATTAAATGTTTGGGAATATGAATATGAATGATAAATAAAATTGGTGAAAAACATAAAAATTAACAACAAGTCATGATATTTCATGCTAACGTAAAGGAAACATGAGAATATGGAAACAACATTAAACATGGCCTCATGAAAATAGGTCAAGGATAACCAATAAAACATCATAAAATGGTGGAAAAAGTCTCTTTATGGATTATTTTCAATACTTAATCTCATTAAAGATGTCTCATGGGAAAAAATATTAGTGAATTCATTGGAGGGCTATATAATTAGGGGTGCACCCATCACGTTCATATCATGTACATTAATAAGTATGCCACACGGATAATTCATGACCGGATCATATCTCATAAGTTTTAGTTAAATAATTAAAAAATGTGGAAAATATAAATTTAAATCAAAAATAAAATAATTATAATAACATAATGGTGGAAACCATTTCTAGAAATGGTCATGGAGATTCCCTAAATAATTGTTTGACATGGAAAACCATAGTAAAATTTCGAGAGCATAACGAGGGAACATAAATATTCATGGGAGGGATTAATCCAATTGAATGGGGGTATAGAATTATTTATTCACCATATGGTTATTAAGGGGGATATTTAATAACATATCCTAACATTATGAATTGGAGGTAAAAGGCATTGTATATTAATGAAGATTCTTAAATAAAGTGGAGAATGAGAGGACCCCTTACCATGAGAGGATGATTCCAAAAGATTGGGAGGAACTTATTGAGAGCTTGGGGGAACTCAAGAGGCATGTATAGAGGTTAGGGTAGTGTATGTCTGTGCTCCATGGTTTTTTAGTGAAGAGTAATTTGGGATTGTGTAGGTTAATAGAGTAAAAGTGAGGATAATACTTTATTATTTCCCAAAACCTAAGTTTTGGACACTATATATTATTGTAATCAAATTCAACAACCTTAGCATGATTTTTCCCTGGTATTATACAAAAGTGTGATTGGTTTTCATTATTTTATAAGTCTAATGGCTGATATTTTTAAAATATTTCCTTTGTTGATGTGGAAGTGAGTTAGTTTTATAAATAATTGATTGAAAATATTAAAATATAATATATGTTTTGGAGGATTCCAAAAGATTTAATGAAATTAAAAAAATGAAATTGAAACCATTTTAGTTTAAATGTGAAAATTTTATTTGGTTTTCATACCCTTTATATCATTTAATACATAACTTTTGGGGTATTATGATTTCATAATAAACATAGTATATTTATACCATATTTAATTCTTACTTGAAAGTTTGATTGTTTTATAAAATTAAAAAAAAAATCACCGTTTGGTAATTCAAATCTTCTAATAAAAAATAATATTAATTTTATCCAAATAATTATCTAAATATTGTATTTATCACTTTTAAATTAAGAATATGCTTTTTTTGAGAAAATATGTGTTTTTTAAGAAAAAATAACAGGTTTTGAGCCCATAAAAAATTATTTTCGACTTCATAAAATTATATAATCAAATATACATTGTAGATAATATTTAGTATGAATATTTTATAAAAATTAAATTAATTTTAAAAAAATCATTAATTAATCTAAATTAATGTCTTAATTGAAATTACATATTACCCAAAAAAATATAATTTATCTTTTATCGAATCAAAATCATTAATATTGTAACAATAATAAGAAGTATATATAACAATTATTATATTAAGAATAAAAAATAAATATTAATATTATTGGGGTTTTGATAAAATACTATTATTGCACTGGAAAATTACCTATGTAAAAGGTCTGTGTTGGTGATATTTTCAAGGGGTGGTTCAGTGTACAATGTGTGGTCCATGATATCAATGAGCTTTAACTTCTCCATTAAATAGTTTAACTCATGATTTAGTTATTAGATCATGTATTGGGTTTGGTTAAGGGAAAATCTGAGTGATATTTTGTCCCTTAGAACTTCTGATAAATGGGCTTTATAGGGTATGATCCTATTAGTTGAGATGATCCATTACTTTTTCTATATCAATTGATTTTTTCAAAACCTTGTATTTATACTAATCATATGATAACTATTAAAAAACTATATTATCAATGGTTATAATGATTAATGGTGTTTTTAATTTGATGGGATATAATAAAACCAATGAAGTTCATTTGTTTTTTATAACTATAATACCTAATAGGGAATTTATTTCAACCACAAATATTACTTTATTTATAACAGTTACGATTTTTATAATATTCCCCCTTCAAATATTTCACCCTCAAAATTTTCATTACACACACTAAAACATATGGGGGTAATTCTATTTCATCAACTCATGTGGTTTGCTAGTCATTTGATCAAACTTTTTGTTTCTCAATATCACATTGAACATGTTCATTTTATTATTTCGTAGAGAAGTTTCTAAATGATTTGAGAACATTACTGGATACTGCTCATATGAAATATCATTATCGAATAGTACGACCAATAGATTTAGAACTAGGGAGGGGTCTAGTAAGTATTTCCTCAAGAGTGATACATGGAACACATGATGTACTTGAGATAGGTTAGGTGTGGGTTCTGGTCGATAGGACACCACTTCATGAGATCATGGATCTCAAAGGGAAAAACGTATCATAGAATAACTTTACATTCTTCCCAAATCCTATCACTTTATACAATAAGGATATTTAGAGGAATACCTTTTCCCCCACCTCAAACTCTATGTCTCATTTATTATTGTAACCATAGTTCCTCTATCAACTCTAAACATCCATGATGTTCTACTGAATGGTCTTGACATTTTTCCTCATTTCCTTAACCATTTTAATGCCCACCTGTTTTAATTCACCATCTTCATCCAAGGATGTAAGTGATATGTACCTCTTACCATAATGTTTTTTATAAAGATCCTTTTTTATTATTGAGAGGAATAAATTATTGTATGGTGACTCGACCAGATGAAGATATTGATCCCATCATCCTTTATTGTCCTTCAAGAAAGCTATCACCAGCTCCTAGAGTGTCATGGTAAACCACTCATATAGGAAATCATTTTGATAGTTATAATCTAAAATGAATTTCAACTCATTATTTAGAGCATGTAGGAGATTCTGGCAGAACATGGAGGTGAATCATAGATCTCAATCATATACAATTTATAGTGGTCTTCCAAGAAGCCTTCCAAATTCTATAATGTATATCCTTGCAAGTTGATCACTTGAAAAATAATATAAAATTGAAATGAAGTGAGAAGACTCTATAAGAAAATCCAACACAACCCATATAGAATTATATATTTTGGATTTCTTCAGAAGGACATTAAAAACTTACATGGTTATGTTTTCCCATTTCCATGCAGTTATGGATAATGTTTTCATAATCCCTTTTTATTTTTTCCTTCCATTCAGCACATTCTAACATTCAAGACAGCTTGATGTATATTATGTGACCTTATTCTTCATATTTCCCCACCAATAGTGAGGTCAGGGAGATCGATACATCTTTTTGATTCTTGGATGGATGGAGATGGTCGGGTTATGCACACCATCTTGTATCTTTCACCTTCTTCTGGATTTCCATATCATCTCTCTGAGATTCCGTTATTATCTTCAAAGTTACGGTTGATCGATAATTTATGAAAGGATTGATTATCTTACTTAAAGATTCTCATGTCCATAATTTTCAAGTCAAATATGATCAGATCCTTCTCAATTCTCATCGATAATAAAATTATTGGATCCTTTCTACATAGAGAATCATCCAGATTATTTTATTTCCCAGGATGGCAGTGTATTGAGTAGTTAGAGTTTTTAATTAGATATATCCATATTTTTTGTAACATATCCATATCTTTTTTTGTAAATATATAGTTGGGGATCTTATGATAGATATATATTTCACACTTAACCTCAAAGAGATAATCCAACTATATTTTCAACATTAAGATCACTATAACAAACTACATATCATGAATTGCATAATAATTTATATCTAATGAGATAGACAATAATATAACAAGAATTGAACATAGTTCATTATGATATGGCATGAATAAGGTGTGAACTTAGTTCAATAATACATGGCTGGAACTAGTAGAGAGCTTGGTTCTGTAATACAGTGATCAAACAAGAAGTGAACCCATTTTAGTAATACAATACTTGAATGAAGAGTGAAATCAGTTTACTAGTACAAGGAGGAAATAGAAAGTGAACATGGTTCAGTAATACAGGGATGGAATGGGAAGTGACATTTGTTTACTAATACAGGGTTGTAATGGGGACTGAACCTAGTTAAATAATGGACTTTTTCCAATAACATGGTCTTAGGAGTGAACCTTGACTACTAAGATGTTTTTTTGAGTGAACTCATTACACTAACATGACCATGGGAGTAAGCCTTGACTACTATGGTAATTATTTATATGTTTATGTTTCATTCACAATTCGATTTCTTATTCCATTTTTATGATTTTATGGCTTATGATATTGATTCCCTAATTATTCATGTCTTATGTACTTCCAATATTTTTGAAATGACTTGAGTTTCTATTCTTTGATATGTCAATTATGATTTTCAAATGTTATTCTGACATTCTCATACCCTTATTCTTATTTTATTCTCATGTATTCCATTTACATACCCATACTAAGCATCTAAAATCACCCTTTCTTATGTTTCCCTTCCATTGGATAAGAACAAACTTTATAAGTAGGATTACTAATGGGGTATATCTTTAAGGTAGACTTTGGGAATAATTTAACATGTTAGAGGATATTGTGCTTGAGGTTTCCAAATATACTAATTTATTACTATCCTTTGTCATGTATTTTTGTAATGTGAAAAATATTCATCTAATATGACGAAATATCCATTTAGGTTAAGCTTGGGTCTCTATAGTTCACATAAAAGTAAAGGATTAGTCAACTATTGGAATCTAGGATTATAATACTTTAGTGAGATCCCTAGGGATATTTCTAAGGATTTTTTTGGATTTTATTAAGGATAAGCCTAAGGTGTAATAGATTGAAATGAAATTTTCATGATTTAGACATTCTTTAAGTAGTGTTCCATTATTCTCTTGTTTTTTCATGGATAATTTTTTCTCACTCTATTATTTATGTCAGGAACCAAATCTGGTCGCCATCTAACCGGCACCAAACCTAGCTCATGGAAAGACCCAAAGGGTGTTCCTCATCCCCACGGGCTGGCACAAGTTCCTGGGTATCATAATGAATCATTTGGGAACGATTTACCGGAGTTTGGGTTCATAAAATAACAAAAAATAAACAAAAAACCAAATTTGAAAAATTATGCCAAAAAAGACTTAATAAAAATTCAGAATAGAGTATATGGGTTTAGACAAGACACAAGAGGTCTAAATGTACATAAAATTAGCAGAAAACATCCCATGAGACTCCACACGACAAGGGGTCATCACCCAAAAGCCGTCTCTATAACACCACACCATCGAGAGAAACTAGCAACCCGAACCGCCATTGCCCAAGGCCTTGCCTTTGCCTGTGTCAAACATGATCAATTCTACTTACAACCAATGGTGTAAATAGGGTGTGAGACTAAGACCAATAAAATATCACCCAAGGATTCCAAGTGATAGGTATTATAAAAAAAGGCTTGCATGCGTTATAAATAGATAATGGTAGCATTTATTTCTAAAAGTGCAACTTTGAAAAGAAAATAACTTTCAACGGGGATAACTTTAAAGAATGCATGAATTTGAATAAAAAATTCAAGCTACTGGTTTTCACATCCGAAAATACAATAAAGAAAGTATAAATTCCAAAAAGGCCACGAGCACAAAGCATAGGAACTTCCCTAGGTACTAGTTTGTTGGAGCCCCAAGTACCTCTTACCTCGGTGAAAGTAACCATAATGAAATTTGTTCTCGTGCACGAGATACTAGTAGGGAGAATACCCATAACCTAGTGGTCTACAATCATCTCCATTATAGTTTTGTTACTGTTATCCATGTAAGAATTGCTAAGTGAACCATGGTCAAAACCCCTCTCTTCACTAGCGTACTAATATACGTTAGCCAACCTAGTTACACGGGTTTCCCGTATTGTGATCAAATAGTCACCACATTCTACAAAAATCAATTTTCACATATAAATATCAGTTCTGGTCACACACATTCAAAACAGTAGCTACACATTCGTTGCACCTTTCGTATTACTCAATAAAGCACTTATAATTTCCAAAAAACAATTTCAAGAAAAGCAATTAAAATTTGCACAATAAATTCATCTAAAATCCCACATTTAAAATCAAATGGAGACCAATATTATACCAATCCAGATATTTCAGCATCAAATTTTTTTTATAAATCCAATCACTGAATTATAAAACAACACAAAGAGGCTCAACATGGGTTGCACATGTAAAACACCCATTTTCACACAAAATTGGCACTTAAAAATCAACCGCTTTTAAAGTGCCACCAAAATCAATTTTTGCAACCAAATACAAAATTAGGAACATAATTGAAACATAAATACAGCATGCCAACTCATTCTACGATACCTACATATGAAATCACCTACCAAAAGAGTCAAAACCCCCAAATCCTTGTGCGTCACTTCAACCGCACATCCGCCGCACCGGAAGGGTGTAAGATTGAACCTAAAACAAGAGTATTGGACCAAGAAACTCAAAACTAAAACCCTAGGTACTAAGACCCATCTTCTGGACATTTCAGGATTCAATAAGAAAGAAGAAATGCTAAGAAGACGAGAGGAATAAGGAAGAGAACCAACTTACGTGAGAAATCTAGACGTTTTTCGGAGATTCAGAAGTTATGCAATAAAATCTCGTTGAATATGAGCTCCAAATAGGAGAATACCAAAATAGGGGTGCTACTGGGTTCAGTGGGAACGTGTGAGAGGTGGAATTACCAAAAAAGAAAAAAAATGAATATTTTATCAAAGAATTACAAAACAATTTTAAAACTGGAAATGAGCTTTCGGGTTGGCCCAATACCTAATTTGATCACCCAAATAAAAGATTATAATGAATTTTTAAAGTGCCCAAAATTCTTTTGTGGTTTTAATATTTAAATTAAGGTCATTTTGGAAGTTGAATGGGTGAAAAATGTTGAAAAACTAAGGAGTTATTAAAGAAACAAAATTTACTTTCAAAACTGGAAATGGGCTCTCAGGTAGGCCAAAATTTTGGAAACCCACTATTTTCTTCAAAAATGCATGGAAAACCACCAAAACAAAGCAAGGATGTAAATTAAATGATAAATAACAGTAAAATATGTCATGTATGTGACAATTATCCTCACCATTAAGGACTTTCCTCCCTATAAATTCAACATGAGGCTTGATTGGAAAACAAGAACGGGTACTCTTCCTCGACCCATGACTTTCGCTCCCATGTCTCATTTGTATCATTACCATGATGCCATAGAACTTGGACTAATGGAATAGAATTTACTTGAAGTATCTTCTCTTGGGAGTCCACTATTTTTACTGGCCTCTCAACAATAGACAAGTCAGGCTCTATCTACAGTTCTTCCCCACTCAACACATGGGACAGATCCGGGTAGTATTTCTTTAACTGAGAAACATGGAAGACATCATGGATGGATGTGAACTGAGACTATAAGGCCAAACTATATTCCACCTTGCCAATACTCTCGATGATCTCAAACGGACTGACATACCGCGGCGTCAGCTTACCTTGCTTCCCCAATCGACGATGACCCGGACGAGGGGCCACCTTCAAGAATACCCTGTCACCCACAGAAAACTCTAGGTCTCGACGCCTCCGGTCAGCATATGCTTAATGACGACTCTGAGCTATCAATAAACGTTTCCTAATTAACTTTACCTTCTTAGATGTCTCATGCACCATACTCGGCCCCAGTAGTGAGGTCTCACATACCTCGGCCCAACATAGGGGGGACCGACATGGCTGACCATAGAGCGCCTCAAAAGGTGCCATTCGAATCGAGGATTGGTATCTGTTATTATAAGCAAACTCAACCTATCCCAAATGGGTATCCCAATAACCCCCAAAGTCTAGGACAGATGCAGGAAGCATGTCCTCCAAAATCCGATTCACCTGCTCTATCAGACCATCCGTCTCCGGATGGTATGTTGTGCTCATCTTAATCTGGGACCCCAAGGCCTTCTGAAGGCCTCCCCAAAACCGAGATGTGAAATGAGGGTCTCTATCTAAGGCAATTTCTGATGGCACACCATGGAGTCTCACCACCTATTGAAGATACAAACGGCCCAACTCATCCACTTTAGTTGTATCTCTGAGCGGAATGAAGTGGTATGATTTGGTTAGATGATCAATCACCACCCTAATGGCATTCTTACCTTGAGGTGTACGAGGTAATCCAACAATGTTGTCCATGTAAACCTCATCCCACAACCAGGTTGGAATGGGTAGTGGTTGGATCAAACTGGAGGGCCTTTGGTGCTCTGCTTTCACCTACTGGCATGTGTAGCATCTCAACACAAAGTCCTCTACGTCCCATCTCATAACAGGCCACCAAAACTGCTTACGGACATCATAATACATCTTAGTGGCACCTGGATGGATAGCCCACTAAGACCGGTGGCTATCTTGCGTCACCACCATCCGTAGAGATAACAACACTACTGAATGGCCCTTGAAGCACAAGATGCCCTCGGGAGACGATGACCAATTAGAGGATCTCTCCCCTCCATGAAGAAACTGCTTCGACCGCTGACAAAGCTCATCACTGGGATGTTCCTGCTGAATCAACTCCAAAGAGAAGGAGTCAACTAGACGCTCGCCAAGAATGCCCCTCCACTGTGTTCATTGGTCTTCACATGCATTTGAGAAAAGATCCCCATCAATGTCCACTCATCACTGGACATCCTCAAAGCCTGCACTGGAACCATTCTACTCAAGGCGTCAGCCACTACATTACCCTTACCTAGGGTATAGACAATGTCAACGTCAAACCCCTGCAAGTACTCATTCCAGCAACACTGCCTCAAGTTGAGGTCTTTCTGTGAGAAGATATAAGCCAAGCTTTTGTGATCACAATAGACCAAAAACTTATCCCCAAAGAGGTAGTGACACCACATCTTCAAAGCATGCATCACTTCTGGCAACTCCAATTCGTGGGTTGGGTAGTTCTTTTCGTGTGGCCGGATTTGGAGAGAGCCATACGCCACCACGTGATCATCCTACGTAAGCATGAACCCAAGATCCATACCTGAATCACCACAATAAACCACATATCCCTTTCCAGCCTCTAGAAAAATCAGCACGGGGGCAGTAGTCAATCGCCTCTTCAGCTCCTCGAATGATGCCTGCCATTCTGGACCCCATACAAACTTCACCCCTTTCCGGGTGAGGGTAGTCATCGGTGAAGCAAGCTGAGAGAAATCCCGAATGAATCGCCTATAATAACCAGCCAGGCCAAGGAAACTCCTGATCTCGAACACATTCTTCAGATGCTCCCATGAAATAACTACACTAATCTTCCTAGGTTCCATTAAAACTCCATGCTCTGAGATCAAATGCTCAAGAAATCTCACCTCCCTGATCCAGAAAGTGCACTTTGAAAACTTTGTATAGAGGCGGTGATCCCGTAATGTACCAAAAATGACCCTCAAGTGTTGTCCGTGTTCCTCCTCAGAGCTACAGTATACCATAATGTCATCCACGAACACCACAACAAAGGAATCAAGATACTGATGGAAAACCCTATTCATAAGTTCCATAAAGACTGCTGGAGAATTGGGCAATCCAAAGAACATGACCGAATACTCAAAGTGGTCGTACGTGCTTCGGAAGGCTGTCTTTGGGATATCTGACTCCTTCACCCTGAGTTGATGATACCCTAAACGCAGGTCTATCGTTGAGAACCACTTTTCCCCCTTCAACTGATCAAACAAATCATCTATTCTGGGAAAAGGGTATTTTTTTTAATTGTTACCTTATTCATCTTTCGGTAGTCAATGCACAACCGGAGGGGTCCATCAGCCTTTTTCATGAACAACACAGGAGCAGCCCAAGGAGAGACGCTCAGGAGAATGAATCCTTTGGATTATAAGTCATCCGACTATATCTTTAATTCCCTCATCTCGGTGGGGGCCATGCGATAAGATAGAAGAGATATCAGTTGTGTTCCTGGTGCCAGATCAATCGAAAACTCCACATCCCTCTCCGGGGGCAAGCCTGAAAAATCATCTGGGAATACCTCTGGAAACACATTCACTACATGAGGTTGTGCAACTTCAAGGGAAAGACCATCCTATAGCATGAGAGAAGATAACTGTAAGATAACAAATCCCAACTCTGGGAGTGGAGGGCCTACGCGACCTTACCGAGGATCCAATTCTCCATGAAAAACCTGAGGACTCCAATCAGGTGCCGTGAAACTCACACGCCGTCTGTAGCGATCGATGTGTGCTTGGAAGTGTACTAGCCAATCTATCTTGAGTATGACATAAAAAAGGTCCATATCTAAAACCAAGAGGTCCCACTCCATCTCGACCCCCGACACAGAAAGCGCACATGATGGGCACCTGAGACCCTGCTCCTTCTTTCCAAGCGGTGTCACCAACTCCATTGCGAATGACATCAAATCAGTTGGAAAATTCAGAATTTCCACAAAACGGGCAGAAATGAATGAAACATAGACACCATTATCAAAAATAGCAGCAGCTATAGAAGATAAAATCAAAACGGTACCTCGAACAGTCGACGGTACCGCCTTTGATCCTGCTAGTGCCTAATCCACTGCATGGAGATGTCCAGTCTCTGCCTGAAGATGACTGCTAGTCTATGGTTGTGCCTTGAACTGGATCTACACAAAAGATGACCATGCCCTTCCACCACGGCTTCCAAATCGAGATCCCCCTGTCCTTGATGGCTCAGACTATGCTGGCACTCCTATGGGAACCATGGATCCTGCCCCACTTTGAAGTGGACGCGCTATCCCACAAAAGCGTTGCACGTGTCCCATACCTCTACACTGGAAACAGGTCTTCGGAGGATGAGGGTATGCTGGATAGATGTGCCCGGGCTTCCCACACTGGTGGCTGACGACTGATCTCGCATCAGGAGCTGCTGATAAAAACTGCCTGGAAGAGTTCCTTGAACTGCCTCCTCCTTCCATCACATGATCCTCCCGCTTCCTTTTCTTCTATGTGGAGCTTCCACTTCCCACTGCTGATACTGAACCATAGAAACCAGCCATTCCTTTTCTATCAATCTCCACCATGCACGCCCGATCAACGTCCTCAGTATAGGTCCTCAGCATAAACAAGAACCCCTGGGAGTATATCTTTGGTCTCAAGCCTTTCTCAAACCTCTAGGCCTTCGCTTGCTCATTAGAGACAATTTCTGGAGCATACCGAACCAACTCAGCAAAACATTTGGCATTCACCATCACAGATAGATTTCCCTGAACAAGTTCTATGAACTCTCTAGACCTGGCATAAGCCAACACCTCAGGGCAGTACTGTTCATTGAAGACAACCTTGAAATCTCCCCAGCGCATCTGCTCATTCTTCCCAGCCTGAAGAACTGACTCCCACCATTTACGGCTGGGACCCTCCAACAGAAAGGAGGCACACTTCACCCTAAGCTCCTCGGCTGTTTCCAAGAACTCAAACATACGCTTGATCCTCTCGAGCCATTCCTCTGCTTCTTGGGATTCTGAGCTGCCTCAGAAGGTTGGAGGTTTATTTTTTAGGAACACCTGGGCCTTGTCCTTTCTAGGACTAGTCTCATACTCTCTAACAAGATATGGAATTATAGATGGTCCATATACTAGATTCTGGACAGCCTAGACCATGGCCTCAACTAGCCTCTGATCAATTGGCGTGGGAGAACTCTCTTCGTCTTCCTCCTGTGGGTGCGTGAGAGCTTTCCGGGGAGGCATGTTGCTACAAAATTCAACAGTTAAAAAACAATAATCAATACCAAAATTCTGAAAATTTTAATCTAATACATCAAATATAAATAATCTAAACACATTTTAGTAATAAAATAAACAACTACTCCACATCCGCCTGATGTCCACATCTGGTCTGTAGCCCACACATCTCACCTGGAAGTGAAGTCAATCTGTAAATTCCAACATCCCATGGTGACTCATGGTCTACCATGAGAGGTGCAGGTTAGACACCCTACTCACAACCAAAACCCCGAGCCCTGACAGTCCTAGCTCTTGTCTATCCCGACTCATCCCAAAATAGCAATATAACCCAAAAACTTTAACCTCATTTGATACCATTTTGTCACGAACCAAATCTGGTCGCCATCAAACCGGAAACAAAACTGGCTCATGGCAAGACCCGAAGGGCGTTCCCCATACCCATGGGCTGGCACAAGTGCCCGGGTATAATAAAAATTCATTTGGGAATGATTTGCCTGAGTTTGTGTTCATAAAATAACCAAAAACAAACAACAACAAAATCTGAAAAATTGTGCCAAACAAGACTTAATAAAAATTCAGAATTGAGTATATGGGTTTAAAAAAGTCACAAGAGGTCCAAAGGTAGATAAAAGTAGCAGAAAACATCCCATGAGACTCCAAACGATAGGGGTTCATCATCGACAAGCCGTCTCCACAACACTGCACCATCGAGAGAAACTAGCAACCCGAACCGCCATCACCCAAGGCCTTGCCTTTTCCTATGCCAAACATGATCAAGTCTACTTATACACAATGGTGTAAGTAGGGTGTGAGACAAATCCCAATAGGATATCATCCAAATATTCCATGTGATAGGCATTATAAAATAGAAGGCTTGCAAGAGTTATAAGTAGATAATGGTAGCATTTATTTCTAAAAGTGAAACTTTGAAACGAAAATAACTTTCAATGGGGATAACTTTAAAGAATGCGTGAATTCGAATAAAACATTCAAGATACGGGTTTTCACATCCCAAAATACCATAATGAAAGTATAAATGCCAAAAAGGCCATGAGCACCAAGCATAGGAACACCCCTAGGTACTTGTTTTTGTGAGCCCCAAGTACCTCGTACCTCGGTGAAAGTAACCATAATGAAATTATTTCTCGTGCACGAGCCAATAGTAGGGAGAATACCCATAACCTAGTGTTATCCAATCATCTCCATTATATTTTTGTTATCGTTATCCATGTCAGACTTTCTAAGTGAACCATGGTCAAAACCCCTCCGTTCACTAGCGTACTAGTACATGTTAGCCCACCTAGTTACCTGGGTTTCCCGTATTATGCTCAAATAGTCACCACATGCTACCAAAATCAAATTTCACATATAAATATCAGTTCTGGTCACAAAAATTCAAAACAGTAGCTACACATTCTTTGCACCTTTTGTATTACTCAATAATGCACTTATAATTTCCATAAAACAATTTCAAGAAAAGTAATAAAATTTTGCACATTAAATTCATCTAAAATCCCACACTTAAAACCAAATGGAGACCAATATTATACCAAACCAGATATTTGAGCATCAAAACATTTTTATAAATCCAATCCCTTAATTATAAAACAACAGCAATAGGTACAACATGGGTTGCACATGTAAAACACCCATTTTCACACAAAATTGACACTTATAAATCAACCAATTTTAAAATGATACCCAAATCAATTTTTTCAATCAAAATACTGATTGATGAACATAATGTAAACAGAAATACAGAAATCCAACTCATTCTACAATACCTACATATCAAATCACCTACCAAAAAAAGTCAAAACCCCCAAATCCTTGTGCGTCACTTCAACCGCACCTTCGCCACACCACAAGGGAGTAAGATTGAACCTAAAACCAGAGTATTGGACCAAGAAACTCAAAAAAACCTAGGTACGATGAAACATATTCTTTACATTTGGGTATTCAATAAAAATGAAGAAACCCTCAGAAGAAAGGAGGAATAAGGAAGAGATCCAACTTACTTGAGAAATCTGGACGTTTTTTGGAGCTCCAGATGTTCGACCCTAAATCACGGTGAATATGATCTCCAAAGAGGTGAAAACGAATATGGGGGTCCGACAGGGTTTAGTGGAAACGTGTGAGAGGTGGAATCACCAAAAAATGATAACAAATGAATATTTTATGAAAGAATTACAAAACAATTTTAAAACTGGAAATGGGCTTTCGGGTTGCCCCAATACCTAATTTGACCACCCAAATCCAAGCTGCTAATGAATTTTTAAGGGGCCCAAAATTTTTTTTTTATATATTTAAATAAAGGTCATTTTTAATGTTTAATGGGTGAAAAATGTTGAAAAAAGAAGGAGTTATTAATAGAAAAAAATTTACTTTGAAAATAGGAAATGGGCTCTCAGGTTGGCCCAAATTTTGGAAACCCACTATTTCCTTCAAAAATGCATGGAAAACCACCAAAAAAAAAAGCAAGGATATAAATTAAATGAATAATAATTTTAAAATATGTCATGTATGTGACAATTTATGGTTATATTCAATAGGGGGAACTAGAAGGAACTGGATGACCATAGGGTGTTTTAGATGTGGAAAGTATGGTAATTAGGAAAATTGATGTCCTATGTGAAAATCTCATCAAGAGAATCTAGAAGGTGGAACAAGTATTGATTATACTGATGAAGAAAAAGAGGAAAAAATGACATGTGAGAGGCATGATATTGTCTAACAGTATTTGTAACATTAATGTTAAAAATAATGATTAAATTAATGCTGAGTAAACTTCATACATGACTCATATTTCATATTTTAGGTATAAAATATTAAGGAATAAGATATTGAATCTATATTAATGAAATAAGGAATATTGGAATGATTTATTTTTTAATGTACTTTAATTTATTTATTATGTTAAATGAATCATGATGTAAATATTGATTTTATTTTTAATCCTTTCTCTAAGGATTTTCCATAATATGATAAATTTTACTCATTACATGGAAAGTTAATTTAATTACAAGGATGCATTAAGGGAAGTTAACCCTTTATATTCTACTGAGGAAGAGTAAATTATATTTTGTATGTATAAAGATATGTTTATATGGATAATGTAAATTGTATTGTATTTAAGACATTAAAAATGTAAAAGGATTGATGAAAATGCAGTTTATTCAACTTCTAATGATTTTTCTATGTTTTTTTATTTTTGAAATATATCTAATAATATTTTGAATAAAAAATAATTTCTATTTTCAATAATTATTTATGGTAATTTTGATTTTTACGAAGTTTAAAAAGAGTAAAAGTTAAAGGTATTCACATTTTTAGTATAATAGAAATTAAATCAGCCTTCTAGTTTGTGGGGGATTAATGTTAAGATGATTTTTAGAAAATTAGTAACCTTATTTCTAAAGTTTTAGATATTCATAATTTAAAAGAATTTAGGTTTATCAATTTATGGAATGGTTTCAATTAAACTATAAATTATGTTTTAATGATTTGGGTATTATATTTCTTTTTTAGGATTTATCCTCATTGGATAACAAATTACAACAATTTTTCTAAGAATTTAACTAAAGATAGATGGAATCAATTATAATTATCTTGATATATTAATTCTTTAGGAATGAAAAATTCACCTTTATTTCTTAAAGTAAAAGATAAAGGGGAAATCAAGAAAGGTACAGCCAAAGGGAAAGATTGTGCATATGGAAATGAATGAAATCATGTAAGTATATTTCCATATCTTATTATATGGTAAACTAGTTATTTAGTTCTAGGAAATTGATATTGAAATAGATCTATCCCAAATCCTTCTTTTCTATCTAACTGATGTTCTTATAAATCATCCCATTTTTATTAATTTGAGGCCCTTAAATTTCCATTGACCATTCACTTTCTTCTGATCAGTGGTCTTTATCACTCAATAATTACATAAGATTTTCTTCCATGTCTAATATTCACTTCCCACTTATATTCTCCTATGCAAAAACCTGGTTTTGAGTTACTCTGGGTAACAATTATGGTTCTGACATTCATTTTTTAATTGAATTTTTAAAATTGATTTTTAATATTTTTCATTATATTAATGTAAATTTAATGTATTAAAAATTTGATAACCTAGATAATTTTTTTGGAAAAAATTCATTACATGGGAGTATAATGTAACAACTAAAGATTTTGTTAAATATTTTTTCTCAATTTTATTTAAACTATTAAATATTTTTCATTTCATGAAACACTGAATATAGATTGTGTTATTTGAAATCAATATGTTTAGTTTTCATTACAAACAATAATACATTAGTATTTTTCTACAAAAAATAAATATATTAGCTTTTGGTACATGATACAGTATGATGGGATTGTGTTACAAGCAAAGCTGAGTTCATTCAATTGTTTGAGGTACATGTAAGAACTAGTTCTATCAAACTACAATGTACAGTAAATAATATTATTAAAATACTATTATAGTTTTCACCTATAAATTGGAATATAGGTTTTGAATAATTCTAATAAGATATTTAAAATATTTTTTACACAAGTATATAATAATAATTATTTACTAACAAATTAACTAAAGATGAAAATAGAAACCTTTTGAAAATATTAGAAATTATTCTCCACAAAACAATAATTATGCAATGAAATATGTTTTACATCAATGAATTAGTAAAACCAATTTTTATAAATTATTTTAATGTAATATATATGTATATATATATATTATTTATTCAGCTATTTAACATTCTTCCTATGTGTTTTTTAGACAAGAGATAAGAATAAATCTAATTTTATGCATAAAGTTATTTTTTTAAAAGTTAATTTTACCACATTTTATTACTACACTAGTTATAAATATAATTTCTAGAACATTGATAATTTTTATCAGAAAAAATAAAATTCATTTTTGAATTTGGAGTATAAAAATATATTTAACTTAAATTTTTGGTATTTTTCTGAGAAGTATCATTTTTGGATGAGTACTGACAAACACTAAATATTGATTGAAAACTATATTGTAATATTAATTATTATATTGATAAATTATATTTTAAACTATTTTTAAAGTATATGCATAAAATTTATACATCTATTAATACAATTTTGGTCATTTTAAACAATTTAACATTGAAATTGGATATAAAACATTTCCAAATTTTGAAACTTTTCACTTTAGCAACCCGTTATCTCATCCCGTTTATGAGATTAATTTTAAATTAATTTCCTCCAATTATTTTTGTTTAATTTGAAATAATGGATTTCTGATTTTTGAAAAATATAATATATAATTTTTATTTTGGTTAAAATAGTTTTTTATTAAATGTATTAGTGAAAGTTATCAAAATTAATTACAATGATTAAGGTAAAAATGAGTTTGGTTAGTGGATAAACATTACCTTAAAGAACCAAATAACCTAGAAACATTCCTAAAAGACATTGTATGTGAATTTTACGACCATATCCACCATTTTATCAAAATAATTACCTTTTTAAAGTCACATTATGTAAGGGAGAACTCTAACCAGTGTTTATATTTTTATATTTACATGAATTCCACTCCTTCACTATAAATGTGAACTCAACCCCATCACTTCATCACAGAATCAAAACCTTTTGGATAATAAAATAAGTACCCAATTAAGATCCCAAATTACCTCCCCTAAAACTATAAACCTTACATTTTTAATAAAGAAAACCATGTTATTCCATTAGTGGAAACAAGAAGGAATTAACCAAATAAGTGGTAACCTCCTTCAACAAGAACTTTTTTTTATTTCTTTCTCCACGCACATAAATTATTCTTTTTAAATTCTTATATAATAACTCCATTGACATAAATATATTGATATTTTGTAATGATAATGGTTCTACCTACACCTACACACACTTCCATCAAATGAGATAGATAATCAATATTCGTTTGTATAATGGACTATCGCCTCGTGAACAGATATCTTTCTATATTCCATTACCACCTTTCAAGGTTTGTAATAATGATGTAATTAATATGTTTTTGAATATATTTATGATATTTATAATTTATTTAGGATTCTATAATTATTATATAACACATACCTTCATGATTTTTAATTTATTGGAATATGATAACTGAGTTTGTGGACGTGCGAACCACCACCTCCTCAAGGCAATGTGATTCATTAACACATTACATTGAACGTGTGAATAATGGGTTTAGTAAAATTATATGAAATATATGAAATAATAATTATACTTTAATTATAATATATAAACATATATTTCATTTACATTATTTCTTTCAATATGACAATAAAACCGAAACAACATTCTTGCGTATGTATGACCCACTGTCTCCATAAATAGTATATTCCATTCCATATTTATATATTTTATTATTTTTTATAAATATGTATATATGGAATATATATGATATAAAATTAATTTTTCACATTATATAAATAATTAAATCATGATCTGTGTATTATTATCGATAATAACAAGTCAAAATATATAATTAAAAAGCTATTATTACCTAAAACATAAATTTAACATGAAATTGTAAATAAAAGAGTAATGAAAAGTCATATGAAAAAATATATGGTATTATATAATTGAATATGATTATATAATATATTATTAATAAAATTATATTTATTAAATATTATTTTTGAATGAGTACAATGAGAGTCCTGACATAAGGTGAGGGCTTTCACATTTCATTTTTTTATTTTTTTCGAGATATAAGAAATATTAACCACTTATTCTTATTATGTGGTGTATATACTACCATATAAAATGTAATATAATGAATTTAATTTATTTCATGATATTAAATATTTAAATTTATGTTATTCTTCCACAGATCTCATGATTCAAATTTTACTCCTGTTGTAAGGGTGTTCTCGTCTCTCTTTTTATTTTTGTGAGATATATGTTATATCCACAAATTATTATTATTGTGTAGTGTATATACTATATTATTAAATATTATACCATTATTTTAATTTATTTAATGATATTAATGTTTCAATTTATTTTATTCATTCAAATATCTCATGATTTACAAAAAAATCAAGTAATAAGGGGATTTCTAGCTTCACTTTTATTTCTACAAAAATTATGTTGTATTCACTACTCCATTATTTTGTGTGGTGTATATAAAAAATAGGAATGTATTATATGATTATAATGATTAAATTTATGGGTTTTTATAAATACATTTTATGATCCCCATTTCATGGGATTTACAGTTACAGATATACCAAAATTGTAAAGTGATATTTTTTTATTTTCCTTGTTTGAGAAACATGTTTTATTATGAACCTATATTCTTTTAAGATGTTTATATATTATCCTATGAAATTTTTATAGTCAATATAAAAATGTTCATGATATTTTTAGCTTCATGTAATGATATTATATCATATGGATTATTATTATAAGTAAACAAAGTGGTATGAGTTAATTGCTTAAATCTCATCATTTATCGGAATTATTTACAATTATGATTACATTGACGAAATATAATGATAAATATCTCAATAACTATCCTGAATTTTCAACTATGTTGGCTATTAATGATATATTATTGTATTACTTCTTTATTTTACACTCTTTGGTACTTAAAACAATTAAGAAAATGTTTTTAAAAATATATGACTTTATCACTATCTTTGGTCGAAAACATGTTTTATTCAAAAAACATGTTTTTTATTTTTTTTAAACGTTATTAAATATTATTTTAAGAACATTTTCAAGGAAAAGTATTTTATATTTTTATTTATTTTTTTATGTGTACAATTATTTTAAGATTCCTTTATATGTTTTCATAGTTTCTTTCATTGAAAACAGTTTTGAAAATGATTTATCTTTCAAAAAGTGTTTTTAAGTATGAAATGAAATATTCCTCAAGAAATGTTTTAAATGATTTTTAAATCTTATTTTATAAGTTTTCATTATTTTTTTCAATGGAAATGGTTTTGAAAATGTTTTGGGTTTTAAAAATTAATTTTCAAATAATGGTTATGCTCTAAGTGCTATTTCAAAATTCCCATCCATCTAGGATGAAATTCTTTAATATATTTTATGGTTTATTGGGAATATGATATAATGAAACCATTATTACTCTTCCATTTAATGTTTTATGTTTGGGATGAAATGTTTTTTATGAAACCCATTTAAATTTAATGGGTTATACCATGATTAAATGCTTATTGAACCCGCTATTTTTCATGAGTTCTTCTTTCATGAGATGACTATGAAAGATATCACATTTCCATAGGTTATGATAGGATGAAATTTTTATGAAACCAATTTAATTTCATGGGTTATGATATGATAGTTATGAATCCCATATGTTTTTATGGGTCAATATATGATGAATGTTTTACTATCTTGTGGAACACATGTATATGATTTTATTATGTGATGGTTGGGAACTATATCTCTATCCAATGAATTCGGTAATGATTTATATCTCATGATATAGACAATACTGAAAGGAAAAGTGGAATCGTTTCAGTATGATAGGGCATGGATGAGGTGTAAACTTGGTTCAGTAATGTATGGATTGAATGAAGAGTGAACTCAGTTCAGTGATACGGGGAGAGAATAGAAAGTAAACCCAATTTATTAAAACAAGGCTTGAACGAGGAGTGAACTTGGTTTAGAAATATATGGCTGGAATGGGAAGTGAACCTGGTTATTTAATAAAACGATGGAATAGGAAGTGATCTTGCTTTAGTAATACAGGGTTAGAATTGGGACTGAACCTAGTTTAGTAAAGGACATTGTCCACTATGATGGTACTGGGGTTAACCGTGACAACTACGATGGTTTAGGGAGCGAAACCATTCCACTAAGATGGCCATGGATGTAAGACTTGACTTCTATGGAAATTATTTTATTTTTTATGTTTCATACACAATTACATGTCTCATTTCTATGTTATTCATTCATGGATTTTACTCTTAATTTTATTATGATTCATGTCTTATAAACATCCAATATTTACTAAATAATTCATTCTTATGTTATTTTATGTTCATGGAATGGTTTTCCAATGTTATGCTCATTTTTTTATACCCCTATGTGTGTCCTACGCTAGTGTATTTCCTTTATTTATCCTTATTGAGCATCTGAACTAACCCTTTATTATGTTTCCCTTGCCTAGGATATGAAGAAATGTTTTAACTAGGGTTTCTAATTGAGGATATATTTATGGGAGAATTTATATATATTTCAACTTTTTAGAAGATATTATGTTACAAGCTTCTATAGACACTAAAATATTACGATCCTCATGCATTTATTTTTTTAATATGCTGAATATTCATTTAAAATGTTGTAATATCCCTGTATGTTAAGCTTGAATCACTATAATCTTGGGACCAATTATTATAATTGTTGGAACAAGAATCCACTCCTTGGAAACAGGAATGAACCAAGAGGATAAATAGCATAAGATAAGGTAAAAACTATCTTAAGGTGCCTGATGAAAGGAAGGAAAAGTCACAAGATTCTAGAAAGATCCAAAAACCCTATTTTGATATTATTGTTGAAGTTTGTGGAATATGTGACCACCCGGGTCATTATTATAAATAATTCTTGAAAAATATTCATGGAAAAGTTTATTATGGTTGGAAAAAACTAAGCATAAAAGAATAATGTATACAAAATATCCTTCATTATTGAAACAACACTAAAAGTATGAAAAAGGAACAGACCATGGGTCCTTCAATTTTGATGTTCCTCACATGGGACAAGTGATATAAAGATCCATTTTTTTGAATAATATTAAGGAGAATCAGTTACTTTTGGAAATTATAGTTCCCTAAAATTTAATGGAATAAGAACCACTAGGATTGAATATCATAAACTGAAAATCATATGATTTATAATTTGTTGGTTGGAACAAACAAAATTTAATAATTTTATTTTAATTAATGATTAAGGTAATATAGTTATCTTTAGGAAATAATATATTATCATCAGAAGTGTGAGATATTTAAAAATTATAACTAAGGTAGATATGGCTAGCATAGATCTATTTCATATTTGGGAACTTTGTAGGTCATTTTAGTTGAATTCTGAAGATGAAAATAAGTTATGGAATAAAATACAGGGACATATATTATAGAAATTCATGAAAACATTTACTAGTAGATATTATGAGAAACATAACAAAATTTAAAATCAATGAATATGAGGTTTGTACAACTTATGAAAAAAGGGGTCAGGGTTGTTGGTAGGAATAAAATATTTTGAAACCAATCTGCCAAACCACATGATCTTATACACTCTAATATTTACGGGTTTATGAGACAAAAATCACCAAATAAGGATTATACTTAAACAATTTTATAGATTAATTCACAGGAATGAAAAAAATAATGTCTATGAAGCATAAATCAGAGGTAAGAGAAATGTTCGATTTCTTTAGAAGGGATGTTGGAAGAGAGATATGTGTTTATATACTAATTCTAAGAACAGACAATGGAGTGGAGTACACATTCAATGATTTTGAAACCTAATTGAAGAAACGTGAAATAAAACATCAATTCAATGATCCATATGCCCCTAAAAATTGGATTAGTTTATCATAAAATATATAAGATTCTTTTAAAAGAGAATAATAATTAAAGTTGAATTTAAAATGACTATAAATTTATAGAGAAAAACTATTAGTGTTGAAGTACATGTACAAAATAGATTTTTTTAGTCAGAATCCAAAATCACTTCTCATGAAATGTTTTGTCATAAAATAACACTAGTTAAATATTCCATGTTTTTTTGAGTTCTTTCTTAATAAAGATCAAAATTAAAAATCATTGAATGTTTAATGAAGAAGATGGTGAAGGAATTTTCATGGGATATTTATAGAAAAAGAATAATTATCAATTTCAGAATAATCATTTGAAAAGATTTTTGGATTCAAATGATGTGAAAATATTATAGATTCCAATATCCTAAAAAAAGATATAGAAATTATTATGGAATAAAAATTGAACACTTTAAATGATAATAAAAATGATAATACGAATGTGAGCCAAAACATGTTCAAAGTGAGTCAAAAAAATCATGTGATGAGGAGGGTGAAATAGGTTGAAAATATCTCAAATTCTATACCCTAAAGAAATATGTTAAATCAGAAAAAAAAAATTATTTGAAATAATGATGCTCCAATTAAGGTAAAAAATGTGGAGGATATAAAATCATAAATCAAATATCTCATAGGATAAACAAGAATTAGTTTTAGAGTTGGTTTAAAAAAAATAATGGGTTCAATTTATTAAATAACATCTATATAATTTTGAGATGAATGAAACAGGGGATCATATTCCATGATAAATAGAAATATTATAATTGGTATAATGTCTGTGTTAAAAAACATACTAAATGAACATGGAGATATTTTTTATAAAAAAAATAATTTACTTCTATACAAAGGTTTCTTAGTGGTGGAAGATTTATATTTTGAAGAAAACTTTTCCATTTCCATGATATTTGAAACTATAAGAATGTTCTTGGAATTTTCTACTCATAATTGTTGAATATTTTATAAGATAAATTTAAATTAGTCTTTATTGAATGGAGAAATTAATTAATATGTTAATATTGAAAAAACCTATGGGTTCTTAGTTGATAGAGATAGAGCCAAGGTGTGTATAATGAATAAATACTTGTTTGGGTTGAAACAAGTTCCTCATACATGGAATTCTAAACATGATATTTGGTTGATGAAGTTAAAATTTTATAAAGGAAATATTGATACCAAACATATAAATATAGGAGATGAACTCAAGTATGATAGTTATTATTTTTTATATTGAAGGTAATATATTTTTTATGGGATAAATAACATGTTTTTAAAGAGTTTTTTTTGGAATTAATGAAAGAAAAATTTGTGATATAAATTCTATAAGAATTAACATTCATTCAAGTATTACGAGTTAAACATAAGTATATATATAATTTTCTATAACAAAAAATGTATTTCATGGAGTTATAAAATTTTGGCATAGAATACTGAAAATAAGTTTCTACTCCTTGTTCTGTTGGAATAAATATTAGTTAAGACGATGATCAGAAAATTTTGAATCACAAATACGTAGAGAATTTTATAGGAAGGATTCCCTATCATAAAACTTAAAGGACATATATTTTTTATTTTGTTAATCTGTGTTCACAATATGAAATTTATACAAATGACTCTCACACGTGGTCTGAAAAAAAATCATGTATATTTTAAAAGAATATCTTCTTATTTGTCATTTTATAAAAAAAATTACGATATAGACATTCACGGATACACTGATGTTGATTTTACTGGATATTTTAATGGTAGAGAAGTAACATTAGAAGGATCTTTTTTCTTGGGAGAATATTGTGTGAGCTTGCATAATAAGAAAGAGAGTTCATCTACTCTATGCACAATGGAAGTATAACATGTTTTTTCTACCCATGGTTGTATGAAAAGGTCGTGGATGAAAGTTTATCTGGATTTTTTGAGGGTAAATGTTTGTAAACCCTTAAAAGTACTTTGTGATAACTATTCTACCATTCCATACAAAAAATATATACAACATTGATATCAATATAATTTCATATTAAGTTTAATTTCTATTGAACTCTCTATGGAACAGTTATTTTAATTTTCACAAATATTAGTTTTATTTATTTCCTTTTAATCTCTTGTTCAAATTGTTATAAATATGTTTAAATCATATCTACAATTTTTTATGATCAATGTATGGTTATGGATGACCTAGAAGTATTATGGATTGAATGGACACTTTGTATGAATTCCTCATCTTGACTCACCGATAGTAATTTTCCTGAGTCACTGATGATGAACGGTCTCACTGATGATGAACAGTCGCACTGATAGATACCAAAGATCAAAATAGATACCAAAGATTATATGTCACTGATACCGACGATGCAGAGACACCAATGCTGAGACACCGATGCTGAGACACCGATGCTAAGACACCGATGCTGAGACATCGATGCTGATGCTACCGAATCCAATACAGATTCAAAATGTCTCACCGATCACATGACTCACCAACAGTCATGAAAACTGTTTGAATTTCTATAAATTCATATTTAACTCTAAAGGTCATTTTTGATGTTTTTAATGCAATTAATGTTATTTAATGTTGATTGTTGGCATGTTAGGGGACCGTACCTCATACCTCTGAATAGGTAATCATTCCTACTTCCAGAGCTCGTGGAATAAAAGGAAGATCGAGCTGCAGTAAAGACATATAGAAAAGAACACAAAAAGATACACATATATATACAACAGATATGAAGAAATAGAAAGAGATAGAATTCTTCCATACACATACATGAGAAGAAGAAATTGAAGAACATTGATATAAATCAAGAACACAAGTTCAAAGAATAAGCTCAAGAGCAACAATGACTACACATACTTGAGCTGAACACCTACACTGGAAGTGAAGGAAGTGAATCACGATGCTCTGTTTTTCAAGGGAAAAACCAGAGAAGGACAAGGAAGCATTTATGCTGAATCCAACGAGTCCAGACCTACATTGATAATCACTAGATATTTCTAAACTATTATATGTTCTCTCTAAGTGATTTATGTATTAACTTTTGAGCATTGTGGTGTACTCTGCATTTCTTATACACACACTGTCTCTTTCACTGAACTGGAGGATATCAAAATCCTCACTCCAAATCTTTTAACTCTTGTTTAACCACGTCAACTGTGGAAGAGGTCCTTGTGTGTCCTGGTCTTTGTTTTGATTCCCACGAAGAATAGTGGTAGAGGTCCCTGCGTGGCCTGGACAGTTTTGTAAACTGTTGTTAATCCTGATCCAGGGTGTGGATAAATTTATATAAATTGTTGAGAGGACTAAGTCTCAGCTTCAGACTGAACCTCTTGGTTAACTCTGCTATGAATTTTAATTTAAGTCTATAAGTAAACCATATATCTTATTTATTCTGCTTCTATTACATTGAAATACAAAACTATTTTAAAGCTACTTTGATAGTTAAATTCTCAAGTGTTTATACTTATTGTAAATCAGTAAGTCAGTTTCAAAAGTTAATTTAATCTTCAGATTAAGTCAACTGAGACCTAATCAATCTTTGAGAAACTGATTGAACATTTACACTATATAGATTCACTACAGTTTAACTTTGTTTATAAATTGGGGGATTTTAAGAGAAATAAATCTAACAGATATTTTTAATTGGAACTCAATTCACCCCCCTCTTGGGTATCCACTCCAACCAACATTTGGTATCAAAGGGTTATTTTCTTTAAATACTCTGTTTTTCAAATGTTATTTTAATTGTATTTAAATATCTTAAATTTCTGTTAGTTCTAAATTTTATCTCTTTAATCCTATTTTCTAAAATCTAGTTATGGATAATAGAAAAGAGGGTGTTGCTAATAACATTCCACCTTTCCTCAATGGTATAAACTATGCTCAGTGGAAACTTAAAATGAAAATTCATTTAGAGAGTACGTGTTTTGATATTTGGACTACTATAGAGTCTCAATATAAAATTCCAGAAACTGAACGAACAAATTGGGATGAACCTACAAAGACATCTTACAATAATAAATGTAAATCTATGAATTCCATGTACTGTGCTTTAGGAGATGAGGAGTTTAATATAATTTCTTCTTGTAAAACTTCTTTTGAAATTTGGGATACTTTAGGTGTTTCTCATGAAGGAACAACTAATGTTCAAGAAATTCGATTGAAAACTTATACTATTAAATATGATAATTTTAAAATGAATACTGATGAACCTATTTCTGATATGTATATCAGGTTCAATGAGATAGTCAATAAAATGAATTCACTCGGAAAGGTTGTTCTAGCAAAGGAACAAATCCTGAGAATCTTGAGATGTTTACCAGACCGATGGAGAGGCACATCTATTTCAATCAGATAGTCATGTGACATTAGAGCTCTTCCTGTCAAAGAAATTATTGGTAAGCTCATGATATATGAGGAAGAACTCAAGGTAAATAAAGAAGAAGATGATGTACCAAAAAGGAAATCTTTGGCTTTCAAGACTACTGCTTCAAAGAGCAAAGACAAGGAGAAAATGAAAATACCTACTGAAAGTTCAACCAGTGAAGATTCTGATTCAGATAGTGATGCTGAAATGGCTTAGATAGCCTGGAGGTTTAAGAAATTGTACAGCAAGAAGAAATTTTTCAAAAAATAAAATTACAAAGGAAAGTACGACAATAAGGGACTTTAGAAGAAGGACTGGAAAAATCCAGATAGAAGTGATGAAGTTGTTTGCTATGAGTGCAAAAGAAAAAAACACATTAAAGCAGACTGCCCAAAGATAAAATTCATGAAGAAATATGATTACAATGACAGTAAGTACAAGAAAGCTATGAAGGCTACTTGGAGTGCATCTGAAGATAGTACAAGTGAATATGAAATGTCTGATTCTGAGAAGAATCATGCCAACATGTGTTTCATGACCAACACATCCAAGGTAACCTAAGATAATCCTGTTTTAAATTCTTATTTTTCTAGAGATGATGCAGAATCTAATTCTGATTCTGAAAACCTGACTAGTGAAGAAATATTTGAATATTGAAATATGCTGGAAGAAACATGCAATAAACTTAAGGATAAATACAAATCATTGAAGAAACATCATGCTCTCACTACTACTATTAAAACCGAACTTACTATTGAAAAAGAGAAAAATGCTCAACTTTTAAAGGAAAACACTGATCTGAAAATGTCAAATGAGAAACATAGAAAAGACTTCGAGATGTTTACAAATGGAAAGGATACACTAACTCAAATGATAGGAAAGCAAGTAGCTCCCAAATACACTACTAGAATAGGCTACAAACCTAGACAGAGACAAATTACTAAGAATAGATTTATTCCTAAATCTAGACAGAATACTGGTAGTTCTATCTCTGGACATTCATATGCTTCAACTATTAATTCACATAGTTATAGATCAAATAAAGTTTATCTTTCAAAATATGTTGATTCTGTAAATAGTATGAAATCCATAAGACAAATGTGGGTACCAAAATTCTTGATTTCTAACCTGTCTGGACCCAATAAGATATGGTTACCAAAGTCATTTTCCATCTAAATCTGTTTTGTAGGAAACCTGTTTGAAGAGTTCTCACAAGAAGGTATGGTACATGGACAGTGGATGTTGGAGACACATGTCTGGAGATTACTCATGCTTCAAGAGTTTAATAAATATTGATCGAGTCCATGTCACATTTGGTGATAATTCTAAAGGAAAAATCATCGGTCTAGGTCAAATTGGTAACATTTATTCAGTTCTAATTTCCAAAGTTTTATTTGTTGATAGACTAAAATATAATCAGTTAAGTATTTCTCAATTGTGTGATGATGGTTTTAATGTCAAATTTGAAAATGATTTTTGTAATGTTTTTAATTCTAAAAATGTTTTAGTCTTTTCTTCTTTAAGAAATGAAAATGTTTATACAGTTGATTTAAATTCTTTAGCTAATCAAAATGTTACTTGTCTAAATGATTTTAATAAAGAGTCCTCGTAATGGCACAGAAGATTAGGACACTGCAACATCCATTAACTTAGAAAACTAACTAGGAAAAATTTGGTTAGAGACCTACCTAAACTTAAATTCTCAATTAACAAAGTTTGTAATCCCTGTCAAAAGGGAAAGCACCATAAAGTTTCTTTTAAATCAAAGAAAGAAGTTTCAACTTCTCAACCTCTCGAGTTGGTTCACATTGATTTTTTTGGACCATAAAGAGTTTCTAGTTTAAATGGGAAGCACTATGTCTATGTTCTGGTAGATGACTTTTATAGATATACTTGGGTATACTTCTTGGCTCACAAATGTGAAGCTTGTTCTTACTTTATCAAATATTCCAAGTCTGTAGAAAACCTTAGTGGACTTAATATTAAAACCCTAAGAAGTGATCATGGCCATGAGTTTGAGAATCATGAGTTTGAATCCTACTGCTCGCATAATGTTTATAGTCATAACTTTTCGGCTCCTAGGACACCTCAGTATAATGGTGTAGTAGAAAGAAGAAATAGAACCCTTCAAGAAATTGCGAGAACTATGCTTACTGGATATGACCTGCCTATTTACTTTTTGGCTGAAGCTGTCAATACAGCTTGTTATATCATTAATAGAGTCTTAATTATACAAGTTATTAATAAGACCCCCATATGAGTTGTGGAATAATAGAAAACCTAAAGTTAGTTACTTTAGAGTCTTTGGCTGCAAAGTTTTTATTCTTAATACAAAGGATAATCTGGATAAGTTTGATTCTAAAAGTGATGAAGGAATTTTTCTTGGTTATTATTTAACTAGCAATTCCTATAGAGACATTAAAAAGAGAACCAAATGTGTGGAAGAATCTGTTCACATCAAATTTGATGAAATTGATCCACATGAGCTTAAAACCTCTGTTGAAAGTCTTGAAGAAGATTTATCTGTTCTGGACCTTAATGACAAATCTAAAAAATCTGCTATAAAAACAACCAGTTCTGGACTTATTAAAAATCTGTTTGTAATGAACCCGAACCTAGATATGAACCTGAAATTTCTAGTCCTACCATTACTAGATCAACCATAATTCTAAAGAATCATCCTTTAGATGCAGTTGTTGGTATTCTTGATAGAGGTACATAGACTAGAGATTCTCTTAGAAATCAGGTTGAACATCAAGCCTTCTTGTCACAGCTTGAACATAAAAACATTGATGATGCTATTAACGATGAATTTTGGGTAATTTCTATGCATGAAGAACTCAATAAGTTTGAAATAAACAAAGTCTGGGAACTACTTGACAGACCTAAGGACGCTTTAACAATAGGCACAAAATGGGTGTTTAGAAACAAAGTTGATGAGTCTGGAAAAATAGTTAGAAACAAAGCTAGGCTAGTTGCACAAGGATATAGTCAAGAAGAAGGTATAGACTATGAGGAAACCTTTGCACCTGTATCCAGATTATAAGCCATTGGGATCTTACTTGCATATGCTACTCATCTGAATTTCAAGTTATATCAAATTGATGTCAAAAGTGCATTTCTAAATGGTTTATTGTTGAAGATGTTTTTGTTGAACAACCTCCTGGATTTATTAATCCTCATTTTCCAAATCATGTTTTTAAACTTTTTAAATCTTTATATGGCTTAAAACAGGCTCCAAGAGCTTGGTATGATAGACTTAGTAATTTTATTATTTCAAAAAGTTTTACTAAAGGGATTTCTTATCCAACTCTTTTTATCAAAAGAATTTCTAGAGATGTTTTCATAGTTCAAATCTATGTTGATGATATTATTTTTGGATCTTATAAACATTCTTTATGTACTGAATTTTCAAAGAGTATGCAAAATGAATTTGAAATGTGTTTAATGGGAGAACTTAAATATTTTCTTAGATTTTATGTTTTTTAAAATGACAATGGTATTATTTTGACTCAAAATAAATACACAAAGGATCATCTAAAACGTTTTGGTTTGGATAGTATTAAGGAAAGTGATACTCTTATGAGTACAATCTGTAAATTGGACGCAGATGAAGCTGGGAAACCAGTGGATCAAACCAATTACAAAGGTATGATTGGAAGCTAACTTTACCTTATATCTAGTTGACTTGATATTATGTTTAGTGTGTGTATGTGTGCAAGATTTCAAGCTAACCCGAAATAATCTCATTTACTTGCAGTTAAAAGAATTTTTAAGTATATTAAAGACACTATAAACTTAGGCTTGTTTTACCCATAAAGATAATATTTTGAGCTAATCAGTTATTCAGATGCTGACTTTGTTGGTTGCAAGTTAGATAGGAAGAGCACATCTGGAACATGTCATTTATTGGATCAATCCTTAGTATCTTGGTGTAGAATGAAAAATAACATGGGTGCATTATCTACTGCTGAAGCAGAATACATTGCTGCTGGTAGTTGTTGTGCACAAATTCCGTGGATGAAACACGCTCTTTTGGACTATGGATATAATTTTAAGCCTATTTCAATTAACTGTGATAACACTAGTGCAACTAACATTTCAAGGAACCCTATGTCTCACTCTAGAACTAAACACATTGATGTCAGACATCACTTTTTGAGAGATCACTACCAAAAAGGTGATATCACTCTTGAGTTTATAGGTACTGAACATCAATTAGCTGATATTTTCACCAAGCCCCTAAATTGTGAAAGGATAAACTTGATTAAATGAGAGTTAGGTATGATAGATCTGTGAAACCGATCTGTCAAACCGATCTATCAAACCAATCTTCCAAACCGATCTATGAAACTGATATGTGAAACCGATCTATCAAACCGATTTGTCAAACCGATCAGTGAAACCGATCAGTGAAACCGATATGTCAAACTGATCTGTCAAACCGATTGGTCAAACTGATCTGTGAAACCGATCTATCAAACCGATCTTTCAAACTGATCTATCATGTTGACCAGTGCTACCGATTGGTTCGTAATTTTTGTGTGTTTAAAAACGATGTTGTTTTACTTAATCGGTATTTTATAATTTATAACCCTAAATGATAGAAATAATGACACACGACTTTTCCATTCTCTAAAGACTGTTGACCTTCCATTTCCCGCCGCACTCTCTCTTATATTCCCTGTAACCCGAGCCTTTTGAATCTTTCCAAGCCTCTCGATTGTCTGAAAACCTCAAAAATGGCCAAGAAAAAGAGACAAATCAAGGAATCTGAAGGAACTTCACCTATCAAGCATGCTCGAGGTGAGTTGAGCAGTACGACGTAGAGGTATGTGATCCCGGAGCTAGAAAAAATAGAAGTTATAGCTGAAAAGGAAATTTGTTCGGAATAGGTTTTATCTAGGAAGTCCGTTCTCTTGAAATTTTTGGAAACTCAAGGCTGGAAGGAGTGGTTCTATAATAATGATAAAGTCTTTTACCCGAAGCTAGTGCACAAGTTCTATTTGAACCTCAATATATATTTGGATGGAGTAGAGGCTCTGAGATTGTCTTCTATAGTAAAAGGGAAAAATATTATTTTTTCATCAAAAAAATGGGATGAATGTCTAGGAGTACCTCACAATGGAAGATACGAGGACTATTCTTGTAATATTCCTCCCACAACTGATTACTTTTCTTATGAGTTAGCCCGGAAATTTTTGACTTGTAAGTCTGAATCGCGAAGGATAATTGCTGCTAAGTTGGATGTTGAGAATCGAATCCTTTTCAAATTTATTCAATATCAAGTATGTACGAGAAGAGGTGATTTTGCTGTAGTAAAGTATCAAGATGTTTTTCTACTATTTCTTTTGATGAATAGTGAAAAGATAAATCTATGTAGATATTTTTCTGAGCATATTGTTGAGATGATAAAACCTTTAAAGAAAGCTACCACTCTGTTTTATTCTAAAAATATTTATGCCATGCTGAAATTCATAGGCTGTGTGGATGACAGAGATGAGTGTATCTCATCAGTTAGCTTTTGTTTCAACAATGTTATTTGTATTTGAATGAAAATAAATTGGAGCCCTTGAATGAAAGCATCGGTTTCTGATGAAGAAATGTTATATGAGTCTTTCAATCCTACTGATCATCCAAGGAGACCAAGGGAAGTAAGAGATCCTAGCTTAAAACCTGGTGAGGAAGTGATCTATTCGGATGAAGAAGAGGAAGTGGTTTCTCCTAAAGAAACTGGTGAATCCCGTAAGAAAGGAACATAAGAAGAAGAAGAAGAACCTGATGAGAATCTAAATGCTTAAGAAGTGGATGAATAATCTCCTGATAAAAGGAGTGATCCTGATACTATTAGCCCAAAGAGAAGAAGGATAAAAATTTGTCTCAGTAAGTCCTCCTCTCAATTTACCAAAAATTTAACCGCTTCTAGATGATGAAGAAGAAGGAGAGGCTACTGAATCAAATTCTAAGGCGTATGAATCTGGAAGTACAGACAGTTCTGATGAGAGATCAATTAATGATGATGATGGTGATAAGGGTGATGGTGATGATAGTAACAGTGACAGTGAATGTGATGGTGATGATGCTGATGTTGATGATGTTGATGCTCGACCTTTATAAGGTTAAAATGTGATCCAAGATTATCCTCAACCCCAACCACTTTAGAAAGATCATATTCCTGAAGCTGAGAGGATAGAACAGTTGGTGAGTGATAAGGATGAGAAAATTCCTTCTGAAAATTCTGGACGAGATCAGTTTGTGAAGCCTATATACCGTTCATGCAAAGCAGAATTGGAAGAGCATCTAGGTCTTGCTATTCTAGGATTAGACTACCAAGAGGAAGATGAAGGTGTAGGAGTAGATCTTGCTGGAATAAGTGATTCTGTTAAGGCTCAATTTGTTGCCGAGTTTTTGAAAAGAACAGATGTCAGACCAGATCCTTTAGTATCTCAAAGTAGACCGGATCCGACAGTTGCTCAGTCAGATTTTGATAACTTCAAGATTGAATTGATTCAAGCTGTTAGGGAGACTGTGAAAAGTGAGTTATCTCATATTCCTACTCCTACTCCTTTGACTTTATCTGATGCTGCTATGAATGATTTGGCTCAAAGAGTGGAAAACCTTATCAAACAAGACATGTGCAATTACAGTGAATCAATTGACAGACATATTACCTCTTTGAATCAAACACTTACGGAGTTAGCTAGAAATCTTGTTTCTTTGTCAGGTGAGTTTAGAACAACCATCTCTGGCATGATGGAACTGTTAAGAAATCTGATAGAACATTTGAAGAAAGCATATTTGAGGAAGTTAAATGCCGAGATTTCTCAGGTTATTTCTCAAGATTGCAATGCCAAGGTGACCAATCTCACTGGTCAAGAATTAGATACCTTAAAAGATGTTGTTATAGAAGAGATGGAGGCTCTTGGGAAGATTTTAGATTTAGATTCTTTGAAGAAAATGAAAGAGCATAGTGATCATGTGCATAAAATGGTATAGTTGTATTCGGCTGATGCTAGAAAAGCTCAAAAGGAGATTAAGGAGAAAGTAGACCATTATTTCTCTATGATCTACAAAAATCATGAGTTGAATCATCATTTTAATGTACTAGATGATAATATGAGACTCCCTCCAGTGACTCAAGCTTTTAAAGCTCAAGTTTAACAGTTAAAAGATTTTACCCCCACTTTAGAAAATTTCATGAAAAATAAGGCTGATTTTGAAAAGTCCATGATGTATGGTGGAGAATTCATTCATGACTTCATCAATATGCTAAAACCCTACCTTCATGTGAAAGAAAAACCCATTGTTTTTCCTAAAGCTAAGACTCTGCAATCATCAGATGTTGCTCCTGGCCAGATGTCTGTTTCTCAAGCTCTTTCTAGTATTAGACTAGTCTCTCAACAGCAACATTCAGAACGACCTTCTTTGCAGCAGGTGACCTAGGAACCCACAGTTCGTCCAGCTCGGGTCGTCCAACCTCCTTTATCCATAAGTCCAGTTCCATATTCTACCCAACATCCATCTAGACCTTCAATTCCTCCTACTGCTAAAGGGAAAGCTCCCTTGTACCTATAGAAATAGCTGTTACTGTCATTTTTTTGATAAGGTGTTTTTTTCTAGAACTATTCTCTTTTGTTTGTAATATGTGTACCCTTTGTTGGTATGAAATATTCTTTCTTATCTTTCTTTATCTCTTCTTTTTGATAATCCTAATGGGGGAGAGAAATCACGTAGAGAAAACAGGTGAATCGTGCATTCATATTTGAACTTTGGATACATCATATTTGGATGAATCATGTCTGGATGGGTGACCTAAATGCCCAGCCAGGCTATTTATCCGTTGCATGTATACACAGGAGGAGAAATGTGAAATAGGATAATTCCTCAGTTATATATATATGTTCTGGTTTCTATTCTAACAATGTTTTATCTTTTGTCATACATTCTTTTTTATAGGGGGAGCATAATGAATGAAATATTGTATTCTCTCTTCATTTATGCCATTGATTTGTGATTATCAAAAAGGGGGAGATTGTTGAACTCTCTGTGGAACAGTTATTTTAATAATCAGAAATCTTAGTTTTATTTATTTACTTTTAATCTCTTGTACAAATTGTACTAAATATGTTTAAATCATATCTACAATTGTTTATGATAAATGTATGGTTATGGTTGACCTAGAAGTATTATGGATTGAATAGACACATTGTAATAATTCCTCTTCTTGACTCACCGGTAGTCATTTTTCTGAGTCACCGATGATGAATAGTCTCACCGATGACGAACGGTCGCACCGATGGTGAACGGTCGCACCGATGATGAACGGTCGCACTGATGATGAATGGTCGCACCGATAGCTACCGAAGATCTAAAGAGATACTGACGTTCATGTGTCATCGATACCAACGATGCTGAGACACCGATGCTGAGACACCGATGCTACGACACCGATGCTAAGTCACCGAAGCTGATACACCGATACCGATGCTACCAAAACCAATACAGATTCAAAATGTCTCACCGATCACATGACTCACCGATAGTCATGAAAACTGTTTGAATTTCTATAAATTCGTATTTAACTCTAACAGTCATTTTTTGATGTTTTTAATGCAATTAATGTTGATTTTTGGCATGTTAGGGGACCGTACCTCGTACCTCTTAAAAGGTAATCATTCCTACTACTGGAGCTCGTGGAATAAAAGGAAGATGGAGCTGTAGTAAAGACATATATAAAGGAACACAAAAAGATACACATAGATATAAAATAGATATGAAGAAACAGAAAGAGAGATAATTCTTCCATACACGTACATGATAAGAAGAACTTGAAGAACATTGATATACATCAAGAACACAAGTTCAAAGAAGAAGCTCAAGAGATACAACGACTACACATACTTGAGCTGAACACCTACACTGGAAGTGAAGGAAGTGAATCACGATACTCTGTTTTTTCAAGGGAAAACCCAGAGAAGGACAAGGAAGCATTTTTGCTGAATCCAATGAGTCCAGAGCTGTATTGATAATCACTCGATCTTTTTAAACTCTTATCTGTTCTCTCAAAGTGATTTATTTATTATCTTTTGAGCAGTCTGGTGTACTCTGTATTTCTTATACACACACTGTCTCCTGCACTGAACTGGAGGATATCAAAATCCTAACTCCAAATCTTTTAACTCTTGTTTACCCATGTTAACTATGGAACAGGTCATTGTGTGGCCTTGTCATTTTTTTTATTCGCACGAAAAACAGTGGTAGAGGTCCCTGCGTGGCCTGGAATGTTTTGTAAACTGTTGTTAACCCCGATCCAGGGTGTGGATCAATTTATATAAACTGTTGAGAGGACTAAGTCTCAGCTTGAGACTGAACCTCTTGGTTAACTCTGATGTGCATTTTAATTTAAGTCTATAAGTAAACCATATATCTTATTTATTCCGCTACTATTACTTTTAAATACAAACCTATTTTAAATCTACTTTGATAGTTAAATTCACAAGTGTTTATACTTATTTTAAATCAGTAATTCAGTTTCAAAAGTTAATTTAATCATCAGATTAAGTCAACTAAGACAAAGTCAATCATTGGGAAACTGATTGAACATTTACACTCTGTATAGATTCACTACAGTTTAACATTGTTTTTTAAATTGGGGGATTTTAATAGAAATAATTCTAACAGATATTTTTAATTGGAACTCAATTCACCCCCTCTTGAGTATCCACTCCGACCAACAATTTCTTTAAGAATAATATTTTTGGGGGAGATTTTATTCTTGAATAAATTTTTACACAAATATAAAAATTTTTAGGGTTTAACCAAATTTATGCTATGAGGAATGTTTTTTGAAAAAATAATACAACATCACGTTAAACATCTAATAATGACATCATTAAAATCATAATTAAATATCCCCACATTTCATTGGATAATGATTTCAACGGGGGAGAGTAAGTATAAATATTTATAATGATGGGATTATGTGAAATATTTTAATATTATAAATCTAATGATGTGGTAATTTTAAATGGGGGATATTAACTAGAGAAGATAAATTTTATGGAGAGTTTACCTTAATGTGGTCAAAATATTCTTATCACCAAGGGATCAAATTCATTGAAAAAATTACTTTCTCCAGTAGTGTTGTGTTCAGAAATTATCTATGATAAATGTTGTGATGTGATTAAAATTCAAAAAATGTAGAGAAAATACTTGTTTAAATAATGGTAATATTTGAAAAAAATTGATTTGATACAAGTTTCTAAAAATGTTTATAGCTAATATGAAGGGGGGATTCAAGATCCTTTGTGATTATTTCATAACAATTATTTTTTATTTTATAAGAATATATTTTGTTATGAATTTTTTTGTTAACATATGAGAAAGGAGTAAATGGATGTTTGTTAAGAATGTTTTGATATGAATTTTATGGAAGAATATTTGGAAGTTTCCTTAACATTATTAATAATAATTCATTCCAATGTTAAATGATTCAAAAATGTTATTAGATTTTTCCAATATCATGAAAATATCATGATAGAATATTCTGTAAAATGGGTACATAATGTTTCCTTGGAACTGAAATTTAGATGAATTTTACTGGATGTAGAGTTATGGGTGAACCTTTTTATACGGACCATAGTTGAATTTTCTAGAGAGGGATTTATATGAATATTATACATGTTACCAGACAAAATGTTTTATATCTAATTTTGTTGACGGACCAAAGTTAATGTTTCTAGATAGAGTATTATAAAAAACTTTACAAATTTCCCAAGATTTAGGCTACAATAACATATAATCATATAGAAGGTAATCAGTTAAAGAAGTTTCTAAATGGGGGGGGGGGTACCAAATAATTAGCATATGTTAGCTATCAGGCATAGAACATCAGATATATATTTTAGATAGATGGAAGTGGGAAAGTATTTGAATGAATTCTAATTTTTGAGTTTTAACAAAAATGAACAAAAAAATGATTAAATTAATTAAAAATTGGTTGAAATAAAAAATGATAATATAGAATTTTATTTTTTCTCTACACTAAAAATAAGTGATAGATAGCATAATAGGGAATTGGGCATAGAATTTTCAGGTAATTTAAGTGTTTTTAAGTTGACTAAATTTAGTCAACTATCTTCAACGACTAAAGTGAAATGAAAAATAACTCATGATGTTTTTTGATAGATAGTGTTGTATAAAGTTTCATTTAGAGTATACTTTTTGTTAATGTCTGTATGAATTTAGATGTTGAGAAATTTAAGTTTGATGTTGATGAAATAATTAGATCATTTTCATCAGAAAATTATCTATGAGATGAACATTCATTAGAGAGAAATTTCTAAGAAGTCTGTTTTGATAAGATTTTGGGATGAGGAATGATTATAGGATATGTTCATTGGAAAATTTTCATCAATAAATAAAGATCACCTAGAATGGAGTCAGAATCATATCCTAATGGAGGAGTTTCTAAAGATATCATCAGAAATATTACTGCAGTATGATGTTTTGGAATAGGTTTACATAACTTTTTAAATATTGTTATAATAAAGATGTTGTGATTATATTTTGATTTTTTTAATTATCTAGTTGAGGAAACGAAAATTATAGATGTAAATTTTTTGGAAAGTGAAATTACATTCTCACTTTATCCACTTTTAGAGAACCAATATAAGGTTTTTGAAATTATAATATGATGATAACACTATTCACTTGTTTAAACATGTAAAATGATAGAGATTTTTATAAATGTGACTTTTCAACTGAGATTAAATTCATGTTGAAGAGAAGTATTAGGCAGATTTTTAGTGAAGGGGAGTTAGAAACAGAATCTATTTAGATAAAACATATATAGAATAATAGATAGAGTTTAATATAAAATTTTTAGGAACAACAGTTTTGCTAAAAATAAATAATTTAAATTATAAAAGTGTCATAGTTTTAGTGAGGAAAAAAACATTGAATTCTAAAAGAAGGTAGAAACACTATAAGAACACTAAATAGATGGAGGAAATTGGATCTATAATTTTATAAAATGGCTTTGGGAGATAATTTTACAAAGTTTCAAAACATTCTTATTGGGTCAGTTTTTAAAAAAAAATTATAAACATATAAGATTCAGTAAATTATTCATATGAAGAGATAAAAGGGTCTAAGGGAGTTGGTTCAAGTTTTATTCACTAATTAGTAATATTGAATTTTCTTGACCTAAAAAGAGTCCCCATGGAAAGGATGTAGGTTCTCACATAGATGTAAAACAATGTAAAAATTTAGTGCCTTGTTAGCTGTAGGATCATTGAATGATTTTGAGTTTTTAATAAATTTTAATATAGATAATAACACATAAATGTTACATGGGATAATTTTAAGGATTTTAAATTATAAAAATATCAATATTGATTCAACCCTATCAGCGGTTTCAATGATCCTATGGAACTTCACATTGAATTGTATTCATAATAAATCTATTTGTTAGCTCAAATCCTTTTACAAATCTTAGATCCCTTATATAGGATCAATAATTTTCTAGAATTTTACTCATGGTAAGCCTACTACCAATTCAAATAGAAAGTACATTGTATTATCAATGGATTCCATATGTACTATATGTATGGATGGAGATGATACAATTAATCAACATTTTATTAATTTTCCATTTGAAAATCATATACGGGGTATTGTATTTGACATATTCAAACATCTAATGAAACATTTCTTAATGTCTTATTGATATATTCTGTTCATTCTTGAAGGATCCTCTATAATATCAGTTGTTTCTTTTATTAATTAATGTTATTTATAATATGTAATATATACTTTGGTGGAATAAAATCACCATGGAATATGAAGATTTATTAATAGTTATATATGTATCCCATACACATATTGTTTGCACGTAAAGATGTTAATAACCTCCATGCGAGCACTATTTCTAACTCACGACATGATCTAACATTCTCAAATAGACTATTTGTTCAAAAATAATATATATAGTAAAAGAGTTCTATTGAACATTTTTGGAATCTAGATATTTTAACTTGGTTTAAAGATAACATAAATGGTGAATTCAAGGGATGTAATGGTAGATCGGGTAGTGTGGGTGTGTTTTTTTATTCAGAGGCTAAATTCATTGGATATTTTCATAATTTGGGTAGTTATTACATTTTGATTGATGGTATGAGGAGATTTAACATTACTTATTTGAGTTTCTCAAATCACAAGTAATGGGTAAACTATTGATAGAGTGTTAATCTTACATATTGGTATATAAAATTAATAAAAAGGATGTGATTTCTCCTAGAAGATAATACTGTAGTGGTTTTTTGAAATGGGTTTCCTCTTTATAATTTATTTTTTTCCATGAATAATTATTTTCATGGCATATTATTGAAGTATTACTTTTAAAACATGGGTTATCATATAATTATTTGAATTATCTTGATGATATATCTTCATAAATATATGTTATTTTTTTAAGGTGACCAAATTAAAACTCATGTACTCTATATTTTGTGATTTTATATCATTGGATAAAGGTTCCCTTTTAGGTTCCTTCAATAAAAAATTCATGATTTATACTGAATAATTTGTGACATTTTTACAAAACACGCAAACATGCATGCACACACACATATACATATTATGTATATAAATGAAATTGAATTTATAAATTTCATCTTATGATTTTTAATATAAATTTTATGTATTTTTATTCATATTTATATTTGTAATATATAAATGTTTAGTGGGTGATACTAATCATCATGTAATAGAATAAAAAATAAATTCCTAAAAGGATAATAACTATTAAAATGAATTATTTATATAGTAGAAATATGAAATTTAGAATGACCATTAAACTAGTTATAAAATTAAATTAGGATTAGAATAAAAAATAAGCATGGGTATAGATATGAGATAGCTTTAACATTCATTAAAAGAAACAACATGTACTATCTAATTTAAAAAACTAAAACTAAAAAATTTTTGGAAACAAGATCAATCCAAAAAATAGATGTGAAATTTTAACTGATGTTTGGAAAAAGTAATAAAATAAAGAAATTAGAGGACATGTGATATTTCTATGCATTTACAAATTGGTCTATGTTATTTGGGTGAGAAAATTATTGTTTCTAAATTTGAAAATGATAACATAGTAAAATATGTTTAATCTATAATAATCAAGACCAAAAAAACAGTAAAATGTTTAGGTTCCTGAAACTCCAAGACTCACAAATAACACCAAGCCTAGGTTGACATTTAATTCACACATGAGATGGTCTCACATGACGCACCTCACCCAAAACCAATGTAAAAAATAACATATATTCAATAAAATTGAAAAATAATATTAGAACCAAACTAAAACCCTCTTATAGGGGATTAACCTCACCATTGTTACAAGGAAGATTCTATTCTAGGAATATACTATCATCATCAAATCTAATTCAATGTAGTCCTTTAATTTTTTTACATAAGGTTCATCAGTTGAAACCTAGAAATTTTCATGAGATTCAAGCACACACGAATGGATTTTTCTAATGTACTAATGGAATATAAGAAATTGAATCTTCGATTAGCATAATGAAATAGCTCCAAATGATGAATAAGAACTTTTTTCTGCATTAATAGGTAATTTCTATCTTATCTTGAGACATACTATTATACCATAACAATTATTTATTTCGGAGGAAGGAGAAAAAAAACCCCAGTGAACTTAATGAATTTCTACGAGAATAAAGAAGATGAGTAATGATAATGATATAATTGTAGGGTACTCACATAAGGGGAAATACATGGATGATAGAGATTACTTGAAAGTATTGAAATGTCTTGTAAAATAATAAAATTAGTGGATGTGTGGAAAAACTAGAATGATTGTAATGAAATCAAGTACATACATCTAAAATTCTTCAATGATAAATCAAAAAAGAAAAAAAATACATGATAGCCACAAGATCATGGACATTAATGTCTCACAATAAAGTAATGTGGATACATAGTTGATGTAATGAAATGTGTAATATTATAGGATTGAGTAGGATGGTTAGTTAACAAGAAAAAAACAAGCATACCACATAATATATACTATTTTAACATAATACAATACATCTAAATTAATAATGTAAAATTAAATAGATAACACCATGAATTTAAATTCTCAGAAATATGAAATACAATTTCACAAATCCTTACATTGTAAAATAAATTCACATGAATATCTTATGATTCTACACCACCTATATCCACTGATTTGAGAAATAATTTTAATTTCCTAAATAATCTAAGAGTAAAATAGTATCACCACCTTAGCCACCACACTGGTCCAGTTGTTCTCTATGAGAATGATGATGATATAAAACATCCCAAATACAATATAATTAAAAAACACTCTAATAATGGTAAAAATAAACTCTAATTTTAAAACAAATTATAAATTGATCTTACCATTATGAACAAGTAATTTAAAATTCACTTACCTAATCATAAATCTAAATAAATGCCAATAAATATCTGATAACAGCTTACCATTGTTGAAAAAATCAAAAAACAATATAGTACCACTTCAATTAGAAAAATAACATAATATAAATACAAAGGAATGAATATTAACTCAAATATAAAATAGTTCACATGATTCCATTATTAACAGGGGATTACATAGAATGAAATATGAATACTGAAATATCTATATAATCAAGGATTTGAGTGAGATAAAATACATGGAATCTAAACTAAATGGTCGATTTTTTTGTATTGAATAAAAATTATTCATGTTATGTAAGTCTATAGGAAACCCATAAAAAATATCATTATGCATTGAAACCAATGAAATATATAATATAAAAAGAAGAACATATCCATACCTTATAACATAGTTGTTTGAATCTTCTTTATCCAAACACAAGTTTGATTATGATGAGTGAGAAATAACCAATTGGTTCTTTCCTCTTAAGTATATCCATGTGTTAAAAATAACACAACATATTTTCTAGATCCTCCATGAAACCATAATATTCAAATACCTATTGAATAAAGGAATGAAATATAATATATCTTTGATTATAAGAATTAATTGATGTCTTGAACACTGTTTTAGGCCTTCTAATTATTTAAATAGGCCTCTATGATTCTCCCCAATCTTTATGAAATCTATTTGAATGTTATGAAATGTTTGAGTAATGCCATCAATTATAATCTATTTAAAACCCTTGAGTGGTAATATTAATGAATTTATCATTTAAATTAATAGTATAATCTCCCAAACATTTCATCATAAGAAATGTATATTTGTATGATATATTGAATTAAAGATGAGTACAATGTTAAAACATAATAGATGGATGTCTAAAAAATTCTAGAATTCAAATTGAATTATAGAATATGATCCATCATATCATAACAATTATGACATGGTATTGTGATATAGTCATATCATAAAATATGATAATCTAGCAAGTGCAATGATATATCTATATCATGACTTAAAATATATGTGATGCCCCAATTGTCAATTTTATGTGGGCGTACATATTGGTATGTTTATCGCCTTCTGCTAAATATATTTTGGGTTCAAAAAGTTTAAATTTTGGGATTTTTTCTAGGTTGTACGATTAAGGAACACAGATAGTTTTACCATGCCCCTTAACTGGAAAATCGTTCATCTCAAAATAGTGGGTATTTTCAAGGTTAGTCCATGTGAATATCAAAATAGTGTGGATCTACACGGTTTGGGAATATTTTATTTAACTATGTGAATAAACGACAAATCTTGCATGAACATGGGAATTTTAATCCTTCATCCATCTATTTAATTGAGGTTTCTCCCCTTAGATCCTCCCCCCTTCAGACCCCACACCTTGGATTCCTTTCCCAACAATTTTTGGCTCCTCTAATGCTCCTCCAATGTAATTTCATGGTGGTTACCTAGTGTCTCTTGACCATATTCTAACGGATAAGTCTCCCTTCTCCTTATTCTGTGGGATCATTTTCTTTTTCCTCTAATCCTCTAACCCCTATTGTTATATTTGGCCAATTCACATGTGTAGGGTTTTGTTAAATTTGGGATTTTAGTTTTTAATGGTTATGAGATATATTAGGAGTCTCTTTCTAGTTTTTTCCATCTATGGAAACATAATTCAACCATATGAGGTAGGTGTTTCCAATTGTTTTCCTTTAATTTAAGTCTTTCATGGTTGGTTTATGATCTTAATACATTTTGATTTTATGTGTTGATGTATATAATACCTAGTTTTAATTTTATAATCGTTTTCTATTATTTGGTGTGTTTTTCCATTGGGATAATTGGGTTATATTCAAAGTGAAATGAAACATGGTTTTGAAATGGTGTTTTATTCATTCAACATGTTTGATAAAATGAAAATAAGGTTTCTCTTTATAAAATGCACCTTTTTTGGGATTTAGGAAAAATGGGGGATCAAAAGAGGTCTACATTTTGATTTTAAAGGGTTTTATTATTTTTAATAAGTAGTTTGGTTTTGTGAAGGGAAAATAGAGTTACCCTTGAAATGTATGTTTGTTTGTGGAAGTATTTATTATTTCTATTTTAATTTTCTAAGAATTAAAAATTAATTTAAAAAAGTATTCCTAAATTTATATGTATGGTATATGTTAATGGGGAAGGCTTGGATAAATCTTGTGATGTGATATCTATTATTCCCTTATTAATCCTCCTTGTTTATTGTTCATTTGTATTATTATACATGTTATATAATATCTATATTGATTTTTATAATGTGCTTATGTGTTGGGGATCACATTAAGGAAGGGGTGGGAGGTCGGAAGGACCAGATTGTGTTGTTAGCCGTTGGATATTGTGATTTTCATGTGAGGAAGTTATTATTCATGGAACATTGATAGAGCTAAAATTTTAAATGTTTGGTATTTTTATTTCAATTAATTTATCCCAAAATATGTTTTATTATTTGTGGAATTGTTTCTTTTTTAAAAGATTCATGTTTTTTGAGATAAATATTCAAAATACCATATTTCCTTAATTTTAATATTTTAATATCCCTTTTCTATTTTGGGCATAAATTTTATAATACTGATTCAATTTTTTATATTATGCCTTTATAAACCCACAGATTATGGGCTTAAATGTTTTCAACTAGGCCAAGTGTTGACTCGAATATCTTAATTCCCTAAAAAATCACTCAATTTGGATAAACATTTTTGGATGGAATTAAAAATACTTAAATAAATATGGATTATCATGGCCTACATATGTCAAAATGAGGTGATTTAACCTGGAAACAGGAGAGGAATTGATGGTTTATCTCTATAGTAAATAACATATACAAATGAATTAAATTAAATGGTCATCTACTTAGTGGAATTTAATGAAGCTAAACCGATTCATCAGAAATAAAAATGTCACTTCATTAATCCATTTAAAAAAACTAACAATGTCTCAAAGAAGCTAAAATTATATAGTGGGAATGATAAATAAAATGTGAAAAATATTTATGAAGAAAAATCAGCATTATCCACCTAATATAAGGGAATATTTGATAAAATTATTCATGAGGATAGATTCTAGACAGAACATTTTCCACCCATTTTCCTTTATATTTTCATCGACATTTCATTTCAAAATACATTTTGATTGAAGTAGAGTGTTGTTATGGAAAATATATGTGGGATTATAGGAGTTAAATTTAATATTATCAAGCCATGAAGGGCTATTATGCATTTAGTGGTGGGAAGTGGATATCTAAGGACAACTCTCTTTTGAGTAAGTGTTTTTCTTTGTTTTCCTTTTCATTTCCTAGAAACAATTTTTCTTGAATGAAGAGGTACATTTTCTTTCATGAATTAATTTTTTGATAATTTAATCTGAATTTATATTTAACTTATGAATGTATATTTATTATTATCATTATTTATTTTTTTGGGTAATGTCTCCCTATTGAGCACAATGAGTGTAATCCGTTTTGGTTGCTAGGAGGTCTTTGAGTAATCTGATCACATTAATAAGAGGATCAACACCCATTTTTGAGGTGTCAATATGGTTTATAGTTAAAATATATGTATATCTTGAGATATTTAAGAATAAACTAGGAAATAAAATGCTATTATTCATTTAAATAGTGATAAAAGGATTCTTTGAAGATCTATTATTGTTAACCGCTTCTTTCGTTAGTATGAAAATTTTAGTCCAGTTTGCCTCTATTATCTAATCACTAATTTTGATTTATTATTTTAATATAATTTTCATTAATTTAACATTTTTTTATTAATTTTAATCCCCAATTTTAGTTTTTAAATTTGATAAATACATGTTTATAAATTTATAGCTTTACAACTTATTCTACATCCTCCTCAGGAGACAACCCATGGTCTCCACTATGCTAAATTTTTAGTAAAAATTATTGACTGGGATAATGTGATTGAAAACCCCATTGTAACCAACCTATTTTATTATTATATTAATATAACTATGTTTATATGTAGGAATTATTAATATATTTTAAGGATAGTTGAGGTTTAACACTTTCTAGTCCTCATAGTTGTACATATTCTTGGATTAGGGGTTTGTCACCAAGGAGACTACTTTGAGATATTCAGTGAATGGATGTGATAGAATTATCTTTCCTAAAGTTAGGTCCACATTATGTTTCATTTTTAATCCTAATTATCCCCATGGTGTTTTCCTATGCAATATATAAAATTTTATTCATTTATGCTATATATTGTCATGTGTTATGTTTATTACATGGATGAATATGTTTGATGTGTTGACACTCTTATGGTTTAGTCATGTTGTTGATTATTTTTATTCAATTTGTTTATTTGATTTTTTTATACCCTTCTGTAGTTCATTTTCTTCAATATACCCCATGTTTCATTGTTTACATTGATGTGGGATGGAGAAAATATTTTAAAGCAATTAGGGGAAACCTTTTTTTGAGTAGAATTCATAATTTGTATGGTTCTAAAATGTTTTAAATCATATGTGAGTTTATTTTGAAACAATTTATTATTTTAAATTTTAGATGGTTAACAATTTGAATTGGTATTGTTTTTTGGTGAGACCTCTTTATTGAATGTTTTGTAAAAAAATTTATTTGATAAAGTGTGTGTCCCAAGTTTTGTTTACCACTATACTATGTAAATTAAAATTGAAATATAATTTATTATTTTATTTCCAAGAATGTTGTCTTGATTTATTTTATTAAAGGAATTAATATTACTTGTGGTTCAATCCTACTAGCTTCTCTCACACCCTACATACTCACATTGGCGGGAATGTATTCTTCATGTCTTGTAAATGTTCCTCAAGGTTTTAGATTATAGTTTGGATTTAGATCGATTTTACTTGGGAAGATGGTGTTTTACAGACGATGGTTGTGGACATATGGTCATATAGATTTGTTGATCAAACCTTTGGTTTCATGGAACCAGTTGGATCCATATTTGTATCATCATCATCATTAATTATTTTTTAATCATATTTTGTAGTTTTATGTCTCTTATTGGTTATTTATGTATATGAGATGTGTCTTTGTATGTTTGGAAGTTATTTGGGGTTCCTTTAGGGTGAAACCATCCTTAATAGTTATCTAAGTTACCCTTGATTCTTAATTTAAGCTTGTGGGGATCACGGGCAACCCCCTTTCATGTGAAGTTCTGTCTTGGTAACATGAAGGAGGGACTTCTAATGTTGGTTCCATACAAAATGGAATCATAGGAACATTATTTATTAATTTGGGTTTTCTCGGGTTGTCTAGCGAATAGGATTATCATTGTCTCTTAGGTAGAGTGTATGATAATATGCCTAGTCACCTCTTTGTCACACAAAATGTAAATTTACCATGGTTTTATATAGTTTGAGTTTTGATGATTAGTTCATATTTGGATGATTTTGATGAATTTTGGATATTTTCTGATGATTATTTTATACTCGTTGTGTGTCCAATGATTTTGGGGGTCAATTTGTGTTTTGGGGTAAAAATTGCTGAATTGGAGAGGGTTGCATGTCTAGCACATACAGTCTTGAAAACCATGTGGTGCCCATATGACATGGTTCTAAAACCATTATATTGCATGTTACATGGTTGGAACAAAATTTACTAGTCATTTCGGAAAAACAATGAACAATACGTTTTCCCCTATGAAATTGGGGTTTCCCTTCCTTTTATTCTAGATTGACTCCAATGGGTTAATCTATTGCTGTAATATCATAAAGGGGAGTTTTAATTGGGATTTTTCGAAAAATTTTGTGGTGAATATGGTTTGGTATTATATTTGTGTTGGTATGCCTGATATTTTCACTTCACTACTGGAAATATGACTTTTCCCAACGCTTCTATACCAACGGTTTGTAAAAACCATTGGTATAGGTTCCCTTTCCCAACGGTTTGGCCAAACCGTTGGTAAAGGGTATGTCTTTCCCAACGGTTTGGCCAAACCGTTGGGAAAAGTCCCTTTTGTGACCACCTTTCCCAACGGTTTGGCCAAACCGTTGGGAAAAGTCCCCTTTGTGGCCACTTTTCCCAACGGTTTGGCCAAACTGTTGGGAAAGGGTATACCTATCCCAACGGTTTGGCCAAACCATTGGGAAAGGGTGCCCGAACAATCAACCTTCGCCCAGAATGAAATTCCAAGCTCAAAATCTATACCAACGGTTTTTACAACTGTTGGTATAGATCCATTGATTTCTTATCAGTTCTTCTTACCAAGAACATTATATAAATCAAACTTTAAAATAATTATGAGAATACATATATATATTTATGTAATTATGTTCACAAAAGTCATGTTAGGTTAGTGGTTAAGTCGTTCAATGATAAACTAGGGGTCCTGGGATCAAATCCCAGCGGATGTTTTTTTGAAATACATATACCAACGGTTCCATAACCATTGGTATATATTTCCATATTACTTATACCAACGGTTTTCCCAAAACCGTTGGTATAGACCTATCCCAATGGATTACTTGGAAGAGGTTCTCTAAACCGTTGGTATAGGCTATACCAACGGTTTGGAGGCCTATACCAACGGTTCCAAACCGTTGGTATAGGTTAGTTTTCTAGTAGAGCCTGGGGACGTTTATTTGAGAGATTAAATTTAGTTTCCAAAATTGAAAATAAGTGTCCTTTTTTGAAAATTGTTTCTTAGTAAATTTGAAACCATGTGTGTTTTGTTATAAAACCTAGATAATGAAAAATTTATTAGTTGAAAAGCACATGGTTAAAAAAGTGGAATTTTCTGAAATACTGTCATTATTAAAGTTGTTATTTTAAGAATTGGTTGACAAAACTGTTTTTCTTGAGATGGTTTATTTTAAAGTGGAGTCTTGAATTTTTTTGGGAACGTAGTGTGGGATATCCATTTTTATGAAATTTTATGGGGTGTTTTAAAATCAGGGGGTTGATCGTTAGTTTGAGTGACTTTTTAGAATAGTGGGTGTTAATATTTGGTTGAGTTTTTAAGTAAAGTGGTGGAAAAAAGTTGAGATTTCAAATGATATTTTAAATGTGATTTGATTTTTTCGAATGATTATTTGAAATAGTATTGTTATTTGTTCCTTTGGTTATGATAATAATATTTTTGTTTGTGAATAATGGTAGATTGAGCTCATGTCTTGTGTTTTTTAATGTTACTCCTGGAAAAGTCTTGATTGAATAATGATTAAACATCCTAGGGGTTATCCTTCGGTGGTTTTATTCTGAGGTTTTAAACATCCTATAATCTAGATTCATTTTTTGAGTGATCTATTGTTTCAAAATTTCATAATGTTATTTTTTAACCAATGAATTCTAGAATGTTTGGGTTCTGAAATGTGTTCAAGGTTAATTTATTAGTTCATAATTAAATATGACTTTTCACTCGCAATTCTCTGTGATACCTGGAATGAAATGTAGTGATAAATTTTAATGGTTGATTGAAATTTGGACATGTAATTTTAATTGGGTTATGACCTCGTTTGGGTCATGAAATGAAGTTGAAAGTGTGAATTTAAACTCCCAAATGGTTGTCATGGGTTATCTAAGATGTGATTTAATACTCCAAAAGTTTTTGAAATTGTTTGATTTTTTTAAAAAAAGGTGTGATGATTTAAAATGTTTCAACCTCGGTTGGGTGATGATGTGAAATTTTCAAGGGATATTTTAATCCTATCAATGGTCTCAAAGTAAAAATTATTTGGTAGTTGAAAAATTTATTCTTTGGGATTTTGAAAACTTATTTTGAAAATGTTTTTCAAAATGTTTTTCTAGATTTCAGTTTTGAAATAATAGTTCAAAGTGTGACCCCAACCATTGAAAATTGTAACTTTATGAATTTTTATATATTTAATTGGTAATTTTTGTTTTAATTCACTTCCAAAATAGATTTTAGAAATGATTTTTAATGTTATTTTGGCATAGAAAGTCTTTTTTCATTGATTATTTTTGGGAAAACATGTTGAATGATACCAAAATCAATTTTTTCATGTCAAGGTACCTTTTAGTAAATTGATCCATTTCAAGGATTCATAAAAGGGGGTTATTTCCTAGAAAGGTGATTTCAAGTTTTTGTTAATTTAAACCATTTGGGATAATTTTTTTAATTTCTTATTTCTATTTCGGTTTTTGAATTCTTATAGATAGTTTGCATACGTTACATCTTGGGATATGAATTGGGTATTTTTTATTAAGTACATTCCTTATTCATAATTTGAAATTGTTTATAGACTCTAGTTTATTCTTGTGCCTACAATATTTTTAAGTATAGTTTCTTATTGATGTTTCTAAAATAATCATTCTGGTTAATACTAGGGTAATTAAGGAATATGTCTCTTTTGTTCATATAAGTAGTCAATTTTTCTAGTTTTGTGGGTTTTACTATTGGTGGGTTTTTTTATTGGGGTTCTAGAGTATCCCTAGAGTATGATGACTCGGGTAAATGGACCATGTCATCTCTTGATGTGGAATTCCTTGAAGTTTCCTATTGTGGTGGTTATTTTTAAGCTTGTAGATGGATCGACTATGTGTGTGATGATCTGTTTGGATTGTTTCCCATTTAAGATGTGAGAGTTTGTTTTAAAGTGCTATTTTGAATTTTTTTGGATATTTCTCCTATAATTTAAGTTTATTTTTATGGTGTGTTCTTTTTTACACCATTAAAGATATTTTTAAATAGCGGGGATACACGTGTCCGGACTCCATTTATCTTTGGATCTTGTACTGGTGACTGTGGTTGTGTTTTTTTGTATAATATTTCTATCCTTGTTGATTTAGTGTTTTGGTATTAAGGAATCCTCATTTTCATATACAATCTTATGAGGGACTGCTCTAGTGGTCTATTTCCAAACTCAACTCACATTGTAGAAGGTTTTTTTATTGTTCATTTTTACATTGGTTATGAATCTAGACTTTTTGTTGGAAGAATAATCCATGGTGGGGATTTTATGACACCACTAGTGTCACTATTATACAGGGATAATTTTTTGATGGATTATCTCCTAGATTTAGAGGAATTTTTGAAGAAAAAATTGAATTCTAGGACTTTTTCTAGGTCGTACGGTTAAGGTGCATGGTTAGTTTAAATGTGCAACCCATGATACATAAAACAATGGGTATCTGTAGGGTTTGTGCATTATTTTTTTAACCATGTGATTTAACCATGAAAACCACCAAAATAGGGGAATTTTACTCATTTATCCTTCTTTTAAATTGGTGTTTCTCCTCTAGGATTTCCCCCATTTGAACCCCACACCTTCGACACCTCCCCAGCCCTTCTGGATCCACCAATTCTCTTCCAAGGCTATTTAATATTGGTTTCATAGGGATTATTCACTTGGTTCAAACGTATAGGGATTACATATCATTATTATATGGTTTTATCTCTTCTTCCCTATTATTCTATAACCATAATGTCCATTTTTGGAAGATCTTAATGTCTTCAGTTGTGAAACATTGGAGATTTCAGTTTGTAATAATTGTGAGTTATATTAAGAGCCTTTTTCGAGTTCATTTAATTAAATGGGACATTATTCCACCACATGAGGTATGTGGTTCTTATTATTTTACTATTATTTAATATTTTCATGTTTTATTGGTCCTTTAAATGTGTTTTTATATATCTTATTTATGTATATGATAGCTAATTTGGATTTATAAAAGGTTTTTCATGCATGGTTGGGTTTTACCTTTGGAAGAAGTGGGCGATTTACATAATGAAATGGATATTGGTTTAGGAACTATGTTTTATAAATTCATCATGATAGATAAAATTACATGTAGGCATTTCTTTAGGAATTATACATTTTGTTTTCTTGATTTAGGTGTCTTTGGGTTTTCAAAGTGGGATCTATTATGTTTTTAAATGGGTTTTTTATTTTTAAGGGCTGATTTGGTTTTATAAATTTAGAATGGAGTTTCCATTGACTTATTTTGTTTTTATTGGAAGTTTATGATTTATTCTATAATTTTATGTGAATTCCAAATTATTTTAAAAAGGTGTTTCCAAAGGAATGTGTATTGTATATGATAAAGGTGAAGGCATGGTTGTTACTTGTGATGTGATGTTGATTGTGTACTTATTGAGCCCCCTTGGTTATTGTTGATTTTTATGTGTATCTTTGTGCTATATGGTTTATAATGAGGTTAATAATGTTATTATATGTTTGTGACCTATTTAAGGGTCATGCAGGAGGTCGTTAGGAAGTAATTGTGGAGTTATCCCTAGAGCCCTATTATTTTCAAGTGTTGATATTACTATTCATCACCCACCTCCATTATTATTCCATAGTGAGGCCAATATTTTTAGGTTGTAATTATTGGGACATTTATAGTATTATAGAGTTATAGAACTGGCCATTCCCCCCCCCCCAAGTTGTACATATTACTGTCTTTAGTTTTTTTTACTGAGGATACTTCTTAGAATGATTATGTGGATGAATGTGTGACAATTATATTTCTGATAGTTAGGTCAATTTTTACTTATCTTCTGCTATTCTATTAGTCCTCATGGGTTTTCCTCATGATATATATCATATTTTATGCCTTTTTTATATTTTGGCAAGTGTGATATTTATTTTTTAGATGGAATTTTATGATGTGTTGATACACTTGTGGTTCAGACATGTTGTTGAATAATTTTGATCTCTCTATTTATTTGATTAATTTATGACCTTCTATGTTTGTTTGTTTTTAACTATAGCCCTTTTCCCCTCATTTATCATTATGTTGAAAATTTAAAATATTTTAATGGAAAAATCAGAAAATAGATTTTAGAGTTTCATGATATTGAAATATTTTAAAACTTGTATGGGTTTATTTTTCTAAGGTGTGGTATTTTATAAAGGGAAATGGTTAGAACTTTGAATGCACATGGTTCTTTTAAAACATCATTATGGAATGTTTTATGAAAATTTGTCATTGATAATGTCCATTTCACATTCATTTTTTACCACTTTACTATGTGAAGTAAAATGAAAGCCTATTTTGACTATTACATCGTGACTAGTGTGCTTATTTTTGTTTATAAAATGAATGAATTGGACACATGGTGGTGTCCTAATAGATTCAGTTCACGCCCTACACACTCATTTTATGGGAATTTAGTTTTCATGTCTCTTGAGGGATCAACAGGATTTTGGATTTTATGTTTGATGCAATTATATTTTTGTTGGGAAATTGGTGTAGTACTGATTATGGTGGTGACCATAGTGTCACGCTGAGTTAGTCATCAGGACATCAATTTCATGGAACCAATAGGATCGAGCATTGTAATAGCTTCTTCAGTATTTAATCATTAGCTTATATTGTATTTTTATATCTATTATTTGTGTTTTATTAACATAATATTTTTCACGGAATGTGTTGATGTCTTTATTTGGTTCTGTTAGGGTGAACCCGTACCCAATGGTTATGTATGATACACTTGATACTTTTCATCATCCTAGAGGGATCAGGGATTCTCCTAAGCTATGTGGTGGGATGGATCGAGAATATGATGGATGTATATCCCATGTTGGTTCATTATAGTATAGAAACAAGAAGTTATTATTTATACCTTGGGTTGATATATGTCATATATATGACATCCTCATATCTTACAATATGATATAGCTGAAAACATTATATAATTTATATTGTCCTAAGGGAATATATCCAAAACTCTACCACTTTCACTAAAGCAACATAGATTTTGTGCCATTTTACATTATATCATGTCATATATAAAAACATATGAAAAAATATATAGAACTATTTTTTAAAATTTCTAGAAATATTTCTAAAATATATCAAAAAATTTAACATGTATCACATCATAAGAAATATTTTTTGGTTATACATCATAAACTTATTTTAGATAAACTATAAAACAATACTAGTGTATCTTTAAAAGTTTCATGAAATTTATTCCTAATTTAGATAATTAAAAATTGTAACCCCATTAGTATTCATAACATTGAAAACAAATATGAATTCTGAAATTCAGAAATGTAATAAAAGAGTTGACTCTAGTAAAGCATCAGTGCTATTCAAGCTATAAAGTGATCTGAAGTGACTTATATCTTACACTACTATCCCAATACCTATTTTCTATATTTTTATCATATATATAATATTAATAATCAGATGATCAATTTATTCAAGTCATTAGAAAACCATATTGTATGTATCATTTTAATAAAATATTGCTACTCATACGTGCTCGATTCTATGAGTATATACTGACCGTATTGATAGACACATGGCATGCCATTCACATTAATTGATGGGAAAATAACATTACCCTAACCTATTCGATGATAAAATCACCTCTCTCTAATTTAGTTTTGTTTGTAAAATTCTTTTATATATATATATTTAGGTCCTATATGTTATACTTATTATATGAGAGGAAAAATACCACCTTGAATAAACTCAATGGATGATATTGTCTAAAACAAACCCTATAACCCTATAATTAGCTCAAGATCAAAGAATTAATAATGGTATAAAATCACAAAGGATATCATTGTAGTTATTTCATCAAATAATAGGTAATGCTGAAATAAAAAATATGGAGCATTCACCCCTAATATTCCAAAGACATAGTCTATACCACTCCATGTTATATACATTGTTGGTGATCTTGTATATAAATTTTTTTTTGTGTCTCATGGATATATTTCATATATCTATAGGATGTCCTACCAAAAATAAACAAAACATTTCATAATAAACAATAATAATCTATGAAAATTATGAGTTACAAATCACTCACATTTATACTATTAGATGATATATATAATTTCACTTCATGAAACACATACAGCCTATATGAATGAATAAAAAATTAGAGTCTTACTTTATATAAAATGATACATTTAATTATATTCCAAAAAAAGTTAATAATATACTAAAAACCCAACCTAAGTTCTAGTCTCAAATCCCATATAAAATAAATATTGAATTCCATTTTTGCTGAATTTTTAGGATTTTGTTTAATATCTTACATCTCACTATAATTCTCTTCATATTTATATATTAGAATCTGATAAAACACTACCACAGAACTCCGTTAGTGGGTAACACCTATTAAGAAAGACACATTGAATAAATGTTTGACTAGGAATCATATTTTTTATGCTTAAATTTTAACAAAGTATCCAATCTCATTGATTTCATAATATCAAATGATATAGAATTAATAAATTCTATTTTCTACTATAATAATTTCTAATTTTATCATCAGCATATTGAAACTTTCCCATTCTGCCTTTTCTTTTAGATGATTAGTTTAAAAAATTTAAATATTTACATTAATTTCACTACCAACATACCTTAAGCTATTTTTGTAAATAAAGTAACATTCACTTTTAATTTTTATCGGTATAGTCTTTTATTGATATATATTGAATTTATCTAAATCAAATAATAATTCCACTTGTATGTTAGAAACAATATTTTCTACAAATTAGCAACCTATGTAAAAAAATCCTTTATTTTATATAAATAACTCTTATTTCCTATTCTTTATTTTTCTTTGAAATAAATTATTATCAATTATGTAATATATGAAATTCTATGATTTTGGATAAAATTTATTAAAATAAAACTATATTGATTAAAATATTCTACTAATGGATGGTCAAAAACTGTTACAACAAATTTTAACAAATATATTAAATAAAACACTTTTATCCAATATAAAACTCAATTTTACCTTGTTTCCTTTGAAACGATATTATATAACTGAAATAAACAAAACCACACATATCAAAACATCATCTTCTTTATTGATAATAACTGACTATTTTAAAATTAAATGTCTTATCATATAATAGTAAAAGAATATAATAATAAGAAAATATGTATTATTGAACCTTCATAGCTATAATGTAATCCACCAAATAAAAATAATTTATATAACAATTTCTTACACAATCTATTTAATGGAAAATTTATTCTCTAACATTTAAATCTCCAAAAAATATTTACCTCTGGAAAATTTACAACTCTTTTAAAACATATTGTTGGTAACACACACCATTCGAAATCTAACACTTTGATTTTTTTAATATTATACATGACATGGAATATCAATTGGGTTTTTGTCAAACATATAGGTAATTTAATAAATTCATCCTCATGTGGAATTTTTTTTAAAATGGAAAAAATTCGCCTATTTTTTAATTTTAGCAGTAGGTTTGTAATAATTTTAATGTCTACTAAATGAAACATTTTTTTAATTTCAAAAATACTTTTTCTTCTTTTAGTTTTATGTTTGATCCTCATTTACTATTAATGAATTACTCAGACCTAGACCTCAAATTTCATTCTTATATATCTTAAAAATATTGAGGAGACCATGAAAATTTTGTTGAACTCATTCATATTATAATTAATAGAAAATTTATTGACACTTTTTTTATCTGAATGAAGAATTAAGTCTATATGATTATCTAGTCTTAAATGTGACCCCAACCTCTCTATGCCATTGGTGTTACCAATCATATTTCTCACAAGATTGGAGACTAAATTCCCTTCAAATTTATTATATATATATTATTCCTTTTACGTCATATACCTCTCATGGATAGATTTTTCTTTATAGAGACTTTTGAGATTACCCATCATCATGAACATGTCCATATTCTCATGTTGGTTTTAAACATTCGACTCTATAGTCTCTAAGATGAGAGCATACATCCAAAAAATAATTCAATTGATTAATATAAGATTTTATACATTTTTTAATGGATTCACCTTTTCGATATGTGGAAAGGGTTTATATAAATTATATAATATTTCTTTTTACTTAATAATAATTCCTATGTTTCTATAACATTATGGGAAGTTTCATCCATTTCGCTTTTATTTCCACAAGATTTATCTAAAAGTAATGTTTCAGGATGATGGTTCCATTTTATCTATAATAACATACTTTTTTTTGGTAGAGTATCATGTGTCACATTCATTTCAAAATTATTTTCATTAAATATTGTTCATGTAATATGATATCATCTTTTCATCACATCACATCCATTAGTGGGAAATCATTCATATTTTACTATTTTTTATGTCACCTTATCATTTATCATATTCCTTTTTTTAGGTGGACCTTTATTCTTGTAGTGAACTGACTCAAATTTCTAAAGAATACTCATATAAGAACTTATGTTGGTTATAATTCTATTCCTCAATCCATAAAGATTGGTAACTAGTGTTATTGGTCTCAATTTTTTATTAGTAAACAATTTAATCTCTTTTAATAATATAATATGTCATGACATGGTTCCTCTGATGGACATTCTTGACTCATCCCTATGTTTCATATATCCAAAATAAATACCTAAAACACCCAATAATAAGTGAACAAAATAATATGACTAAACATGACATCTCTATATTAATTAAACTAACACATATATCAAGATCTATATTTTAGTATGTACTCAAGAGAACATTAAATTACATATATTAAACATATATTAAAATGAGTGGTTTATGTGCAAAGATAATATCTCAAATAAAACATGACCTATAAACTACAAATACCCTACAAGGAAACTAAATACTCTTCCTTCTAAGAAAATATTTCCCTAAACACAATGCTGCTAAAGACCTTCTAGAGAGAACCTCAAATGAAATAAGATGTACAATAATTAAACCAAAATTTTCATGAAGGGTGTGAGCATAAACACTCAAAATATAACCAACAATGGTTTCTCAACTAAAACATGAATAAATATGTTGATGTAATGAAAATGTTTTTTCATCTAAAATAATACAAAAATATAGTATTATATGCACTCAACAAAATAAAAAACAAAATAAGTGTAAAACTTATCATATAATCATACTAACTATAATAATCAACACCCTAAACCAATATGACCTATACCTCTACAATCTTTCTTTGAGCCTAGTTCTCAAAATATGATATGACCTAGTAAGATCCATAATGATACTAATTATAAAGAATAAAACACATGGTAGTTAGGGTATCAAACCCATGTTTTAGAAAAAGGGAAGGGGTGTATGAGATTCACAACACTACTGATCCAACCCATGGGAATAGGGGATGAGGTATAATTAGTCATCACATTACAACCCATACCATGAAGATCATAAAGGAAACAACATACATAACCCATGAAAATATCATAATAAATTCTATATAATTCATACATGTCATATATATAGGTAATATCCTTTAGGTGACGATCGTATACACAAAAATCCCAAAAGAAAACAAAATTTAGCAATTAGAGAAATCCAAAAAATTGGTCACACGTCCTCATCTGTTTCCACCTACCATGCTCTATCCAATAATTTTAGTTCAACCATCAATCATTAAAAATTGCACTTAACCTATCTTTCAACCATGAAGTGTGTTTAGGTACCCATGTTATCCTAAGATGTGTGTGATTACAACTCAATAGGACACCATAAATATAATCCCTAAATATATCTCTTTTGGGAAAAATATCATGCTAATGTTTATAGAAAATAAAAATGGAAAAAAATAAATAACACCATTGATCCTTATATTCTATGGTGAAACTCTGGATCAACCATAACCACTTTATGTAGTTTCCATTGGCTCAAAACATTTTTGGTCATATGAGTAAACATGATGTGGGGAAATTTGTCTCACCAAAAAATCACACATATAAATAAGATGGGGAAGCATGGACTCTCCATTAATCTCCTATAATATTATTGGGGAAAATTTTCTTAGATGGTATTATTATATATAAATAATTAAGAATAATTACATCTCATTTAGAAATATCATACAATAATATGGGGGTCAAAATTGTAATATAAGGGATAAATATTCTAGTGGAAGTGTATCACACCCATTATTCTCATAAAATAATCTTAAGAAAAAATACTGTTTCTAATAATCTCATATATAAATAATCTAGGGGAAGTGTATCCCACATGGTAATATCATATAATAATATAGGGGTAAAAGTAAAACCTAGTAAAATAAAAAATAAATAATCCAACATTTAATTTATAATCATCAAATACATGGTGAATCCTAGGAAATGTACATTCATTTAATAGAAAAACAATTAGTATTGGTCACCATTTGGGTCACCTCTTTAAATTTCATTTTCTCCAAAAGACTTTTCACCTAACCAAGTATCCAATGTCAAATATTACACTCATTAATGGGAAATATATGGAATAAAAAAGGGTTATTCCAAGAATATATAAAATTTAATTAATTTATTGATGTTTTAAATCAAGTACAGGTTTGGTCAGTGCGACAACACATCATTTTCCTATGTAAATGAAACAATACCTTTGGTATACCTTAAAGAATACCTTATTAAGTCAGTGAATCACTTCCTTTGTTTTTTTGGAAATCACAATACAGATCATATGCACTTGATTGAACATATACATTTTTTGTAGTTCTGTTTATACAAAGTAAATTTTTAGTGACTAAAATACAATGTAAATTAATAAGATTTTTGAAAATACAGTGGTATGAAATGTACTGATATATTACATTCACCAAATTCAAGAGAATTATATGGGTGAATGTATAAATCATCAGTAGATAAATTGAAATATAATTTTCATCAGTAGATATTAAATATTATATTGATGCTATTATAATTATCTCTTTGATTTACAAAATTCTAGCACATGAGTTTGTTACGACGATGTCTATAAATAGATCAACACTTCAATCTTAAAAAATCTATGGAATAGAGATTTTAAATTTATTGTTCATTTTTAGGTCATGAAATTTATTGTTACCAAGAGAGACTCTAATTTTGGTAATTGATTTCATCCATTATTTTTATTACTAAGAGATACATTTCTTGATGATTTTTTGTGATTCACATAGTATTTTGTATGTATTTGTTATGATAATGTTTATTTAATGTTTTGGAATTATGGGTATTAGAATAAAGAGTGTTTTAGTCTAGAACACTATATCTACTAATAGTTTATGCTAAGTGATTCTATATATAGGAAGATATACCATCCATTAGGTTTAAAATTAGTGACAATTTCAAATAGGTTAATAATTATGGATACCAAAAGTCGGGACTAAATACTTAACAAGAAATGTAATGTTTGTGATTTTAATATTTACCTTTAAAATAGTATTTGGTTTTTTAATCGATACTACAAGTATTGTTTTAAATGATATTTTGTATTCATATTTTAATTACCACTTTAGTTTAATTCTCAATTTCTTCTCTTTAGATGTCTTATATAGAATTTTCATAATGTTATTACAAACATATTTCCTCCATTAATACATTAGTTTCAAGTTGATATTTTCAGTATAAGAACTATTTTTTTAGATTTACTGGTATTTCATAAAACCATTAATGTTTAAATCTAAGGCACTAATATTTATAGCTTCTTTTTAAAACTACAATTCACCCCCTCTAGTAGGTTTTCTACTTTGAATCCATATGGGAACATTTGGTACCAAATCTTGATTCTACATGATTCTGATATTTCCTTATATTTCCATTAGTTAATTTTATTTCATCTTATTTTCCATAAACTAACTATATTGTTATAGGAAATAGTACTTTTTTAATGGCAGGGTTTATGATAGGAAAACAAAGAAATATAAAATTTAACAAACCCCCTATTGTTGGGGGATATTATTATAAATAATAGTGTGATAATTAAAAGTCTTATATCATTAATAATAGATTTTTTTATGATAAATGGTAGTTCTAAATTACTATGGAAATATGTTTTTCGTTTTTATTGAGAATAAAATCAGGAATATCGTGTAAATAAAAAATTTTGTAATACTTTGTTTTATTTTATGACTAATAAAAGTTATTTCTAGAAATACTATTAAGAAATGACAGAAAATTGGAAAAGTACAGGGACAACTCATTTTAGAACCAATACATTTTTGAAAAAACACAATACATTAAGATTTAATTATTATACCTTAAAATTTTTCATAGTGAAATTGTAACAAAAATACGTCAAACTTTTATTAATATTGTAAATATTTAATAATATTCATGTGATGGAAAATTATAATAAGACTATATTATTGAATAATTTATTGATATAATTCTAAAAGGGTGGGAGTGAAATAACCATTGACGAGACAAATTTTTTTACTATGATAACTCTGATTGAGATAAATGGTATGTTAATGAAATATAAAACCATACTGAAGAGAGATACTAAAATAGAGAGGAGGAAAATGGATTATAAGTTGTGTACAAATTTTTTAATCCTTCTTTTGGTACATTATAATCTTGTGTTAATACATTTAAATGTGAAGATTCAAGGATGAAGTGTAATTATTTTAATCAAATTAGTTCAGTTGAAAGTGGAATTTCTCTTTCTCAACTTGTTTGAAGGATGAATAAGCTTTTCAGTAATATGAACATATGATATAATAATCATAAGGATATAAAATAGTAAAATTATGAGAAGTATTCTTCAAATGTTATATTCTATGAATATTTAAATAGATGTTATATTAGAAAATTTCATCATAACGTGAAGAATAAAGATAAAAATTAAAAAATATATTCTCATTGTAAAGAGAAAAGGAGAATGAAAACTTTAGAATCCACATGTGTAATAGCTAGAATCCTTTTATCTCATTCATTTATGTATTTCTGGAGTTTTTTGTTCTTAAAGAAATCCTAGAGTATGATCTGTGGGTTTTGATAGATGGAATTTTAAAACTAGGGAAATTTCATGATGTGAACTATAGTTTAGGATGTGATAGTTTAGTTCATGTCCAAAATTTGAATTTATGGCCTAATAAGAGAATATTATAGGGTATGATTCATGAAATTTAAGCTATATTCATGAGGGTAATGGATTGGTGTTTGGTACAGATGAATATATCTCTAAAAATCATGATGTGAACATAAATTTCTTGACATGAATTAATTTGAAGATTGGTGGATCTAGGTGACGTGTTTATTGTGGATCCTATAATGTCTCGGGTATTGGAACGGGTCAAAATCCTCACCCATTTTGTTTTTCTGATGTTTGGTGGGTATTATAACTTCATACTCATTGATCGAAACCAAATTCTGAATTTTTAATTGATCCAAACTCTTGTCTTTATAAGTGTTTATAGGTTTCTCAATAACGTATGGTGTTCAGAAATGATTCAGGTAAATTAGAGGCCTGAAGTCCTAGCTATGGATAGGTGTAGGCTAAGGCACATGGCTAGTTCAAACCATGTAGTCTCATAGTGAAAACATTGTAGAAATAATTTACACTTCCACAAAGTATCATAAACTGTGTATGTAGGGGCCCACTATCATTTTTTAACCTCAAGTGTTTTCATGGATGGAATTCACAAAGTTTTCACATGTTTTCAAAACCGTGTGAAATATGCATGGGAAGTGCCATTTGTGAAGTTACATATAAATATATAATTCATGTTTTCAAAATAGTTAGGGTAAAAATCATGGATAGCCATGCAGGGCGTGGATTCTAAGCAGCATGATCCACATGGTTGCTGCAGAGTTTGGAAAAATATGTGAGCTTGCCAAGCGGCTCATTAAAAAGATGAAATGATAATTTTTCCCATTCCTATTTAAATATATTCTCATCCCACACACCTCCCACACATGGGATTCCTACATAATGGTTGTGGATTCTTTGTCCTTGTCCTCTAGGGAGTGATCCACCTACTTTGATTAATCTTTGTTTTGATCATTTTCATGTGTGTTGGAACCATGTTGGTATGTCTTCGATTCAACTCATGTAATTTATTTTTTCTCTCTCATCATAGACCACTAAATACATTCGTAGTCTTTCCACTAATTTTTATGGTGCTCTTCTAAAACCCCAATTTCTTCCTAAACAGTCGATGTTATATGCTAATATAGGATGTCCCTACATCTATGACTATGATGTTGGTCTCTCATAATTTTCTCTATAATTTCATCAGTGTTTGGTGAGTGAGTATTTTATCACACCATTATGTTGAAAGAGTGAGACCACATAATTTATATGGGTTCATTTCGTTAAATAATTTATCATTATGAGATCCCTTTGCACATGATCAATTGAGACAATAAATGGATTGAGGCGTGTGAGAGGCTTTGGAACCCTAGACAGATTAGGTCGGGGTTTCATCCTTATTATTTTAAATTGAATTGATTAATTTAATTTTAATTAATATATATGTATATATATATATAATGATAAATTATTGTGATTCATTATTGGGTTCTAATGAAACTTGACATTTATGGCCCAGTGATTGAGATGGAGAGAGATATCTGTTAGAGGTGACGTGACCATCAAGTCAGACTTTGCTAAATGAATTTGGGTGGTGTTGACCATCACTTGGGTGACTCAGCCATTAGTTGAGGAGGCTATTACATTAGGTTTTGGGCAGGTCCCATCATATTTATGATGGAATTGACAATAGATTGAGCGATGTGTTCTTTGGGGAACATGGTGCTGGAATTGGTATGGATTAGGTTGAAAATTGGTGATGTTTCTCACCTGTGTTAGACATTGCATCATTTGGAGACCTTTTCACATAGATTGAATCAGTGATGAAGTGTTTTTTACCACTTGTGTTGGTAAATTCCCATCATAGATTCTTCTAAAGTAAATGGATGGGGGTACATTCTGTAGAAACCCATGGGGATAGTGAGGAGCCATCAAATGACCGAATTAAGGCTATCTGTTGGGGGGATGAGGCTCGCCTTATTTGAGGCCAATTTTCTAGGACTATTTTGGTAGGATAAAGATCATTATTCCATGGGAAATCATTATTTGAGCCGATAATGGTTATTACATGAGTATATATATCATTGTTCCTCCAGATGTTAGGATTCAAGATGATGGGTGCTTTTTTGTTGGTGTATGAGAGACCAAAGATGTATTAATTGGAAGTGCTTTTAGGACGTCAGTGACTTTGAATGGAAATGAACTGTCGAAATTCACATTCTTCCAAGTGAATTATTTTGTGGTGGAACCTGGGGGTTCACCAGGAAATTTATATATTAGGGGATTCCTTGGGCTTTGGTTAAGGATCATAACAACTATGGCATAGTAGTTTTGTTCGAGGTAGGTGATATCTTCATGGTGGAATTTGAGAACTCAGGGAACTTTTGTTTACTTCATGAATATGATGCTTCTTTATCAATTTCTAGTATACACCAACTTAGTCACAAATTTAATGTATAAAGACGTGGGTTGTAACCTACTGGGACTTGTTATCACACCCAACATGGGCCCTTCAGGACATGTATATACTTTATATTTTCTCATTTAGGTAATGGTCTTGGCTCAAGATATTGATCATTGTTACTATATAGCATGGGATAGATGGATAAAGAACTTGAGGTTCATGCCTCAGCTAGAGATTTCCATTTCATTATTTTCTGTATCAGTATGCTTATGTATATGAATATGCTGAGGTCATCCATGGGTGACCCATTATATTATTGACATTAATGACCTATTTTGGATTCATTCTCTACAAATGGTATCTACTTGGTTTATTTCAGTAAATGGAATGTTTAGATCATTAATTATTTCCACTACTATTTTTTATATATGATTCTAATATTTTTTGACATAGACTATGCTTCAAGTATTAGTGGGTTCTAGTTGAGTCGATTGGACTTTTTCATCTTCTTGTACATCTATATTTCCCATTTTTACATTACCACAATAGGGTATTGTTTCCCCACAATCACTGTCTTACACATTCCCTGCTAAACGTCAGCCTATGGTGTATAGTGAGGCACCCTTAAGGCCAGTGGTACTCGACCAAAAATCATTGTTCTAGTGGACGTCTAGGTCATGGGACTGAAAATGGTATCATAAACGTTATTAACATAGAATTATTATTAGGTTATAGCTAAATATTAACGATATAAAATGCTATTACTTTTATTATTTGGTCTTAGTATTTTGTGTTATGTTATACTAGAGATTATGATATTTTCGGTACTGGGTTTATAATGCATGATTTGATTCATGAAGCACCATTCATGGTGGATGTACTATGTTTCTAGGGGTGGGAATATATATTCTATTTTTCTCATTTTATAGTTTCTATGATTTCCACCACGAGTGGAAAACTTGGGATGTAAATTTTTACCTGTTGTGATCTGTTATCATTGGAGTAGTATGACAAGGAAAGAGATTTGGACCCTTGTCCGAGTATGGAAAGTTGATGTGTGTCATAAATGCTTATGATTTTAATTTGGTACAAAATAGAATGTTTAAATTATATATATGCATGTTACAATAATAAATAATTCTTGCAATTTTGACAATAGGGGTTGGGTTGTATGAAGTGACAACAAAGGGAACTAAGCAGTGTTTTCATTCCTAGATTCTCCTTAATGACATAATACTCAATTTTCACAATAATGTTGACTCAAAGGAATTTGTTTATGAAATGTGGTATATATTCATGTATGGGACTGGCTCTTATAGGGGTTGTCATGGACAATAACATGAGGTGATGTTGATCACCAAATTTGTTGACGAGGCCACTGTTTTGAGGTGACATGGTTCATCAAAATGAGCATGGCCTAAGATATAATTTATACTTGAATCTGATATGGGTTGGTAAAGAGGACATGAGGTAAGGAATTCTTGTGGCGTGGGTGAGGTGGAGAAGGGTAGGGGTAGTGATATCACTCTTCTTGTTACTAATTTCCCTATCTGTAATATATATATATATATATATATATATATAATCCCGGTGGTCTAACCATATAATTATTTTCAGCAGGTTTCCACCTAGACAAATTAGATGGAGCATCATGTGGGAAATGGTTTAGTGAAGAAATAGATCAATTCGGCTGAGACCCCTGAGTCTTGAGAATATCATGAGTCGTAGGTATAGGCTAAAGATTAGATTCTAGTGCAGGATGGGTAGCCACCAAATATGAAATCTTTTGGGCCATGGTAAGATACGTATCTCATAGAAAGCCTAGTATTTGTTATCTAGTGTATCAATATGGGAGAACTGTGAGGGGATCCTTTTATGGAATATCATATGCGAGAGTCCGAGTAATAGAACCCGTTATTGTTTCATGGTGATAGTGGTCCATAGGTGGCTATAAACTGGATTGGGTTTATTTAGATGATCTTAGAGAAGCTGAAGATTCCACTAGGGTGAAGGGTGAAGCCGATGGATTAAATGATTATAGGAATGAGTAAATGCTGTTGTTATGTGCTAGTAAAGGAAGAAAGATAGGAGAGACTATCCTAGATAGACATTGAGTCTAGGTTATTGGAGAACATCTTCCATAATATATTGATGGTTGAGGGGGCATGGGAGTTGTTGAGCCTTAAGTACGGTGACCTGATTGTCATGAACTATGCAGTGATGTTCACTGAATTATATTACTTTTCAACTGACATGGTGAGTGAAAATGCCTCAAGGGTGTTTTTTTTCATGGATGGGTTATATGATGTCATTCAATTATAGGTACACATATTTTGGACAACCTCGTTATTTGAGGGGGTGAATCAGGTGATCATGGCTAAGGAAACATGATGAATAGGTCTTACCAAATATAGGTTATGGATTTTTTTTATTTTTAGTGGTGCCTCATTATATGGTAGGGAGTGAGGTATAGATGAGTTCAAGTAGGGAAGTTTGGACAAAGAATCAAGAAGACCACACTCGAGTGGGTCATTGATGTTATTCTTCGAGTGTAGGAATCTAGGAAATGCAAAGACATAGAACGAGCACCCACCAAATGAGTATTGGGCATGTTGGAAGGTCATGAATCTAAAGAGGTTCTCCAAGATTCCCTCTCAGACAGTCAGAAGATAGGTACTGGGGTAGACTCATGATTTTGCGATCAGACCAAGAGAGGTACAATGTGATGGTAGGTGAGTTCTATCTACATGCAGAATTTATAGAAGGGAAGGAAAGACCCATTAGTGGGGTCAGTGGCTAGAGGATGTGGCGACACCACAAGGAGGTAAAGCTTCATGGATTCAGGATATTGGCCAGCTTCATACCATAGAGCCACCAACTTATAAGTTAGATCGTGATCCAAAAACAATCAGAGGTACGTTGTGGGTATATCCATGCTCTTTTATTTAAAATTTTAAGGGTCTTTTCAGGAATGTATTTGATGAGTGCACGAGGTGAACGAGATATATATGTACTTACCATACAATATTTATAAGGATGGATTCATATCAGATGCATTATATATATATATATATGAGGTGTGTAGAATCAGGAGATATATATGAGCATCATTGGATGTGTGATTGTTGAGGTGCATTGGCATTCAGGCATTGAGGAGATTGGGGTTACTTGAGGTTTTTTGGAATTTGAGCATCATTGTGATGTGGAATTCAATTGAGGGGTGAGGTACCATGACTTTTGAGAATTTTTTGATATATGTTACCTTGTTGGTTCCATGTGTGACATGGTCATCAGGCACGAATCTATACGATGCGAGAATATGATGGGTTTTAGGGATGACATGGAAGGACCCATTGAGATGCATGAGTGAAAATGAAACACAGGAAGATATTTGAGTCCTGGGATGGTTGAGGGATGATATGTTTGTTGATCATAGGATTGAGATATGATCGGGGTAGGTCACTTCTCTGGTGGGGAGCCCCCTTGAGGTAGTTGACCTCTTCCCCTATGACCGGGGTAGCCCAGATTACTTTTGATGGGAAGGGTATGTTCAGTTACTTGTTAGAGTTTTTTATGGCTTGTGGGATGATATATTCTATATTGGGAAAATTGTGACATTCTGGGTATAGGAGCGGGTAACAATATTCATTCTTTTTTATTATTTTATGTTTTTTGGGTACAAAAACTTCTTCTTCATTGATTAGAACCAAATTATGATATTTTCTTTGATCAAAACCATTATATTTAGAGGTTTTTATAGTTTTATCAAAATCATCATGTTTTCGGAAGGTTTTTGGGTGAATTGGAGGCCCAAAGGCCTAGTATTGGAGAGGTGTAGGATGTGGCACATTATTAGATCAAACCGTGCGACCTCTTAGTTAAAACCGTACATCCCAAATTTTTACTTCCACATGGTTGGGTAAACTATGTGGGTTGGGAAACAAGACCATGCATGAACCTCTCCATTTTTTATAGAGGGAATTCGTATGGTTTTCATATGATTTTCCAAATCATGTGAAAGCTACCCATATAGTTCTATTTTGGAATCACCTTAGCACTATAGCACGCACGGTTTGTTCATGGTTAAGGAAAACCATGTGAGCTAACCATGAAGCTCATTAAAGAGGTGAAATGACCATTTCTTCCTTCTATATTTAAACCTACTCTCCTTTTTTCATCCCATTCATTAGCTTCCTCTCTAGTGGCTATGGGTTCTTCTTCCTTATCTTCTATGGTGTGATCCCTATCCTTCATATGGAATCTATTTTGATCACCATCATGTGCATTGGAACCATGTTGTCATGTCTACGATTCCTCTTGTGTCTTTTCTTCTCTTATCACACCTCATGGACCGCTAAATCCATTCAATTCAATTTTACCAATATTTATGTTGTTCTTAAAAAATTCAAATTTCTTCCAAATTATTTAGTGTTAGTGGATAAATTAGACCTTCCTACGTCTATGACTATGAGGTGGGTGGATCATACTTTTAATTGTGATTTAATGAGTGTTTAGGGCAGTCATCTTTTATCATGTTGTAGTGTTGACCAAGTGAGACCCTATAATTTATTTGTTTCCTTTAGTTAATTAATTGAACCTTATTATATTGCATTATTAATTATCAATTGAGACTAAAAATGGTTTGATCTATGAACAAGGATTTGAAACCATGGGCAGTTTAGGTAGGGGTGTCATCTTTTTTCTTTTATATTAAATTATTTAATTAAATTTTAATTCATATATATATAATGTGAATTTATTGTGATTTATTATTGGGTTATGATGGAATAATATGGTCATAGATTGAGGATTGAGATAGTGATGGTCATCTGTTTAAGGAGATGTGATCATTATGAAGGGCTTGATATGAGGAATTTGGGTTGTGTTAACCATCTATTGGGACACTATTTTTGGTTGACTTGGCTAGGACATTTGGTTTTTTTGTGTCTTGGGCTAATTGGGATGGAATGTTCATCGAATTGAGGGACAAGGTTGCAGGTGCATGTGGTTCTATAATTTGTGTGACTTATGTTCTAAATTTGTGATTCCACTCTCATGTGTTGGCCAAATCATTGTTTGGAGTAATTTGAACACTATTTGACTCAATTATGATTTCATTTTGACAAATATTATGGGTATAGGCCCTTGGTAGTTATGGATTAGGTTAATTGATGGGGGTGCTTGTCTTAGAAAGCCATAAGGGTGGTGATGATCCATCAAAGGATAGGGTTGAGTCTTTTGGTTGAGTCATGAGGCTCTCTATATTTGCAGCCAATGGGACGTGACTATTTTTGGAGGATTGAGATATATTTTCCTTTGGATTTCATCCTTTGAGACAACGAAGGCTATTAATTGAATATATATATATTTGTGCCTCTGGATGTTGGGCTTCAAGATGACCGGTGCTTTTGAGTTTGGGCTCAAGGGACTTGATTTTTATTGATTGTGTGTTCCTTTTAAACGTCAATGACATCTCCAAGACATGAGGTGTCGCAAGGCACGTAGTTATAAGTAACTTATTTAGATTTGGAAGTGGATGGTTCACCTTGAAATTTATATAATTGGGGATGCCTTGAGGTTAGGGTAAGGACCCTCTCCGTTACTTTATTCAGACATTAGTCGAGGAAGGTGATTACTTATTTGTGGCTTTTAAGCACCACAAAATTTTGGGTTTTCTTTATGTATATGTTGATACCTAATTTATTTTTAGTATACACCTACTTAGTCACAAATTTAGGGTATGAACACATGATTCATACCCTACTGAGACTTGTTCTCACACCATACATAGGCCATTCGAGATTTCAGTAGAGAATATACGTTTTCATTTTGGTAATTGATTAGGAACAAGAGTTAGATATTAGTGGCTATTTAGCATGGGATGAAAGGATAGGTTCATTGAGGTTCCTTCCAAAATGTTATTTTTACATTGATTTATTTTCTACATTATAATGTATATTTATTTGTATATCATTAGGTCTTCTAGGGGAGACCCTTTTTCTTATAGACATGTATGTACTATTTTGGATCCATACTCTATAAATGGTATCTAATTGGTTTATTTATGTAAATTGAATTTTTAACTCATTATTTATTTCTACTATTTTAGTTTATTTATGCTTCTGTAGTAATATTATATTGATTGTGTTTCCCCCATGAGCAGGTTCTGGTTGAGTCTGTTGTTCCTTTTCTTCCACTGCTATATCTATGTAGACCTCAATTATATTACCAACAGATGGTATAGTCTCCCCACAATAACTAACTTACACCCTCACTACTAAATGGAATCCTTTAGCATATAGGTAGGTGTGCCTAAGGCTAATGGAACTCAACCTGAAAGCATTGTTCGAGTAGCTAATTGGTTTGGGGTGCAACATGTCATATTATAGTGACATTCGTGAAATGAATAACCTATTGACATCATGAAATTGAATCTATCAGAATGATTATAAAACCACTTTCAACCTCTAATATTATCAAAACCATTGATTTTCTCTCAAATATTTGTGGACATAGAATTTTTCTCAAGGAATTTGATATCCATTTTTAAATGGAATAATTCATAGCTTTTTGTTTTCAATCCATGGTGATCTGATGTTATTTTTCACGCTCATGATTTTTTATTATTCTATAATTGATTTTTTTACTCATTTTTCCCCATTTTTATGCTATGGAATGTGAATTCCATAATTATTATGGATTTAATTTTATGTTTGATGGTGAATTGATAGAGATACATCATTGTATGGATGCAATTTACATACGAGAGAGGTTATCATAGCTCTTCATTATTATTACTTTATTGATTAGTGAATGTTGAAATTATTGAGGTAGGATATTCATCAATTTCTCTATTATTTTATGTGAAATCATAATTTTATCATTCTTTATCTCTTTTATTAATGGTTTAATTAATGATAATAAATTTTAAACTAGATTAATGAAAAAAATGGATTATGGTTGTAAGGAATGCATGTTTCCCTACACTAATATTGGGTTGCCTCTTGGTTAGGAATAGTGTTTACTACCTATTTTTATTATTTATTTATAATTTTATTTATGATATGGTTTATCATGTTAAACTTTATGAAAATGTTAACGAATCTATGGTTTGTAATATTAGTAGTATTTAGAATTAAATAGTCATGTTTATTAAAACTATTTGTTTATATAATTTTATGGAAATAAGATGATTCTTGATTCATGTTTAATTGAAAATTTTCGACAATGAGTTAATGAGACATGCTAAATAACATGAATTTTAATGTTCTTATTATGGAGAATGATATAATGGAAAGTTATTGGAATTATTCTTTCTTATTTTTTGGAAATTGTATCTTATTATTGGAAGAATTTTTGAATAATTTATATCTTTTAATATGTGATTCCACAGGTTACCTATAGTTTTATCCTATGATAAATGAATTGGTCAATCCATGATGGTAATAAAACTAGTTAATTGATAAAGATAAATTTTTAGGGATAAGAAATATTGATTGCATGTGATGGATAGATGCCTTGTTTATAGGGCCCAAATGCCATGTGGAATCTATTTTTGGTTTACATTCTTCTATTTTTTCTCTACATGTTAGCCTATCTATGTGACATTATGTGAACCATGTATAGATGTAGTTTTAGTGAGATATGGGAGGGGAGGTCTGAGATTGGGGTAACTGTTGACACCTATGATGGTTGGATTCATTGTGATATGCTTGTTTCTAGTTGAAATAGAACTGATATTGATAGAACCAGTTAATGTTAGGATTAACTATATTTGTTCTAAAATCTAGACTCTTTCATTATAATGATCTACACAAAAGGCAGGATGGTTTAGTTTATTGTTTACATGAATTTCTTTCCCCACTTCTTGAGTTTGTTTGTTTCTATTAGTTATGAATCTATTTTAGGGAAACACAGGATGTTTCATAGAGTAATCCAAATTATGAAATTATAAATATTAATTAATATTTTAAACCATGGGGATTGTTCTTGAATGGAATAAAAATGGATATGATAATGTGAATCCATAGAATCAGTAGGATTATTCTTAGAAGTCATGGAAATTACATAGTGGATAATGAAATTTGATAGGAATAATGTTACCTAATATCTATTGAATTAATTTGTATAAATTGAAATTTAATAAGTATATAATTAATTAAATTAATCTCATATAATAATTGTACACTTATAGGATATCTAGTTTTTATAAGGGACAACTAGGTGTCTTAGAGATGATAACTACAACTGAGCCTAAAATTAGGTTAATATCCATTGTGTGGTTGGTATATATATTATATTCTATATTTTATGTGATTTTATAAGCTACCCCACCAATTTTGGTAGTGCCACTGAAACCTAGTAGACTCTATGAGGGTATTTTCTATAACATACAGGTTGGAGGGGAATGGGTGGCTGAATACTCCTCTTACATCTCTCTATCTTGTACATGTAATATTATGTTTTAAAATGGATGGTTGTTATATTTCCCCATATATGTGTATAGTGATATGTAATTTATTGTAGTCATTTCAAACACATCTCACTATGGATATATCAGCCTATGTATTTTTTTTGGTATGATATATATGGTATGTGATGGATTGAGCTATAATACATGACATATGGAATGTTTTGGATCTCGAAAACTACTCTATTAATATATAGTGATATATTATAGGATAATAAGAAGATGATATAACATGATTTATGGTTTCTGACGAGTTTAATTAACACACATTATGATACTTTATCCAGGTGTATTCTAATTGGATTATTTTGGAGAGTGATAGCTCGAGATGTGTAATGTTATGAAGGAGTTTATTACTTGTAAGGATGTGATAATTTGTGAGAGATAAACTTGGGTGGTCAGAAAATTAGAATATGTATTTAGGTGGTGAGTTAGATTTCCTATCTTTTCACTGGGATTCAACATGATTTCATTATCTTTTGCAAGAGAGGCTCTATATATTATCCAACTCAGTATACATAATATGATCACTGTACATATATATAATTTTTTTTAGATCAATAAGATCTTGTTGTTTATTGGGATGGACATTACTATATTTTAGGGGTTTCAGAAAATTTTGGGCTTTTTTGGTCACTATTAAGTGTTAACATTTTGTTATTCTAGTTTTTCATACTTTATTTTAATTGTATGAAATTAAATTCTTGTATTTAGGATCTTTCTTTAATTTTATCTATTAAAAGTTTTGTTGGGTGTTATTATCATACCACTCATTTATTTTATCATAGAGAGTAATACCTACCATTTTTGTGTATATTATATCCTCAAAGATTGTTTTAATCAATGGCCTATTAGAGGAAGGCTTCAGACATAATTATCCACCTTCTCCCATTATCATCCCAAAATAATTACCATTGGTGGGAGGATTTCCTTAAATAGTGGTATCGTATGTTCAATTTGAGAGATACGATGGATTTTGGAGATAAGAATAAGTGACTAATTCCTATTTTAGTATGTAAATGATGTTATCTAATATATATAAGAAATTAAAACAAGGAATTTCGACTAAGATATTGGTATTTAGGTCCCTCTATGATATGATGATTTTACCTTTATGTCTACTAATCCCTCTAGGACAAGTGATAGTGGTTTCGGGGTAGAGTCCTAGGAATGGATAATTACTCATTATTATTTAATCATATGTATTAAATGGGAAGGCATTAGGATTATGTAAAAACAATTAATAATTAATTAATTAATTAGTTATTAAATATTCTATATTCTACAATTAGGATTCCTTGATTGTTTTTTCATTTGATGGTTCGGCTCTAGACTGACATCATCACTAGGTTCATGCTGACGATATTCAGTAGGATGTTTTAATAGAATGTATAAAGTTGGGGTCAATGAAAATGAAAATTTGAGGACACTGTATGATTTTTGGTTTCATAGTCCACATAAGCATTAGGGCTCCATTTCAAAATTACTAAATGTGGAATGGTTGAAGAAGTGAGAGATAGACTTTATATTTATCTATGTTTAGAAGGAGACATAAGTTTTATTGTAGGTGACAAATGTGAATGGAGAAATGAGGAATCGGTGGTTCTTATTCCTCAAAAATCATGAATATCCAAATGTTGCATGGGAGACATTCTAGTACCAGTTCTATGAAGTGTTTCTTTCCTTAATGGAAAAGGCATCCAATAACCAAGACATGCCTACCTTTTTTAGGGGAGTTCCAGTATTTAGAAGTTCAAGATTCATTTCCAAGGATCTTCTCCATTATTTATCAGATCTAATGCCAGATGAGTAGGATAGATTGAGGAATTTTTTTGAGTCCTTACATCCAGAGATCCAATTCTTGGTCATCCCATTTACACTGCCGATGTATCTCGAGGTACTAGTGAAATAAGAATTTATTGAAATAATTTTTTCTAGGCCCATATAATCATGATAGGGAGTATTTAGGATTCATTATGTTTTAGATCAACTGTATGGGTTTATGACTTTCCTATATATAAAAGATTTTAGAAAACTAGGGGTAGTATCCAACCTTAATCATATCTTTTAACAAGTGGTGGCACCACTCAGGAACCTTCCATGCGTTAGATGAATTTTTACATGAGTAGGATGGATCTATACATGGATAGTTTGACTAAACATTTTGAGTAGAGAGCATGGAGTAGGTGTTCCACTTCTTTTTCCTCTATATAGTCAGTTTCAGCAAAGGAAGCACTAATACTATTATTCATCATTTGAACTACATAGAGGATAAGGAGTGGGTAGATTATAGCCTCAATATTTCCTCATCATTAATGAGTTGGAAAATACCATTTTGTTGTATTTTATTAGAATTAGAGAGTTTATCATGTAGATCATTTTTAGATGCATTCTTTAGAGTTTCCATTTCCATGAAACCTAGAAATTGTTTGAGGTTCTATTTGATTGATTTCTACTTGGGTGAATGTTTATTTTTTTTGATTTAGGAGCTACACACTCCTACATATCACTTTACCTATTTGATTCATTAGATCATTAGGTGGGGAGACTTTCAGTTTTGTTAGGGATAACTATGCTAGTTGGATATCAAGCATATATGCATGAGGTTTAATGATATTATGATAATGTACTAGGGAAACACCACTATTGGTTGTACTTTCTATGCTTACATATACACCCATATGACATCAACCTCAGTATAGACTATCTATACACAGAGAAAGATATTATGGATTTTGGTAGGAGACAAGTTGTATTATATGATGATGAAGAAGATATTTCTATGTTTTTTGGTGATTGGGGCCTTCAGATAGGCCAGATTCATGTTCCTTCCTTGTCCCCCTTCATATATGAGTAGATTTTGAATTCATTAGTGGCTCAACCAAAGGTGTTTCCCATGATTATGGGAGAGTACCATACTGCCTCTTATGAGGATATATTGAAATTATCCCATGCTGGGAGATTGAGTTTGTTATATATCTGTTGCCATATTCGTCTCTGATCTTGATTTCCCTATATAGGATGATACATTTTGAGTTCTGAGAGTTTTGTGTACAAATCAATGATATTTTTAGTGAGGTTTTGTCTTGATTAGTGTGTCACCTTAGGGTGTTTTAGTTTTCTTTAATGAAGGTTGATGACAGTCTATGTATCTATATTTATTATCTTCATTTGAATCAGGCGATAGTAAAGAACCACTATCATATTTTATGAATTGATGATTTATTCTAGTAGCTGAATGGTATTATATGATTCTATAAAATCGATCTCGAGTCACAATATCATAAAATGGGGGTAAAGGATGATGATCTTCTAAATACAACTTTTTGATGTCTTTATAGTTATTATATGTACGTTATGATGTCATTCAATGTGAACAATGATAAATCCATGTTTATAGGTATGATGAATGCAGTGTCTATAGACATCTTAGTTCAGTTCATGGGGGGTTTTATGGACAACATCCTTATGTATTCTGCATCTATGGAGGAGCACATAGAATATATTATTACCATTTTGGGTGTTCTTTATCCTAAATATTTGTTATAATATATATAAAAATGTGTGTTCTAGGATCAAGAAGTTTGTATATTAGGGTGTGTGGTGTACCAACATGGTGTTGTCATGAATCCATAAAAAATAGAGGTAGTTGTTTCTTGGGAGTCCCCCAAGATAGTTTCAGAGGTGTGGAGTTCCCCTAGATTTATAGGTTATTATAGTATGGAAATATCCAATTTATGTTGGGACATGAATCTTATTAAACCCTTTAATAGGAAGGATTGGGTGTTTTTATAGACTGATCAGTTTCAAGAAGCTTTATGTAACTTAATGAAGATGTTGGTCTGCATTCCACCACTTCATTTTAGAGAAGAGAATGTTTAGTTTGAGGTATTTTATGATGCTTCATTTTGTAGTATGAACTTTCTTTGTAGTAGAATCCAATTATCCTTATGGTTCTCAATAGTCACATCCCCATGAATATAACTATGTTACACATGATATAATGTTTCAAGTATTCATGTTTTCCACGAGGTTGTGGAGACATTACCTCATAATTGGATGTTTCTTGTTTTTTACACATCTCAATAGGTTGAGGTATGACTTCACTAAGTGTGACATTTACATGGGTTAGTGATGGTGGAGGAATTTATATAGGTTTTTTGGGCCCACTGTTTCATTTGTTGTCAATTGTGTGTAACTATGTGTTTTGTGAATTTGGATTAAGTGGTGATTCCTAGAGAATTATTATGGATTAATGAAATGACACTAGATATCAGGTTTGGATAATTCTCCATGTTAACTCTGACGATTGTTGAAGTTGATATACAAATGTAAAAAACATGTTCTTAGGAGTTCACATTGCATACAACAAGTAGAATACCTTGAAAATAATTATTTTCAGGATGTGAAGATAGGAATTATGGAAACCATGAAAAAATAAATTATTATTCTATGCATTTTTAAGAGAAGGACATGGAAAATGTATTTATAATTTAGTTGAATAATTAGTGAGGAGTAATATGATTTGTTTATGAAGTGGTTTGTATGGAAATATTTTTTGGGAAATATTTTTTCTGAATAACTCAATTAATATAAATTATATTTAAAAAGTCCGTCCAACCCTATGTTCCAACAAGGATAGCTCTCAACCACAATTAGTTGACCCATGGGTCTACCCTGGGGGGGATCTTAGAAAAGAAGGCCTAAAATATGACAGATGGGAGGGGACATGTATATGGACCAAAGGAGGAAATTCCCACCTATTCACATGGGCCTTATATAGGATCAATAAGTGAGATGGGTCACACCACAGGGTATGTAGTGCAAACATGTTGAGGATGGTAGAAGACCTTGTACTTGGATTTTATTTCTTAAAGGGGGTGATTGATTAATATACTAGAGAAAAGTGTGGTGGGTTTTTTGATGATTGATATCATAGTTTATGTTAATTCTCCTCCACTTAAATGATACAATCATTTTTTTTTCTATTCAACCGGGTAAATATCAATCATTTGTCTGAAGGAGTTACATTATCATCATCATCGACCACTTAAGGATATTCTACATGTACAATAATTACTCCATTGATGAGACACATATCCCATGGTAGAATATTCATGATGATATATAGAGATCTAGATGATTCTAAAGTAGTTGTTTCACTTGTTTTTCTTGCATTACTATACATGAACAGAGAATGAGTGAGCGTTGATATAACCTGATGATCCAAATTGACTATAAAAAAATAATTCATAGGTAATATCAAAATTATTGTGCATGTTTCTTATCACTTAAAGACTGAATAATGGATGATTATATGTATATTTCCATATTCATTCAAGAATCCATTAGTATTTACTCATTGCATGACGAAACAGAGAACCAAATTATATCTGATTAAATTGATTAGGCTGTATAATGTTATGAGATACCATGGGTATTACAAAATACTACATGATTAAAAGTAAAGAGACATGAGGAACAAAAACCTTCATGTGTCTAAATGATTGAGTCTAGGGTGATAATGAGACCACATGAAGAATAGAGATTCCCATTTCATTGGGAATTTAATTATAGTATGGGTAAATTGGGATGATGATCTATTGGTGATCACTTATCCATGTGAATTAGAAGAAAGAATTTCTACCTCCACGAATTATGGTAAGGGGTATTTTGGATGCACGCAACAATTGAATGTACATGTATGAAATGAAATAACCATGGTTTAATGGGTATTCATATTGAGTAAAATAATACGCATGATCATTAGGGTATTTAAATTGAGTATATAATATTATACCCCCATCATTTTATTATATATATTTGAATTTATTATAAATGTGCTTAGACATGAACACATTTATTTGATAATTTAATTGTAGAATTAAAATCATATAATTAATTGAGATTCCAATGAACCACAATATTTTGAATAAATTTTTTCATGTAGGTGATGAGGAAGAAATTACAAAATTACAAGATCATATTGAGATCTTGATACATTATTATATTAAATAGAGAAAGAGTTTTATGTAGACAACCTTTTAAAGAAGGAGTAACTCGTGTGCCCTATAATTATAATATAGAGGAGAATCCATATTTCACTAAATCTAGTAGTAATATTGAGACCATAATTACTGAATTTATTGAAATAGTACATGAGAATGTCATATACTATAATATCATGGATCAATATCAAATATTATCCTATAATGAACCAATACATTGATAAAGGTAATGTATTCTAGCGAGATCTCAAAGCAGAAGGAGTATCTTGGTTAGAGTTCAAGTATTAATTATTTTGGTTGGATCTAAAAGAAATCAGAGTCTCTCAATTGGAGCCTAAGTAGAAGTATTTTAGTTTCCCCTAAAATAAATATTATTTTCTTTATTATAGGGAATAATCAATGTTTCAGTGTCTAACCAACATGGAACAGAGTAATCCATTGATTATCAAACCTTTTAAATATGATGGGATACTCTCTACATTATTAATACTACACACAAGGTGACATTGAGAGATAATATTGAGTCGATTGAGAACCTTAACAAGTTCAAGATGTTGAATTGGAAAAGTAACTTAATTTTAAAAATAATCCACTAACTTACCTCTCCCCTATTAGTGGTCAATCTAGCCTGCAGCTCTCTAAGTTGTTTATATGGTAGGTCACCTCTAAATATCCAAGTGCATTAGAAGGTGGAATCAGATAATGAACTCAATGTGTTCATTACCTTGATTTCAAGAATTTAAGAGAAGGACAAAGTAATGAAGGATGAAAATAGAAATATTAAATTTTATTGATCCTTCTCATCTAAATTCAGATATTGAATAAATTTTCTTTCCTTTCATAAAAATAAAAATAACAAGTTATCCCATGAGATGTTCTATCTAATCAATGTAAAATATGAAGCTAATTTTATTTATAATTATTAAACACTTATGAAGAAACAATGTGAAATTTAAAACCCACTCCGGGAGATAAAAAATTAATTTTAATTTGGTTATGCTGAGGTAACAACATCATGTTTTTATTCCAAGGAATTCTCATGAAGTGAAAAAGAAGATCCATGGAGAATCATGCATGATGTTTATTATTCAATGGTGAAATATTTGAAGTGGTAAAAAAATAGGGAGAAGAAGTGTCCATGATTCTTAACTCAAGGAACATGGGAACAACGATTAAGAAGAAAATTGACATGATATAAGATATTTCCAAACAGATTCTAAAGAAAATTTCGATTGAAATGGAGGTGAAGGTTATAATAATATCTCTTAAAACCAAACTTGAAAAATGTATAAAATCACATATGGATACTACTGAAAATATAAAAGTAATTATAAATAAGTTTGTTGAAAAAAATATTAAAATAAGAGATCGTGAGGATAATTTTTACACCTCTAGAGTGAAAATATATATCCCACCAAAAGATGTCTTAACATGTGTATTACCAAATATGAATCCAAATAAAAAATATGTAAATAATGTTTCTTCCAAAGAAAAATCTAGAATAGTGGTCCCACAAAATATGAAAGAAACAATTTTTTTTATGGTAGTGTTGGGCACACCATGGATATTTTTTTCAAGACAACAATCCTCGATGTGTTATAAGACCTCCATCAGTGATAAAATATCAATCAAGGAGAGAAAAAAAGAGGTATGAATTTTTTTGGAAAATTATTCTTTTTCTCTAACCTTTGTTATGTGGAATTGAATTTCACTTGGACTAATTAATGGATGGGTAAAGAATATACAAAGAGAAACTCCACTCCTATGACTTATGAGAAATATGATTATCTTAAAAAATGGATAATTATGTTTGGAAAAATAGGATTAATTTTTTAGAGAATGAAAATGAGCCACAAAATAAGTTCTATCATGATCCAAAATCTAAGCACTAAAATCAACACTCTCATTGGAAAAAATGTGAAAATATTTTAAAATATTTTTGAAGGTGGGAGAAAAATATATTCCACTAAAAGAAGAAGTTAATCCCTGAAACAAGTCAATAATAAAGAAAACGCATCTCACAATGATCGTGGAAATAAGAAGAATGAAATGATGAGATAATAATCTCACATTGAATATTTCTTATAAAAAACAAGAAATTCCATAATTTTTCCTTATTACATATATTATTATGTACTAATATGTTGATAATTTAAGGATATGGATTCATTCCTTGAAGGGGATCATTGATGAGATGAATCTGTTAAATTTTAACTACATGGTAAATTTGTAATTTTGGATTTTCTTGATGAAATTGGAAGATGAGGTGTGATAATAAAAATTTAATCATTTATTCTTAACTGTATTAATCATATAATATAAGGGGGAGTGTCTAATTTATTTCCATATAATAAAAAAGGATATCTATGTCTTTTTAACCTGAACTTTTCTGATCTGGTTGTTGAAGTGTGTGCACAATTTATATATTCATTGATAAATATAATTATTACAACCCTTTGGATGAGAATTAAGAAATTATGAGAAATATTTTACATGCATTATATTCAAGGGATATCTTAGACAACCTTTTTTGTATCTCTCTTGTTTTCTACACCAGGTTATCCCACATAGACTTATGGATGATAAAGTAAAGGCTCTTTGCTATGAGAACCATGTGAGATCACCCCATTCATTGAAGTGATCAATAAATCATTATATAATGAAGAAATCATGTTTTGGAGAATATGATAAGATAATAATCCCCCCCCACACGCATATCCTTTGGATTTTATTCCAACATGATAAGAACTTTTTTATCACACATATTGACTTCCAAATGTTTGAATATATATTGAACACAAAATTAAAAAGGAGGATATTTGTGGGCTCGATGTTGCTTTTTTTCAATAATGTGCCAATATGTGTTTGGTGATTCTGTATGAAATGTTGGCACTTGAAGAATTGTTATGGAATCCTAAAATGGAATTATATTTCATTCATGGAAAATTATGCATATTAACATTGACAATTGTTGAAGTTTATAAAAAATGTCAAGGACATTTTCATAGGTGATCAAATTTCATACAATAACCGGATGATCATGAAAATGATTATTTTTATAAAGTGTAGAAGAATAATTAAGGAAACTATTCAAAAAATAAATAATTATTGTTTTAGGATTTAAGAGTAGGCCCATTAAAATGTATATACATTTTACATAATGAATTTGTATGGAGGAAGTGGAAATGGTTAATAAGTTCTTTCGATTGACATATTATTTCAGAAATGGTTTGGTTGTATAAATATTTTAATTTGGCTTATATATATAAGGATGACTGACCATGTGAACCTACAATGATATCCCTCATCCACTCTTATGGGACCCAAAGGAATGACATGTGATATAAACTATAAAAGAAAACTCACAAGACATAAGAGAGGAGGTCATGTGTGTAAGCCCAGAGGAGAGTACACATAGAAGAGAGCATGGGTCATGTATAGGCCAGATATGGGAGGTAGATCACACTATTGAGGAAGCATCTTGATAAGGCAGTGGTTGGGAGAAGACCACATATTTACTTTTTACTACATAAAGGAAGTAATTGATTAACTTACTTCAGAGAAGTATGTTTTATTTTTCAATTTGCGATAGTGTAGTTTTTTTCATTGATTATCCATATAAATTATAAAAACTTTGATGTGTCCATTTGATCTGGATAATAATAGATATTTTATCTACGGAGTAGTGTTATGTTTATCCTAATCCACTAAGGATCTTATTCTTACACTATAATTCCCCCATTTATGTGACATGTGTCTCATGGGAAAATGTTCATGAATCCAACTGATGGCCTAGATAATCTCCTAATATCAAAGTGAGTTTGAATAATTTTTTCATGAATTACCATTCATTATTAGAGAATCATTGAGTGGTGATGTCTCTTCATGATGATGCGTAATAATATAAAGTAAACAGTAGATTTTATTCACACATATGATCAAAATTTTAATGCATACAAATTCATATTTCATTCATAAAAATTATATGAATATATGTATACTTCAGTTTTCATCCATGAAACCACTAGAACTTACTTTCTGGTTGAAAAAAATAGACAAGTCAATTTCCTAAGGTGAGTGAAATGAGGTTGCATGATGTTATGACATACCATGGTTAGTCCCAAATACCATGTGATGAAAATTAAAGAAACATTAAGACCCAAAATCATTGAGTGTTTAAATGAGGTGATTCATAAGTGATAATAGGGCCATGTGAAGAATTTATAATCTTGTGTCTTGAAGAATTTTTTTACTATGAGATTATATAGGTATAATGATCCATGGTTGATTAATTATCAATGTAAATAAAAATTAAAAAATCGTTGCCTCCAGAAATGATGTAAGTGAGAATTTGAGTTACATGTTTAAATTCAATGTGAAAGAATGAAATTAAACACCCACGGTTTTTGAGGTATTCATAATGAGTAAATTAATAACCACATAATTTGTGGTTTGTAATGCGAGAAAAAAATATAAAACCCACATCATTAAGGTATTTATAATTTATGGAGGAATAAATGATTCTAACCATAATCCAATTTATATTGGATTTGAAATGGAGTTCTTAAATAATATAATTAATTAAGATTCCCATGAAACATAATATTTTGTATAAATGGGTGCATGAAAGTGATGAAAATGAAAGTACTGAATTTCAATATCATTTTGAGTTCCTGATATGTTCTTGTATCGAAGATATAAATAGTCTGATGTCAGAATCCTTTTAAATAAAATATATCTTGGGTTCCTGACCATTTAAATATTGATAAGAATCCATATTTTACTAAATGTTAAAGGATTCTGGAGACCATCATTGCTAAATATATTGAGGGAGTACATGATAATGTCCTATCCTACATGATTTTTAAGGAAGACAATGATCACCCTATAGTGGATAAAGCCTCTGAGAAAGGTTATGTATTCTGGTTAGAAATAGGAGCAGAAGGAGTCTCTCACTTGGAGTATGACCAATAATTCTTCTGGTTAGAGCCAAAACAAAATAGAGCCCCTCATTTGGATCTAGATAAAATTTCATTATGTTGGATATGAAACCATCTGTATTAACATGTTTTATTGTGAATAATCTATTATGGTGTGTGTAAAACACAAGGAAAGGAGTTGGTATTTCATTGTTGTACATAGTAAATCTTTTGTTCTACTCTAGAAATTGTTACCATGGAACATGAGTTGAGATTGGAAGATAATATTGAGATGATATAGAAACTAAACAACTCTGAGGGATTGGATTTTAATGAAATGGAATTCTTATACATAAACCAAGGACTCACCCCTCCGCTCTCATTAGTCAATCCAATATGGGGTTGTACAAGTGGTATTAGAGTGTAGGTCCCCTCAAAATATTCAAGTGGTTCTGATGATTGAATTATATATGTAATTCAATGAGTTTATTATCCTTATTAAGGTAATTTACTATAATGGAAATGTGATAATGGAAGGAAATATAAAGAATAAAATTTATTCATCCTTGTCATCCCAATTCCAAGATGAAATAAATATATTGGGTTTTTATGAAAAGAAAAATAAGATGTTATCCAAGAAGTTGTGATCTCCAATGAGGGTAAAATATGAGCCTATTATTTTTATAATTATTCCCCTCTTCTGGATAAAGGTTATAAAATTCCAGACTCTCCCTTCGAGATGGAAAATATATGTGATTCTGCTTATGATGAATTAGAAAAATCATGTTTTTATTCCATATAATTCCCATGAAATTTCAATTAATACCAGTAGAGGATCCTGAATGAAGTTTATTATTATACGGTAAATGATTTTATGTTGTAAAATAAAATTTTTAGGAGAGAATAAGTGACCTTTAATATCAATTAATATAATATGGTTACCATGATTAAGGAACAAAGTTATTTAAAATAATATATTTATTAATATATTCTAATGAAATGTACCTTGATAAATAGACTAATGACATCATCATATATCTTAAAACCCGACATATTTAATGGAGACAATCAGGTATGGATGCTGCATCAAAAATGAAAGTATTTCTTTCTATGTTAAGAGAGAGAAATATGAAAATAAGTTTCCTTAAAGATAAGTTGAAAATCTCTAGACAGAAAATAAAATATATACTCCCAAAATACGTATTAACATTTTTAGAAATAGAGGAACCCATATATGACATCTAGAAGTAATGTTTTTTCCTATGAGAAATCTAGATTACTGGTCCCACAAAATATGAATGATCTGAATTCTTATTACCATGGAATATTTGGGCACAACATAAGTAGATGTTTTGTAGACTACAAGCCTAGAGATGTTAGAAAAACACCATAAGTTCTAATATATCAATCAAGTGGAGGATAATGAGACATTAATTTTTATTAAATTTTTTATTTTTTTAACCCGGATCATTTTAAAAAAAATTGAATATAGAAGAATACATTGAATATTAAATAATGAATAAGGATAAACTCCACTCCTATGACTTAAAAGGAAATATCTTATCTTGGAAAGGGGCTTTTAAGATTGATTATATAATTAATGTTTTAGAGAATTGAAACCAACAACAAAAAAGGGTGTATCAAGAACAACAATTTGATCACTCACATCAACACTATTGAGGGAAATGAAAATAAATTTAGAAATAGGTTGTTTCATCTATTAAGGAGGTGACGAATAATATTACCCAGAAACAATAATTTAATGGGAATAAAATATGTGCCAAATCCATGAATCATGCCAATAAAAATGAATTCATATATCATAATGATCTTGTAAATAAGAAGAAATAAATGATGATGAAAAACTCTCACCATCAATGTATCTTTAAAGAAGTTGGAAGTCCCGTCTTTATTCTATATTACATTTATTCTTTTACACTAACTCTCATGGAATTGAAGGATATGGTTTCCTTCCTTATAGGGTGTCATTGATGAGATGAAGCTATTAAATTTTCCATATAGGTTGAATGTTGAATTTCGAAATAAAATAATGAAACTAGATGATGAGGTTTTCCAATATAACTTTCATACCTTGTTATTAATTTTATTAATCACATTAATTAAGGGAAAATGATTGATTGATATCAATGTAAATGGAAATGGGGACCTATGTATTTTTTACATTATCTTTTCGAATGTTCTTGTTGATGTGTGTATTTTAATTAGCTTGTCATTTATAAATATTATCATTACAACTCCTTAGATGAGAATTGAGGAATTTTGATCATGATTTGACAAATATAGTATTTTTTTTAAAACATATACAACCTTGGTTTTATCTTTTTTTTGTACAACGAGTATTCCCATGTAGACTTAGAGTAGATTAACAAAAGGATATATTCTAAGAGAACCATGTGAGATCATCCCTCTCTTATAAGTGATCATAAAATTTTTATATAAGGGAGAGTATATTGTTTTTGAGAGAAATATGATATTAGAATACCCACAACATATCCTTTGTGTTTTATTTTCAAAGGGAGTGATATTTTTTAGAACACATGATGAATTTTAAATATATGATGATATATTGAAACAAAATTCATAGGGGGTATTTTGGGGCCTAGTGTTTCGTTTTTAACAATGATATTTCAATATGTGTTTGATAAGTTCGGATAAAGTTGTGATTCCTAGATAATTGTTATGGAATTGTAAATTGTAATTGGATTTTGTTCTTGGAAAATTACATATTTCATCTTTGAAAATTCTTTATGCTGATTTTTAAATATCAAATAAAGGTTGTCAGGATAGAAAATTTCATAAAAATACATGGTTTAACAAGAAAATTATTATATTAATGAAGTTAAGAAGATAAATTAAGGTAAACTTGCAAGAAAATATTATTTTTTGAGGATTGAGTATAAGGTTGTGTAAAATGTATTTACATTTTACATAAAGAATTATTTAGGAGTAAGAGGATATGTTTGATAAGTGGTTTTCCATGGTATATTATTCGACAAATGATTTCATTTTCTAACTAATTTATTATGGATTATATATAAAAAACAATTTTCAACCACATGAGCCTCCAAGGCTAGTCCTCAAGCACACTTTTTGGACCCAAACTTCTTTCTTGTCGGAGGGCTTTCCAAATGATACCCGAAAGACAAAAGTGGTGCATGATTATTTATAATGCCTAAAGGTGTGTGTTATCACAAGAATGAATGGGTTGTTTATAGGCCCGATAAGGGAGATGTGTCATATTGTAGGGGAGGATATTCATCAAGGGAGTTATTGGGAGCAGACCCCAAACATTAATCAAGTTTCTTAGAGGGAGGGACAAATTAATATACCATAGTGAAAAATTGGGGATGTTTTGATGTGGGAAAACACGGTTGTAGTATGTATTATTCCACTTAAATGATACATACCTTTCAATATCCTTCATGATCTTGATAATTCCAACCGTCTAACCAAATTAGTGACATCGCATCTTCCTCAGCCACCCTAGGATCTTATGCTCACATGATAATTCTTCTATTGAAGATATGGGGATACCATGTTTGAGTGTTCATGAATCCAATTTATTTTCATGATAACTTATAAAGATATAGTCAATTATGAATAATTTTGTGTACAATATTTTCATTCATTACCATTTGTTAATAGAGAATCAACAAATCATGTTGTCGTTTTAGAATTCCATGTTCTTAGATGAAGAAAATTATAGATTCAATTCATTGGTGTTATCAAAATGGACATAAATCTAGATTATCTTTGCATGAATGAAGATAAAAAGAAGATATATGGACTACCATATTCATCCATGAATCCATCAAAATTTTCTTATCATGTGATGAAAAACTGATCCTGCTTTTCTTGGGTGAAAGTGAAGAGGTTGTGTGATGTTATGAGATAAAGTGGGTATTTGAAAATACCATGTTATCAAATTTGGGGAAACAAAAAGAATATAAAACATCATCGGTTTTAGAGAGTTGATTCATGGGTGATAATGATAAAATAAAAATAATATAGAAGCCTTCATCTTTGGGAATTTATTTATAGTGAGTGAAAATAAGTACGATGAACCATGGGTGATCACTTATCCACATTAAGAATAATAAATCATCACTACCTCCATGAATGAAGGAAATGTGTATTTCAGATGCAGGACTAAATTGAATGTTCATGCATGATATGAAATACACATGGTTTATAGGGTATTCATAATGATAAAAATAATACCCACGGTATTTAGGGTATTTATAGTGAGCATAAAATATATACCCACATCATTCAAGTATTAATATTTGATAGAGGAATAAATGTGTTAAATCATAAACACATTTATATTTATAATTAAATGCTGAATTGAAATCATATAATTAAATGACATTCCTATACACTATAATATTATTTATAAATATGTGCATGCATGTGATGAGAAATAAATTATTTAATTGAATGATCATTATGAGATCTTGATGCATTATTGTATCTAATAGAGAAATACTATGAAGTTTGGAACCTTTTAATGAAGAATAATAATGTTTTCTTGATCATTCAATGATTGAGGAGAATTCAGATTATGCCAAATATGGAAGGTGTCTCAAGAAAACAATTTCTAATGTTAATAATGGAATACATGAGTAATTGATATCTTATTGTTAGTCGGAGTGGAAATTCAAGGGGGGGGGGTGAATTGAGTTCCAATTAAAATTTTTGTTTAAAAATGTTTCCCTAAAATCCCCAAATTTTAAAATACAAATTGAATTGTAGTGAATTTGAATTAAAGCAAACTTTCAGCTAGTCTCTCAAGGGATTGATTAATTCCCAGTTAATCTAATCAGAGGATCAGATTATCTTTTGAAACTAACTTACTGATTTAGAAATAATGCAAACACTTGCTAATTCAATTTTCAGAGTAACTTGAAAAACAATTTAGGTTTTGAAGCACTTGGCAGTGAAAAAGAAAATTATAGATAAAACTGAATAAAGAACAGAAGATATAACCAAGAGGTTCATTCTCAAGCTTAGACTTAGTCCTCTCAACAATTTATATAAATTTGATCCACACCTTGGATCGGGGTTCACAACAGTTTACAACTGTCCAGGTCAAAGACCTCTACCACAGTTCTACATGGGAAACAAAAACAATAGCAAATACAGGTGTCCAGGTCACACACGACCTCTACCACTATCCATAGTGGGAAATAGAAAATGTAAGGAGTTTTAATGAGGATTTAAAGATCCTCTAGTTAAGGTAAAGGAGACAGTGTGTGTAAATCAAAACAGATGATACACACTGCTCGTAATGTAAATAATAAATCACTGAGTAAGATATAGAGTTTAGAATGGCTATAGTGATTGCAGTGCAGCTCTGGACTCCTTCAGATTGATCAGAAATGGTTCTGAGTCATCTTCTGGTTTTTGTCTGGAAAATAGAGTGTCGTTGGCTTGACATCCAGCTTCATAGATAGTAAAAATGTAGTCGATGAAGTTCTTCAAAATCCTCGTGAATGTGTATGAGCTTCTGTGTCTTCTTGATCGTGCATGTATATCTCTCTGTGCTCTTCTTCTTCGTGTATGCTTCTATCTTGTGTATATTCCTCGTGTATTTTGCATGTGTGTATATCTCTTTTTTTGTATCAACAGGGACTTCTTTTATTTATTACATGAGCTCCGGCAAAAGAAATGATTTCTTTTTACAGGTATGAGGTATGGTTTCCTGACATCCAAGAACCTTTATTAAACAAATGAAAGAGCATTAAAATATACCTGATATAACCATTTGTTAGATTAAATAAAGATGAAAAAATTAAGACAACGTTGGATTCTTCTTGTAGATTTGGATATCGGTAGCCTTGTGTATCGGTAACCTCTTCTCTAACGGTAGCCTTTCTATCGGTAGACTTCATGTCTGTCGGGAGACTTGATCAGTAGCGGTAGACTTAGTGTAATGGTGACCTTTCGTGTAATGGTAGCCTTGTTGTACCGGTAGCTTCCTTGGTGTATCGGCAGACTTCCTTCGGTAACTCATCTGCAATGGTAGGCTTGCATAACGCTGACTTGATGTATTGGTGAGCTTGTATAATGGTAGACTTGTTGTACTGGTGGACTTAATGTATCAGTATACTTGATGTATCAGTGACCTTCATGTATTGGTAGGCTTGATGTAACGGTGACCTTCACGTATCAGTAGGCTTGATCTGTAACGGTGACCTTCACGTATCGGTAGGCTTCATGTAACGGTGACCTTCACGTATCGGTAGGCTTGATGTAACGGTGACCTTCACATATCGGTAGGCTTGATGTAACAGTGACCACTTGTCTGTTTAAGCATTCTTTTGGAAGAATGGTTCATGTTAGAATATATATCTATTTAGTAACAAAATTCTCTGAAGATAATATAAACATTATAAAGTATGAATATGTGCATGGTGTACATAAATAATGAAATAAGTAATTAATCATTAATTAATATAGGACCTATCAAACTATACTTGAACATAATTGAGATTATCAAAATATAATTGAGAATAGTTAAAATATGATTGAGCATAGTTGGGATTATCAAAATATAAGTTCAACTAATTTTCCCAGAGGGTTCAACAATCTCCCCCCTTTTGATAATCACAACCTATCACAACGTATGCCAAATTATTAAGAAAATTAAGATAGTGTCAGAGGAAAAATTTCCAAAAAAAAACTTTGAAACAAAGATCTCATTTTTCTCCCCCTTTCAATTGCACTCCCAGTTCTCATTAGTTTCATTTTCTCTACCCCTTTGTGATTTACAAAATGAAGGGTAGAATCAGAGAAATGTAGAGACAAAAAGAGAACAGATTGCAAGGAAACATAAACACAGTAACGTGGAGAATGTAAGAGTAAATTTCCATTAAGGGTCAAAAGTTACAAACTGATAAAGTCAGGATTACAATAATACAGGTGAATCCTATAAAAAACATCCAGAATCACTCAATCATCCTATTAAACAAGAGTATTTCTCTTAGGATCAGAAGAGAATGTAGGTTCATATTGAGTAGATGGCTTAGGAATAGCTGAAAGAACCACCAGAGGGTCAGCCACTGAAACTATACCGCATCTAAAATCTGTGCTTTTCTGTGGGATCAAAGGTGTAAAGCTTCGAATAGCCTGAACTGGAGTCAACTGAGGTGTACTCCCAGAGGCAGAGGCAGGAAGGGTAGGAGGTACAATCACAGGTCTGGTATCCACATGCAATAAGGGTAGCAACAGGTTCCTGAAATCCATAATAATACTACCTCCTCTTTCCATTGCTAACAAAAAATCATCTCGATTTTAAATGAATTTGTCCAAGGCACGAGTAAGCTCCCTGAGCTTACTAACCTGTTCTCTAAAAGCTTGAGTTACTAAGGGAAACTTCAGATTCTCCATCAAAATCTTGAAGTGGCTGGTCATTTGATGCTTGGTGTAGACATTCTCAATGTAAGCATCCAACTTATTTTTAATTGCCTCTTGAGAAGTAGTAGCTGCCCGTAGGTGATCACTAACAAAACTACTAACTTCCCTAGTGGTAGAAAGGATCTAAGTATCCGAGGAGCCACTGGTACTGGCCTTAGCTAACTCTTCCTAAATAACAGATATGATCTAGTCAAGGTTCATAGTGGAGTTGGATGAGGGAAGGGGTTTAACTGAGAAAGCTGCTGTCTCCTTGAAAGATTGTGTCAGATTACTAACCACCTTATGAAAAAATTCATCTTGACTGTTCATGTATTCTTTGGCTGATGTCTTAAAAGCCTCAAACACTTCTACAAACTATTTTACTACCTCTTTGATATATCTGATATCAGTATTTACTTGGGTTTGAGAGCTATTCATGGCAGTCAATGAAGCAATCGATTGTCTTAGAGCCACCACAACTCATATCCAACTCTCAATTTGAGTATGGCATACTTTAACTTCTTCCATCATTCCCTTCATTAGACTAGAAACAACACATCCCATATATAGCTGCAGTTTTTGCTCCACACTTCTCATTTCATCAACCAGGATTTTCTTCAAATCTGTCATTGATTCCCTTAGTGTTTCTTTCATTTTTGCCTTTATGTTCTCAATGTCATCCTTGGTTGCCACATTTTCAGCCACTGCAGGTAGGGTAACTGATTCATTTTGGGGTTGGTCTTCCTCATCTGAATCTCCATAATAAATTCCAAGAACCATTTATCCTAGATCTGATGTCTGACCTTCAATGTCATACAAAACAGATACTAAACCAAGATTCTCGCCCTCACTTAGAACATTCTCCTAAGGAATCTCCTCTAACTGTTCTTCTCGATTTAATTCTACAACTTCCTCTACAACTGCAGCAGATTTAATAGCCATTTTCTCTGAGTCATCAATGACTCTCTCATCTACATATGTTGCTTCTACTTCCTGATTAGGCACTATCCTGACTTTACTAACTATCAGAGGGCTCAAAATGAGGTCTTCTTCTTTATTTTCCTAATCATATGCTTCACCAGCAGCCTCCTTTTCTCCATTAATAAAATGATCTGATTCGGTTTCCTCATCCTCTTTAGAGGTGTCCTTAACAACATACTAACATTCTTATTCTTCTTCTTCCTCAGTCTTAGTATCATTGTCCTTCAAAATAGATTCTCTCCTTGGTTGTTCTTTTGGAGGGCTAGCTACTCCATATGAAATATTTTGGGGCAAAGGACTAGGAGGTAAATCTGGGTCTCCTCCTTCCTCAACTGATGTCTCTTCCTCCTTAGCTTCATCATCACTGTAGACCGATTCTGGCTCATCTGGTCCAAGACCAGGATCCCTCACATACTTTGGTCTAGAAGGATGGTCTAGAGGAGTGTATTTGTCATAGATTTTTCCATCATCATTAACCCATGATTTCTTCCACGGGTTCCAGCTGAATTTCATAAACTTAAAAACAGTCCTGGTGAGGCAAAAATTATCCTTAACTACAACAGTTTCATCTTGAGGTCCGGCTACCTCCTTTTCCTTCAACATAATAGAAATCAACATAGAAAAGAAAAGTCCATTGGACTTATACTTCAGCCTAGTCATATCCTCAATCTGAATCATTAACAGTCTGCATAAATTCACCTTTACTCCATGCTTTAACAGATACAACAAATAAATATCTTGAAATCTAAGAGTAGAAAAATCTCCTCTCCTTGGACTAATCACATGATGAATAAACTTGAAAAGTAGTTTATCCTCCCCTGCCATCTCTACAGAAATGACCTTTCTAGGAGTTCCATTCCCGGTCAACTCTAACAAGGCATCCTCGTAATTGAAAAAATCACTGGCAGTAGGTATGGATTTTGAATAAAATCCATAATCACCTTTATGAGGAACTCTAAGGTTCTCAGCCCATTCAACTGATGAAAACAAAAGCATTTGACCATTCACAAAGGAAATCATCCTATTCTCCTCTTTTGATGTCACAACACAGACAAAATCATAAAACTCTTTTATCAGAGCTGTACAGTACAGTCCATTATTGTTCATGAAGCATTCGAGCCATCCTTGTTCTTGTAAAACCTTTAGAATCAATGACTTTCTTTCCAGCAGCCATTCCGCACATAATTCCTTTTCCACTACAATTTCTCGATTCGATAAATGTGGATTCACGAGATTCCTTTGAACAATATCTATACTGCTTCCACTAACACTAGATTTGGTTACATTCTTCTTCTTAGCTTGCAGTTCATCACTCCCTTCATCCACTGAGGGTCGCTTCACATGGGCCATTTCTGATTCTGAGGCGTAGGGTTTTGCAGGCTTGAGAGGTTTAGGTATGAGGGATTCGAACAGACGGGTTTTCAGTGATTGGGTGATGTCTAGAGTCGGGTTTAATATCATTTAGGATTCACATATAAAATATATCTTATATTAAAAAGAAATTTAAAGTCTTGGCCTTAATATGAAAATTTAAAACAGCGCAAGAGATGTACCGGTGAGGTGTCCTTAAACGGTGAGGTTCATCTAACGGTGAGGTATCTCCTAACGGTGAGTTTTCTCCTAATGGCGAGGTTTCTCCTAACGGTGAGTTTCATATTAATGGTGAGGTTCATCTTAACGGTGAGGTTCATCCTAATGGTGAGGTTCATCCTAACGGTGAGGTTCATCTAACGGTGAGGTTCATTTAACGGTGAGGTTTATCTAACAATGAGGTTTATCTAACAGTTTAATAGTAAGTTATCATTCCTAATTCGCGTCTAATGAAACTTAATCATTTTGAACATAAAGGCTTAGTAAAAATATCAGCTAATTGGAGTTCAGTGACAATAAAATCAAGAGTTATATCACCTCATTGATAATGATCTCTTATAAAGTGGTGTCTAACATCAATGTGTTTGGTTCTAGAGTGAGACACAGGGTTCTTTGAGCTGTTTATTGCACTAGTGTTATCACAGTTAATTGAAACATGTTTAAAATCAAAACCATAGTCTAATAAAGTGTGTTTCATCCACAGAATTTGTGCATAGAAACTACCAGTAGCTATATATTCTGCTTCAGTAGTAGATAATGCAACTGAGTTCTGTTTCTTACTACACCATGATACTAGGGACTTTCCAAGTAAATGACATGTTCCAGATGTGCTCTTTCTATCTAACTTTCATCCAGCAAAGTCAGAATCTGAATAACTTATTAAATCAAATGATTGTCCATTAGGGTAAAACAGCCCCAAATTAGCCGTATTTTTAAGATATTTGAAAATCCTTTTAACAACAAGAAAGTGTGACTCTTTAGGGTCATCTTGAAATCTAGAACACATACATACACTAAACATAATATTAGGTCGACTAGTAGTAAGATAAAGTAAACTCCCAATCATACCTCTATAATTTTTTTTGATCCACTGGTTTCCCTGTTTCATCAATATCCAATTTACATGTGGTACTCATAGGCGTATCACTTCCCTTAATACTATCCAAACCAAAACATTTTAATAAATCCTTAGTATATTTACTCTGATTCAAAATAACACCATCTTTAGTTTGAAATATTTGAAATCCAAGAAAGTACTTAAGCTCTCACATTATGCTCATTTCAAACTAATTTAGCATAATCTTTGAAAAATCAGTACATAACGAATTTTTAGAAGATCCAAAAATAATATCCTCAACATAGATTTGTACTATTAAAACATCTTTTGAGATTATTTTTATAAAATGAGTGGGATAAACAATTCCTTTTGTAAAACCTTTTGAGATAAGAAAATTTCTAAGTCTTTCATACCAAGCTCTTGGATCTTGTTTTAAACCATATAAAGCTTTAGAAAGTTTAAAAACATGGTTTTGAATGTGAGGATTTGAAAAACCAGGTGGTTGTTATACAAAAACATCTTCAATAATAATACCATTTAGAAAAGCACTTTTCACATCCATTTGATATAACATGAAATTAATATGTGATGGAAAGGTAAGTAAGATCCTAATTGCCTCTAATCTAGATATAGGTGAAAATGTTTCCTCATAGTCAATTCCTTCTTCCTGATTGTAACCTTCTGAAACTAGTCTAGCTTTGTTTCTAATGATATTTCCAGATTCATAAACATTTTTTCTAAACACCCACTTCGTGCCTATGGTTGAAGTTTCCTTAGGTCTTTCTACTAATTCCCAGACTTTATTTCTTTCAAATTGATTTAGTTCTTCTTGCATAGCTATTACCCAAAATTAATCATTGATAGCATCATTGATATTTTTAGGTTCTAACTGTGAAAGAAAAGCTTGATGTTCAACCTGATTTCTTAGAGAAGATCTAGTCGGTGTTCCTCTATCTAGATTACCTACAACAGCATCTAAAGGATGGTTCTTTAGAATCCTAGTTGGTCTTGAAAAGGTAGGGCTAGAGATTTCAGGTTCATCAACAGGTTGGGAGTCAACAGTAGCAGGTTCTGGAAAATTTCCAGAACTAGATGTTTTAACTATAGGTCCACTGTCTTTATCATTATGGTTTAAAACAGAGAGATGGTCTTCAAGATTTTCAAGAGAGGACTTAGGTTCATGTGGATTAGTTTCATCAAATTTTATGTGAACAAATTCCACCACACATTTTGTTCTCTTATTGAAAACTCTATAGGATTTAGTAGAAATAGAGTAACTTAGAAAAATTCCTTCATCACTCTTGGATGCAAACTTGTAAATATTATCTTTATTATTAAGAATAAAGACTTTTCAACCAAAAACTCTGAAGTAGTTAACATTAGGTTTCTTGTGGTTCCACAACTCATAAGGGGTCTTCTTAAGAACAGGTCTGATCAAGACTCTATTGATAATATAACAAGCTGTATTGACAGCTTCAGCCCAAAAATAAACAGGTAGGTAATACTCATTGAGCATGGTTCTGGAAATTTCCTAAAGGGTTCTATTCATCCTTTCTACTATACCATTTTGTTGAGGTGTCATAGGGGTAGAGAAATTGTGACTATAGCCATTGTGTGAGCAGTAGGATTCAAACTCATGATTCTCAAACTCACGACCATGATCAATTCTCAAGGTTTTAATCTTAAGACCACTAAGGTTCTCTACAAACACTGAATATTTAACAATGTAAGAATAAGCTTCACTTTTGTGAGCTAGAAAATATACCCAAGTATACCTAGAATAGTCATCTACTAAAACATATAGATAGTGCTTCCCATTTAAACTAGAAACTCTAGAAGGTCCAAAAAAATCCATGTGAACCAACTCGAGAGGTTGAGAAGTTAACACTTCTTTAGTTGATTTGAAAGAAACTTTATGTTGATTTCCCTTTTGACAGGGATTATAAACTTTATCTACTGGGAATTCAAGTTTTGGTAGGTCTTTAACTAAGTTCTTCCTAGTAAGTTTTCTAAGTGATTGTACATTGCAGTGTCCTAATATTCTGTGCCAAAGCCAAGACTCTTTATGAAAATCATTTAAACAAGTAATATTTTGCATAGCTAAGGAATTTAAATCAACAACATAGACATTTTCATTTCGTAAGGCAGAAAATACTAAAGCATTTTTAGAATTAAAAACATTGTAAGAATCATTTTAAAATTTAACATTAAAACCATAATCATATAACTAAGAAATACTTAGTAAATTATCTTTAAATCCATCAACAAATAGAAATTTAGAAATTAATACTGAGTCAGGGTTACCAATCTGGCCTAAGCCGATGATTTTCCCTTTATAATTATCACCAAAAGTGGGAAAACATCCATCAACTCTGACTATGTTTTTAAAGCATGAGAAGTCTCCTGAAATATGTCTTGAACATCCACTATCCAAGTACCATGTCTTCCTATAGGAGCTCCTTAAGCAGGTTCCCTACAAAACAGATGTATATAGGAAATGATTTTGGTACCCATATTTTCTTGGGTCCAGACAGGTTAGCCAATAAAACTTTAGGTACCCAAATTTTCTTATGGGTCTCATAAAATTTGTAGAATCAACAGATTTTGAAAGATAAACTTTATTAGATCTGTAACTATAAATATAAATGGTTGATGCATATGAGCTTCCAGAACTATTAGTAACCACATTCTGTCCAGATTTAGGAATAAATCTAGTTTTGGAAATTTTTCTTTGTCCAGGTTGGTATCGTATACCAGTAGTATATCTTGGTGCAATCTGCTTACCTAGCATTTGAGTAAGAGTGTCTTTTCCATTTGTAAACTTTTCTTAATCCATCCTATGTTGCTCATTTGACAATTTGAGTTCAGTTTTTTCTTTAAGAAACTGAGCATTATTTTCCATTTCTATTTCAAGATCAGATTTATGTTTAATAGTTAAAGCATACTGTTTCTTTAAACCTTTGTATTTGTCTTTCAGCTCATTACAGGTTTCTTCCAACATATCAGAGTATTCAAACAGTTCATATTTTTACATATTTTCAGAATTAGAATCATCTCCAGAATAATAAGAATTTAAATCAGGAGTTTCAGATGTTACCTCAGAGGTGTTGGTCATAAAACACATGTTTGCCTTATTTCTGATTTCAGTTTTAGAAGCTTCAGATTCACTGGAGCTATCCTCAGAAGCGCTCCAAGTAGCCTTCATAGCCTTTCAGTACTTACTGTCCTTGTAATTTTATTTCTTCTTGAATTTGAGATTTGGGCAGTCTTCTTTGATATGTCCTTTTCTTTTGCACTCATAACAGACAACTTCATCACTTTTATCTGACTTTTTCCAATCCTTCTTCCATTGTCCCTTATTGTCATACTTTCCTTTTTAATTTTATGTTTTGAAGAATTTCTTCTTCCTATAAAATTTCTTAAACCTTCTGGCTATCTGAGCCATTTCAACATCACTATTAGAGTCTGAATTGTCACTGGTTGAAATGTCAGTAGGTAGTTGAGCTTTATCTTTTTCCTTTCTCATTGAAGTAGTCTTGAAAGCAACTGACTTCCTTTTTGGTTCTTATTATTCTTCTCTGTTTACCTTAAGCTCTTATTCGTACATCATTAACATACCAACAAGTTCCTTAACAGGTAGAGCAGCAATGTCACATGACTCTCTGATTGAAATAGATGTGCCTCTCCATCGGTTTGGTAAACATCTCAAGATTATCATAATTTGTTCCTTTGCTGGAACAACCTTTCCAAGTGAATTCATTGTATTTACTATCTCATTAAACCTGAGATACATGTCAGAAATAGGTTCATCTGCTTTCATTTTAAAATTATTATATTTAATAGTATACGTATTTAATCTCATTTCTTTAACATTGGTTGTTACTTCATGAGAAACACCAAAAGTATCCTAAATTTCAAAAGCATTTTTAAAATAACAAATTCTGTTAAACTCTTCATCTCCTAAAGAATACTAAAAGGTATTCATGGATTTACAATTATTATTGTAAGCATTCTTTGTAGATTCATCCCAAGTGGATCTAGCAGTAGTGGGAAGTTTATATTCTGATTCTATGGTAGTCCAAATATCAAAACCTATGCTTTATAAGTGAATTTTCATCTTAAGTTTCCAGTGAGCATAGTTTGTACCATTGAAGAAAGGTGGACTGTTAGTAGTAGCACCCTCAAGTCTGTTATCCATGATAACTAGGTTAAAGTAGAAATTTTAAAGAGATAAAAATTTAGAAATAACAGGAATTTTAATAAATTTAAAAGACAACTAAAATCACAGTTGAAAAACATAGTACTTCAGAAAATATTTTAAGCTCCTCTGATACCAAATGTTGGTCGGAGTGGACACTCAAGAGGGGGGGTGAATTGAGTTCAAATTAAAATTTCTGTTAAAAAATATTTCATTAAAATCCCTAAATTTTAAAATACAAATTGAATTTTAGTGAATTTTAATTAAAGAAAACTTTTAGCTATGCTCTCAAGGGATTGATTAATTCCTAGTTAATCGAATCAGAGGATCAGATTAGATTTTGAAACTAACTTACTGATTTACAAATAATGGAAACACTTTCTAATTCAATTTTCAGAGTATGTTGAAATACAGTTTAGGTTTTAAATAACTTGGCCGTGGAAAACAAGATTATAGATAAAACTGGATAAAGCATAGTAGATATAACCAAGACGTTCAGTCTCAAGCCGAGACTTAGTCCTCTCAACAAAATATATAAATTTGATCCACACCCTGGATCGGGGTTCACAACAGTTTACAACTTTCCAGGTCAAAGACCTCTACCATAGTTCTACGTGGGAAACAAAAACAATAGCAAACACAACTGTCCAGGTCACACACGACCTCTACCACTATCCACAGTGGGAAATAGAAAATGTAAAGAGTTTGAATGAGGATTTACAGATCCCTTAGTTAAGGTTCAAGAGACAGTGTGTGTAAATTAAAACAGATGATACACACTGCTCGTAATGTAAATAATAAATCACTGAGTAAGATATAGAGTTTAGAATGGCTCTTGTGATTGCAGTGTAGCTAAGGAATCCTTCAGATTGATCACAAATGGTTCTGAGTCCTCTTCTAGTTTTTTTCTGGAAAACAGAGTGTCGTTTACTTGACATCCAGGTTCAGAGACAGTGAAAATGTAGTCGATGAAGTTCTTCAAAATCCTCATGAATGTGTATGAGCTTCTATGTCTTCTTGATCGTGCATGTATATCTCTCTGAGCTCTTCTTCTTCGTGTATGATTCTATCTTGTGTATATTCCTCCTCTGTTCTGCATGTGTGTATATCTCTTTTTTTGTAGAAACATGGACTTCTTCTATTTATGGCATGAGCTCCGGAAAATGAAATGAATTCTTTTTGCAGGTACGAGGTACGGTTTACTGACATCCAACAACCTTTATTAAACAAATGATAGAGCATTAAAATATACCTGATATGACCGTTGGTTAGATTAAATAAAGATAAAGAAATTACGATAGCGTTGGATTCTTCTGGAACGATATATTTGGATATCGGTAGCCTTGTGTATCGGTAACCTCTTCTCTAACGGTAGCCTTTCTATCAGTAGACTTCATGCCTATCAGTAGACTTGATCAGTAGCGGTAGAATTACTGTAACGATGACCTTTTGTGTAACGGTAGCCTTTTTGTACTGGTAGTATCCTTGGTGTATCGGTAGAATTCCTCCGGTAACTCGTCTGTAACTGTAGGCTTGCATAACGGTGACTTGTTGTATCAGTGAGCTTGTATAATGGTAGAATTTTTGTACTCGTGGACTTAATGTATCGGTAGACTTGATGTATCGGTGACCTTCACGTATCGGTAGGCTTGATGTAACGGTGACCTTCACGTATCAGTAGGCTTGATCTGTAACGGTGACCTTCACGTATCGATAGGCTTGATGTAACGATGACCTTCACATATCGGTAGGCTTGATGTAACAGTGACCTTCACATATCGGTAGGCTTGATGTAACAGTGACCTTCACATATCGGTAGGCTTGATGTAACGGTGACCACTTGTCTGTTTAAGCATTCTTTTGGCAGAATGGGTCAAGTTAGAATATATATCCATTTAGTAACCGAATTCTCTAAAGATAATATAAACATTATAAAGTATGAATATGTGCATGGTGTACATAAATACTGAAATAAGTAATTAATCATTAATTAATATTGGAACTATCAAACTATACTTGAACATAATTGAGATTATCAAAATATAATTGAGCATAGTTAAAATATGATTGAGCATATTTGGGATTATCAAAATATAAGTTCAACTAATTTTCCCAGAGGGCTCAACACTTATATACTCAAAGAGTGAGATCAAAGTTCATATTATAGTGGATCAAGACTTTGAAAAAAGTTAAGTCTTCTGGTTGGAGTTAGGAGAATAAGGAGTCTCTTAGTTGGTGTTGGAGTAAGAAGTATTTTGGTCGGTATGAAAAAAAACAAATCTCCTTATCAGTATCCAAAGAATATGTATTTCAGTTGGATATAAAACCAATTGCAATAACTTGTTTGATATTGAATAATCAATATTGGTGTGTCTAACCAACATTCCTTGCACTGGTCATTTCAATGTATAACCTTGTAAATCATTCGTGCTACTCCATCCACCACTACTATTTCACACAATATGATATTGAGTGGTAACATTGATTTGATATGGGATCATTACAAGTTCAACAGATTTAATTTTATAAGAAAATCAATTTGTAAAAATAACCATTGATTCACTTATCCCCTCTGAGTTTTCAATCTATCCTACAACTCTGTAAGGATTATATATTTGATATTTCAAATACAATAGTGACTCGACCCTAGATATCTCAGAGAAAATTCATACTAAAAATTACATTGGAATTATTATAAGGAATGAAACCCCGGAGTATTAATAGTTTCGTAGTATTCATATCCCAGATTAAAAAACGAGTCATATATTTAAAATAACTAAACTAATTACAACAGAATTTGTTTCTTCTTTGAAAATAAATAACTTTAAGGACAACATTAATCCACATAGTCAATCAGTTCATATATTTCATAGTATGCTTCTGGGATTCATGGGGATAAAAAACTAATAAGGGAGAGATCAAATTCTTTTTATGGGAGATATATAGTGAATGAAATAATGAATCTATGATAATAATCAAAATGAAAAGTTAAATAGCTAAACACATGTGACATGTAATCAATAAACTGAATGGAACTACATAAACTAAATTGAAAGGTAATAACTGAAAAAACATGCCATTGAAATAACTAGATACGGTTAAATAAATATATAATTTTATAAAACTAAAACACATTCCATCTGAAAAACTAAAAATGAAATGTATCCATAGATTTCTCAATATAAAATATCATATATGAATAAGAACTAAAATTAATGATAAAAGTGTCTAATTATTGGATGTCATGTTTCCAATGTACATGGAAACGGTACCATAAATACTTTTCACAAGATTTTTTGGATATCAGTAAATATCCCAACTAAAGTTTCTAGCTAACTAACTCTTCCATTGAGAATACTGATTCATCGAGGTGATATCTATAACCAGGCCTCACCCGTGTCATACCATTCAAAATCGTTCCTCGTATATCAAATTATAAATTTACAAATGCGCCTTATCAAATATCTATATGAAATAGAAGATATATATATTTATCAATATTTCACAAAATTATTAAAAAAAGTAATCTAAACATCATATTAAAAATGTTATATGGCTTGGGAAAATGATTATATCAACGAAAATGATATGGTTACTTAGAAAAAAGAAAATTTAAAATGATCATAAGAAATTGAATATTTAAATGGGAATAAAAGGGATGAAGGAAGTGGTTTTGAATACTACCCTAGGAAAAATCAATCAAAACCATCTATAGGAAGGATAAGGATGGAATCAACACCAAATATTTTAAGCGAAGTAAAAATATAGGGTTATTGTCGTTGATAAAATAAAAAAAGAACTTAAAAATATTCTCAAGGAAGATAAATATTTTTTTTGGAAAAAAAATTTGAAAAAAATCTATTTTAAATACCTTGTAAAAACTTTTTAATGAAAAATAATCATTTTAAACTTGCTGGGGAGGTGACATAGAATTGATGATAAATAAATCAATACATTTCTTATGAGATAAAAATAAACATTCATTTTGTAATGTAAAAAGGGTTAGAAAAAGCCTTTTTTGAAAGAGATAAGAATATCTTATTTAAACCATTTGTAAAATATAATAAAATGTAAAATTTCATTACCAAATAATCATAAAAACATTTTTAAAAACAATTTAATAAAACATGGTCTTTAGAGGAAAATTGGCTCTCTGACTAAAGTGTGAAATGAAGTATGGTTTGATTGAAAACAATTTTAAAACATTTTGACTTCCAAATAGTGGAAAATTGTACAAATAATTGAAAATGGCCATGTATGACCATAGTATAATAAAAGTATTTATGGATTAATGGTCACTAAATTTACATAAATGTAAATAACATTGAAAAATTATTAGTATTATTTTTTAAGAAAATAATCTTTAAAATTTCCAAAAGTGTCCCATACCACTTTTAATAATTTTAAATCATAAGAATCGTGATGGAAGAAAATTAAATGAAAATTGTAATATCATTATATTAATTATATTCATGATATATCATCTAAAAATGGTAGTATATACACTATGTAATAGAAACTAGGTGCATAATATTAAATAAGTCTCAATGGAATATAAATTTAGATGAAATACCTTACCATGGGTTTTAATTATGTTAAATGTACATTAACTTCTAGTATAATAAAGTTTTATTAATTATCAACTTTATGGAGGACCTTTTTCTTTTTTATCATCACATTTATTTCACTTATTACCATGTTGTATACAACTACATAAAAATTATTTTTACGTCTCGTCTTTTGACCAAACTAGGGTTATATTCGAAAGCAACTTCGGTAGGTCAACAATGGTCAAAATGGTCATTTTATAACAAGTAAATTTTAATAATAATTAAATAAATAATTTATTTAAAAATAAATAATAATTTTAAAACCAATTAATTAATATGGTTAGGACAAATGAATCAATATTACAATCATGTGGACGATAGGTCGTACGTACACATGAGTAACATTGTCATTATTCAAAGATCAATATGGAAAGAAGGTAAGTGACACCATATATTTACATAATAATCATTATATAATAAGTTCCCTATTACTTAATAATATATACATATTTGTATAATTCTTGGGATATAAAATAAATCACATCGTGTCGAGGATGTGGTTGTGCACACATCCACGAACGACGTTATAATTATTTAAGTGTGTGAAATGGTGATAAAGAAAACCATATATATTATTTTTACTAAAAGTTAATTTTTTAATTATAAATATATATATATTATGTCTCATATGTTTAATTATTAATATCTTCTATACATTCCATATATATTTTTAACGAATCACATTACTTTGAGGGGGAAGTAGTCCACACTTCCACAAACGATGTAATCATTTTTAAAGAAAATGAAAAGTAAGAAGAAATGAGTTGTAAAATAATTAAATAAGATTAAATGAATAATAAATATTATAAATATCATATTTAAACTTATTTTACAACATAAAGGAAACCATGAGTGGTGGTAAAAAAAATGAACAATCATCATTTCATGAGGGGATAGTTTCTTATACATGTAAACAGTATGTTTGTTATCGATTACATATAGGTTTGTGTAAGTGTAGGTAAAACCCTTATACTAGAAAATAATATAAAATTTAGGATACTGGTTTATTTATAAAATCATAAAATAATAATAATTAGAGGAGGTTAGGAAATAAATAACACTTGGGATCTTAAGGAATGATGTTACCTCTTAATCAGGCAAGTCCTTTTATTCTTCACCAAATTGATTAATAGAATTTATTTATACCGAAAGGGAGGATTACAAGATCAGGGGAGGTATTTTGAGGAAATATTTTTTTAGACATTTTTCAATTCAAAGAGGCTTGAGAGGTGTGAAGAAGTGGGGGAGAGGAGGCCTTTTATATCGGAGAAGGAGTGGCACACTTTTAATATTTTGACCATGGAATTACAAACATGTTTTTATCAATGAAATTGGATCTAATGTTAGACAAAATTATTGAAAATATATTTAAAGGTAGAAATATGACTATAAAAAGGATTTTGGAGAAATTTCTAGATCATTTGGACCCTTAAAATTAAGGTTTAGTCCCTTATTATTCTTAATTTTACCTTAATTGTTGTAATTAATTTTAATTACATTAAGTAATATTTTTTGACAAAAAATAATTTTATATTATTATATATTATATATTTTTCTAATTGAAAATATGGAATCCATTTTTCCAAAGTTCAATAAAAAAGTGGAATAAATAAATTTAAAATGCATCCTGTATGCGGGACGACAATGCAGGTTTTTAAAGTAAAAACCTCTAAAAGCTTGATAACTTTTTCAGTTAAATTTAAAAGTGAAATTGATCCCAATGACAAAATTTTGATTACATTATAAAATTATGATATAATTAAAAAATAAACACATTTAACAGTTTAATTCATCCAAAAAATAATGTAGATGAAAATGTAGTTTTGAACCAAAATTCAGTATTTTTAACTATTAATTAAAAATGAAATGTTTCTGAAAAATATAAGAAAATCACCCAAAACTAATTTTTATGTTTCTATTTCAAAGATGAAGTTTTTTTTAAAACATTAAATCATGTAATGTGTCAAAATTATGATTTAAAATGTGTTCTCCATTAAAAGGCGAAAAATTGCCTTAATAAAAAAATAGGCTTTTATGTTTGAAATTGGGTTTCTTATTATTTTATTCCTATCAAACCTAATCGATGAATATAAAAATTATTTTCTTGAATATATATAATATATATTTAATTAAAATCATTAAATAATCTTAATTACATATGATTATTATGAAAAAAATCCATTGGAATAAAAAAAATTAATAATATTTCTTTTTTATATCCAATTAGTTGTTATTTTCATTTGTCATTAATTAGAAACTAATAAATTAATTATATTTTTATATAAACCTTAAACATTCACATGTTAGTTAACAAAATTTATAACTAATAACATAAAATCTATTTTATATCATTTTATATTAAATAATAATATTTCAATAATACATTGTTATTTGGTTAAACTCCGTCTTTCTTGTAATGAAAGATATTGAAGAATATTGCACTTACATGTAATGCAAGTTATTAGGGATTGTATATATTAAATATTATTCAAACTAACATGGTGTTTCATTATTTAAAATCTATATAACATATTATATTTATTTAATATTTTAATATATCGGGTTAATGTATTCCCTTTTTAGACTTGGTGTTTCATGTCAAAAACACTATTTAATACAATGATGTAATTTATAATTTCGGGGTATTATATTCTCCCAACCTTAATTAATTTAAATCCTCACAATTTAATAATGATCTTGGTAACATGTTGTGTGTTATTTTCAATAATTAAATCCCACATTATGAGAAGGGTTTCTAAAACATCCTTTAGAAAAGAGGGAATTGGAAGTACAATGGACAAATTGACTGCCATGTAACTTGGTATGTAAGTAGGAGAACATTAGTGGTAATTGAAAATATGTATTCAAATGAAATGGATAAATATTTACAGGGATGTATTGAGGTTATAATTCACTAACTATGAAATTATCAATAGAAAGTTGAGGTCCTCAGAACCAAAAATCTGTGATGATTTAGAAGTCCATCAGTTCAATATAAATTAAGGTATTATGACCAAATTTAATTTCTATGTAATTTTCTTATTTTTGGGTAACTCATATACTTCATAAACATTAAATTAAATTTACTTACATGATGTATTTATATATACACAATTTCATCCTTTGGTAATTATTTTATTACTTTTCAAATTAATTCAAAAATAATTTTTATTCCTGAAGAATAAAATACATTTATAAAGGATAATAAGTCCCATTAATGAGTGGCAAGTCTAACTATTTGTCTTTAACTATCTTCAAAGAACAATATGGATAATAATTTAATTTTTAATCCTCAAATGTTATAATACTATGTTTTCATTAACATTTATTCATCAAATTGTTTAACTAAAAATAATAAAAATTAATTCGGACATTGAATAGGTTAGTGGTTAGTATGAAACACTTATTGTCCTTAGGTCATGGGTTCAAGACCCTCGGCCTTACTAGATATGATTGGTTGTCACCAAGCATACAACTGGTCCTTTTCTAAAACCATATTAACATTTTTTCTAAAATATATCTATTGTACATCCTTGAAATAAGTTCAATTACAAAATAATCTTTAAGTAAAATTATCAACATAATATAAATATTTAAATATATAATACATTTATTTCCACATAGGACCTTCTATGGCCTAGGTTTTTTCCATAATATCATTTGTAGGATTTCTAAATAATAGCACCTTCTGTTCAACCTAAAACACCTTAGGTTTAACCTAGGATATTCATTTTTATTTTACATTCAAATCCAATAAAATGGTTTGTAGATAAAATGGTATTTATCTTCATGATATCCCCTAGGAGTTTCAAACCTGGTGTGTTTTAAGGATCATTGTTGTGTACCAGGTTACCCTAAGTTAGGTTAAGAGCACCAATTCAGAGTTATTACACATAAGTACATATGTGCCAGAACCACATCCAATTTTAATATCTAGATAGGGATGTATTTCTTGGAAGACCCACATAATCCCAACCTTAAAAAAATTCTAGGTTGTTATTTTATTATTATATTAAAATTATACCTTAGGGTTCTGTTCTCAAACATATGTTGTCCTAAATCTACTTCCCAAGGTTGCTACTAAACATCTTCTGATGCCAACTATAGAAACCAAACCCCAGATATCCCAGAGCCATTTTTTTCAATCAATTTCATTAGAATGATTACATGGAATCAAATACCAAATGAACAAGAGTTTAGTAGTCTTGGTAAACCAAATACATAAATTAGACTTTTATTACAAATGACAACACTAATTACAACATAATTTTTTCTTCTTTCTAAATAAATAACATCAAGTATAAATCTAATATATCTAGTAAATCCATGAATATATTTCCAAGTACACTCCTTGATTTCCTAGAGAAGGAAACATAATAGGGGTTAGATCAAATTCTCAGTAAAGGAAAACATAGAAGAAGATATAATGAATCAATTATAATAGTCAATATAAAACAATAAATAAATACCGACACATTCCATGTAATAAATAAACTAAATAGAAGTGTGTAAACAGTATAGAAAGGTAATTACATAAAGCACAAGCCTATCAAATTACTAGTTAAAGAAAAATAAATAAGTAGGGGTTATAAATTGAAACACCGGACATCTAAATAACTGAAAATGAAATGTATCCATATATATGTCAATGAAAAATCTCATGGATGAATAATAATTGAAACAAAATGGTTGATGTTCTTAATTAATGGATTCCATGATTCCAAGGATTGTGGAACTAGTGCCATCAAGACATTTCACAAAATGATTTAGCTATCAGGTAAAAACCAAACTAAATAGGTTATCCAACTAACTCATAACATGATACTACCGATGCATCGATGGGATATCTATTTTCGGGCCCCACCCATGTGATACATGTCCAAATAATTATTTATATATAGAATAATCAATTTAACTATGTGCCCTATCAAATATTCCTATGTAGTAAAACATATGGATTTACCAATATTTCCCCAAATTATGAAATAACATTCAGAGTAAAAATCTTATATGGTATATGGTTTAGGAAATGACAATATCGATGAAAAATGAAATGGATACAGATGCAAAATTCAATGTTAACTAATCAAGTGAAATTTAATAATTCAAGTTGACTAAAGGGGAACAAGGAGGGGAATGTGAATATTATCATTGGAAAAATCAATAAAAAATCCAAAGTAATGATAAGTATTGTATCAAAACAACATATCCCTAGTGGAGTAAAAAAATTGGGTTAATGTTGTTGATAAAAAATAGAATAACTTCAAAAATATTCATAAGGATGATAACATTATTATTTGAAAAACCAATTTGAGAATGAATTTATTTTTAAAATCATTTAAAAAAATGATTATAAATAAACCTTTTAAACTAGTAATAGAACCATCAAATAAATGATGGTTTATATATCCATACATATCATATAAAATAAAAAACCATTCCATTTTCTACGTAAAAAGGGTTAGAAAAATCCATTGCTTAGAAAGAAACAAGAAGATTAATTTGAAAACATTGGTAAAAAGAAAAAATAGGTTAAAAATTTCCTTTCCAATTAATTTTAAAAATATTTTAATAAAAATTTATTTTAGATGAAAACTGGTTCTTTGACTAATGTGTGAAATGATGTTGGGTTTTTTAAAAAACATTCTCAAAAACATTTGAGTACTAAATAGTGAAAAATTGTACAAATTCATGAGAATTTTCATGAATGAAAATTTTATAATAAAAGGATTTATTGAACAATGGTCATTTAATTTCATTAAATTTAAATACCATTAAACAATTATTAGTGTTATTTTTGAGTAAAATAATCTTTACAAAATTCAAAGGGTCCCATACCACATTGAAACATTTTAAATCCTATGCCTCATGAAGGGGATAAAATTAAATGACAGTTATAATATCATTATATTTCTAATATTCATGATATATCCTGTAAAATGGTAGTATATACACCATGTAATAGAAATTAGGTGTGTAATATCAATTAAGTTCCAATGGAATGTATATTACGACGAAATCCCTTACTTTGTGTTTCTTTTGGGGTGAACATCTTCTAAATTGTTGTATAATAAATATATGTTAATTATATACTTGGTTGTGAAAAAATTTCCAGTTTATCATTAATTTATTTAACTTGTTACCATGGTTTATACTACAATATAAACAATTAAGTTTACATCTGGTGTTTTTACCAAATTCTGTATTTATGTCAAAAACAATTTTGGTATGGTAATTATTGTAAAAGGGTTCAATAAATAATATACCGATTATAAAAATAATGACATTTTACATTACTTATAAATAAATTATTATTTTAAAACCAATCATAAAAATGGTTATTAAAAATGAATCTATGTTACAATCATGGACATGGTACGTTGTACGTACGCTTGAGTAATTTTCCCATTTTTTCATGAACGATATAGAATAAAGGTAAGTTAAACAATAGCTATAAATAATGATAATATTATCACAAATAAAATTTTATTTAATCATGTATACTTATATATAATTTTGGTGATGTAAAAGGAATCACATCATGTTGAGGAGGTGGTAGTCCACATGTCCATGAATGACGTTATCACATTTTAAGGGTGTGAAAGGGTAATAAAGAAAATGATATATATTATATTTAAATAATGGTAATTATTTCATTATTATAATATAGATTTTTTATATTATATATTTTTAATTAAAACCATCTTTTATACATTCATTGTATAGTGTGAATGAACCACATCACTTTGAGGGGGCGGTAGTCCAAACTTCCCCAAACAATGTCATCATTTTTATTGAAAATGAAAAGTATAAATATATGAGATGTAAAATAATTAAAAAATATTAAAGGAATAATACATATAATATATATCACAAATAAATATAGTTTCCATCATAATATTCACCATGAGATGTGGTAAAGGAAAATTGATAAACCATTGTTTCCTGTTGCGGTAGTTTTTCATACACGTAAAAAGTATATTTGTTATCAATTAGATGGTGGTGTATGCAAGTTTTTGTATAAAACATGGCACAAAAACATCATAGTATATTTTTGATATAGGTTTTTTTATAAAATCAAGAAATAAGAATAATTGGATGTGTGGAGAAAGGTAATAACACCAGAAAGCTTAAGGAAAGATGTTACCTCTTAATCGGGTAACTCCTTTTGGTTTTCACCATTGAGATTATATGGATTAATTAATATACAAAGGGAGGATTGTAGGATGAGATGAGGGATTTTTAGGATCTATATTGGCTGATATTGTTCGTGAAAATGTGTCTTGAGAGGTGTGAGGAAGTTGGAGTATATGATTCCTTTTTATAGTGGATGAGTAGTGACACTCTTGTAATATTTTGAAAATGGGATTACATACATTTTATTCACAATAAAATTGGATCTGATAACTGAAATAATTCCATAAAATGGATTATTGGGTCTAAATATGACCAAAAATGGATTTTGGACAAGTTTCTAGGTCATTTGGACCGGTAAGATTTAGATTTTGTCCCTTATTAAGCTTAATTTTACCTTAATCGTTGTAATTAATTTTAATTACATTAACTAATATTTTTAAAAAAACTAATTTGACGTTATTAGAAATTATAATTATTCTTATTAATAATATAGAATCCATTTTTCAAAATTCAAATCATTGATGGGGCAGAAACTAATTTAAAATTCATATCGTAGAAGGGATTGCAATGCAGGTTTTTATAGTAAAAACGCCCAAAAGTTCCATAAGTTTTTACATTAAATTTCATTGCAAAATTTATAAAAATTACTTAAATTGGATAAATTTAAAATTTATAATCTTATTTAACTTTAAAAACAATTAAAATTATAATTTAACCGAATAATAAATTATATGAAAAGGTAGTTTTGAACCAATATTCAGTAGTTTTAACTATTCATTTAAAAATGATATGTTTCTGAAAAATATCAAGAATTCACCCTGGCCAAATTTTTATGTTTCTATTTCAAATAATAATTTCATTTTGACTAATTAAACATTTTCATGTGTCATAATTCAGATGTAAAATTGTTTATCCACTAAAAGGCATTTAATTTTCCTTTATAAAAATATATGTTTTTATGTGTGAAATTGGATTTGATATTATCTTATACCTATCAAAACTAATGGATGAATATAAAAAATATTAAAATTAATATATAGCATATATATTTCATTAAAATTGTTAAATAATTTCAATAAATTATGTTTATTAAAATAAAACTCCTTTTGAAGTATAAAAATTAAAATATTTATTTTTATGTCCAATTGGCTTTTATTTTCATTTCTCATTAATTAGAAACCGATAGTTTAATTGTACATTTATATAAACCATAAATTTCCATAATATAGTAAGTACTATTCAAAAATTCAAACATGAAGGCTATGTTATATCATATTATATTCAATAATAATATTTTAATAATATATTGGTATTTGGTGAAACATGGTCCTGCGTGTAATGCAAGCTATTGAAGAAGGTTGGTATTGCATCTAATTCAATATACCGGAGAAGGTATCTCTTGAATTTGATTCTATATAACTTATTTTTACATGAATTTCAGGATATTGAATATATTATATTTATTTAATAGTGTAGTGTATCAGGTTCATATTTTTCCCTTTTTACACTTGGTGTTGCATGTCATAATCATTATTCAATGCAAAGTCATACTTCTGAATTTTGGAATGTTATATATAAACCATCCATGGATAATTCTATATTATATTTACTACATAGGAAATCTTGTAGTGATATTGTATGAGAAGATGGAGAATCATAGATAGTGATAGAAGATCCCTCAATGATGCATCCTGATATGGGAGAGTTTTGTGGTGGATGTTTCTTTTTTATGACAGTGAAATAGTATATGATATTATTGGTGGAGGAGCCATAATAGGGGAATTTTGAGGTGTAACTTTGGACAGATTAATTTGTCTTTGGTTATTCCCCTGATGGTTGGTATGAGGATGAACAACACCAAGTGTTGTTCGAGGGGAATATTTTTGTCTCTTTTGCAATGGATGAGAAATTTCTCTATGACTTCTATAGTTAACCACTATCAGTACACCCTGGTGTAAGAAATACCTACCAAGATTTTAGAAGTTTGTTATGGTGATCTAAAATGAATCATTTAGTAGAAATTATTGTATATAATTGTTTGGTTTCCTAGAAGGAGAAGGCTAAACACGGTGTTCCCAATGGTTTTCTCAAGGCATAGGATGTAGCTCAATATAAGTGGAAGGACGTTTTTATAAACTTATTCACCAGTTTACATTGAACACATGGATATTTTTATGATATATGGGTGATTGTGGACCATTTGATGAAATCAAATAAATTTTTAGCAATCAAGGAGTCGAGATTAGTATTGGTTTTTGATGTAATACTTTGAGGAGGTGGCGAGACTCCATGGATTCCCAAGGATGATCATCTCTAATCCTAATACTCATTTTACATCTAGGGTATGGAATGGCCTCTGAACTTATTTTTACTCTTATTTATCCCTTAAACCTTCATTTTATCTATAGATTGGTTGTTAGATATAGAGGACTATCAAAATTCATAATGACATGTCATGTAATTTTTTATTTGATTTTGGAGGTTTTTGGATGATATGCATTCCTTTGTTCATGATTTTGTACAATAATAGTTTTCACTCTAACATTGGTATGATAACATTTGTATTTTTGTATAATTTATCTCTTTCATGTCTATGATTTTTTAGTGGAGTCAGAGAGGCATGAATTCTAGATACAAAACTATTATATACCACGATAGTTATGGTTAAACTTATTTGAAATAGGATGAAGATAGCGCATGATAATAAAAATTAGTAAGCTGATTATAGGAGGAGACCTCTAAATTTCAAAATATCAAATCATGTGTTCTTGAATGTATATTATTGTTATTGAAATAAATGGTTAAATAATAGGAGTAATATTTCTCCCTGGTTTGTTGGTCCTTTTAAGGTGTTGGATCATTCTAGATCCATGTCGTATCAGATAATTCTTAAACATGGATGAGTTGGATACATTATGTTTTCTGTGATTCACATATCTACTATTATCTAGATTATGACACTCTTGTCATTTATTTATGTGAGATCAATGATAATGATAATACAACCTTTGAAGTTAAACATATATAGATCCAATACCAATAGGAGAAGTTGTTTCATGGGCTTGATATTCCTTCTGTTCTTGTCCTATAGCAGTATGGTGGCATGGTGAAATTTACCAGGGAATATTAGTCATATATACATTCTTAGTATTCTAAAATAATTTTTTAGGTATTCTCTCATTGTAATGACCATTTTTATGTTTTTTACCATTATCTAGTAAATGAGATGGTTTTTTCTTCTTCAATACCTTGTTTGTGGCCTTTATCTTGAATGATAGGCATCTCCCCCCAAAGAGTGTTTCGGAGATTATTTTTGGTTTTCTCAGTTTCATTCATTGTTCCTCTAAGTTAAGTGGTTGATATCTTCTGATAGTGAAATTTTTGAGAGGTATATCAATGGGCGACTTATGATGAACTCTTACATTTTCTTTTGATATAGGATTGTTTTTAAACTCATGAGGATGAATTTTTTAGAGGTTTATAATATAAGGGGCTAGATATTTCTATCCTATTCGGTTGCATGATTTCAATGTCCATGGTGATTGGAGGAATACTAGAGCAATATTAGTGGAGTTTAGGATCTATAATATCGAACCAAGATTATTTTACAATATGAACTATAGTCCATGAAATGACAGTTTTGTTCTTGGAATGAATATGAATATTAAGAAAAAGTTGATTTGTTTCCGGGGTGTGATTCATCATTTTTATATTATATTTTCAACATCAATAGACTGGGGTTTGAAATTGAAGAATATATGTAAGAAAATAATGTTGTGAAAATAGAGTTTATATCCTGAATTAATTCATGGTTATCAGAATTTAGGTGATATGTTTTTTGATGTATCAACTCAGTACATTCGCAAAATGAATTCCCCAATCAAAGAATAAATGTTTTCTAGGAAGAATCACTATAATGAATCTTAAACCCTCAAATAATCTAGAAACCTCTTATTTAATCCCAAATCCAAGTAGTCAGAGGTTTTTTAATAGTCATTTCAAATCCCTTTTTAAAGGGATTGAATGTAGACATATCATGTTTTACCAGTGGTTGTCTGAGGTGTGATTTCCATAATTTTATATTGTGGTTTCTTCTCTGAACATGCTTGTTTCCTCCTATTCCATATCTTTATGATATGGTAGTTTACATATTTTATTCTTATGGAGTTCATTTTCTGTTTGTTATTGTGGTGATGGTGTGATTTTCTTGTAAGGATGAAGTTTTCTTGAAGGATAGGTGATCAAAGCTCTTGGTTCATGTTCTGTTCTAAATCAAAGAACATTGATATCCATGTGGTATGGTATCCATTAATTCTCCAATTATTATATGTGAAATAATAAAATTATCCTTATTTATCACTTTATGTTATGTTGAAATTAACTATAATAAAGGTTAAATAATATTTATTAAAGAGATATCTAATAGTTGTAGAAAACATATTTTTTACTATGTTATAATGGTTTTCCACATAATTTTTTTATAGTGTCCTATTAATGTTTATACTTTTATTAAATTTTTCTATTCTATGCTTTAAAATGCTAAATTTTATGAAAATTTTAAATAACATAAATCACGTAATATTGGTTGGATAAGGAATTAAAAGTGGTATATTTATTGAGTTTTATTATTCTTATAATTTAATGGAAATCAAATGATGCTCAAATTATGTTTAGTTAAAAAAATTATTCCATATGTTACTATAAGTGGATAAAGGGCTTCAATATTGAAATTCTTGATGTCGATAATAATAAAAAGGTGTGTTAATGGAATTATTCTTCCATTACTTTTGTTGAAGAAATACCTTATTTTGGAAACTGTGTCTAAATAATTTATAGATTTTAATAGAATATGCTTTAGTTTACCCATAGTTGCAACATGTGACAAATTATTCGACTAATCTAGAACAATAAAAAACTGGGTTTTTTGATAAAGTTAAATGTTTGGGTTGAGTGAACTTTTTTGTATGTGAGGGTTGGATTCCTTATTTTATGGGCCTAGATTCCCTATTGACTCAATTGTTTGCATCTTTTTGAGTTTTCTGAGGACATGATCCATGTTATGTGGTGTGATGTTAGCCAAGGATGGATGATGGGTTTGTGAGATATGGGTGGGGTTGGATTATTTTTTGGTAGTAGATGATGCCTATGATGGTAGGATGAATTTGGATATGCATGGTGGTATCAAGAATGGAACTGGAAATTTTAGAATATGATGAAGATGGTATTTCAATTGTTATTCTAAAACATGGATGCGTTTGGGATAATATTCTTAATTGATCGAACGACTTTGTTGATTTCTTACCTAAATTCCCTTTCCACTACTTGTGGTATCTAGTTGTTCTTGGTTATTCATATATTTTATGGTAGCTTATGATGTTTTCAATAATGCCTAGATTTATGGAATGATAATGATTAATAATTTTTTTAACCCATGTGGTTGGTTCTTGAATGGAAAAAAAAATTTGATAATCTTGTTGAACCGTGGAATAGGTCGGGTTATTCTTGGAGGGATTAGACATCAATTTCTAGTTAATGATATTTTAATGTAATAATTTTAATTCATGTCTAATTAATTGATTAATGAAAAGTGAAATTTAAAAGGGAAAAAATAATTAAATTAAGCACCATGAATTCTTGTGTGCTCATAGGATGTATTGTTCATAGCGGTGGAAGGTGAGTGTTAGGGAGATGATAGATTTAGTTTAGCATAAAATTAGGTTAATTCTATTGGTTTGGTTAGAATATATATTATATCATGTGTGTTATGTGATTTTATACACTACCCAACCCATGTTAGTAAGGATATTGACACCCAGTGGACTACGGGGGTGTTTTTTCCAACACCCAGGTTGTTGAGGAAGGGATGGAAAACTGCCCCCTCTAACCATACTCTCCTCTCCAGGTAGTATTATGTGCTCGTATTTATGTCGGATATCCTTCCCTATATACATTTTTAATGGGATGTAATGATTTGTGGTTATTTCACACACATGTATCTCTATATATTGTATCAAATAGATTATTATAAGTATTATGTGTATGATTTGTGATGGATTGAGATATAATACACAAGCTATGGGTTGTGGTTCCTCTCATAAAATACTCGGTTAATATATGGATATATGGAATGGGATGATGAGATGATGGGATTCATGGGGTAATGGTATGGGATGAGATAATGTTATTTAGCTGATTCATGTTATGAAACATTAACCTAGGTTTCTTCGAGTTTTATTTTTTTAGAGTGAGATGTCTTAGGACATTCATCATTGGGGTAGAGTGGAAAACCAGTGGAGAATTTGTAGTGTCATATTTTTTTTGATATTATAATATATGATATATTTTATTATTTTCTTAATGAGACATGACCATGATGAGTCTGGGAATTTGAATGGCCATCTAAGTGATGAATAAGCATCAATTATTGTTCATTGGGCTTCAGCATTAGTTAATTATCTTTAACATGAGAGGATTTAGGGAGTATCCTACTGAGTATACATGTTATTCTCACCCTAAATATATATAAAATTTATTTAAATTTTGAAGAAAATGTTTAGTGATTGGGATGTAAATTTATAGATCATGGGTTGTTAAATAATCGGTTTGGATTTTGTGGTCACTCTTCAGGATTATCATTTGATACTTCTAGTTTTTCATATAGTAATTCTATTGTATGAAATTACATGAATGTATTTGTGATATTTATTCAGTTTTATCTTGATTATGAGTTATTATGTGTTTATATATTATATTTAATATCCCTTATAATAGATGGTAATGCCTCCCATTTGGGTGTATGTTACTCCCTCAGTACATGTTTTCTTCTAATTACCTATTAGATGATAAATTCGATCATCATTATCCCCCCGCATAGGTAGCCTAGAAGGGTTGTATTTGGGTTGAGTGGGACAATACATAGTGTTCATGTGGGGGTGATACATATTTTGATAGTTCATTGGAATATAGTGCAAATGGAATTTATAAAATCATGAATTTATTTACATATTTTCTGAAAGATGAAAAATTATTTATGGGTATGGTAACTATTGAATATACGAAAAAGATAAATCATGATTAAAAATTTACATATAATCCAGAGGATGATTATTCCAACTCATCATATGGTGAAAAAATAGTTAATAATATAAGGAAAGGGTTAATTCATTGAGTTTTAAAATTCCCCAGAAAATTGAATTTTTGAGATTATTGAATAGTTAGTTTTGAGAACCTAGATTTGGATATAAATTTATAAAGTTATAACATCTTATAAGGATGTTTTATGTATATATTTTTTGTTCTAAGAGGTGAATCAAGTTCTTAGTACTGTATCAGAAGCTTTTAGTTTTGTTTTAGTGGTTTTAGAGGATTATTACAAGGGTGCATGGATTAGTGTTCATGATTTATGGAAAACTGTGCATCACCGTGAGTGTGAAGAGGATTTTATTTCAATTTTTATATTTTATAATTAATGCTAAATGTTAAAATATAGTTTAAGGAAAACGATGTAAAATTTTAGGGACACCATACAAGTTGGATTGGATTTGGGGAGTATCACGTGGTTATTTCATATTAGTAAAAAACCCATCATAAATTTCACAGATTGAGGAAGTTTTTATTTTCATAGTCGGTGCATGATTTGATAAACTATAAATTTCAACCATGGATGATGGGTGTTTTGAGATTGTGCCTACCACATAGTTTGGAAACCCATGTAGCTAAACCATGTGTTTCATTTAATGTGACTTTTTACAGGTTTTCCCTTTGATATTATGGCCAAATAACTATTTTTATTAAGGAATGATGTATTATAAGGTTTCATGTATTTTTTGTTAAAAAAATTATATTTATTATTAATAGGTTCTTGTTGATCAAGATTTTAAGTAGCTATGTTCTAAGAGCCTTCCATAGTGTGACAACATGTTGTCAGATTTTCATTGAGTGCGATGCGAGTGTTCAGTGAGTTATTAGGTGGCTAATTTTAATTGAATAAAAATTGGAATTTATTTATATTTTTTTTAAATTATAAATAATTATAATTAAATAAAATTTTAATTGATACCTTGAGATAGGTATTGAGAAGGTGGATTTAAGGTAAGATGTGATTGGGTTAGAGCTTTCTGGTCATAGAATTGAAAAGGGGAAATGGTTTTTATGGGGTAGGTGTCTCACATGTAGTCCCCTAGTTATTATGAATTTATTTTATGTAACATCTCGAGTTATATTTCACTCATCCGATAACCTATCCCGGTTCACCACATGACCTCATGCATAAATCCCTATATGCCAAAGGCTACTGACGAGTTGTGGGGGTCTAAGGTCATACCATGGGGTGACTATACCCACGTATGAAATTGTTCATTTGTAAATAAATATCCAATAATCATATATATCAATGAAATCTACCTTAAAAAATAACTATACATTCTATATAAAAATGAATGTTGTAATAGAAGCATACAAGACTGATCAACCACTAGGATAGTCACATATATATATAATATGAAAAGTAAATATAATACATAAAGTCCCCACTACGTCACCATGGAAAACCTTATCCCATGCCTCAATACAACTTGAGATGCTCAAGAAAAAACATGTAAAACCCATGACCCTACCCAAGCTATGCATAAATATAAGTGGTTTGTTTTCTTATTTGCACCTATGAAATGGAATCCTGAGCAGAGTGTGAGTAAATATCTTTGAAGGGAAGTACTAAGACGGCCACTACATTCTTGTAGTACAGTGATATATTAATATGACATTATTAGTATAAATAAATATATAACTACATGAAAAAAATATTAAACCACCCTCAATCATCACATTCATGACCCAGATCAAACATAACTTCTTAGAACAAATTTGGGGGGTATATGAGCACGTTTTGATGACCATGCCTCCCATTATAGTAGACTCAAGTATCATTAGTGTAGATATAAAGAATACTAAACCTCCCCTATTGGTGTTTTCCCAGTTAGAGAATAATCTCATAAGCAACACGAACCTCCCCAATGGGAGTTTTCTCAACCATTAGTAACACACACCTTCCCTATATGAGTTATAAATTAGGGATTAATCCCATAAGAAACACAGACCTCCCCTACTTGAGTTTTCTCATCCATTAGTAATAAAAACCCTCTATGATAGTTTTCCCATAATTAAAATTATCATAACCTATGAGATTTTTCTTATCCATATACCGTATACCACCAACATATGGGTGTTCTCTTTTCCAGGTATCATATACCTCACATATGAGAGTTTTCTAAGCCATGTATCCCTGAAAACCCACATTTAGTTGTTTCCTTATCCATGTATCATTGACCGGACCAATGGGTGTTTTCTCATACTGGTAAAAATTACATCGATAAGGTTATTTCCCTTACATAAATAAAATAAATCCCGAAGGGAATTTACCAAAAAAAAAATACCACCCAAGGGAATTTACTGAATCAAACCAACACAATAATCAACAAGAAACAAGTAAATAGGGTAGCTCAAATTCCAAAAAAATAATCTCAATCCAAAAGTATATACAATCACTCAATGTATAATAACCCAAGGGTAATTCATTGGTGTCCCTTGGGTTAACACATATTTTGAGGTGCCCCACTGGAGGTCCTCGGTATCACAAAAACCACCCTGGATATATCATGTCACTCAGAGGATACTATTATTCTCATTAGAGTCATATCATATCACAATCCCCTTGTCCTCCAAGGGAAATTATAAGAGTATAAAACCTAAATAGATGTATCAAGGTCTGTATCATACCGTAGGTCATAATAGTTCTCCCTAATCACCCTTCCTGACACAATGAGCCATGTGGCTTCATGGTACTCAAAGGTCCTCACCCTTCCTACCTATGCCATTTATATCAAGTCATGAAAAACCATACATCTTAATGGTTCCCAATGATCCTAGGAAAGGTCCACTAAGTCACACTCCCCACGTATATACTACTTAAGTATTTAAATTTAACAAGGTATTCTGAAACAAATCACTTCCTCGGAAATCCCGATTGAGGCGATCAAGGTAGTCTACAATTTACAACATAGCCTGGGAACTTCATTTCCTTATTCCGAATGAATTTATTTTTAATTATATATTTCAATTAAATTTGGATTTTCGATTTATTCATCAATATGATTGAACCTTTAGGGAAATTATGTGGGATCATATACATGATAATTAAATCTCTATAATCCATATGACAAGTATCAAGGACCACCTACCACAAATAGATGTCAATATCCATTTAATCCTTACTCTAAAAACATTCACCCCAATCCCATCCATTATAAAACATGATCATTCAAGATTTCATATATTAATCAAGATCTTAAATCAATACAAACTACCCAAAACAATTATTTATAAAATTTACATGATCATTCGAGTTCGCCTATCATCCTTTAAAAGTCTCATCAAGCACTCTACCCTCAGTCCTGACCTACTGAAGTCATCAATTTAGGATAAAATCATTGAGTCATACTTCCTAATAAAAAATGATATTTCATTTATCAATTTCAAAAACATAGATCTCTAATTATAAAAATAAGATCCAACCCTTTTCAAAATCACCAAATCACTAAGGTGGTTCCTACCCACCCCTATCTTCCCAAAGGAAAAATCACACCAATGCATTATTCATAATTCGATAGTTAGTGATCACTTCTATATGAATGAACATATTATGGACATTTCATCCCTATGGTTCTCCCCATAAATATAATTTCCTATCAACATATTTATAGTGGCCAATTGACCCACCCAATATAGTCCTTAACACACCGCATTGGGTCTCTCATGAAACTTGTTGTCAAATGTTGGCACCAAATCACATTTCTGATCTAAAATAAATCCAAAGAGTGTAAAAATTATATTACATCCAAACAAACATGTTGAATTTTGCATGAAAATTAAATGAAAACTCAATAATTCTACCAATAATATTTTAAATAGTTCATCCTATGTTGTTGCTGACCAACTTTATCCAATTTCACATAGAATGATTAGACATACCTCGTTTGGATAACCCGTCTCCAAAAATTGTAGTTGTTTCTACCAAAACACTACCCACAATATTCCTACATGATTCTACAATACCCATAGAAATCCTAGGATCATCCATGTACCCACATGTATGGACATACTCGACACTCCGTGAGATCTCATCTATTAGAACATCAGCTGATTAAACCCATAATCATGCTTTGTTGTGATAACCAATGTATTTAAGATCTTACCAGGCTCTGAACATCTAAAAACCATCCCAATATTGTTGTTGGCATTCATTATCCATCCCACATTACATTCAAATCCAAAATATGATGTCTACATGGGACCAGATAAATCAGATTCCCCATCAAAATGAAATCTTAATTCTATATCGATTGTTATGTTACTATACCTACACATCCATGACCCCTTCTCACATTATGGTTACACACCCACAAATAACATCCCACTCCCCATCATATGAATTTCCATTTAATTATACCACTAAACCAACTTCTGAATCCCAAATATTAATTCATATCCATTACTGAACATAACAATAAGACATGTACAAACTCACTTACATCCCATGATCAAAGTAAAATAATAACACAATCAATCATTCCTAACTGAAAAAAATACCTTCCATAGTTACCATTGAAACCAAATTCAGATTATGTATCTCAAACATCTAATGGATAATAGATTAGTCCGAACTATATGGATTAATTTATACCACTCATAGAGTTCTGTCTCAAAAGTTTTCATCATCAACCATGTGTCACTCTTCCTGAGACACACTCATTGGGTTCCGGAGAAATTAGTATCCTAAGTAATTACATAAATTTTCATTAGTCCTTGGCTCAAACATGGACATCACCAATGTGAAATTCAACTAGTTCCATATGTGAAAACATTCACCACATTAATTTCTCTTAAAAACGACGGGTATATTATGATGTACACCAGGTATTTGAAACCCAACTCATGATATCATGAGTCACACCCCAAAGAAACAAGGGTTACACTTAGACCAATGACCATGATACTCGACCTTATAGTCTTATCAAGAAAGGATCTCCCATGGAACAACATTCTGATACCATGAACCTTACCTATTCCAAGAATATCCATTCACTTACACTCTATCTAATGTCATTATAAAACTAAAAGTGTCTACCCATGCATGCACCATGATTCTAAATTGCATTATAATGTGAATTATTTTAGGAACTCGAACTTTCCTTCCCTTCAAAACAAAACCCATCCCATAGATCTAGCATTCAAGGTTCTTTTCATGCAAAAGGAGACCAAGGCATAACCATGCCTATACCAAAAACTGTCAGTACCATGTTGTGTATCGATCTCAAAATCTAGTACATACCCATGATTCTAGACTTAAGGCACAAGAATCCCCCAGACAACCCCTCTCACAAGTTTCCTATAGCTATTGAATTATATGAATCAATAACACCTTAGTTGAAACCAATGAACTCTAGGATTTATCACTTTTCCCAAAATCCAAAACTCACAGAAGATCATAGCTCACAGGTCATTATCCATGAACCCATATTAGAATCTCACATTAACAAACATGAAAAACCATCTACTCATGAGTCCTAAATAAATATATTAAATGTTGTGTAAAAAACTATCACACAATAATGAAAAAAACCTTACTAATCATCTAACTAAGTGGTCACTCCCTCAACGTTTTCCATAGTTGGTCAAGACTACTAAAAATAAACGAATCTCTCTAAATGGATCGTATAAAAGTAAAACAGAGACACTGAATCTGTTTTGTAAAATTTCAATCCTAGATATATGGTAAAACACCATATATGTTTTTGTTGAAAAATTAATCAACCAATACCAAAATATAATGACCAATTAATGTTTTCCCACAAGGCATTATGTGCATTATTGACCTATTACGCCAACTACACCTCCTCTGTGCATGGATCTAATTCATCATCATCATCCCAATCACTAGAATCTACCGACATATTCATATAACCATTCATCAGAAGAATATATATAAATTTCAGTTTATCTTAGTAGAATTCCATTATATACCTATAAAGAAAACACCATATGTGTAGTTAGTGACATTTTAAACAATTATTCCACAAAATTACTCACATTAATCACACACAGCTAGGAATAAATTTTATGTGATCCCTATGTTCCAAGAATAACTCATTAAGATTCATCTATCCTCAATGGTCCAAGATATATAATAAATTAAATGTAACGCCCCGACCCCAGCTACCCAGAGTCGGTGCATTACTTCGTAACATTGGCATGATCACAAAAGATCAAGTCTCGAAATACCGATTAGTTTAGTAGCCTTGGAAACACTAGATACATTCGTAAACGTTACATTACATCATAAAGTGAAAAACTACAATAACAAATTCTCCATAGTCCACACTCATATCCTCTTCTGATAATCCCTGCAGGTCATTCATAAAATACTTCTTCACATCTTGGAAAATATTAAAACATTGAAAGGGGTGAGCTCAGATGCTCAGTAAGGATAACAATATTGCAGAATCTTTCATAAATAATCATAAAAATTTAAGGCAATGTATAACTAAAACAAAAGCCTTTTAATCATGAACATCAACATAATATGGAAAAAGTAAAATGAGATAATGCCATTCATTTATTCACATGGATATTCTACTGGTTGAATAATCACATAAAATATCAATAACCACTTTCATAATGAGGGAATGTATAATGTCGGACATTCTGAAACATTTTGTCAAGGCCTCGGCCAAGACGTCTAAAATGATTAAGGCCTCGGCCAAAACCATAAATCAAATTGGGAAAGGGCCTCGGCCAATTCCACGTCTAGTTGTCTCATGAGACCTACTGATGCATCGAGGAGCTATAGCGGGCTCCACCCATCACTTATTATGTCCAATACATCCCTCATATGAATAGGATTAAACATATCATAAACCATAACATAATCGTATCACATAAAACAAGCATAAAGGAAACATAACATTTCCACATTTCAATCACAAGATATCAATAAAACACATTGATATAATAAAAACGCTTTCAAAACCATTTTCAATACCAAAATAAAAGAAAGTTTAAAATTTGTATTTATTTTTCATTAAAAAAAATGATGGCTTGTAGAGGAAGCCAAAACTCAAATAATGGTCACGGCGGCGGAGAAGTCGTTGTCGCCGCATAAGTATGGAAAGAAAAACATTCCCTTTTTTCGTTTAGAAAAACGCGTCGTATAAAAAAGATTCTTTTTGAATAAACGTAAAAGTCAAAGGAGTTTATACACCGTATAAAAGAAAGTTGTGTATAAAACCAAATATGCCTCAATGAAAGGGGATTGAGACGAAGTCCTTAAAAAGATCATTTTTTTATAAAGTAGGTATATTATGTGTATTCACTATAAGTACACATAAATAATGTAAAAATACAAGATAGGACATAATAATATCATGACATAATTTGAAAGTAGGAGATTAACCCAAAGAATAGAAATTGGGTTAAGAAGTTCCCTTACCTTGCGTCCTGTCCTGACTCGACCGTTCTTTAACCTCCTGAATAATAAACTAGAGTTAATTTATATTTACTTAAGAACCTTTTTCATGTTAATTATTCCTTTTATATCCCTTATTACCATGTTATGAACATTATTTAATTATTTAAGTTAATAACGGTCGTTTTGTCGATCTTTGGTACTTGAGTCAAAAATAAACGTCTTATAATTACAAGTTGTTCATGTGGTGAAATATACATTATATCCAGAATTATATTCATGATGTAGATATCATATATATAATATATATACAGTATATACATTCATTCATAATGTCACGTAACATTTAGAGGTAAGAAATGAAATGCACCGTTCATGGAGACGGTAAGCCGTACGTACGCATGAATGCTACTTTCATTTCTATTTCATATTTAATGGAATTAAATCATAATGATATAAATTTATAATATAATTACAGTATAATATAGTGTATAATACCATTTAATCCATCCTTTATACATCCCACATATGGCATTAACGATTCAAATCACTTTGAGGGGGCGGTAGTCCGCACTTCCTAAAATGAAATTATCTCATTTTACCCATAATGGAAATCATAAAGTATGTCATAAATGAAAAATACAGAAGCATAAGTAAAGCATAAACATATTTTATATCATATATAAATATAGTGACATCTTAATGGCCACCTTTGAAGGTGTTATATGAGTGTTGAACAATCATCGTTTCGTGAGGCAGAAATTCGCCATCCACAGAAACCGTATGTTCTTTAACCATTAGATGTAGGTGTGTGTAAGTGTAGCTCGAATCCTTATTATAACAACATCCTAGTATATTGAGTATACTGGTGTTGTTACAAAAGAAATGAATAAAAAGAGTTTAGGGGGTTGAAGAAGAAAAATAAAACAAAACAACATTAGAGAAGACATTACCTCAAAATCGGGTAACTCTTTTTGATTTGAGCCAACGGCTTCCTTGGGAAGAGTTCTGACCAAAGTGAGGATTCTAGGAGTAAGAGGGGGAAGTTGGGAGAGTATTTGAGGAGAGTTTGGCTGAGACAAATGGCTTTAAGGTGTGAATAAGGTGGGAGAGGTCGGGGACTTTTATAAGTGGAGAGGAGGGGCTCTTTTGGAAAGATTGAAATGTTACATTATTATACAATGATTTTCGGATTCTAAAGGTCCCACACTTATATAATTCATGGATAAGGTGATAAGGGTTCGAAATATCCTCATCCAATAGGCTTTGGATAAGTGTAAGCCTTGGATTTTTCATTATCTTCTCATTTTATTTAAATCGTTAAATAATGAGGTCATCGCTGCATCATAATGATGTCATAAATAATTTAATTTATTTAATGTCTAAAAATTATAAAAAAAATACTATGATGTAGGAAATCTTTTTATATTTCTATTTAATATTTATAGTCAAAATATGGACTTGTGTAACCCCACTTAAAAACTGTTTTAGTAAAACAACTCATGTTTGTGTCAATTTAATTTTAACATTAAATAAATATATATTAATGTCATTTTCCAACTAAAGTGGCTCCATGGGGTCCCCAAGTTGACCCATGGGTTGTCGTGGTCAGCCATGACTCATCCAATAGGATTAGGACAAGTGTCAATCTCATCTCATATTATTGAAACATCATTTTTACCTTAAACTACACTAATTACCTCTAATCGCGATTAAGAACTTAAAAGTTACTATTCACCAAAAATTTATTTTAATCTCATTGAACCACATTTTACTTCTTAATGACAACCATGTATGTCGGATTTTTGAAAATAAAATCACAGAAGTGGTAATATTTCATTTAAACGAAAAATCAGTTATTTAACTACCACTTAGTGGTTTCACTATTCATCAAAAATTGAAGTTTTTCAGAACAAAGCCAAAATTTCACCCTAAGCTATAATTGATATTCCAAATTCAAAAATGATGTCTATTTTACAAAATTCCAAACATATAAGTTGCATTAGTTAATTTTATAATTAATTCCCGTTGTCACAACAAATAGCGTGTTTTTAAGAAACAATTTATATCAAAAGATTGGCAATTTTTTATGTCCAATTTCAATGTTAAATTAATTATAATGACCACCATCGGATAAAATGGTAAAAATATATTCTAATTATACTTTAAAACCACTAAATAGTATAATTTATCACAATAAATTATTTTGATTAAAAAAGTTGTTTTAAGTATTTTTCACTATTCATAAAAAATAGAAGTTCTCAGAAAAATACCAAAAATTCAACATAGGCTAATTCTGACATTCCCAATCCAAAAATGAAGTCCATTTTGATAAATAAAATTTATAAAATTTCAAAAAGTATGTATTACTATTCAAAACGGCTAGTTTAATTCGTTGTGGTGTGTGTTAGAGTTCGAGGTTGCGTACAACACACGCTATTGCATTATTCGAAGTGAAACGTACCATGGAAGCTTGGGGTGTTACATTCTCCCATCCTTAAATAAATTGTGTCCTCACAATTTGAAATTTTTCTTTGAAAATAAAATGTTGAAAAGAGAAAATACCTTTGAGGAAAACCCACATCGGAAATAAGATTAATAAAATTTAGCCTTAATAAGAGGGAAAGGGAAATGAAAAAGTCACCACCCAATTATGATCTCGATTAGGAGAACATTGGTGGAAATTAGAGACATATAATTGGAGGAAAACGTAAATATTTGTTGGGAGTGATTGAGGTCATCAATTACAATCAACTGTCAAATCGAGGGCCTCAAAGCCTTCAATCTATGTTGATTTAAAATATCATCAGTTCAACAAGACATAAGGTATTAGGATAACACATTTTTTTGTTTTAATATCCCTTTACTAAAGTTTAAGAATTAATTTATTCATTGAATAAGAGATAGGTATATATATATTTATGCTTGACAATTAGAGTTTCAACCTTCAACTCATCTTTCACTCAAAAAGATAATAGAACTCAAAAATATTATACTTATCCTAATTGTATAAGGTTCCAAATGTTAACACATACCATTTAGATTAGTAAAATTATTTTGTAATAACCAGGGACTTCCAGTAGGCTAGTGGTAGGAAATAAATGCCTGTCGCACTATGATTGTGGGTTCGATTCCTGCAGCTTTTTCCGACGCGACGAGTTATGCCCCACCCTACAGGTTGTCCTTTTCCTAAAACTATAGTATCATAATATTCCAAAAATAATCTTCATAAATTTTTTAACCTTAAACAATACTATCCAAAGATCAACTTAATCCACTCCAACCTTTATGATTATCCAATATACCTCTATCCAGACTTTCTCTAAAAGGTCTCTTAATTCCAAAATCAATTTATCAGATTCCCCAAACAAAGTAAATTTTCTCTTATTGTCACATACTAAAAATATAATTACCTTCATCATATTAAAACATTACTGAAATAAAAAAGTACTGCAGTACAATATTTATATATATCACATTATTCTTATAACCAGAATATAATTCTTGATTCCAAAAGCACCAATACATTAGTTATCCTGCTTCAACTGTAGTAACAGCATAAGATTGTCCTTGATCCCTTGGCCTTTTCTGAGTTAAGTTTCCCTGATGCTTATGACATTCATTTGCATAAGGACCCATTTCTCTACAATTATAACATCCAACTTTGATAGCCTCTTTCTTTCCCTTGCAATCACGAGCCTGGTGACCCTTTTCTCCACATTTATAACAAACTCCCATACCTTTTAGGCAAGTACCAGGGCGATTCTTCCCACAATTATCACATAATGGAAAATCCTTCTTTCCCTTTTTCCCTTTATTTGTCTCTTGTTCCACCGTTCTCTTCTTCTCTTGCTTTACTTTGTTGTCATAAGACTTAGAGAATTCCTTTTCTGTCTTGATAGAACACGAGAAATATTTCTTCGTATGATGAGAAGGATTGTGATACTAAAGCTCGACGGAGAAATGGTTTTAACCCATCAAAGAAACGATCAATCTTACTCCTTGGGTTACGTATATAATCGGCAGCATGCCTCGCTAACCTTGTAAAGTTAGCCTCATACTTTGCGACATTCTCATCCTCCTTCTGCCTCAGACTCAGAAATTACCTTTCCATATCTGCTCGATGGTCACGAGGAAAGTATTTTTCTATGAAAAGCTCTTTGAACTCCCTCCATTCCATATTCGATACATCATCATCTTCCTTTGTGTTTTGAATCAGCGACCACCACTGATCGGCATCTCCAGTGAGGCGGTAAACTTCCATGACAACCTTCTCCCTTTCGCTACTCCCCATGGCATGGAATATTTTCTCTAAGGAGTTTATCCATTGTTCAGCTACTAACGGATTTGTACCCCCATTGAAGGTTGGTGGTTGTTGCCTCATGAAACGGTCTTGCATTGATCCTCCACGTTGCGGATCAAGGTGCTCCATACGAGTAAGGTTATTATTCATAACCTGAGTAAGTTGTCCCAGTATGGTGATTAGCTGATCGGCACCAGTTGCATCACCAGTCCCACTATAATTATCTTGAGCAGGAGGGAAATCCCTACATGGAGTGTGTGCATTGATACAGTTTCCATTTATTCCACTAGGCACCATTTATAAACAATTGCATAAACTAGATCAGTTTATGAATCAAAATACATAATCCCATACTTATAAAACACTTAACATAAATTGAACTATTTATGGATATAATCCATAATCATAAAAAAAATTTCTTTGAGGAAGTATATACTCATAAACCCTTCATAATGATTTGTAAATAAAATGAGAGTTATCCTAAGCATATCCCCCGGGAGTGTCGTAACCAAGAGTGCAGCAAGGCCCGTTGTCGTGCACCAGTTCCCGTTCGAGTCTAGCTCAAAGCGGTGTTTTTGGGTTTTACCCCTAGGTACATCTGTGCCAGATCCGCCTCCACCTGCTCGTATCCAGATAGGGATGTATTTCTCGGAAAACTCACAAAATATCTACAATAACAAAATTCTAGGAAGTTCTTCTATACTAATCCTCAAAGTCTATCTTTGGGCTATGTGCTCTAATCAGAGTTTATCTAAATCTAGATTCTAAGGATAGTACTAAACTGCCTCTGATACCAACTGTAATGCCCCGACCCCAGCTACCCAGAGTCGGTGCATTACTTCGTAACATTGGAATGGTCACAAAAGATCAAGGCTCGAAAGACCGATTAGTTTAGTAGCCTTGGAAACACTAGATACATTCGTAAACGTTACATTACATCATAAAGTGAAAAACTACAATAACAAATTCTCCATAGTCCACACTCATATCCTCTTCTGACAATCCCTGCAGGTCATTCATAAAATACTTCTTCACATCCTGGAAAATATTAAAACATTGAAAGGGGTGAGCTCATATGCTTAGTAAGGATAACAATATTTCAGAAGCTTTCATAAATAAACATAAAAATTTAAGGCAATGTATAAATAAAACAAAAGCCTTTTAAACTTGAACATCAACATAATATGGAAACAGTAAAATGAGATAATGTCATTCACTTATTCACATGGATATTATACTGGTCGAATAATCACATGAAATATCAATAACCACTTTCATAATGAGGGACTGTATAATTCCGGACATTCTGAAACATTTTTTCAAGGCCTTGGCCAAGACGTCTAAAATGATTAAGGCCTCGGCCAAAACCATAAATCAAATTGGGAAAGGGCCTTGGCCAATTCCACGTCTAGTTGTCTCATGAGACCTACCGATGCATCGAGGAGCTATAGCGGGCTCCACCCGTCACTTATTAAGTCCAATACATTCCTCATATGAATAGGTTTAAACATATCATAAACCATAACATAATCATATCACAAAAAACATGCATAAAGGAAACATAAAATTTCCACATTTCAATCACAAGATATCAATAAAACACATTGATATAATAAAAATGCTTTCAAAACCATTTTCAATACCAAAATAAAAGAAATTTAAAAATTTGTATTTATTTTTCATTAAAAAAATGATGGCTTGTAGGGGAAGCCGAAACTCAAATAATGGTCACGGCGGCGGAGAAGTCGTTGTCGCCGCATAAGTATGGAAAGAAATACATTCCATTTTTTCGTTTATAAAAACGCTTCATATAAAAAAGATTCCATTTGAATAAACGTAAAAGTCAAAGGGGTTTATACACTGTATAAAAGAAAGTTGTGTATAAAACCAAATATGCCTCAGTGAAAGGGGATTGAGACGAAGTCCTTAAAAAGATCTTTTTTTATAAAGTAGGTCTATTATGTGTATTCACTATAAGTACACATAAATAATGTAAAAATACAAGATAGGACAAAATAATATCATGACATAATTTGAAAGTAGGAGATTAACCCAAAGAATAGAAATTGGGTTAAGAAGTTCCCTTACCTTGCATCCTGTCCTAACTCGACCGTTCTTTAACCTCATGAATAATAAACTAGAGTTAATTTATATTTACTTAAGAACCTTTTTCATGTTCATTATTCCTTTTATATCCCTTATTACCATGTTATGAACATTATTTAATTATTTAAGTTAATAACGGTCGTTTTGTCGATCATTGGTACTTCAGTCAAAAATAAACTTCTTATAATTACAAGTTGTTCATGTGGTGAAATATCCATTATATCCAGAATTATATTCATGATGTAGATATCATATATATCACATATATACAGTATATACATTCATTCATAATGTCACGTAGCATTTAGAGGTAAGAAATGAAATGCACCGTTCATGGAGACGGTAAGCCGTACGTACGCATCAACGCTACTTTCATTTCTATTTCGTATTAAATGGAATTAAATCATAATGATATAAATTTATAATATAATTACAGTATAATATAGTGTATAATACCATTTAATTCATCCTTTATACATCCCACATATGGCATTAACGATTAAAATCACTTTGAGGGGGCGGTAGTCCGCACTTCCTAAAATGAAATTATCGCATTTTACCCATAATGGAAATCATAAAGTATGCCATAAATGAGAAATAAATAAGCATAAGTAAAACATAAACATATTTTATATCATATATAAATATAGTGACATCTTAATGGCCACCTTTGAAGGTGTTATATGAGTGTTGAACAATCATCGTTTCGTGAGGCAGAAATTCTCCATCCACAGAAACCGTATGTTCTTTAACCATTAGATGTAGGTGTGTGTAAGTGTAGCTCGAATACTTCTTATAACAACATACTAGTATATTGAGGATACTGGTTTTGTTACAAAAGAAATGAATAAAAAGAGTTTAGGGGGTTGAAGAAGAAAAATAAAACAAAACAACATTAGAGAAGACATTACCTCAAAATCAGGTAACTATTTTTGATTTGAGTCAAAGGCTTCATTGGGAAGAGTTCGGCCCAAATTGAGGCTTCTAGGAGTAATAGGGGGAAGTTGGGAGAGTATTTGAGCAGAGTTTGGCCGAGCCAAATGGCTTTAAGGTGTGAATAAGGTGGGAGAGGTGGGGGCCTTTTATAAGTGGAGAGGAGGGGCTCTTTTGGAAAGATTGAAATGTTACATTATTATACAATGCTTTTCGGATTCTAAAGGTCCCAAACTTATATAATTCATGGATAAGGTGATAAGGGTTCGAACGCTCTTCATCCAATAGGCTTTTGACAAGTTTATGCCTTGGATTTTGCATTATCTTATCATTTTATTTAAATCGTTAAATAATGAGGTCATCACTGCATCATAATGATGTCATAAATAATTTAATTTATATAATGTCTAAAAATAAAAAAAATACTATGATGTAGGAAATATTTTTATCTTTCTAATGAATATTTATAGTCAAAATATGGACTTGTGTAACCCCACTTAAAAACTGGTTTAGTAAAACAACTCATGTTTGTGTCAATTTAATTTTAACATTAAATAAATATATATTAATGTCATTTTCCAACTAAAGTGGCTCCATGGGGTCCCCAAGTTGACCCATGGGTTTTCTTGGTCGGCCATGACTCATCCAATAGGAGTAGGACAAGTGTCAATCTCATCTCATATTATTAAAACATCATTTTTACCTTAAACTACACTAATTACCTCTAATCGCGATTAAGAACTTAAAAGTTACTATTCACCAAAAATTTATTTTAATCTCATTGAACCAAATTTTACTTCTTAATGACAACCATGTATGTCGGATTTTTGAAAATCAAATCACAGAAGTGGTAATATTTCATTTAAACAAAAAATCAGTTATTTAACTACCACTTAGTGGTTTCACTATTCATCAAAAATTGAAGTTTTTCAGAACAAAGCCAAAATTTTACCCTAAGCTATAATTGATATTCCAAATTAAAAAATGATGTATATTTTACAAAATTCCAAACATATAAGTTGCATTAGTTAATTTTATAATTAATTCCCGCTGTCACAACAAATAGCGTGTTTTTAAGAAACAATTTATATCAAAAGATTGGCAATTGTTTATGTCCAATTTCAATGTTAAATTAATTCTAATGACCACCATTGGATAAAATGGTAAAAATATATTCTAATTATACTTTAAAACCACTAAATAGTATAATTTATCACAATAAATTATTTTGATTAAAAAAGTTGTTTTAAGTATTTTTCACTATTCATAAAAAATAGAAGTTCTCAGAAAAATACCAAAAATTCAACATAGGCTAATTCCGACATTCCGAATCCAAAAATGAAGTCCATTTTGATAAATAAAATTTATAAAATTACAAAAAGTAGGTATTACTATTCACAATGGCTAGTTTAATTCGTCGTGGTGTGTGTTAGAGCTCGAGGTTGCGTACAACACACACTATTGCATTATTCGAAGTGAAACGTACCGTGGAAGCTTGGGGTGTTACATTAAATAATAAACCTCCAAAATAATTTGTGTCACCCCAGGTGAAATCAACCAATTGAAACCTCAAAAAACAAAAACATTAATCTTATCCTGAGATACAAGTACATCCTTCCATAATAGGTTATCATGATATAGTAACCCGATATCCATCATAGGCATTGATATATTCCTAAATATCATGACTACCACACTCAAAATAGTAATAGAAAAGAATAATTCCCTGATATTACTTTGTATCATACTAATTTTTAGTCCACTCAATTGGTTCTCTGTCCATTCTGACATACGACCTCAGGCACACCTCCCCATATGTTATATGTTTTTGACTAGTAGTAATGGTCTAATGTAAACTCATGGGGATTATATAACCCCATATCAGAGTTCACAGTCATAAATATATATCCAATAATCTTACATATTAGAGTATAAAAAAAGAAAAAAATGAATATGCTAAATAAATATGAAAATTAGTTATACCAACATAAAAGAATGATTTCCCACTAAACTGATCACATATACATAATATGAAAAAGAAATAAAGTAGTATATGTCCCACCAAATCATCGATCCAAACATCATCCCAATCTCTAGTCGTAATATAGATTCTCTATCTCAATCATGCTAAACCCAAGACCATTCCAAAATTGTTTGTGCCATGAAGAGGAAGTTTACTCGGGTAGCCTAGTGTAATGGTGTACCAAGAAGGGTGTGAGTAAAAAAATGCCTAGGGAACCACCAAATTGGTCCCATACATTAGGAAATTGAAATTTTATATCCATGTAGAATTCAAGGAAGAAATAAATAGACAAATAACAGGAAAAAAATAAATGATTAAACCACCATTGATCCTTGGATTTGTGACCTCGATTGACCATACTAGATTCAATATTTATTAAGGTGTATCTGATCACATCAAGATAAATGTTTCAACCAATATTATAGATTTGGGTCTCCACAGTGTGCACATAATCTATCACAAACATACCATATAAATGTTTTCTATATCAGGGTATAATCCCACAAGAAAACATAGACCTAACCTATGAGGGTTTTCACATCCATTAGTGATAAGAAACTTCACTACGATAGATGTTCCAATTAGGGAGTAATACAAAAATCAATAAGAACTTACTCTATTTAATTTTTCACAGCTATTAGTAACACAAACCTCCCATATGGGAGTTTTTTCATAAGTAACATCGACCTCAACTAGAGTATTTTTCTCAACCAAGTATCTTAGAAAACACAATTACAATGTTTTTTTCATAGTCATTTCTCACACAACTCCCATATAAGTGTTTCTTTGCCAAGTATTACTGAACATACACTTATGTCTATTCTCTTATAGAGGTATCACAAACCTCCACTCTAGAGGTTTTATTATCCTATCCAAAAAGTCTTGCCCAAGCAATCATCCCTTACATAAATAAAAAACCTCGACCAAGGTATTATACTGATCATAATAAAAGACCACCACAGAGCATTAACCAATATGAACTAAAAAATCCATCAATAAGAAAAATGTATAGAGGTTTGGTCATACACTCAAATCCACTATCTCAATCCAATACCATATACACCATCCTAGGGTCTAATCACTGAAGGGGAACCCATTGGAGTTGCCTAGGACAATAGATAGTTAGAAGCACCCAGCTAAGGATATAAAATCTCAATAAATCAAGTTGAGTTATACCATGTCACTTATAGGACATCACAACTATTAGAATGGTAACATTATATTAGGACCCCATGGGGTTCCAATGGTAATTACTTGTTGACACAACCCAAATAACCACCATAAAATCACAAAAGTAGGGAATACCTGAATATGGGTCATAGTTTCCATACAAAAGAAAGGATGAAAAGGATGGATGACGATTCGTGAAGCCTCTAAGAAACTCACAATCGTGTCACCATTTCAAGGTCATGTGAATGCCCACTGCATGGAATGTCACCAACATCTAGTCTCGTGGATCCCTCTTCAACAAACTCTCATTCTCTTTGCAAAGGCCCCCAAAAAAATTGAATGAGCACCCCTAGGACACATTTTTTTCATTGGCACATTCCTGGAAGACCATCCAAAATCTATCAAGAATACAAAGAGTTGAAATTATAAAGGAAGAGACCCCCAGTGGCCTTGAATATCACGCAACAAATCTTCATTTGGATGAATAAATTCTCATGGTGATATCTAGGAAATCTTGCATGGCCTTTAAGCCTTCGTCACATAAATTGAAGGAGATAAACGGTAGGAGGCGATATAGGTCTGCAGTCACTGAAGGACATGCAAAGCACACCCCAATTGATCCATGAGACATAATGAACCCTTTTGGAAACCCTCCGGCCTATCACCCTTTCCATGTGACAGTTTTAAGACTTGTTTAGGAAAAAAACACTATACTCTACGGATATACGGATAGACCTATCAACTACATGCTTGTAAACACTGTATATGAACCATATTGGTTAACTAATACATTATCCAAAATCAAGTAAAAAAGATAGATATTAATCGTGAAAACATTCATGATCCCTTACATTTATAAAATAAAACAAATAAGATAAAAAGGGAATAATCAATATGGGATCACGGTCACTAAAATACATGTGACACACCCTTGACGATCTATAAGTCACTGTGAGCCCTTAGTGACATGCATGCCTTGTCTTGTAAAATCCCTTTGGCTTATCATAATATTATTCTAGAAATGGATTGCTCACAAACCCCTATGTGATCACTATTGGTCACACAATGCATATCCAAAAAATAGGAGAAATACCCTCAACAAACCGCATGAAATATCACATGAATCCCAACCATTGTTACATCAAACAGAAGGGATACAATTGGAGGAGGCGATAGGTAATCGCAGTTGCTAAAAGACATGCAACGCACCAAACTCACCTGCAGCACTTCCCCATGAGATCCTATGAAAAGTCACCCAATGTCTCATAAGTGTCTTTCCACAGGAATTAGAATCTTACAAAGGCCATCAAACATGTTATCATAACATCATGGAGGTCCTTCGACATAAAAACATGATCAAACAAGTATTCTATAACCAGCAATACTCCAATAAATGATGTGTTATTGATGAAGACTCGTGATCACTGAAAATTAGGTGATTCACCGGAAGCAGTCAGTAGTAGGGACTCGTGAAACCAAATTTCTTTATTCCCTTTTTCTAACTCCAGCCTGGACTTATGCCAGATACACCACACAAAACGATGAGTACCTATGGCTGTGAGGCATTTAAATTTTTAGGCCCCAACACAGAGAAATGGTTATATTTTTGAGGACTACTACATGGGTTGGATTTTCGATCGATAGGATTCCAATGCTCAACAAGATTCATTTTCAACTTATACAGACTTCTTAGAGCCACCAATATTGTGATCGTCTAGATTTCCAATTAGGTAATATACAAGAGATAAACTGCAGTAGTCATGCCCTATATATAAATTTATTCGTGTGATCACTAATAAATTACATGAAGGGCCTCCAGTAGGACATGTGATGAACATACCGCATGTCCTCCAAATCATGATGATTGACTTAAAGAAACTAACACTGAATAAACACAAGGAATTCACAATACAAGGGATAGAACCAAGATCAGAGGTAGAAGGATTATGAAAAATGCATTCTTGATACCCCTCATGTGATTGTCTTGTGTCATATGACGAGACATGATAACACTAGGGCATGAGGTCCAAATTTTTCAACACCCCTTTTCCATGTCATTAGGACACACAATGTCCTCCAGACATGTCAGGGAACATCATATAGTGCCCCCACAGGTGCTTCTTCGATCTTGTGAACACTATTGCTTTATCACTCAGGACTTGCGATGTCCTCTAGACACATCTTCTGAGTCATATAACAGTGCCTTCTCACGTCAGCATATTCCCTTGAAGGAATTTGGGCATCACAACCAAGCCCTTGTGACACCCTATGGTCACGTCAACTGAGTCTCTCAATTCCCTCCAAACATGTTAGCCAGGTCTCACAGTGTCTCCCCGATGTGTCATCCATGACACACGAAATCCCTTGGGATATTCCACACTGACTCCCTTGACACCATTCATATGTGTCAATATAGGTCATGAGATTACCCATAGGATGTAACAATTGGGTCTTGTGATGTCTTCTAGATGAGTTGACTAGATTGGTAGGGAATCCCAGGATTTGACAACATTGTTGTTCCTCGACATGTAAGCCTCGAGCAAAAGGAAAAACTCATTATATAATCCATGACATAAAGGTAACTATGAATATTCTGATTCCTTTTATATTAAGGATAATTAGGCCAACTCACACTGAGGTATGAGCTCTATATTGATATCTATGGAGCTTCCATCATATGGGTCTATTTTATAATGCAATGACATTTATTAAATGCTCTCCATTGTTACTCACAAATGATCTTGGTCAACATGGGATTAGGGAGTTTCAATTGTCATATCATCTTCCCTATAAAACCCTAAAATTGTATAGTGAATCCTTAGTCTGTAAGCCCCAACATAAAGTGAACTATGATAAATCTGATTCATTTTGCAACAAAGATACATAAGACGCCTCTCTAAGGCCCGAGATCTATACCAAACAACCAAAGGACTGTCCTAATATGCAATTCCCATATTCATATGATTTTGAGGGGGGTCATTTACCCCCCTTTTTTATCACCCCATGTATGGCTCAAAAAAGCAAGGTGGAATTCAATGAACACATAACTAGAATCATAAATCTCCACCATCAAGGGTAGCCTCAGTGTGTAATCCCCGACATGAAGGGAACTATGATGAATCTGATTCCTGTCGTATTCTAGATATACAAGACAACACTCTCTAAGGATTGAGGTCCATAATGATCATCCATGGAGGGACTATCATATAATTCCCTTATCCAAAACAATAAAAAATTTACTTTCTATCCCTTGTTACTCACATTAGTCATGGCTCACATGAGCTTAGAGAGTTTTGGTAATTATTTTATCTTCACCAAGATTATCTATATTGACATAGGTAACCCGAAAATTTGTGTACTAAAATAATAAATCATAAAAACTCTGATTCTTCCCATATTCGGGATAAGTGGGATATCCCTCCCGGACCCATGATTAAAGGATTTCATAGAACCCATATCAGTCCTACTACATGATGTAAAACAACATGAGTTAAATGAACTATGTGTTATTGATTCTTGTAACAACTAGGATACGTAGGACACATCATAATGAATCAATACCATCCTAAAAATATAAATCACCTCCTCATATGGGGGAATGTTCCAAAGAACTTGGTTATATGGTTTCTGAATATAAGAAACCTTTTATTACAAGAGAATGTCGGAGAAATTCATTCCCATAATGATGGACTCACCCAAGATATCACGATATTTTACATATAAAAAAGAATTGACCTAATGTCACACTGTTAGGGTAACTGGTCCCATATTAAGATTAAGAAGAGATTCATGAACATATCTTAAATATATAAGAGTGTCATAGAGTAAGAAAACTCTCCTAGAAAACGGCGTGATGAGACCGAGCTCCCCTTCTCTTGACCAATGTGAGTCACTAAGAGTCGTTGGGCCAGAAAACTGAGACGATTATTGGCCTTTGTAAAGAAGTTCTATACCCAACTATAGATGGGGGAAACATTGGGTTTTCTACATAAAATTGTAAATGGTAACATGAAAAGAGAATCCCATTCCAGACCCTATTTCCAAATGAAACAAAAATTGTGAACCTGATGTGAATCTTTCTAATGAATAAATGATTTGTTTATAATGAATCAAGAAACTTTATTTTGATAATCCTATATGAATAAAGAAATGAGACTAAAATAATCTTAAAAATAATCCTCTATATCCAATTTTCATGTTATGTCCAAAAGGGTCCGGGATACCCTGAGAGGGAAGGGTGAATCAAGGTATAGATTTTATTTTCCGAATTATTCATTACCGACTAAATATTGACCTAATTATTATAATGGTCGCTTTGTGTTAAATTATGTGAGAATTATGATGTTATTATTATTTTATTTATCTTAGGATGAAGCTTTGAATATAATAATGTAAGAGAAGAAAAAGGGTGTAATAATTTTTAGTTGGTTAACCCTCACTCGGCTAAATCCAAGGAGCACACCACATCGATTTTTCAATTCTAGCAAATCAACATAGGCTCACTACCAAGAATGGTAGTTCAGGATAGATCTCATATATACCTAGGATCAGTACCTTCACATGGTTTAGGGATTTATTAGTACATCACCAAGTTCCACTCCCTATTTCTATTTATATCTATCACTATTGGGGGAATGGATCCCCGTTTTCCTCGTCCTTTTTTGACTGCAATTGGAAGGGATTCACCAACCGTTTACTAACATGTAGGTCTTTTCATTATTTCAAATGAATAAATACTTGGTTATATATGTGTGAACTATTTAATTAAAACTTTCATCAAATAGATAAATTACACTTCACCATAGATGTACCGGAAAATGCCTTCTGAACAACTTTCATGATGCTAATTGGCATTGCAAAGCTCCACTTTCACGAATCTCAAATAGCATTTCACAAAGATACTACCTTTCATGAAGCTCACATAGAATTAATTAAGAAAACCTCTTAGGTGATCCTCAACTAGAATTCATAAAGCACCTTCCCTCTTTGAAAATTACTTAGCCTTCCCAAATTTCCCAACTTCCATGATGCTTAGAACATTTGGTTGGCTTTTACATCCTTCATGAACTTCTTCGCAAATTACCTTTGTAAACCAGCCTTCACGAACCAGCCTTCACGAACCACCCTTCATAGACCTTCCTTTGTGAATGAACTTCTCGATTTCAGATACATGAGATATTTTTTAAGTCTTTCTCGTCTTTTGAATGGGGTAGAGGCCTATTTATCGGCGTTTACACTAATTCCAGAAGCTTCCCTACCACATCATAAATAATTTGTGAAGCTTCATTATTTTCTTTTTGATTATACCTTTTTCATGATTATCCATGTAAATTCATTATTCACAATGCTAATCGTAATCACAGATCCTCGTATCACTACATCGTACCGCTGTGATGCTCCACTCACAATGCTTATAACATTCATTGTTCACGATGCCCGTTGTTGTTCGCATAGATCACCATAAACATTCTTTGATCCTTCATGAAACACACTTCGTGGAGCCCATATTTGTTAAACTCGTGCCTCTTTCATATTTTTATAAGATAATCATTGAAATCCATGTTTTATAATGGTATCCAAAGCCAAATTTTTGGACCACAAAAATTTGGATAACATTAGGAAATGATGTCACCTTGTGTGCACACTTTTATATACCACTTCAAAGTTATCCATTACTTTGACTTGGTTTATTTTCAAGATTACTTTTCAACAACATATTAGGACTCCACAACTGTCCTTAAAACCCCATTTTTTTCAATAATCATAATCAACCCATAAATACAATAACATTACCTGAAGATATTTTTTCCAATAGTTCACATAAGTCCATATTCATTTTGATAATTCCAATGGAGAGGAATGGCTAAATCAGGAATAAAATAACAAGTGAGTTAACCATAATTATCTAATTGAGAATATTCTTCCTATGATACTAGACTAACCATTAACCTATTATTATTCTTCTGCATAACTGCAGCTATTGCTTCAGTATCCTGATTCGAGATGATGTCATCATTATCCAACATTTCATCTAGAAAAAGAATTGTAAATTCAACATCCAAAACTCTGAAAATAATCTCACATGCACAGTGACTCCAACAGTAGGTAGGGAATATTATGGTTTAGGATTACCATTGAATTGGTACTATCTACACCACGGATCCTACTCGTAATGTTCTCCAGACTTGATGAATGGTGATCCCTCATCGCCCGTGAAAGGCTTCTAATGATCATGTGGCCCTCATCACCGCAACCATCATCTTTGGGATCATATCCCTAGAGAGTGGTAATTTCCACCTTCCATATCTATAGAAGGTGGACTAAGAAGTCGTATATGACTCCATTTGGGATCAGGATCCACCCAGGAGGGCTCTTGCTAATCGTTGCATCCAACACCATCCCGCTGAAACCCCTCAGTCTTCTTCTGAGGGTACCATTCGATTCACAACACCCTCTGATGCCCATGCATGGGATACATGGAAAACTCATTAAAGGATATGGTTGTTGGATATCCAATAGATGGAATATATCCTTGCTACCACCAATGACGACTACCTGCATACTCAGTCTGGGACCATCTAGTAGGCTCATATACCAACTTTCTCTGAACAAGTCTATGTGAATATTCCCATAGAAAACATGGGGAGGCTTATATAATTACTAACATATAAAAATACCATTAGATTTATATGATATAACATGGAGGATTAAATTGGTCTCATATCTCCTCTTCAATAAAAGGAATCTTCTAATTCATCATGGAGATAGAAATTTCGTAGGATCATATCCCTTCCCACACCTTGCTAAAATAAAAATACAATGTAGAAATAGATAATAAACACTACTGGTATATTCTAGTACTATTGTAGATGAAGAGATATGTGCATACTTATATCCCTACAACCAGGATAGAAAACCCTCAGACAATCACGAATAAGTGGATGTATCAGAGTCAGTGCACACTCTTTATCCCACCCATTTGGTTTATTGGTATATTATGATGAATGTTAAGGCATCAGATCGAGATAATTTCCCCATTCCAACTAAGGCCAGCCAGGTGAGAGTAGTACATGCCTCAGGAGAGGGGGACATTTCTGTTGAAGAAGTCTTGCATCTTATTACAAAGCCTAGGATCGGGAATATATCCCTATTCTAGACAAACCTAACATGGTGATAAAGGAAAAAAGATTCTTGGAAGGCTCATATTCCTATTATTGAATCTTCCTGGGATACACTATAAATTCATAGATGAAAGGTGCATATCCCTACTTCTGGGAACAAATGAATTTGCCAACATAATTAAAATACAAAATAGGGGAATGATCATTTTCCTTCTCCCATTGTAGAGGTGTGTCAGCATATTCCAATATGGAATTCATATTCAAACAGGACTCATATTCCTGATCCAACTAGGGCTAACCATGTGAGAGTGGCACATGCCTCGGAGAAGGCTCATATTCCTTCCATGAAAGACTAGCGACATATCCCAAAAACTCATGATCAGGATCATACTCCCTTCTTGGTAGAGTCTCCCCATGTAAGAATGGGAAATTCCTCGGGACATGATCATATCCCTGTAAAAAATGAGATAGCTTATCGGCATATTTCAACAGCTTCTTAGCAATTGGATAATACTCCCATGGAACCTGGCGGTTATATACATGTTTCAAAAACAATCACGTAATAGGCTCATAGTCCTGTACAATCATAAAATGTAGGTTGGAATATTCTAACCACGACACATAATATAGACTATACCCCTAATTTTTACAATTACCGTGTCCATTGGGTAGTTTGAGACACATTCTCAACCCCAAAAGGGCCCGTCAACTCTTCTATCAAAGTATAATCATGAGATGTTCATTTCCATGATAGTCCTCCATGTGGTACTATGGAGATGGGTTGTAGGGACTCTACTCCTAACATCCCCCGAGGTCAACTTCCCCATGATGATATCTCCCATGGGAAGGGAAATACTCCCTTTATCCATACACCACTATATAGAGAGGTGAAGCAAACCATGATACCTTATATAGAGTGGTGCTCAAAACACTAGGGTCAACTGTATATGGTTCCCCATCAACCTCATGTATCACTCCATTCCGATCAGAAGGCATCCATCAGGTCTGTCTTCTATGGTCTATTGGGTGGAAGCATGTATGCATGATGAGGAGGAGGTAGGCATTGACATATGGAGATAGTTATCTGGAAACAACCTCCCCATCATGTTCTGGCCACTCTCTACTTCCTGCAATGAGATACCTAATGAGCTAGAAAAGGAGTGAGTTCCAAATCTATTCCTGAATATGTGGGGTACTCATTAGTTATTGAAGGATTGTTATCTACCTAATCTTGGATGTGAGTGTAACATTCAGACAATCAGGACACTCCTTTTCCATATTGACATAGATGTTATCTCCATTGCCTAGGATACAAAATAGGAAAAGAAAAATTCAAACCTGCAACACACTTGACTCCATTACATTGTGATGATTTGGAAGCTAATCCCCAAAGATACATGAGAAATCCATATTTGAGGATGTGAACTGTATGGATGATTACACTTCAACACTCCCTTTGAATGGGAGATACCTTCATATACGACATCATGCAATGTTATTTCCTCTTGAGATATCATGGGACGAGGAAATACTAAGCCTAGTTGGTAACTACAATAGAATGTATCCTCTCTAATAGTGCCCATAAATTATTGATATAGAGGGTGTATATTCAACATGACTTCAAACTGGGCCCCTATATAGAATAAAAAGAAAATTAAAACACAGTGACTGAAGTCGTGATCGACCAGACAACATTCCATGAGAAATGATTATCATCACGGGTCGTCATCGCACATAGACCCTACATGAGAACAATTGTGCAGCATCAAGAGGAACACTAGTGTAACTATAGTATCATCCATCCAGGAGAAGACCTAGCATGCCCGGTGGCATAATATCTACCACCACTTCCGCCACTATGATAATTAATTCATGATATAATTTGGGACACATCATCAGTTTTTACAAGACTACCCCATCCCGCTGGGTTGGGAAATTTATATCTCAATCAATATACCTAGCTTCATCATCCTAGTAGAGGACCTTGGAAACAACATCGGCGATCCTAGAACAATGCTACCCTACTGGGCTAGGGGCATTTATATCTTTATTTCTATCCTATGAATCGTAAAATCCCTAACCTGAACCATCAGATCCTCAAAAATTATACCAATCGGTTCAAACTGCGCCCCTAAAAAATCCCCACCCCATAGGGATGGGGGTATTTTCATCATCATCACCACCACAAAGGGAATCTGTCTTCTCTAGATTGGGAGAAATAAATCAACGATCGAAATCCCACCTACCGTGAGACACACCTATGATGGTTGGGACCATTTTGGAAACCCTAAATGTGAACTCACTCAGGGTCACTTTTCATAGAACAAAGTGAGAGGAACATGCAGTGAGGGTAGTTAATCCTAGCTGGGGTTACAAGCCCAAAATACCCAATATGTTCAAGGGTTTAAATAATGACCTTGATGGAAGCAATGCAGAATCATCCCATTTAATAAAAAAAATGGCATGACTACCATTTCATGATATTCCTATATTAATGTCATAAATTTCAACCTAGAAGATATTGGTCATGACACAAATACCTAAGGATACGACATTGAAAATATTCCTCAGGAGCAGGGTGACTAGAATGCACCTAATGAGGATGCGTCCACTAGAAACTAGTGGCGGCTCCCAAACCTTGAAATTTAAAATACAGTGTTTCAACCTCCCTAATGAAATTCTTCCAAGTGGAAGGGTACAACCACATCTTGATCACCTCCTAGGATCAGTGATATTCCATTCCCAAAGGAATGAATTTCATGGTATGAGAGGAAAATACAAGATGTTTGGCAAGATAATTAGGAGTTAGTCAGGGAAAATATTCCTACTGGGTATTGTCTCTATGTGGAGACAAATATTCAACCTTGTGTACTTGATCCATCATCAAAGCAAGCTTCCAAATATCAAATTGGATATGGGTCAATAAAACCATCCCACATGAATGATGAAATCGAAAATGATCGTGACTTACTATTGTTACAGCAACTTCCCATTCCCCACTAGGTTAACCATACTGTCTTAAGACAAGTTGAAAATTTGAAGGAGATAATAATAGTTCCACCTCATAAACCCCTTCTAGCTCCCCATGGGTGGGATATGGTATAGGTATTAGTTCCCAAAAGATACTTGACATTATTTAGTCCCTGGATAATCTAATGGAATCCATGGAATGATGATGCATTCTTGTGCAGCTTGAAAGGAAGTCATACCCTAGATGGGTCGATGATACCCCACCTCTTCCAATCTATGAAAATCCTACCTTTTCCACATTTGATGGTGCAGGAAACCCCGAAAAATATATCCCACACTTATTTTCTTGATGTAGAATGATGATGGGACCTCGATATCAACAGGAAGTAGCCAATATGAGATGTTTTGTACAAACTCTAATAGGGCTAGCCTTCATTTGGTATAGCAGTCTACCATCAGGATTTGTGTCAGGATGGGAAAATCATCATCATAAATTCATTTACCAATTTAGTTCTAAACTAACGAAGACAATGATAATCGACATAATAAACTGCAAAAAAATGAAAATGCTACGGTGTTTGATTTCATCGGAAGGTGGGAGGGATTGACATACTCACTCAATATCCCTATCTCCCAAGAGAAGCTTCTGGAACTACGTGGTGAAAAATATAGGGATGAGTTGTAGACACCCCTGCTTCCAATGAAATATCTCTGAAGATTCTACGAATTTTCTATAGTAGCTAAACAAGTTGTAGAGACTATTAATTGAAACTGATCGGAAGTGTGACTCATGCCCATGGCATAGGGAAAAAGGGAATCAAGAACAGAATATGAGGTTTTCACTCTTAAACCAGCAATGAAACCTATCCATATTCATAGGTAGGCCCTTAACCACCCAACACCTCTTATTATGCAGCGACAACTATAGAATCACCATTGCCTAGAATCACAAAAAATCAGGGTCATCTGGGATTTGAAGAATGAATGAGTATGGTGTACTCCTTTTAGAATGAATAGGTCCCTAGTTATTTTTTTCATCCATGGACAATAACCTACTCACACATCTACATCCAAGGAAATCCAATGAGGACAACCTCACCTATCAGTCCATTTACTATCCTTTATACATAATTTTCGGTCATAATACCCCAAAAAATGTCTTCAAAGACATCCTTCATGGAATGATCGATTTCGTACAAGTGGTGCTAGATAATTCTCCAGACCAAGTAGCTTTAATAACAATGGTTGAACCAGAAGAATAGTATGATTGACATGAGGTCCCAGCTATACATTCATTAAAATTAGACAACTAGATAGTTTAGAAGATAGTTTATTGATCCCGCACCACTTCTTGAACACTATCGTACATGCCAACAATAGCTACACCATCAAAGAATGAGGTGTCATAAGGGCCTCCCAAAGGTTGGAGTGACCAACATCCATGGAATGCAGTAGAAGATGAAGATTCATATTCTACACCAAATGCAGCATTAACCATAAATAATATTTTCCCTACAGCATCGAAAGCATGTTCACTACCTTATCAAACAGAATCCTCATCGGATGAAGAATTAATATTCGGTTTTATCAACACAATACACCTGAAAACCCCCACTTTGACAATTAGATTCCTCCTGAACATCATTTTATCACATATAACTGAGCAACTAGAGGATGCATTCCCTAGAGTCAGGGATATAGGGGATAACACGTAATTGGTCGGACTCAATATTCTATTCATGTCCCCTTAGAGGACATATATGTAGCCGAGACTCATGGGAAAGTGCTCTAGCTGGCACAAAAGAGGTGAGGAGGTGCCTCAGATACCTCCAGTAGGTGCCCACATATGAGTTTCTTGCATAACCACCTACCTGGGGTCCAATCTGATCAACCCAGAAAACATGGATGGTCAGAACAACCTACCCCACTGGCAGTAGATCCCCCATAAACCTAATCATGTAACAACCCGATATTTTATGATAAGTATTCTTTTTAATTTATTTTATGTCATGTGTTTAATGCTACAAAAATATTATCTTGTGCTATACGCAACACTGTATTAGATTGTAGTAAACCTAACATTATTCTTGGATCATGCTACACACAATTTCAAGTTCGTTTGATAGTTGTTATTCTACGCAACATTGAGTGTGCATGTATATATATATATATATATTCAATGTATTAATGAAATATGGTTTTATTTTGTTATACACAACATCAAAGTAGTCTTACACTACACGCAACCCTGGTTTGGCTTGCATTACACGCAATCACGACCTTCCTTGATAGCGTGTGTTTTACGCAATACCGGGTTTCACTAAACAACGATATATGGTTATAATATTATCACAAACTACCCGTCATGAATAGTATTAACTATGTTTTGAATTTTATAACATTATTATTCATCTTACACATTTTATACAACAAGGTATGAGAACAAAATAAATTTTTCGGGTAAAATAAGTATTTTTAAAAAAATGCAGTTTTGTCGCCTTTTGATAGCGCACCCACTTTAAATCTAGTTTTTGACATGTTTATAAGTTAAATTTGACAAAATAAAATTAATCTTTGGAATAAGGATATAAAAATTTACTTTGGATAAAATTTTCATATTATTCTTGATAACTTTCATATTTTAATGAATAGTAAAAACATGCTATATTTTAATTAAATTTTTTTTTCATCGTAATTATTTTTATGGTTAAATTATAATATTGAATGGTTTTAAAGTATAATTTGAATATATTTTTACAATTTAATTTAATTTATGTCATTATCGTTGATTTTACATTGAATTCGTAGGTTAAATCAATTCAATCTTTGGAAATGTTTTAAACAAAAACCTGTTTTCATTCGAAAACGGGATTAATTTTAATTTAATTTCTTCAACTTCTGTGTATTGAATCTTAAAAAATGGATTCCATATTTGGATTCAGTGGGTGCAAATTATGTTAATAGGTTACTTTTTTTTGATATTATGAATAGTAACTACGTAATTTATTATTTACTACAATTAAAGGTAAATCGGGTAATTAAGGGTAAAAATAAGATTATAAAATTACCCTAACACTTGGAAAAATCATATTGGATGAATAAAAGTAGACCCATATCACATAAGGGTCGGAATAGATTCATTTAATAGAATTTGGACAATGAAAAAATATAATTATTATTAAAACCAAAGAAAGTGACAACATGTCACTCTCTTAAATCTTATAAGTATATTAATTTTAATTTAGTGATAAACTTCATGAAACATCGAAAATGAATAGTCTACAGAAATCTAATAAAATTATCTACATCATATGAAATTATTTATAATTTTTAGGGATTAAATAATTATCATTAAAGGTTATATAATAGTGATGTTGAAATTATTTTATTAAGAGAAATATCAGATAAATGGTTTTAAAAATATTAAAATAAATAATATATGAACTATTTAATGTGCTCCACTAATTTTATAGATACATATGACATGTTATGAATATATTAAATTTTTAGTTCGAACATATATTCTGTATATTTGTTATTTAAATTCAAATAAATGAATAGTGTCAAAATTGACACTATTGTTATTTTATAAAAATAACATATTATAAAATTGTTTAAAAATCACAAAAAAATTTAAAAATTATAAATTTATATTTAAATGGTCTAAATTGTTATAAATTATTCAATTATGTACAATTAAAAACAAATAAGTAATTATTTATAATAATTTAAAATTAATAATCTTATTACCAAAAATAAAATTAAATTGATTAAATAAGGATAAATCAAGTTGATAATGTTTAAAATAAATTCCTAACATGTCTAAATTTTATTGGTTGATGATATTACAACCCTATATCATATAATAATTGTATTTGAGTCATTTTGGATGTTTTTATGTGGGGTTGGGATTTAATATAAATTAATATTTTCTTATATTTCCAAAGGTGCCCCTCTCCTCCCTTATAAAAGGGCATCTCCTCCCTCCTCTCCTCACACAATTTGGATCCTTGAAGCTCGGCCAACCCCTTCCCATTTACCTTATCAACTTCCCTAGAAATATACTAGAGGCCCTGGTCTTCTTCAAAGACCAATTTTAGTACCCTAAGAGGAGGTTTCAAAGAGGCATGTCAAAGAAGAGGTAATATCCTTTACGGATTCTTTCAAATTTCTTTCTTCTTCACTTCTTCTTATTTAGTTGTTTAATTATGAAATAATAACATCAGTATCACTCATATACTGATATGTTATTATAATTTTGAAACAACCATATTTCACCATCTATCCATCCTACAAAAAATGAAATCACCGCGCGTGCGTACGTACGGAATACCGTCTCCACGCCGTGGTGTAATCTGTTTTTCCACCAACACCTTACATGGATGGATATAATGGTGTAAAGAATAACTATATATGGTTATTATAATATCATACTGATTCTGATATATTATACCATCCACTCCAATTCTATTCAATAATTATGGGAACGATATCATCGCTCGTGCGTACGTACGGATTACCGTCTCCACGACGCGATGAGATCCTTTTTCAATGTTAACCATACATGAATGATTATAAAGTTTATTTAATGAAAAATAATGAAATATATGAAATAATAATGCCACTTTATTTATGTATATATATATTTATGTCATCTATTTAGTTTCATTCAATTCAATAAGGAAAGGAAAACAGCGTTCATGCGTACGTACGACCTACCGTCTCCATGAACAGTGTATTTCATTCCTTTTATCGATCTATAATATATATGTATATGATGAATATGTATTATATATAAATCATGTTTTACATTCTGGAATTATGTAAATCAGGATATAATTAATAATATCAAGAACGACAAGTCGAAACACATACGATAAATTAAATGATATGACCCAAAACACTGCTTTTACATGGAATTTACAAAATAAAGGGTAATATAAAGTCATAAGTGAAACATATATGTTATCATAACAATGAATATGATTATGTAATAAGTCTATTACATTATTTAAATCATTATACAAGAGGTTCAGATCCATATGAATCATATCAGACCTAAGGTAAGGGATAAATTTTCAAATCTCATTCTTATCCGAGATTGTTTATTCGTAAGTATTTACTAGGGTTATTGTTCGCATCCTTGTCCATGTTTCCTAAAAATATTTTCATTTATGTTTAATGTCCTTTTTACCCATTTTTTAGTTTTACTACATGGTATGTATGGAATATTTCTTTTAGGAGGTACTTTTTGACTTTTCCGGCAAAAGTACGAGAAGAATGTTTTTTTAACTTATACGGCATGAATGGATTTTTAGAACATTATTTCAATGAAGCTTCCATTAACATTTTTCATGTTTATTTTTAATCAACTTCTTTTAAGTTTAAAATTATATGACATGTTATGAAATGAATTTTTTTTTAAAATAGAATGTATATTTTCCTCAAGAATGGAGTTTAAGTGTTTTATCAAAAAAAAATTCCATCTAAGATAATATAGGGTTCTGTTTATATCCCTATTTCTACATTTATTTGATTATGCTATGATGGAATTATTTTTACGATATCATTTTATGGATTATGTTATGATGACGTGATGTTTAAGAATCCATTTTTTATTACATGGGTTATGCTATGATGTATGGTTTATGATTTTGTGGCACACATAAGAATGGTATCATTATGAGATGGGTGGGACCTATATATCCCTCCAATGCATTGGGTAAATATTTATATCTCATGAGATAGACATGCCTAGAACGGTATGTTAATCCAATTTAGTATTACAGGACTGGAATGAGGAGTGAACTCGATTCAGAAAGGGACTTTTTCCACTAAGATGGTCTTAGCAGCAATGCCTTGGCTAATATGGAAATAATATAATGTGATTAATGGTTTCCACAATTACATGTTTCATTCCCATGATATTTTATCATGATTTATGATCTATTATGATCTATGCCTTATGTACTTCCATGTTTTATGTCGTTGCTCAAGATTTTGATGTTTAAACATTATTTTCATGTTTTTAAGATAAAATGTATATGGTATGTTTTCTTTTATCCATTCTTACTCTTACCGATCATTTGAGCTCACCCTTTTTATGTTTTCTTTTCCCCCAGGATTAAAAGAATGGTTTTAGGTAAGGAAACAAAAAGGGGAAGATCGTTATGGGATTTGTTGAAGATAATTCAACATGATTAGAAGTTTATATTACAAGTTTCCAAAGACACTAAACAATTACGATCCTTGATTTTTTTGTCATGTATTAAGTATTCTGAAAAAGTAATGTATTGTCCATGTACGTCAAGCTTTGGGTCTCTACATTTGGTATCAGAGGAAAGGTTTAGTTAAACTTTGGAAACTAGGATGCGAAAACATTAGTGAGACCCCTAGATATATTTATAAGGTATGTCTAGGGGTGTCCCTAATGATAAGTATACATATAGGATATAGTCCTAGAACAAAGGTGACGATCTTAGAATTTTACCTAAGATTTTAGATATTGACGGTACTCCCCCTTTACTATGTTTTTTCCCAAGAATGATTTTTTCCTCACTCACTATTCTTTTTTAGTTTTATAAAATGGATGGAAATTGGAAGATTCAGGATAATGGAGGATATGATGGACAATGGAATGATATTATTCATAAGAAACCAAATGTAATTGGATCTGAAGGTCCACATATAGTTATTATGCCTAATCAGCAATCTCAAAATATGATAAATAATCTCAACTTTGGTATGTTTCCTAACTCAGCTAATAATATAAATATGGAGTTTCATGCTGATCATAGAGGAAAGAAAGTTCAATTTCCCTCATGTAAATCATCTCGAAAGAGGCATCAGGGAGAATGTTTCAAAGGAACTTGAAGATGCTTTGGGTGTGGAAAAGAAGGACACAAATCCATTAATTGAAAAGGAAAAGGTTTAGTTAACACCATGGACAAGGATAATGGTATTTCTAAGACATAAACAATGGTTAAATGTTTTAAATGTGGAATGTACGGGCATTATTTAAACCAATTCCTTAAGGGAAAATCTCATGAAGAGAATTGGCATGGTCATATGGGTAGTATTTATGTCGTTGATGATGAGGAGACTACAAATGATATATGATATGAAAGAAGTGTTGAAGCTCAGTCAGTTGTTTATGAAGGTAGTGGAATGATTTTATGTTTATCAAGAGTTATGTTGTATAGTTAATGGTACTATGGAATAAAGAATCATCTAAGGATTGTTACACTGTTGTTTTTCCCTAAAGTATTTGAAAGTATATGTTGAATGGTACCAGTAACCATGAAAGGTTATTCAGATATTTTTGGAAGGTATATGATATGCGCATAATGAAGGGATAAGAAAATAATGAGATGTTTGATTGTATTCATGAGCTCAAGACTGATATAAGGACCAAGTGATATTATTGTTTGAGTATATAGAATTTTTGTGATTTTGGTATGTGTAAAGTGTTAAAATTTAACAACATTCATGTTTTCACTAAGGTTCAATGGGTATTCATTGTTCAAGAGAATACATGATTAATGAATTCACATGTTTTTTTACCAACAAGATATATCTTATGATATATGGAGGATAAATGATGGCATTCACGTGATTGTTATATGACATTTCATGTAATCATTTTCTTTATACTATGATCTTGGATCGATGTATTTTAGATAAGACTAAAGATTGGAATCGATTATGTTGGACAAATGTTAGTATTGTTTAAGGATAGAACATTTTTAGATATTATTGATGGGATGTTATAGTAATGTAGTTTTAGAAAAAGGACAATCTGCAGGACGGGTGACAGCCCATCGCGTCGGACAAGGCTGTGGGAATCGAACCCACAACCGAAGTGCGCCAGGCCTTTATCGCCTACCAATGGCCTACAGGAAGTCCCTGGTTAGTAGAAACTAGTTTTATTCATATTAAGTAGTATGATAGATGATGTATAAGTCCATGTTTGGAATCATATATGATTAACCTTACCATACATGGACTTATGTATTCGATAAATTTTTCTAACCTTTTCTTTGAGATAGATGGAATGACCCATCATTCTATCACATGATCTGTTAGCACTTCACGAATAAAAAATTCAACTTCATTTATCTAAGAGATGAAGTGGAAATCATTCAAAGCATGAACAATAGTGAGATTGTACCAAAATCAAGCAAGTATTTCTTCTAATTTAAAATTTTCAACTTTAGGGAAATGATATTGAAAACCAAGAATTCTGTCCTAGTGATCTTATATCCGATGAATCAGATGGTACCTTATATTATCGCAAATCTATGGCTTTGTGATTGTTGGAATTTTCATAGCCATGTTCTCTACCACTCTCTATCAGAACATGATGGTTAGATTTCACTTCCATATCCATATTTTCACCTATGTCCTCTTATGTGGAAACCCAACAATTAGTTTATTGGGGTAACCGTTATGTTTCATACTTTAGTTTTTAAAGTTAAGTTTTGATATTTCATTTTACGTTGTGGGTTTCAATTATAGAAACTTTCAAGTAGAAAACCATGTATAACCCTTAGGAATTTTGAGGGTGAAATTCATTTTAAGGGGGGTAGAATGTAACAACCCGATATTTTATGATAAGTATTCTTTTTAATTTATTTGATATCGTGTGTTTAATGATACACCAAGATTATCTTGGGCAATACGCAACACTTTATTATCTTGCAGTATACACAACATTATTCTTGGATCATTCTACACACAATTTCAAGTTTGTTTGATAGTTGTTATTCTACGCAACATTGACTGTGTATGTATATATATACATATATATATATATATATATATTCAATTTATAAATTAAATATGGTTGTATTTTGTTATACTCAACAAAAAAGGAGTCATGCACTAGACGCAACCCTGATTTGGCTTGCATTACACGCAATCACGACCTTCCTCGATAGCGTGTGTTGTACGCAATACTGGGTTTCACTAAACAATGATATATTGCTATAATATTATCACGAACTATCCGTTATGAATATTATTAACTATGTTTTGAATTTTATAACATTATTATTTATCTTACACATTTTCTAGAACATGGTATGAGAACAAAATAAAATTTTCGGGTAAAATAAGTATTTTTCAAAAAATGCAGTTTTGTCGCCTTTTAATAGAACACCCACTTTAAATCTAAGTTTTACATGTTTATAAGTTTAATATGAAAAAATAAAATTCTTATTTAGAATCTGGATATAAAAATTTACTTTGGATAAGTTTTTCATATTATTCTGATAACTTTCATATTTTAATGAATAGTAAAAACACGCTATATTTTAACTAAAAACAACTTTTTTCATCATAATAATTTATATGGTAAAATTATAATATTTAATGGTTTTAAAGTATAAATAGAATATATTTTTACAATTTAATATAATTTATTTCATTATCATTTATTTTACATTGAATTCGTATGTTAAATCACTTCAATCTTTTGCTATGTTTTAAACAAAAACCCTTTTTCATTCGACAACGAGATTAATTTTAATTTAACTTCTGGAAATTCGATGTATTGAATTTGAAAAAATGGATTACATATTTGGATTCAGTGGATCCAAATTATGTTAATAGGTTACTTTTTTTTGATATTATGAATAGTAACTACGGTAATTTTTTATTTACTACAGTTAAAGGTAAATCGGGTAATTATGGGTAAAAATAAGATTATAAAATTATCCTAACACATGGAAAAATCCTAATGGATGAATAAAATGCTACGCATATCACCTAAGGGTCTGACTAGATTCATTTCATGGAATTTTGACCATGAAATAATATAATTATTATTAAAACCAAAGAAAGTAACAACATGTCACTCTCTTAAATCTTATAAGTATATTAATTTTAATTTAGTGTTAAACTTCATGAAACTTTGAAAATGAATAGTATACAGAAATATAATATAATAATCTACATCATATGAATTTATTTATAATTTTTAGGGATTAAATAGTTATCATTAAAGGTGATAAAATAGTGATGTTGAAATTATTTTATTAAGAGAAATATCAAATTAATGGTATTAAAAATATTAAAATAAATATTATATGAACTATTTAATGTGATCCACAAATTTTATAGATAAATATGACATGTTATGAATCTATTAAATCTTTTAGTTCGAACATATCTTCTGTATATTTTTTATTTAAATTCAAATAAATGAATAGTGTCAAAATTGTCAAAATTTTTATTTTATAAAAATAACATATTATAAAATAGTTTAAAAATCAAAATAATATTTAAAAATTATAAATTTAAATTTTTATGGTCGAAAATGTTATAATGTATCCAATTATAGACTATTCACAACAAATAAGTAATTATTTATAATAATTTAAAATTTATAATCTTATAACCACAAATAAAATTGAACTGATTAAATAAGGATAAATCAAGTTGATAATGTTTAAAATAAATTACTAACATGTATAAATTATATTGGTTGATTATATTAAAACCATATCTCATCTAATATTTTGATTTGAGTCATTTTGGATGTTTTTATGTGGGGTTGAGATTTAATATAAATTAATATTTTCTTATATTTCCAAAGGTGCCCCTCTCCTCCCTTATAAAAGGGAATCACCTCCCTCTTCTCCTCACGCATTTTGGAGCCTTGAAGCGTGGCCAACCCCTACCCATTTCACTTATCAACTTCCCTAGAAACATACTAGAGGTCATGGACTTCTTCAAAGACCAATTTTAGTACCCTAAAAGGAGGTTTCAAAGAGGTGTGTCAAAGAAGAGGTAATATATGTTACCAATTCTTTCAAGTTTATTTCTTCTTCAGCTTCTTCTTCTTTATTTGTTTCATTATGAAATAATAACATCAGTATCACTCATATATTGATATGTTATTATAAGTATGAAACAACCATATTTCACCATCTATCCATCCTACAGAAAATGAAATCACCGCGCGTGCGTACGTACGGAATACCGTTTCCACGCCGTGGTGTAATCTGTTTTTCCACCAACACCTTACATGGATGGTATAATGGTGTAAAGAATAACTATATATGGTTATTATAACATCATACTTATTCTAATATATTATACCATCCACTACAATTCTATTCAATAATTATGGGAACGATATTATCTCTCGTGCGTACGTACGGATTACTGTCTCCACGACGCGATGAGATTCATTCTCCATGTTAACCACACATGATTGATTATAAAGTTTATATAATGAATAATAATGAAATATATGACATAATAATGATACTATATTTATGTATATATATATGTATGTCATCTATTTAGTTTCATTCAATTCAATAAGGAAACGAAAACAGCGTTCATACGTACGTACGATCAACCGTCTCCATGAACAGTGTATGTCATTACTTTTATCGATCTATAATATATATGTATATTATGAATATATATTATATATAAATCATGTTTTACATTCTGGAATTATGTAAATCAGGATATAAGTAATAATATCATGAACGACAAGTCGAAACACATATGATAAATGAAATGATTTTACCCAAAACGCCGCTTTTACATGGAATTTACAAAAGAACGGGTAATATAAGGTCATAAGTGAAACATATATGATATACTAACGATTAATATGATTATTTAATAAGTCAATGACATTATCTAAATCATTATACCAGAGGTTCAGATCCATACAAATAATATCGGACATAAGGTAAGGGATAACTTTTCAAATCTCGTTCTTATACAAGATTGTTTATTCGTAAGTATTTACTGGGGTTATTGTTCTCATTCATGTCAATGTTTCCTAAAAATGGTTTCATGTATGTTTAATGTCCTTTTTACCCATTTTTGACTTTTACTACATGGTATGTATGGAATCCTTCTTTTACGAGGTACTTTTTGACTTTTCGAGCAAAAGTACGAGAAGAATGTTTTTTAACTTATACGGCATAATAGATTTTTAGAACATTATTTACATGAAGTTTAATTTACAAGTTATCAAGTTTATTTTTAATCAAGTTCTTTTATGTTTAAAATTATATGACATGTTAAGAAAAGAAAATTTTTTTGAAGTAGAAAGGATATTTTCCTCAAGAATGGAGTTCAAGTGTTTTATCAAAATTATTTTCCATCTAAGATAATATAGGGTTATGTTTATATCCCTATTTTTACATTGATTTGATTATGTTATGATGGAATTATTTTTACTATATATTTTTATGGATTATGTTATGATGACGTGATGTTTAAGAATCCCATATTAATTACATGGGTTATGCTATGATGTATGGTTTATGATTTTTTGGCACACATAAGAATGGTATCATTATGAGATGGGTTGGACCTATATCTCCCTAAAATACATTGGGTAAAGATTTATATCTCATAATATAAACATTTCTAGAATGGTATGTTAATCCGGTTCAGTATTACAGGACTGGAATGAGGAGTGAACTCGATTCAGAAAAGGACTTTTCCCACTAAGATGGTCTTGGTAGCAATGACTTGGCTAATATGGAAATCATATCATGTGCTTAATGGTTTCCACAATTACATGTTTTATTCCCATGCTATTTTATCATGATTTATGGTCTATTATGATCTATGCCTCATGTACTTCCATGTTTTATGTCGTTTCTCAAGATTTTGATGTTTAAATATTATGTTCATGTTTTTAAGTTAAAATGTATATGGAATGTTTTATTTTATCCATGATTACCCTTACTGAGGATTTGAGCTCACCCTTTTTATGTTTTCTTTTCCCCCGGGATTAAAAGAAAGGTTTTATGTAAGGAAAAAAGGGGAAGATCGTTATGGGATATGTTGAAAATATTTCACAATGATTAGATGTTTATATTCCAAGTCTCCAAAGACACTAAACTATTACGATCCTTGAGTTTTGTTTTTTTTTGTTATGTATTAAGTATTCCACAAAATTAATGTATTGTCCATGTACGTCAATATTCGGGTCTCTACACACCACATGTACTAGGTCCATCTTCCTCAGATGATTCTGCTCTTGAACCATAATCCCTGGAGAAGCCCCATTTCCGGAAGCACTGACCACTTGTGCAAAAGATTGATGTTCTGAAATAGCTAGTTGTAGACCTAGAAAATCTCTCGATCATGGATGCACTCTCTCTATTGAATGAAATATGGTAGGCCTTTGTTGAAGCCCTTTAGATCCTATAGGAATTCGAGATAGAAGGCATTACTCCCGTGGTATATCGAGTGAAGACTATGTCCTTATGAGTCCATGGTACCATCTCATTGACTGATAAAAGATCGGGGGGAGGCCATCTAGGGGAACATCATAATCTTATATATTTTCATTAAGTTTAATAACATAAATGGACAGAGGGTGATAATTGATAAAGGATCAATGATCAATCTTATCCGAGCATAGACAATCCGACGATTGTGGTATAGTAAAGGGGACTTATCCCCTACAAAGCTGACCATCTAGGGATATGATAAGTATGCGGAAAGCCCTCTTGTGATGATCCAACACAAAATCCAATTGGGGTAACTCACATCTAAGGCTGAGTTCATATTTATCCAGAATGACACTGCTACATAGCCATTTGGTGGTACCATCAATATTCCATCAATGTCTAAAGTACCCCATCAATGAAAATGTTGGCATACTATATGGTGACAATTCACCCTTCGAGACTTGTGGAGCCACATGTACCAAATTATATTTCTATAATAAGTTAATAAACCTATGTAAGATGATAATATAGAGGTTTCATCCACCCAATGGCTTAGGGATCGACCTTATAAATCCTTTTTGTATGATCGATGATGACTATCTACTCCCTATAAACATGGACAAAGTGGAAGATTTGACCTTGGAGGTCTAAATCCTTCCTATCCCAAACTACAATGAACTTCAGTATCTCTAGGCTGAAATTTAGAAGGACAGATATGATGATGTTTTTTCTTAGGGATTCCCTAACCATGATAGGGATGGACAGACCCCTATGTTTCAATCCTCACCCGAAGACGTCTCCATAGGCTCAAAAATTGAGGAAGATAATGAGATCTCATGAACACACCTCTATAATTCAAGGAAAAAATATATACTACCAAATATGAGCTCAGGTATATAAATATAAGAACACAATAATACCCTTGAAATACCTTGATTAGTGGTTCCATTCCTCTTGAAGAGCAAGAGATGTACATTATCTTTTTAAAGCAACACCGATATGCGTTTTCCTAGAACTAAAAAAAATGCCCGGATTGAATCCCGATGTGGCTACGCATCATTTTGAACTACCCGAAGAGAATTGGGGATTTAAGAAAGTATCAATGAGGATTAAACCCTCTCATGACATAATGTTTGAGTTGGAATTGGATTGGTTTATCAAATCCACCATTATATGAGAAGTGGAAAACCCATGTGGGATTTCCAAAATTGTTCCCTTCAAGAAGAAGAATGTTGATATTAGGTTCTTCACAGATGTCGGTTAACTTAAAAGGCATTTCATAAATGAAAATATCCCATTACTGATCATAGAACTCTGGATCGATGATACTTCAAGATTCCAGACCCATTCCTTCATGTATGGGTACTCAGGGTACCATCAAATCAATATGGCCACCGTGGATGAATAAAGTGATACCTTTAGAGCACCTCAAGGGATCTTATGCCTACAGGTTATTCCCTTTGGATCAACTAATGTGGTCTCCACATATTAGTGCACCATTCATCACATATTTAATCCATTTTTGGAAGGATATTTGACTATTATGTGAATGACTTAGTCGTTAAATCCCGACGTCAATGTAACCACTGCACATATTTTAGAGAAATATTAGAGAAGAAGTGATAGCATAGACTAAAGATGAATCCACTGAAATGTACCTATGGAGTAATTTCAAAAAACATCTTTGGATTTGTGGTATACCACCATGGCATTAGGTTTGACCCAGATAAGACTAGTTCTATTTTTGAAATGTCACCTCTGTGAACCAGAAAGAACTAAGGGGACACCTAGGAAACCTGATCTACATTTAGTGAGTCGTAGACATCCTATCCAAAAAGTCTACCCCCTTAAAACGTTTAACAAAGAAGGGAGTCATTTACCAATGAGACAATGATTGTTAGAAAGCCTTCAAAATCCACAACCCATAATTCCTGCACCAACCTGTTTTAGTGCCTCAAGTGGAAGGGAGGCCACTCGTCCTATATGTGTCCACCATGGAATGCTCACTAGGCACCCTCATCATATATAAAAATGATTCATGAAGTGAGAACATTCTCTACTACCTTAGCTAGACCATGCTTGGTATTATGACTAGATATCATGATGTAAAAAATAATTTCATTGAAATCATCTTTGCAGTGAAAAAGATAAGGTACTACATTCAGCACCAAGAAGTCCACCTAGTATTTTGTATTGATTTTATCTGTTACATCCTCGGCTGCCCCATGTTTATAGGGATCTTGGCTCAATGGACGGTCATTCTGCATAAATATGATGTCCGAATTGTGTCATAAATGATTGTGAAAGGGAAAGCCTTGTCTAATTTCCTCAAAGCACACCCTGCCCCAGAAAATACATCAAAAGACTCCAATCACCCCAATGAAGAAGTCTTTTATTCCAAGGAAACTCTCTAAACATGGTATATGTACATTGGTGGTGCATCCTGGAGTCCTATATAAACCAGAATAGAGAACCCAAAACTCGTCTGGGTTGGTCTAGGGATTGTATTTGTCTCCTCAGGAAACGAATTTTTCCCTACTCATTCTCAATGTCAGATGTCAATACAAATAATGAATAATAATACCAATGTCTCCTCATTGGCATAGAATTAGACCGAAATGTTCACATAGAATAACTGAACATCTAATAAGATATATAGTTAGTGATAATGTAGTTTAATGGTTAAAATTTCATAAAAAAAGAGGAACTAGCCCTCCTCACTAGCTATATCAAGGGATTAATGGCGGAATTATACTTTGAGACCACACTACATTATGTCCCCCAATCATAGAATTCTTTTTCTAATGCGCTGGCCAATACTTTCATCGTCCTGGCCTACCCAGATATGCAGGAAGAAACCTTCCATATTACAATTGAAGAATGATGTCATCAGTCAACGTATGTGACATGAGAGAGATCAATAAGGTCAACAACACCCTAGATCATGATGAACCAATGGCCACTCCTAGATGGATGGTGCCCACAATTGGATATCTTTGAGATGAGGCACTCCCAACTGATCATGCTAGAAGGAAACATATTCGGTGCCTGTAGCAAACATCACTCTACTGGATTGACCAACTTAGCTAAAAATACTCTATAAGCATGTATTTGATGAAATTATCCTCAAGTGCATATCATAAGAAGACCTTTTTGACATCATGGGGGGTGTCCATGTAATATCATGTGGTTCCCATCAATCTGGAACCAGGATCTCCCACCCTATAATGAGGTTGGGATATTACTAGAAAACCATGATACAAGACTAAGTGGAATTCACCAATGATATTTCATGCATTCTAGATCCATGAAAACATCATCCATCAACCCCCAAAATTTCTACATACCGCTAAATATTCCTAGCCATATTCTGTTTGGGGTATGGATGTTGTGGTCTTATATCCCCCAGCCATAGAAAAGTAGTTCAACTACATATTTACTTCCACCAACTTCTTTTCCAATTTGTCTAAGGTGATAACCCTCAAGGAATTCATGATGAAGATTATCATAAACATCGTGATGTCCCATATCATCACCAGGTTTGGAGTCCCTCACTAAATATTGATGGAAAAGGACACTAAATTATATTCCATGGAGTTGAAGATGATTTACTTTGAGTAAATCATTAAGTCCAATCACTCATCCCTCTATCATATAGCTGAAAGTGGACATATAGAGGCATTCAATAAGACCTTATCGAACATTATCTAGAAGATGCTAAACTAGGATAATATATATTTTCCAATTAAAATCCTCCATAATTTTTGGGCCTACCATACCACTATGTGTACTCCTACACAACCAACACAATACTCACTGGTGTATGGGACCAAGGTAATGTTTCAAATAGAAGTTTAGAATCCCTCAAACTGAATAGCCATTTTAGGACAACCCGGAGATGATTAAAAGTGAGAAATCGGTGGATGAGTTAGAATGGTTATATGAGAAATTTTTGAACATGTTTCACAACCTAAAAATCTATTAGAATCATATTTTATGAGTTTTAAATTAAAATGATCGACTCCACTCATTCCTTCTAGGAGAATAGGTGTTGTCTCTCAGAACCCTAATGATATTGGGAGAGAAGCCTTGGAAATTGGATCCCAATTGGGAAGGACCTTATATCATGCATAAGGTCTATCGTAATGGAGCCTATTCGCTAGCCACCATGGATGGAGATTGTGTCACAATGTAGAACAATGTGATATTTCTCATGTAATTCTTTGGAAAATATGTTTTTAAAAAATAAGTCCACATGAGAGTAAGCCCCATCAATCATCCTCGCCGCATGATGTTAAAATACACGGAACATTTCATCCACAACGCATGATATTAAACTTCATGGAATGTCTTGTCCTAACCACATGATCTTAAAATATATGAAATATTTCTATACTGCAATCCATTAAATTGCATGGCAAATGTCCTTACCGCATGATGTCAAACTACACATTTCCCTTCAAGAACAATGTATGTCTGGATTATCATTATAAATGAGATACGTAGGGATTCCTTGAACCTACATCTTTGTCTTTCCACTACATCATACAAAATTTATTTGTTATACCCTTATTTTTTCACCTCACTATAGTGTAACCCAAGCGGGTCCTTGTTTATCACACCGAGCATAGATCACATCATCTTAAGAAACATAGTAGGGACATTTCCTCACATGAAAGGAATATGATACACAACAGATCCATTATTGTCGTTAGTGTAATAAATTAAAATGAATTTCATACGTCCTTGTCACATGATGTTAAACTACATGGTGGATGTCCTTGTCTCACGACATTAAATTTCACAGTCCTCCAAGAACTACGTGTGGTATGATTATCATCCCCATGAGATATGTAGTGGTGCCTAGGCTTCTATCCTTGGGCCACCTCCGATCTCACAAAAAAATCTCGTCGATGCACCTTTGTCATCACTGCATGACGTATAAATGCATGGAATATCAAGAACTATGTGTAGCGTCATTCCTGCCCATATAGGATACATAGTGATGCATGGATACTCAACCCTAGTGGTAGCTACAATTTTCAATAGAAATAATTCCCACCTCTACATATAGGTATGACCTACATAATGTTATTTCTTTTCCAAAACTATGTGTGGGTTGGTTCTCATCTTCACAAGATACGTAGTGACACCTAGACATTTCGTCTTCGGGCCCAACTGCTATCATAACCCTTTTTCCCATTTGGACATAATCTTCATGGAAATGTGTGTTGTGTGTTTGAGACTTATTTGGTCCTCATTCACAACTTATTGCTTCATGCCACCATGTCATACACCCCTAGGTTAGGAACTCCACCTTACAAATCAGTCCACTTGAACCTAAACAATTTATGATTTGAGAAACATATATGACCCTAAACTGTATCTCATGTTGGTCCAAATCACTAGACCATAATCTACCAGCAAAAGAGACACAAAAACTTGTTAGGCCAAAAACCCAAAAAGGGTGACCTGAGAAAAAGTTACATCTCTGCCCGCTAAACTCATCATCCCTAATGTTTAGGAATTTTGTTTTGAAAAAAATGAAAGTCACAAATCTCATAGGATCCATAACCCTTTTAAAAGATATATTATTCTTTCTAAACCCCTTGGTCTAGGAAAAAATTAGGGATATATTTTTCACACCTCCTCAACGCGATAATATGTTTACTAGGAAATGACATAACCATCAAGGAATTCAAACCATCCTTGTAATTTACATCTTCTATGAACCAATGTTTATGAGATAGTGTGCCTCAAATCATTATAACCAACCATGTCCCTTGAAAATGATATATGGGTTCAAGGACCCTTCCCTTCACTATGCATGAATTCTCGTGGCTCCTGTATATGTGCCTATAGCCATCAACCAATGTCATCACTCTAAAAAACCACATTCCAATTATCATCATCCCTAAAATATTTACTATAGCACTCAACACCCCCAATGTGTTTGAACTACACCCCATATAATTTTCCCATACCATTCTCTATATTCGAGCACTATAGATAATTATTTACAATCCCCATATCCAACTATCCAAGGGGATTCAATATCCCCAATGTGACGTCACCTTGTTCTGTACCCATCCTAAATGACATAATGTGACGCTTCATTTCCTAGACTTGTATGAACCCCATTTCATGACTTGAAACCACATGGAATAGATTTCAAGATTCATTTTAGGAGATAAATTTCCATATTCTCTCATAACTGTTCCTGGATGGCCTCTTTTCCATGCCCAACTTCATCATCTGGGTATTTAAATCTTCTAAAACCTTTAATATCCCTCATAAATATGTATATTTCATCTTTCAATTTCCCTAATACATATTCATAAGGTCCTTAACCTACCATCTTAATGCATCTTCTCATTTCTAGAAACTAGCTTCAATCCTTGTGAGCCTTTGCAACACCACGGTGGAACCTAGCATCTCAAAATGTCATGGGACATACCAGGCATGTCTGCACAATACCATATACATGAACTCAATATTTTGAGTTATGATTTACATTATCCATACTCCAACTATATGGGTGGATATAGTATCCCTTGTATTTCATTCTCACCAATTTTATCATCATAACCTTCCATTTCCCTTGGAAAAGATACCCAGCTTCAAGGACCCTTTTTTACTATGAATACATGATCACGGCTCCTTCATATTCCCCTATGGCTGTCAACCAAAGATGTCACTCTAAAAAATTACATTCTTGTCGTCATAATCCTCAGCAACACCATGGTAGGATCCATCATCTCATAATGTTCTGGGTCATTCCTGGAACATCTGCACCATATTCCATGATCATATTGTCTGAACTAAAATAACTTAAACTAAAATGAAATAGATGGTCTGAGCTAAACGACAATAACAAAATACATTGTTGGTTTGAGATAAAATCTATTAAACTAAATAAACATATGGTATGAGCTAAAAACCAATAAAATATAGCAACATATGGTCCAAGCTAAAAGACCATAAACTAATGCAACAGATGATCTGATATAATGACCTTAAACTGAAGTAACACATGGATGAAGCTAAAATAACATAACCTAATTAAATAGATGGTCCAGGATAAAAGAAAATTAACTAAAAGTAATATATGGCCCATGATAAATGACATTAATCTAAAGAAACGGATGGTCTGAGAAAAAAGATCTTAAACTAAACCAATAGATGGTTTGAGCTAAAATACCTTAAACTAAAGCAATAGATTTTCTAAGCTAAATGACATTAAAATAAAACAACATGAGGTCTAGTATAAAATACCATAAAATAATGTAATATATGGTCCAAGATAAAATTCTTTAAAATAAATAATATGTAAATTATCATGAGGCCCACAACGTCACCTTTTTATAATCAAGCAGCCTTTCATGGACATGCAATGCACTCCATTTATTGGACACACAACCTGATAAGGTGATCCCTATATAGATTAGGAATTCATGATCATGAGGTGAAAAGAAAAAGATGATTGTTGAACAAAAAGTGACATAACATCAAGATATCATACAGGGTAAAAATTGGATAGTGATGTCAAACAAACCAAAAAAAACTCATCCATTCATAGTATGAAAAAGTGGGAGGAATTTAAACATTATTGAGTCTCTCTAAAACATTAAAATTATATTATAGATAACAAAGTATGGGATGTAATATGAGATGTTGGGTTAGAACAAAAGATGTTTGGTAGTGACATACAGGTTGATAAGAGTCTGGAAGGAGGCATCAATTGAGCAACAAAGTTTCACCTTCCTCGCCTTTTTTTCCTCTACCTCAGGGTGGGGAAAATAAAAAAAAGTATTAAGTTATTCAAATATCATCTAAGATGTTGAAAATGTGGTCAGTGATGATGAAATATTGGAATCCATATGAGAAGTCATTTCTTTATGCCTCTATATCAACGTCGTGCAAGCACCGATATGGCCTTGCAATTCCGACGACAAATGGCGACCCAACACATGTGGCTCCACTCCCACCCTCATTTCCTTAGAAAGGTAGGCCTCACAAAAAATATCATGCAATATCCTTTCCTAAATGGAAAAGTCTGTTGAGTCAATAAGGTTTTCCTTATGACTTTTCCATTCCTTCTTGTTTTGAAAATCACAAACACCTTATCTTTTAAGGAAAATTGCTTTTATAAGGAAAAATGCTTTCTTAAGAAAAATCGCTTTTATAAGGAAAAATGCTTTCTTAAGGAAAATCTCTTTTATAAGGAAAAATGCTTTCTTAAGAAAAATCGCTTTTATAAGGAAACATGCTTTCTTAAGGAAAATCTCTTTTATAAGGAAAAATGCATTCTTAAGGAAAATTGCTTTCTTAAGGAAAATCGCTTCTATAAGGAAAATTATCCTTATCATATTTTCATTCATATTTTTTCTTAAGTATGAGAATCGGATTCGTTTTCTCGGAGTCATTAAAACTTTGATATAAAAGCATTCTGTTTTAGGATTCAGTTCTGGACAAGAACTATAAGGAAGTTTCATTCCGAATTCCGGATATGAATTCTGACTAAGTTCTATTCCAGATTCAGGATACGAATTCTGAAGAAGAATTCTCATTACGAATTCTAATGAAGAAATCCCATTCCGAATTTCTCAGTACGAATTCTGAAGAAGAATTCTCATTACGAATTCTAATGAAGAAATCTCATTCCGAATTCCCATTACAAATTCTGTTGACGAATTCTCATTACGAATTCTGATGAAAAATTCTCATTACGAATTCTGATGAAGAATTCTGATTATGATTTCTGATGACAAATTCCTATTCTGAATTCTCATTCCGAATTTCTCAGTACGAATTCTGAAGAAGAATTCTCATTACGAATTCTAATGAAGAAATCTCATTCCGAATTCCCATTACGAATTCTGTTGACGAATTCTCATTACGAATTCTGATGAAAAATCCTCATTACGAATTCTGATGACGAATTCTCATTACGATTTCTGATGACGAATTCCTATTCCGAATTCTCATTCCGAATTCACCTATTAAACAGAATCTGATTATCATTGTTTTATACACTCTGAATTTATTCACTCCGAAGTTTCCATTCCGAACCTTTATGTTAGAGTTTAAAACGATGTCGTACATTCTGTTACACTTACTTTGTTATAAAAAGATGTCGTCCATTTTGTTATAAACTAACCGTTGTCTAAGTGACACGTGTACAGGTCCCTCCGAACATTAAGGAAAATATGACCGTTGGAGGAGGAGCTGACCTTACCTATAAATAGGAGCTCATTTGAAAGAGCTCGATGCTGATGCTTATGCCGATTGTTGAAAAAGTACTTACATGCTGTTGAAGTAATTTCTAGAGAGAGAGTCTCTTATTAACTCTCAAAGCTTCGTGCGACTCCGAATGTTGGTGATTACATTCGAGGGCTTCCGGGGATAGGAAGACAGAGGTGCCGACTACCTTAAAGATCGAGGGCTTTCTTGCTGAGAAAGACAGAGGTTGCCAACTACCTTGAAGTTGAGGGCTTGCGGGGATAGCAAGACAGAGACACCGATCTTCGTATCGAGGGCTTACCCTGGTGTGGGTAAGACAGACTTGCTTGAAAGTATAAATCAAGGGACCTTTATCCAAGGTTGTTGGATACCCTTCTCTTTGGGTTAAAAGACTATTATCTTGTTACTAGTAGTTTTACTACTTGTCTTTATTCCGCTGCAATTTGTATCTTAAGGAAAGTATAACTTTCTTATACTTCCTTACTTACTCTGATTAGTTTAGATTCTATACGCTTTAAGGTAGAATCTCATATTGTAACTTTTGTTAAGTTTCAATCTCCGGAATCATATTTCCGGAACCTACTTTTGGAATCCCTTTCCAAGTTCAGTTCGGTGTTAGAGGTGTTGTGAATTTACTTAGTTTAACTTTGTTAAACTTATCCCTTTCCTTTTCTTAAGGAAACTATAGTTTCTTAACTAACTTTAAAGGTTCCAAAGGAATTTTTAAAGTATACAATTCACCCCCCTCTTGTATATTGAGCATCTCATATTATTTTTCGATCCTACAATTGGTATCAGAGGTTGGAAACCTCTTACTCTATACCATTCTTACATTTGGTATCAGAGCAAAGGTTACTTAAATACTTGTACTCACATACAAGTTTTTCTTGCTCACTTTTCTATTCCGAACTTTGTCATTCCGATTTGTCCATTCTGAACTTTTCCCATTCCGAACCTTGTTGATTTGATTCTAAGCTAATAACAAGTTTGTGTGCAAAGTTTTTTTTGGTATGGCAGGAAATAATGTTGGATCAATTGAAAATCTGAATCCTACAAGGCCACCAATCTTCGATGGTAATGATTATGAATACTGGAGAGATCGTATGAAGACTTTTGTTATCAATACTGGAGTAGACAACTTTGTGATGCTTACTGGAGATTATAAAATTCCTGACAAGGAAGTCAGAACCTTTACTAACCAGGAAAAGCAAGAATATCAACTCAACTATAAGGTACGCAATACTTTATTATGTTAAATGACTAGAAATATATATAGCCAAATTTCTTCTTGTGAATCAGCTAATTGTATATGGAAGAAGCTAGAGGTTACACACTTTGGGACTTTTAAGGTGATTGAGACTAGAAGAGCTATGCTTAGAGCTGAATATCATGGCTTCAATTTTCCTTATGGAGAACCCATCTGTAAAGTTCAACAAAGATTTATGACAATTGTCAACAGTCTACAATCTATGGGAGAAAAAGGTTTAGATGATGAAGCTCTTGTGGACAAGATAATTGATATTATGCCCAATGAATGGGAATCCAAGAGAACAGCTATAGATGAGAACAGGAAGGTCACTCAAATTACTCTTGATGAATTATTTGGAACTCTTCTACAACATGAGACCAGAATGAAGAGAGATGCTAACAACATCAAGAAGAAGAATGGAAATGGTACTGTTGCTTTTACTACAACTTCGAATCAGATGAAAGCTAAGACTCCTGAGAGAGTAACCAGATCCAAGTCTAAGAAAGTTATTTTCCAATCTGAATCTAGTGAGAGTGAAGTTTCAGAAAATGAATTAGCCAATCTTTCTTGAAGGATGAACAAGATAGCTGGACAGAGAAACTTTCAATCCAAGTATAAGAAGAAGGACATGAAAGATAAGAAAGATGGAGAAGTTACTTGTTATGAATGTAAGAGAGCTGGACATATTAGACCAGATTGCCCTATGCTCAAAAAGAAAGAAAGGAAGGAAAGGCATTCAGACAGGAATAGGAAGAAGTATTACAAAGTCAAAGCTAAGAAAGTTCTGAAAGCTAATGACACCTGGAGTGCCAGTGGTGGTGACTCTTCAGATGAATCTTCTGAATATGAATCTTCAGGACAGAAGAATCTTGGTCTTATAGCCAGATTACCTATTGATAATCATTGTCTTATGGCTAAGGTACGAAATGCTGAATCATTGACCAATGTTTCTTTAAATCCTAATGATAGTAAGTATTATAACTCTTCTAATGAAGAATCATCTTCTGATGAGGAAAATACTTTACCTACTTATGAAGAAGTCTCTAGATTTGCTGAACTTCTTGAGATTGAGAATTCCAAACTCAACAAGAAACTTGATAAAGAAAATTCTAGGAATTCTATTCTTACTAAAGAGATATCATATCTTTCTAAAGATCTTGATAAGAAAAATACTGATTTTAAAAGTATTTCAAAAAATCATGAGGAAGTAAGTTCTGAGAAGAATAAACTTTCTAAAGAATTAGAAAAAGTAATTTCTAAGAAAAATGTTTTCGAGCCTAATTCTAGTTCAAAAACTAATGATTTTGAGGATAAAAACTTGGTTGTAAAACTCAAGTCTGAAATTTTTTCCTTAAAGAAGTGTTTATCAAACTTTACCCATGGTAAGGAAAATTTTGATAAGATGTATTCTCAAATACGACCTTTAAGAAATAAATCCGGATTTGGTTATACCCATGCAAAACCAGTTTTTAGTAACAATTATTTTGTTCCTCAAAGTGCCCCATTTTGCACTAAATGTCAATGTGGTGGTCACTGGGCAAAAAATTGTTCCTTAAACAAAACCCAATCCTTAGGTTTTCATAAAGCTTACTTTTCTAAGAAAATGTGGATACCTAAAATTTTATTGTCTGAAAATCTCGGATCCAAACAAGTTTGGATTCCGAAAATCTAACTTTGTTCTTAATTTCAGGAAAATAAAGAAAGTTCCAGCAACAATATTTGGTACATGGATAGTGGATGTTCCCGGCACATGACTGGTAACAAAATCTTTTTTGAAAATATTATCAAAACGAAAGGAGGAAAGGTAAATTTCGGAGACAATGCTAAGGGAGAGATTGTTGGTATTGGTAATATAGTTCTTTTGGGTAAAACTTTGATTTCAAATGTTCTTTTTGTTAAAGGTCTTAAGCACAACCTCATTAGCATAAGTCAGTTATGTGATGAAGGTTACCTTGTAAATTTTAGGAATGATAAATGCTTAGTTCACAATTCCAAAGAAGAATTTATTCTCTCAGCCAATAGGCAAGAGTATGTTTACACCTTAAACTTAGAAGACCTCAGAAGCCAAGATTTACCTTGCCTAAGTGCAATGGAAGATCATTCTTGGTTATGGCATAGAAGATTAGGACACTGTAATCTTAGAAACCTATGTAAACTCTCTAAGAAGAAACTTGTTAAGGATCTACCGGAGATTAGATTTGATTCTTCTAAAGTTTGTGATCCTTGTCAATATGGAAAGCAACATAAATCTAGTTTTAAGTCAATCGGTGAAGTCTCAACAACCGATGCATTACAGTTAGTGCACATGGATCTTTTTGGTCCAACACAAACTGGAAGCATTGGAGGAAAATACTATGTGTTTGTTCTAGTTGATGATTACACTAGATTTACATGGGTCTATTTTCTAGCAAGGAAATCTGAAGCTTTTTCTTATTTCAAAAGTTTTAGAGCCCAAGTTAAAAATGAGAAAAATCTTCCATTGAAAACTATTCATAGTGATCATGGAGGAGAATTTCAAAATTCTGATTTTGAAACTTTTTGTAGTAAGAAAGGTATTACTCACAACTTTTCAGAACCTAGAACTCCTCAACAGAATGGTGTAGTTGAAAGAAGAAATAGAATTCTTCAAGAGATAACTAGAACCATGTTGAGTGAATATTCTATTGCTAGACATTTCTGGGCTGAAGCTGTAAGTACTGCTTGTTATACTATAAATCGAGTTTTGATTAGACCTTTTCTTAATAAAACTCCTTATGAGTTATGGAATGGTAGAAAACCAAGACTTTCCTACTTCAAGGTTTTTGGTTGCAAAGTATTCATTTTGAATACTAAAGATAACTTACATAAATTCGCACCAATGTCTGATGAAGGAATTTTCTTAGGATATTCCACAACCTCTAAGGCTTATAGAGTTTTTAATAAAAACACTTGTACTGTTGAGGAAACAGTACATGTAAAATTTGATGAGTCTGATCCTTTTGTTTTTAAACCATCTCAACCTATATCTTCGGATGTGTTTTCAAAAACTGATTGTCAACCTTTGATAGAAGAACCTTCTGATAAGGAAATTGTTCTAGAAGATACTTCTGAAACATTTACCCCAGAAGACTTTCTACCTTATGTTGATGAACAGGTTTTACAAAACCCAAATCAGGTGTTTCTTAAGAATCATCCCAGTGATAGTATCATTGGTGATGTAAATAAACCTGTAAGGACTAGAAGTTCCTTAAGAAATGAAGTAGAACATCTAGCATTTCTTTCCCAATTAGAGCCTAAAAGCACTGATGAAGCTTTAGGTGATGATGATTGGATCAAAGCAATGCCAGATGAACTAAATGAATTCGAAAGGAATAAAGTCTGGACCTTGGTTGAAAGACCTAAGGAAACTTCTGTTATTGGAGTAAAATGGGTTTTCAGAAATAAATGTGATGAAAATGGAGTCATTGTTAGAAATAAAGCTAGACTTGTTGCTGAAGGCTATAATCAGCAAGAAGGAATAGACTATGAAGAAACCTATGCTCCAGTAGCTAGACTTGAATCTATCCGTATTCTACTTGCCTTTGCAGCATTCTTTAATTTCAAAATATTTCAAATGGATGTGAAATGTGCTTTTCTTAACGGTTATGTTCAAGAGGAAGTTTTTGTTGAACAACCTCCTGGCTTTGAAGATACAAAACATCCAGATCATGTTTATAGACTTACCAAAGCTTTGTATGGTCTTAAACAAGCCCCATGAGCATGGTATGATAGACTTACTGGATTTTTGCTCCAAAATAACTATGTTAAGGGAAATGCAGATCCAACCCTTTTTATAAAGAAAGATAAGAAAAATGTTTTGATTGTTCAAATTTATGTTGATGACATTATATTTGGTTCAACTCAGCAATCTTTGACTGACTCTTTTGCTAGTCTAATGAAATCTGAGTTTGAAATGAGTATGATGGGTGAATTAACATTTTTTCCTTGGTTTTCAAATTTCTCAAAAACCAGAAGGAACCTACATATCTCAACATAAGTATATTAAAGATCTTCTTAAAAAGTATGGTTATGACAACACTAAGAGTATAAGTACTCCTATTGGTACCTCAAACTCTCTAGATCTTGATGAAGCTGGGAAACCAGTAGATCAAACATATTTTAGAGGTATGATTGGAAGTCAACTTTACTTAACAGCTAGTCGACCAGACTTAATGTTTTCAGTATGCTTATGTGCAAGATATCAATCCAATCCTAAGGAATCTCACTTAAAGGCAGTAAAAAGAATTTTTCGCTACCTTAAGGGAACCATGGATCTAGGATTATTTTATACTTCTGGAAATGATTTTGTTCTAAAAAGCTTTTTTGATGCTGACTTTGGTGGATGTAGAATGGATAGGAAAAGTACATCCGGAACTTGTCATTTCTTAGGAGATTCATTAGTTTCTTGGTCATGCAAGAAGCAACATTCTGTTGCACTCTCCACTGCTGAAGCTGAATATGTAGCAGCTGGAAGTTGTTGTGCACAAGTGTTGTGGATGCAACACACACTCACAGACTATGGCTTGAGTTTTACTAAAACTCAAATTTTGTGTGATAACACAAGTGCCATTGCCCTAAGTAAAAACCCTGCACATCACTCTCGTGCAAAACACATAGATATTAGGCAACACTTTCTTAGGGATCACACACTCAAAGGAGATATTATTCTTTAGTTTATCGGAATGCAAGATCAACTTGCTGATATTTTCACAAAATCCTTGCCTTCTGATAGATTTGAATATATTAAATAGAAGTTAGGAATGATAACCGTAAGGTAATCTTCCTTAATTAACTTTCTGTTGAAAAAATCTCCTTACAGTAATAAACTCCTTTTCATAGGGGGAGTACATTTGATTGTTTATTTAACATTTTTTTTCAAAATTTGTTTTCAGACTTTTCGGAACGACAATTTCCGGAATAGAACTTCCAGAACTATCATTTTCCAGAATGGATATTTTCGTACAGAATACTTCTGGAATGAAAGTATTCGTATTGAAAATTTCCGGAATGGACAACTTTCGTACTGGGACTTTCATAACCAGATTTTCGTACCAAGTTTTATTTTTCGTATTTTCTTTTTCGTATTAACTTTTTGGTATTGACATTTTCGTAATGACTTTTTCATATTGAGTTTTTCGTATTTAGTTTTTCGTATTGAGTTTTTCGTAGTCGTTTTTATATTACCCATTACGAATAACTTTCCTAAGCTAATCCGAAAGGTATTATTTTCTTACCGAAGTTTTCGTAATCATATTTTACTTGCTGGCAATTTCTTAAAGTTTGTTTTCGGTTTTTGAATTTCTTAATTCTTTACTTTAATAAAAACCTCAAAAAGATCGGATTCAAGCTCTCAACCGTCAGATTTGATCTCAGATCATTCTAAACCGTTAGATCAACCGAGGAAGTTGAACCGTCATCCCATTGCCTATATAAAGGGGACCCTATTTTCTCGTCCCACATCGATTTCAATCTTTTGCGTGCTGAAGCTCTGACTCTCTGATTTAAGGCCATTCCGAACCACAGTTTTCTCAGTTCCGAACTTCAGTCTTCTCGATTCCGAACTTCTCAGAGGACTTCTAATCCGAATGTCTGCAGAGTTAGCTTCTCAAGAAATGTCTTCAACCAAGCCTATTTCTCAGTGGTTAGTCTACAGAGAGAGGTTAGTTCATCCGAATTTCTTCAGCAACTACGATTCTATTATTTCAAAGAATATCAAGCTGAATGGCTGGGAAAATGTTGCGGTATCAAAAACCGGCAACCAAGATGAAGTCTACTCTGACTTGCTTGTTGAGTTTTATGAGTCAGTTTCTTTCTTCATGGAAGATAGTAGAGAGAAGTTTTCTTTCAAATCATATGGCAAGACATATAAGCTTTCTTACACCAAGGCTGCAAGCTTGGTAGGGCTATGTTATGAAGGGGAAGCTGAGTTTATTTCCCACGTATTGCCAGACTCTTTGGGTAGTTTCAACAAGGAAAAGGCATTAGAAATTCTCGGATTGGATGATGACAAGGCTCCTAAAATAGCAAGCCTATCTACAAACTTCCGGATTCAGGAGTTATGGGTACAAGGGCTTATCGTACCTAGAAAAGGAGATAAGGATAGTCTGAAGAAGAGTGAGATATATATCTTAGATTTCCTGATAAATCTAAGAAAGTTCAACTTGATGAAACATATTCTTCTTAACATTGAAAATTTGAAGAAGGGGAATCTGAGAGCTCAGATCGTAATGTACCCGGCAATATTGTCAAAGCTCATAGTTCAGTGCCTAGAATCTTTCAAGGTAGCTTGCAGTTCTAAGCCGAAAGTTTGCAAGATCATGTTGCTCAGTGATGCCACTCTTAAAAGGATGAATATAGCTTTTGACAAGAAGTCTGGGAAGTTCATTGATCTACCTCCTCAAGTAGAAGTGAATCCGAAAGTTGCTGATCCGGAATAATCTAAGCCGGTAAGGAAGAGGAAGCTGAAAGAAGTGGTAGTCGAAGCTGAGGAACCCAAGTCTAAGGAAGTCCACTCCGCACCTCCTAAGTCTAAGAAGAAGAAAACCTATACTGATGAGGGTGAAGCAAAGTGGAGAGCTGATAAAGAGAAGAGGAAGGAAGGAGATCCGCAGTTCGGATTGGATCCTGCAGAGGCTAAAGCTCTGAAAGAGAAGGCTGCTGATGAGCTCGATAAACAAGCAAAGGAGAAGAAACTGAAGAAGAAAATGTCAGAAGCCGAGGCTGTGCAAGCATTGTTAAAGTTCAACGAAATGGTTTCAGCAACAATTCCCGTTCCGAGAACTTTTTCTCTGGAATCTTTACCTGAGACTCCAGGAAGAAATCTTGATGCTCCAGAAGAGAATGTTGCTACGAATACTGAGGAAATAGAGCAAGTGGAACAAGTTGAAGAAGCTGCTGAAGGAATTGGTGAGACAGGAGATGTGCTCAAACAAGTAGATGAATATAAAGGAACTCCTTCGGAACACCTGTCGCTCCGAACATCTGAAGCTGAATCTTCAAAGTTAGTTACTCCAGTAATGGAAGAAGAGAAAGGAGAGGAAGAAGTTTCTTATCATGGAGAAGAAGAACATCTTTTACTTGATGTTGCTCAAAAGGAAAGTGTAGAAGTTGCTGATGAGGAAGATTATATTGTTCAAGTCTCTGATACCGAGAAGAAATCTCCGGAACAGGTTTCTATTCCGGAAAAAGATAAGGGGAAAAAAATTCTTGCTGATACCCCGAGTTCAGAAAAGAAGATAAGGAAGGAAGATGGTAGTTCTTCGAAGAGGAAGTTGAAGCTTATTGAGGAAGAAAATTCTCCTAGCAAGATTTCAGATTCGGAGTCATCATCGTTGGGGCACGATTTTGTTGTTCAGTCCTTGAAGAAGTTGGTGGGAACCATTCCGACCTTCTCTAGCATTGATTCACGATGCCAGATGCTCCAACATGCGTTGAATCAGAAAACCGACTCCGTATCAATGGTAATGGATAAGTGTGTTGAGATTGAAGCTCAGTTCAAAAATTTCTTTATTGGTTACGAAGCACATAAAATATCTTGCAAGAGGATGACAAGCTGGTCTAAGAAAACTGTGGAAGAGATGAGGTTGCTGGATGAGTTTCAGGATAATGTTAAGGATGCATTTGAAACCGAGGACAAGAAGATTAAAGAGCTGACTGCATCATTCGAAGAAAAATTGACAAAGGAAAAGAACTTTCGGATTCAGGAAGTGAGAGATCTGAATGGAAAGCTCAATTCCGTTAATCAAAGTTGGAAATATGAAAGGGATTATTGGATCGAGTTTGAAGAAAGGATGAAGGCTCAGGAAGAGAAGATGAAAGTTCAGGAAGAAAAGTTGAAGGCTCAGGATGAAATCATTGAAGCACAGTCAGCAAGAATAGTCGTCTTAGAGAAGCAAGCAGAGGAAGATCACAAAGACTTAAAGAAGATCAAGACAATTCTTAAGGGGCTAATGTCGAAGGAGAAAGATCCGAAATGACCAATCCGATTTTTTTGTTGTAATTATTTTGTTGCTGACATTTCAAATATAATGAGAATCGTGCTTGTTGTTTCTATTGTTTTCATTAATAATTTTTCAGGTACTTTGTTAAGTTTTTCCATTCCCTCCAATTCTTTTTGAAAATCACAAAGGGGGAGAAGGAAAAGATCCTTAATAAAAAGAGTAAATCTAATAAGTGCTTATCAAAGGGGGAGAAAGGAAAATACCCAAGGAAAAAGAACTCTAATAAGAGTTTGTTTAAGGGGGAGTTTTTCATAAAGAAACATCACTACGGAAATATGAATACGATCCTTAGAGTTTCAAAGCCTAAGGGGGAGTTAGTCGTATTCATCTATATTTTTCAAACCAAGGGAGATAAGCTTTAATGTGTTTCTTTCTTCTTAGAATAGATTTTTCGTAAGGATGTTTGTGCTTTCCAAAAAGGGGGAGATTGTTGAGTCAATAAGGTTTTCCTTATGACTTTTCCATTCCTTCTTGTTTTGAAAATCACAAACACCTTATCTTTTAAGGAAAATTGCTTTTATAAGGAAAAATACTTTCTTAAGAAAAATCGCTTTTATAAGGAAAAATGCTTTCTTAAGGAAAATTGTTTTTATAAGGAAAAATGCTTTCTTAAGAAAAATCGCTTTTATAAGGAAAAATGCTTTCTTAAGGAAAATCGCTTTTATAAGGAAAAATGCTTTCTTAAGGAAAATTGCTTTCTTAAGGAAAATCGCTTTTATAAGGAAAATTATCCTTATCATATTTTCATTCATATTTTTTCTTAAGTATGAGATTCGGATTCGTTTTCTTGGAGTCATTAAAACTTTGATATAAAAGCATTCTGTTTTAGGATTCGGTTCTGGACAAGAACTATAAGGAAGATTCATTCCGAATTCCGGATATGAATTCTGACTAAGTTCTATTCCAGATTCAGGATACGAATTCTGAAGAAGAATTCTCATTACGAATTCTAATGAAGAAATCCCATTCCGAATTTCTCAGTACGAATTCTGAAGAAGAATTCTCATTACGAATTCTAATGAAGAAATCTCATTCCGAATTCCCATTACGAATTCTGTTGACGAATTCTCATTACGAATTCTGATGACAAATTCTCATTACGAATTCTGATGATGAATTCTCATTACGATTTCTGATGACGAATTCCTATTCCGAATTCTCATTCCGAATTCACCTATTAAACAGAATCTGATTATCATTGTTTTATACACTCTGAATTTATTCACTCCGAACCTTCACTCCGAAGTTTCCATTCCGAACCTTTATGTTAGAGTTTAAAACGATGTCGTACATTCTATTACACTTACTTTGTTATAAAACGATGTTGTCCATTTTGTTATAAACTAACCGTTGTCTAAGTGACACGTGTACAGGTCCCTCTGAACTTTAAGGAAAATATGACCGTTGGAGGAGGAGCCGACCTTACCTATAAATAGGAGCTCATTTGAAAGAGCTCGATGCTGATGCTTATGCCGATTGTTGAAAAAGTACTTACATGCTGTTGAAGTGATTTCTAGAGAGAGAGTCTCTTATTAACTCTCAAAGCTTCGTGCGATTCCGAATGTTGGTGATTACATTCGAGGGCTTCCGGGGATAGGAAGACAGAGGTGCCGACTACCTTAAAGATCGAGGGCTTTCTTGCTGAGAAAGACAGAGGTTGCCAAATACCTTGAAGTTGAGGGCTTGCGGGGATAGCAAGACAGAGACACCGATCTTCGTATCGAGGGCTTACCCTGGTGTGGGTAAGACAGACTTGCTTGAAAGTATAAATCAAGGGACCTTTATCCAAGGTTGTTGGATACCCTTCTCTTTGGGTTAAAAGACTATTATATTGTTACTAGTAGTTTTACTACTTGTCTTTATTCCGCTGCAATTTGTATCTTAAGGAAAGTATAACTTTCTTATACTTCCTTACTTACTCTGATTAGTTTAGATTCTATACGCTTTAAGGTAGAATCTCATATTGTAACTTTTGTTAAGTTTCAATCTCCGGAATCATATTTTCGGAACCTACTTTTGGAATCCCTTTCCAAGTTCAGTTCGGTGTTATAGGTGTTGTGAATTTACTTAGTTTAACTTTGTTAAACTTAGCCCTTTCCTTTTCTTAAGGAAACTATAGTTTCTTAACTAACTTTAAAGGTTCCAAAGGAATTTTTAAAGTATACAATTCACCCCCCCTATTGTATATTGAGCATCTCATATTATTGTTCGATCCTACAAAGTCTCTTCGGGTTAGGATGATCCACTACATAATTCAGTACAAAGGCTGCCGATCAAAATCAGTCATCCCTTGATCATGAAATAACTAGTGAAGCTACTCCCCTTGAGTGTAGAATGACTCTAGAGGGGTATATGTAATCCAGACATGGATACACACTTATATTAGCTTAATAAATGATTTATCCTTGGTATCTAATGAAGAGGTAGCAGTAGAAGGATGTCTGACCGACTGAATTAATGTCAAAATGAGAGAAAAATCACCATACGCCTCTTTATCAATGGGCACATCATCATTCTCCAGCACTAGAGGATTTGAATCCTCAACATATTCTAACTGATCATCAAAATAAATATCATACAAGATATTATTCTTCCACTATGCCTCACCTAAATCCTAAATCAATTCCATTAGTTCCACTTATAGGGGATTTAATTATGAAAGGGGCTTTTCCACATAGAGGACCAGTTGTCATAGAACCCCATTGGGATATGACATCACCTAATACTGGTAGTAATCCTGGTTAAATAAATAAGTAGAATCAATAAGTGGAAATATGATAACAACTTCAGTATCTTTATGGGATTGTATGTTCCAAAATTTACGGATGGCGCCAGGATGTTTCTCCATGCGGACATTGGCCAAAGGAATGGGGGAACCGCTCTGAACACAACCAAACTATTGAGAAAATATGTACTGTGTGTATTGCTAATAGATAATCATCTCATCCGACCTATTGATATGAATCCCATAATAAAGAGATATCATATAATACCTCTCATCAAGATGTCCCCTACCTCCATCAATAATCATACTACCCGGTGCACATAAGGTAGAAAAGTTGAAGTTGTGATATTAGGATAGTGCACCTTTGTCTATTATATGGGATAGGGATATAGTTACAACCTGAGAGATGTTCAAAATTCATGGGTATGTATACAATGTCTTGGATCCTAGAGATATATTTGTACATGTAACAATGTAAGTACTCCCTTATGCATCCGAATAGGAATTGGAGAGGACCACCAATCTTATAAAGAGTGCTGACTTGTTGGATATGACCCATCATTTGGTAGAGGCATGAAAGAACTGGTACCACCGGGTTAAGGATCCTCTCATATGCAAGATGTGTCACTATTACCATGGTGCTAAAGTGAATTTTTAAGCGTTTATCCCCAGCCGGGAAGAGCCACCCATTTAGGAACATAGTTAGAAAAATTCCCAACCTAAGATCCGAATAAACCACTATGTTCACCCAATTTCCCCATGAGGTGTAGTAACCACCTTACATAATGGCCCAATATGATCCATCACTATTTCAGACTTACTGGTAAGGTCATCGATGGGGGGAAAATAACATTGGGTCTCATCCCACTTCTAAACAGAAAAATGTTGTTCCAGTCAGTGAAAGAAATAAAAGAGTGCAATTTTAGCACTCTCCCAATCCTTTTTTCCAAATTCCACGAATCTACATTTCTAAAACCATATTTTTTAAAGGATCATATCATAAATCCAAAATATGAAGAAATGTTTCATACATATCTCTAAGAGGATCATTGAATCCCAGTTTATGGATATCCCATAATCTGATAACCACCTCACCATGAGGAAGATGGAATGTGTTTGTGCCTGAACACTAGCAGCTAATCATTTCATGAAGGAGGTCAGGTCGGTATTAAATGATGAAATGAGATATCCACACATCTTCAGAGATATGAACCCTATATAGATCATCCCTAAATTCCAAACAGCTCTACCTCACCTAGAATGTCCCTGCCCATTCGTCAGATAATCCTCCATGGGAAGAAAATCCTATTTTGAGTACCTTCCAACGCTGTAGGCAACGAGATAAGAAGAAAATATAATTGAGTAATTCTTTAAAATAGGTTGTTTGAGAAAGTTCATGACCATTAGGGCTTTGAGGAGATATTTTCAATAGATAAGACAAGGCCTACGATTGGGTTGTATCTAGCTGACCATCATTGGTAATCATTACCTGAATGCGGTACGAAAAGCTAGATAACTTGTGAAATGGAAATTTGAAATATAGGGTGGTATAGTAGAATCATCTAGTAATACAAACATGTATAGTAGAAGTTGATAAGATAAAAGAAAATTCTTAATTCTATATTAATGGAACCTTTTCAAGACCACATTATCAGTACGCACGCAATAGTGGGGAACTTCATTGTGATTCTTGGAAATCATGGACCTCTAGTTTTCTTCACTTGATAAACTTCATAAGAACTAGAATGAATAACAAAATACATAAATGGCACACGTCAATAAAATAAAATTCAATGTCTTGAAAAAAACCTGATAGTAAATAGTGTCAGCATGTGCATCACATGACTCAACAAGGTATTTTTGAACCACATCCAGAGTTCATTAACTGCATGACGTAAAGATGACTTGCAGGGTGCGTAAACCCTATAAGTAATCACATAAATTGTATAAACCCCCATAAATACTTGTGATTTCTTGACCTAAACATGTTCATGCAATTCAAAAATTCTCAACTGATCGAGTTAGTGAGTCTTGAGAAACCACTTGAGGCAACCATGGCCCTCACATACAATATAAGAGTAATTATTGAAAAATAGTTCATGGTTGAGGTAGATGAGCACCTGAGCAGAAAGTAGCCTTGCTCTAGAGATTTGGTGGGATGGGTTTTCAGTATGGATTTACAGATATGTCTTGGGATTTGTGTTTACGGTATGGTATCGCGACAGGAGAAATATCAGGAGAGATTTGAGTATACTCATCCAGTGGAATGAATTGTCCTCCCCCCCCATAAAAGTAGTTCATGAAATAACAAAGGTCATCTGATAGATCAAAATCCACCTAAATCACTGGTTCTCAATATTGTTAAAGGTTATGACGGGCGTTAGTTTTCCTTTGAACCATGTCCTTTTCCCCTTGAACCTCACTCCTAATTGGGGGGGGGGGGGGGATTTCTTGTCAACTACCAAATAAGCACTGGAAAAATTAAAAAAAGGATGGAATACTTAAATATGGTATTATTTTCCATATTAAAGAAACAATGAAAAAGATGGTGGAAGATGAGTGAAGCCTCTGATAGGCTTCTGATCGTGTGACCATTTAAAGGTTACAAAAAGGCCCCAAACACAGCAAATTGCCCGTGGATAGTCCCACAGAGCCCTCATCAACAAACATTCTTTCTCTTATGAAGGCCCCCTAGAAAAATGAATGAGTTCTTTCAAGATGCATGGATTGTCCTTGGAATGTGCCTCACAAACCATCCAAAATACTTAAAGAATAATGAGGGATGACATTCTAAAGGAAGAGAACCCCAATGTTCATGATGCTCATGCAAAAAATCATCATTAGGATGAATAAAATACCTTGTTAATATCTAGGAAATATCACATGACCTCTGATACCGTGCCAAATAAAATAAAGAAGATAATGGGGAGGATTTTTGAGGGGTTCATACTTGCTGAAGGAAATGGGATGCGCACCCTGAGCGATCTTTGAGACACCTCAAAACATTAGGGAAGAAAACTCTATTTTCAACCTCACCACAAAGATGTCCATATACATGTCTAGGAAATACCATAGTGCTCTATGGATAAGAAAATATACATGTCCACTATTCACAGTCACACTATCTATATGACCTATATTTTTCAAGAGATACTTCAGCCAAAAAATCGAGTAAAAATCGTTGATACTTCTCATGGAAAGTCACATGATTCCTAACCTTTGTAAAATAAGAAAAAATATAAAAAGGTGTACATAAGAGAGGGATTATAGTCACTAAAAGACATGTGATGCACCCTGAACAACCCACAAGGCACCATGATCCCTCAAGGATAGGCTCGCCTTGTCTCGCGAAATCCCTTCGCCTTATCATCATCGTCTTTAGGACATGAAATTCATGCACACCCTCGTGTAAACCATATTGGTCACGTGATATATCTCCAAAAACAAGAATAAATACCATTGACAACACATATTCAATATCACTTGACTCCCAAACTTTCTTACATCAAACCGTGGGGATCAAAAGTGGGAAGTAGGAGGTACTCATGGTCACTGAAAGGCATACGACCTACCCAGCGCAGCCGCATAACTGTCCCGCAAGATCCTAGGACTCGTCACCCAAGTTCTTGTGTGGGTCATCCCATAGGCATTTTAATCTTGAAAAGTCCCTTATATATCTCAACATAACAACATGAAGGTCCTTTGACACAACCACAAGATCAAAAAAGTATTCAATAATTGAAAATAATCTGATAAAGGATGCATTGATCAAGGAGACCCACAATCACTAAAAATAAAGAGATGTACTTGAAGAAGTATATGGTAGAGACTCATGAAACTGCATGGTGCCAGGACCCTTTTCCATCTCTAACCTGGATTTGTGCTAGATATGCCACACAAACTAGTGAATACCCGAGGAAGTGAGGTCTACAAATTCCCCAACTCTAAAACAATGGAATGGTTCTAATTTTTTATTACTACTATGTGGGTTGAATTTTTCATCGACCGGATACCTATGATCTATTGGATTTATCTCTCGAAAATTTTATACTTCTTGGGAAAAAATCTCTTTACCTACCATATTTTCATCGGGTAATATACTGGTAGGAATCTGGAGTATTCATGTGCTAGATATAATGTGTTTCAAGTGATAAATCAGAGGTCAAGCGAAGGACTTACAGTAGATCATGTGAAGAACATACCACATGTCCTCCAAATCACATGAGACTCAAAGAAACTGACACTGAATGATAAAAAGGCAATCAAAATACAAGGGTTCGAATAAACATCAGTGGCACAAGGCTCAAGAGAAAGACATGCTTGCTACCCCTCATGTGCTTCATGTGTGTCATTTGAAGACATGCGATATCAGTAGGGAATTTTTACCAGATTTTGTGACACCCCGTAGACATGTCATGTGGGACACATGAAGTCCTCCAGGAATGTTATGGCACATCGCACAGTTCCCTCATGGGTGCCTCTTCAATCTTGAGAACCACTTGGGTTTATCATAAGGGACTTGCAACATCCTCCAGACACATTACCTGACTCATATAACGGTGCATTCTAAAGTAAGACAAGTATCATAAAAGCATCTTGGCATGAAAACCAAGCTCCCATGACACCCTCTTCTCATGTCAACTGAGAATCACGATTCCCTACAGACATTTCATCTTGGTCTCACGGTTTCGCCAAGTGGTGTCAGTCAAGAAACGTGGAACCCCTTAGGCTATGGCACACACACTCTCCTCACACCCTTTATATGTGTCAAGACAGGTTATGAAATGACCCTTAGGTCAGGAAAACGAGGAATTGTGATGTCTTCTAGACCATAAGTCAAGATCATCAGGGAATCATAATAATTGAAAATGTTGTCTGTCCTCGGTATGAAATCCACCGTCAAGAGGATAGTTGTATTGTCTAAGAACCAACATAAAATAAACTATGATGAATTTGATACCTACCATATTCTAGATTCATTGGAAACCTCTCTCTAAGGATTGATCCCTATATTTATCATCCATGGAGGGACCATCATATGAGTCCCTTTTCCAAATAAATGAAATTGATTAATTTTTATCCCTTGTTTCTCATAAATGATCATGGATCACATTGGATTAGGGAGTTTCAATGGTCATATCATCTACCTAATAAATCCCTAAAATAGTACAGGGATTCCTCAATGTGTATGTCCTAACATAAAGTGAACTAAGAAAAATTGTATTCCCACTATAACCATGATATATAGGATTCCTCCCTATGTTATATTCTCTATACCAAACATCCCAAGGACTATCCTAATATTCAAGTCACATGCCCATACACTATGAGGATGATCATCTGATCACCATTGTTTCCCACCCCGATAATGGATCACATGAGCTTGGGGGATGCAATGAACACGTCACATGCTTCATAAAAATCCTCCATCATGGGTAGCCTCAGTGTGTATGACCCATCCTAAAGATGACTAAAATGAATCTAATTCTTTCATATTTGGGATAGGTAGTCCACCTCTCTCTGAGGTTAGAGATCCATATTGATCATCCAAGGTGGGACCATCATATGAGTCCTTTTTTTCATAAAATAATGTTGGTTACTTGCTATCCCTTATTTCTCACACCATGCTTGTCTCACTTGAGCTTAGGGAGTGGTAGTAGTTATGTCATCTGAACCATGATTCTCCATAATGACACGTGTGAACCCAATATATAATTCATGAAAGAATGAGCTATGAAAACATTGATTCTCTCCATATTTTGGATACATAGGACATACTCCAAGAACCCAATCATGAAGGTGTCAAGGGAACCCACATAATTCATTCTGTATGATGTAAAACTGCATGGGTTAAATGAACTACATGGGATTTTGATTCCTAAAAAAACCAGGAAATGTTGGATGCCTCATAATAGATCAATATTATCTTCAAAATATCAATCACCTCCTTATATGAGATCATCTTATGATGCAGTTGGTTATATGGTTTCAACATATAAGCAACCACATATTACCAGAGAATGTTGGAGAACCTTGGACAAATAAAGATGGACTCACCAAAAAGATCCCAATATTTTTCAAATAAAAAAATAATTGACTTAAATTCATTTATTTAGGTAATGGGTCCCATATTGGTACTTGGAAGATATTCATAAACATATCGTAAATCTATAAGAGAGTTTCGGAGTAGAAAAAATTTCCCTCAAAAAAGGGTGTGACCAGCCCGACCTCCCATCCTCTCGACCTATGTGAGTATCTATGAGTCACGGGGCCGAAAAACCTAGATGATAACCAACCATTGGAAATATTGTTTTTTCCTGGCTACAGATGGGGGAACCATTAAGAGTTTTAGTGAAAAGTGATACTTGTAATGTGATGATCAAAACCCATTCCACACCATATTTTATGAAGAAACAATCATATAGAAGAAAACCAAAAGAGATACATCAAGGAAAATATAATTTGTTATTTCATACTATTTCATGCTACACACTTATCCTAGATCAATGATCTAATTGGATCAAACGTATCTCAAATTTCCTCTCCCATGCTACTTAAGACATTGATCTCAAGTCACACTAAACAATAACCCTTAATGGTGTCCAAGACTCATAGAAAATGGAAACTTAGTAACACTAACCTTTTCTAAATCACTCAAGGGTCTATATGTCAGATGGAATACCCAAATAACTCATGAGATCAACAATCGTTATCCAGGTGATCAAGGAAGTGCAGAAACCTCATTCCCTCCATCACAAGCCATTTTATTTTATTTCAGGATTTCAAATAGATGTAATCATTAAATTAACTAATCAATTGGGTTGATGTTATTATGGGTGTAATTATTTGTTACATGTACTTTCAATAACTTAAATTATGATTTATGGAAAATACCATCGACTGCCTACCTACAACAAAAGTAATATTATCTTTCATCCTCAGCCTGAAAACTATCTTCCCAAGACCATGTATCTTTAACCAAGGTCAATGGAGCTCACCTAAATAACTTGAGATTATAAATCAATCCAAATTATCCAAAATAATTATGTATAACATTTATAAGTAATTAAGTAATTTAATTTTAAAAGTACATAAATCCCAAAATCTCACAGTGTGTCAAATGACCGCCAAAACTCCGTCATACTGGGTTCCAAACATCCCTAACTCACCCCCTAACCCATACTATGTCAAATACACAATATATTAATCCAATCACATCATTAATAAATTAATTTTAAATAAGAATATAAATAAAACTAAACATCACAGTTTACCTTTGATGAAACAATTTATAGAAGTAGAAAAACATCCTCACAAGATGTCTTCTACCTAGGAAGTACGAAAGTTCTAATGGTATTAGCTAATTTCTACAATCACTAGTGAAATTTACATGTGTGACCTAATATACACCCTAAAAACACCTCAATATCCCACATGAAAAAAGGCATAGGATGTGGAGAGAAAGAGATGACTATCCGGCTAAGGTATTATTAAACGTGTGAGGAAGAGGGTTCTACAATTATTAACATCAAAAGGGGGTAATTACTTTTTTACCAATTTAAAATCAAACCTATGAAATAGTTGTATATACTAGATATCCCATGTCTTATTGTATAAAAAGATTCAACAAACACCCCATCCTCCATCATGGCACGCCCTGTCCCCTTGGATTCACAGAAGCCAATTTCACTAACCAAAAACATTGTTTTTACATATATAAACTCTCACTATTCGATTCTTAAATTTGGTACTCAAAATGAAGCATCCACTAAATTGAAATTTCAAATTTTATTTCAATTAAAAAACCCATCCATAAACATTGGCTTTAAATTTTATATGCATTTTATATTTGTGGTATCACCACCTAGGGTAATTTAATTGAATATTTTATAAATTGATTAAATAAAAATTGAATTCCACGAATGAGTTGAAGAATGTTTTAAGGGCCATGATGGACTCCTGTGAACTTTCTTAATGGCATTTTCTTTCAATAGATGAGGCCTTGATTATACATGTGTACCTCAGGTTACACAAACCATTTATTAGAATAACTGATATGTTTGACATTTACTGGCTTATATTATAGGTTCCCTGTGGTGCCTCGAAATTATATTTTTGTGTTGGATATTATTCATTACTTAGGGATGCCATGTGACAACTAAGTGAATTATTAAAGGCATTTTCATAATGAGATGATCAGGGGTGAGTGATACTACCCCCCCATTAGATTTTTATTACCTATGTAGGTAGAATCATGGTAGATAGATGTATAGTATGGGTGTTCAAACAGACCTAGTGTATTTTGGAAAGTAAATGAGATTAAGACCATCTCTCTTGTGAGAGTTTTCTACGAGGCCTGTGAGGCCTCGATGAGACTTTCCAATGATGAGGGATGTATTAAACTAGAGAAATAGGAATTGTCCCTAGAGTTTATTATGATAGATTGGGACTCAGGGGAAATTTCTACATTTATAGTGCAACCAAAGAGGACTTTCTGTTTACCCCTATTAGATGTCGACCCCGGTGAGAGGGTTTACATAGGAAATGGGTAGTGATGATTCGAACCATCACATTGGAACCCAAGTATTGATTTCATTAAGTTAAGGTTGTTATTATTATAGTTCATGTACTTGAGAGTTGATCCTTATTTATATGATATTATATTGGGCATATGGCCAAAACCGATGAGACACATACATTAAATTTCATGAGAGGGATGTTATAAACTTTTTTGAAGCATATGACTCCTATATTAATGGGTTTAAGAACTGGGGTAGGATATGACCCCTAGGTCATGGAGTCTTATTACTTTGTTCTAGATATGGGATGAAAATCCCATGTAGTGTGACGGTTCTAGGTAGCGGATGAAACCCCATGTGGATAGATATGTGATTTTAGGTTAGGGTATGTGACCCCCCTACAAGGCTGGGGATGCCTTGGATACATTGGTAGGGGAGGTTATCCCCCCATTATTTGTTTATAATAGATTACCCTAATTTGGAGTCATCCATTGAGATATAACAATAGGTGGATCATTCCATTGGAATTTATCTTTTGTTTACCATATGGATCATCCCTCAGGTGTCTATCTCATTTTTTCTATTTGGTAAATACTATTTTTTATTATCTTATGTATAATGGGTGGTTCATCTACAGAGAAATTATCTTTTTTATTCCATGGTGAGTTATACACTGAGTAATTACATTGGTTTCTATGATTACGTGTTATGCTCATAGACACTTCGACATTGTCCAAATAAGTTGTGACTGTACTCAAGTTTCCCAACCGAACATAAGGGATGAAAGTGATTTATTTTTTATGTTCAATAGTATATTTATTGATATGATAAAGTCACTTAAACATATATTACAATTATTGATTATATATTAGACTGTTTCAGCGGCTCCCTACTGAGTTGTACTCACACGTTGATATAGAGTCCTTTTCACTTTGGTGCTCAAGTATACCTCTCACAGGTTATAGGTATAAGTTGGGTAAAGGCCTAATACTTGATAATTCAAGTAGATAAATTGGATTAATTTATGGTAATTATATGAGATGAGGCTTGAGGTACAGTGATGGAGCCTCTGGTTTTTTACCTCATATATGGGGTTAACCAAGTGGTCAACTAGTTGTTTTATTCTTATGTAATGCATTCCATTTTATATGGGGATGTGAACCTAAGGACATGTTTCCCTCGATCTGATTAAAATAAAGAGTGATCCATGTCAGGACATGAATGGCTAGTATCAATTCCTTTATTTGAATAATATGACAAATTGTATTATATTTTTTGTTTTTTATTACTATTTGGGGAGATGGTAGGATGAATATATATGATTGTGTCAGATCATTTGTTGGAATCCATATAGGTGTGTCTGGAATACCTTTTACTGTGTAATTATAGTTTATAGAGGATATAAAATCAATGTTCCTGATGTTATTTATTATGGATTTATGAGATTTATACTTTGATGAAACATGAGGTGTTTGGATTTGTGATTTATAATGTACTTTTAGCTCTTGGATCACAGTGTTAAGAGGCATTACAAGAATCATATTTGTCCCATAGGTTTCACAAGAAATGTGTATGCCTATACATGTTTTTATAGATGATAGTGGTTCAATTATTTAAAGTAAAAAAATAGATCATATGGTGTTTTCCAATATAAGCTATTCAAGTAATTGTTCTCAGTTGAACCATGGTATATACATATTTTTCTCGTATGTTAGGTCAACTTGGATCTATGTTGTGATTCTTCTTTATTATGATGATGACACAATCTATCATTGAAATGGACATATAATGAACCTGGTAGGCAGATTCATGAATTTGATACCCAAATGACTGACCCCATATAAGTAATTATTATTTAGGTTTGGTTATTTAATGTTTTATAAATAAACATTATATAATTTTCCCAAATATATTAGAATGACATTCAACTTATCTAAAATATGTGGCTACATTTTTTTTATACGGGTCATATTATGGTGTTGGTTCAATATATATAAGAAGATAGATGTAGCATAATACACTACATGTAATATAATTTGATGATTCCCAGAGATAGTGGGTTCCATAGGAATTTGGTGGTGATCATAGAATATTTTATCTATAGATATTATAGTGGGGGGAGACTAGTGGGATGAGTTCTTCCTGTTAGGGTCATGGGTATACTTTTGTTAATTTTTTTATAGATACTTGAGATTGTTATGATGGGACATGGGTGTTGAGTAATATTTGAGATTGGTGAATGGATGACATATTGTGGGATTTTACTAGTGTGATACATGATTTTTGTTCTTTGTGGGAGGGCCTAGAAACTTTGACATGTGACTCTAGATAGTGGTGAGTTGGAGAGTTTTGATGGTTGAGGGTAACCTGATATAGGGGTTAGCCTAGGGTGTGAGTTACATATATGTGTGAATTTTTGTTATATTTTACACATTTAATATTGATACAAACAATGTATTAGATCAGACATGGTATTACTTGAGTGTTTGGAGACCCTAAGGAGATTAAGGATAGATATGAGGGATTCATTGTGTTTTAGAGATGTGAGAAACATGACATTTTTCTGATCTCAACGATAATAATTCAGGTAATATCATTCATATTTCTATCCTCATTGTATTTTAGTGTGTTAATTGACTATATGGTCTATGATGACCCTAGATGGTTGGATCTATGGTGTATAGAATGTTTTTGGATGCTTCCATTTTAGAACAACACCAAGAGGTCAAGTGATTTTTCAATTTTCCTTGATATTTGTGGTATGCCCCATTTATTGTAAAAGTTTTAAAGATTTATCTATTTTTATAAGATTGAAATTTCATAGTTCATTGTTAGTGGTTTAGGCATGTGAACCTATATGCAATGTGATGTAACTCATGTGATCATAAGTCGGGTTCTTCCATTGTGTGGTATGATAGAATACACCTATTATGTTTAAATGATATCGTGGTAGGATGTGAAAGATATTTGTGACATTATTGAGTTTTGTTTTAGTGAGTAGTCATATGTGATCCTAGTACCAATTGGAATTCTGAATATCAGTGGGAATAGTTTCCCATAGATTTGATGTGAATTTGAAATATCCCTCCAGTTTAAAGGTGACATTGGAGTTAGATTAGGTATGCTGGCATGGATGATTATGGGTGAAACTTTATGGAAGCTTCAAATTTTTCCATGATGGGTAATTGTATCTTGGTTGGATTGGAAGAAGTATATTTATGCTAGGACTCATTTGGGTCGTCGCTCAAGGAGCAGGATAAGCGAATCTATCTGATTTAGAGTGCACTTATAGTTGTTTAATGGTGTGGCTCTCATTCTTCCTGAATATTTTGCATATTGTGTGGATTATTTTTTAATATTATGAAATAAAGAGGTAGATTTATGTTTCATATTGAAACATAGGTATGAGATAGATAACCACATTAATATATTATGTATGGTAATTGTTGAAGCGTGGTCCATGGTAATCGGTAATTTGACTCATCACAAAAAAATGGATGTACCCCCACAATAGGATGTTTTATATTGGTTATGGGAATATTAATCTCATGTTGGATGGGTCAAAAATATGTGTGACTGGGTGCTGGATGATCAATATTGAATTGAGATGTTTTTTTTGATGAATTTGATTCATCTGATTTCAATGAAAGTACCAAATTTTGTTTTTATACATGAAATTGGAATGAGTTTGTGAATTAGAATGAAACTCCTGATATGAATTTGGTGATCTGTTTGTGATTTAGATCATTAGTGCAATTTTTATCATAGTATTACAAGAATATGGACTTGTGTGGTTTATGATTCAACTGTGGAATTTCACCAGGGTTTGGTTTCAAATTATAGTTCTCATGTTTGGATGATTAAGGGATACCTATGGGATTTAAGGAATCGTGATTGGGTAAAATGATTTAGCCTTTAAGAATGCATGAATGAATTATTTTTATATAGATTGGATAAAGGTGGTTGACTGATACTTTTTTATATTTTTAGATTTTTTGGGAAACAAAACATTTCCGGTATGACATTTTTGACCTGATGGGTTTGTTCTGGTGATCATTCTAGTATTTTTGGAGAAAAATAAAGTATATTTGGTCATATTTACTGTTGATTGAGATTGGTAAATTTAATTTTGGATTTGAGATGATGATAGGCATTGATTTTGACCACTGTTCTCATCCAAAATTTTGTGTAGCGAGTTAGAGACAACATCGAGTGTGTTATTGGACCACAATCAATGCACTTTGATAGGTAATTATTGTCGTTAAGAGCTTCATGGTACTGAATTGGTCATATGGGAAAAGTCCTATGGTGGGGGTTCCAAAGTCCTTTGGACGTGTTGATCAACGAAACCATGGTTTCTTAAGTTAGATTGGTGTATGTGAGTGTAGTCTCAGTGATTTATTGGTAGTTAGAAATGATGCCTTGAGATTTGATGAATGATGCACCTCATGTTGGGATTAATGCAATGGTGGATCATTCAACATTCATAGATTGAACAAGATAAGCTATCTATAAATTGGAACATGAGAGGGGAAATATTTATGGTTAAATTATTTATTTAATTATATTGGATGAGATGTATTAAGGTGGATAGATTATCAAACCCATTACTTTTGATTCATGAAATTACAATGGATATTGAATTTTTTTGTGGTGGATTTTTCATTTTGAGAACCGAGATTTGAATAGTGAATTTGAGAGGTAGAATACATTAATGGGATGTTTTTTGATATACTTTGATGCCCAAATAGATCTGTGTGCTCTTAAGTGATTCACTTGAGATTTGGATTATGTATTAAGAGTTTTTTTAATTATTATTCTGAAGGATACTAGTTTAGTATACATGGTATATGAAAAATCATGTGTTACCTTGAGTGTGATAAAATTTGTAATTTAATTTTTATAGAACATGGTTTAGGTTCATGGTTATCTTAGAGTTGTCAATATAATATTAAGATTAAATAAGAAACTATGTGGGTGTCATAGAATTGGGGTGTGTTTCATAGTTGTTTAAAAATTGTTTGAAATATTGTAGACCAGTTAGTATCGATTTTTATAGTTTCCTAGTAGTTTGGTAAACCATGAAACTCAACCATGTGAGAGGGGTGTTTTGAGATAACACATACAACATGGTCTGAAAATCCATGAAACCAAACCACATGGTTTATTAAAAGTTTCTATTTAGTGTTTTCCCCTTTGATATATTAATCTAAAACCCCTATTCATCCTTCTCCCTCATGTGTGCATGACTGACCTCCCTTCGTCCCTGTTACTCAATCGAACCCACCTTGATTTGGGAAATTTTGGGATCATAATTTAGTTATTTATAGATATATTAACCCCCATTTAGACTCTTTTTTGATTTTGTCTTTTCTTTTCTCCTGATTTATTTTCCCTATATCAGGGTTTCAGTTTGTTTTACACTTTATAATGATGGAAAAAATGATGTATGATGGGACATTTGGTAAACATTCATAGACGACATCCTGAGATGGTATCTGTACACGCTATCATTTATTTTTTTAGTTAGGTCATTAAATGTGTTTTTAAGGGATTTGGATTAAAATAAATGAAATTTATTATTGTAAGGGTGTTAGTTGTATGGAATTTGGAGAAGGTTTTTGGTGAGAGAATTCCAAGGGCTAATGGCATGATGTTGGTCAAGATTTGGGTTTGAAAATGGAGAGCAGAGTTTTTTATGTGGTTAGTCTTAGTTAAATTAAATTATAAATTTAATCATGAATTTATTTATTAATTATAAACTATTTTTAAGAACTAAAATGGGAATTATAGCCTTGACATAAGCGCTCATGATGTGGATTCTAGTTGGGAAGATCTTGGGAAGGATTTTTCGAGCTATGGAATTTAAAAGGTAAAAATAATTGTATGATGTTGGTTGTCTCACGTGAATTACCATGGGTATTATGTATTTATTTTATATGCATGTGAAATTTATGGTATATACACTAAGGGATATTTTTACTACAGGGTTTATAAATTTTTTATTAAAAATTGAATTTGAGGACTGAGTTGAACAATGTTTTAAAGTCCATAATTGAACCTGTTAGGTCCACTAGGATAGATACCCTGAGAAGGGGGTGATTTAGGGTATGATAGATTAAAACAACTACCCCGATTGATCTTGTCTCACTATTAAGCAAGACCCTCTTCTCTCTATTTGATGCAACAAAGTATAAATATAAACTAAAGCATGTATAGGACACAACGATTTTTACTTGGTTCACCCTCACTGGGCTACGTCCAAGGAGCATACACTGGTGATGTGCCGATATACCAAATCCATAAAAAGTGCACTACTGTTTAAAAAGTTTATGATAGATCACTTCTATTCCCAGGCTCACTACCATTACAATGATTAGGTTCAGCTCACTGCTTTCCCAAGGGTCCCTCCCTATCTCTCTCTCTCTGGATAACTACTGGTGGAGAGGATCACATTTTTCCTCTTCGTTTGCTCTTTTCTCTTGAAAGGATCCACTCATAGTTTATAGACCTGTAGGTATCTTCACTATCACTAATGAATAAATCCTCTGTTTTATGTAGATTCTCTGTTGAAGTCCAACTTTCACCCGTAGATGAATCTTACTTTGCACCGAAGGTATCGGGAAATCTTCCAGCTTTCACGTAGCCCTGAATCACTGTCGTGTATCAACCATACCCGACACCCTTCTCCAAGACAGTGCACAAGTATCAGCATGCATGTTAAAACTAGAGTGCATGTCCACCTCAACCACTTGCGTGACACAAGCTTCTCCAACTCCAAACATGCACGACTCACACCCTTTTATGCCCAAACCAATTTTGGCACACAACCATCAACTGTCGTGCTTCTTCAAAAGCTGGTGCGCAAGTGTCCCAAATCCACTTCCGTGATTCCTCCTTCTTTAACTCAAAACATGGGTGACTCCCTTCCTTTCTCACCCAAACCACTCTTCATGCGCACAAATCAACTACCACGCAACTTCTACATGAGCGACCACACCACCACCTGTGAAACCCCCACACCTACATGATGGGAGAGATGAAATTATCTAAGTATTGAACTCATACCGAATGACGAGGGTTTGACCTCTATTTGTAGGCATTAGGACACCCTGCGTGACAGAACATAAGTCTCCTCTCAACGGGCAAGTCTCGGCACGCAAGTCTCTGCAGCGCAAGTCACTAGCGTGACCAACCCTAAAACTTGGGTGCCCCTTTTCCCTTTTCCATATTTTGATGTTCTGATCTTGAAAAAAATAAGGCGAGTAAGTTTTCTCTCCTTCAAGAAAATGGTGCACAAGTCCCTTTTCCGAAACCACTGTTCTCCATTTGACGATTTATATGCCCAAAAATTTGGCAAACACTGGAAAACAATGCCACCTTGTATCTGCTCTTTTTGTACAACCTCCAGATCATCCATTCCTTTGTCAACATTCTTGAATCAAACATGGATAATTAACCACTACCCTTCATTCCACCATGAAATCCCCTTTGTGAACAAATTTGTACGTCACGATTTACTTTGTCAACAATCACAACACAGATGTCCACCTTTTCAACAAACACAATTACCTAAACAATGCTTCAATGATACCTTGAAGGATTTTTTCCCAACAGAACCTTATGTGCTGGTTTGATAAGATGATTGAAATGTAGCTTCCATTAGTATAGGTTCCCTTTGGTTCCCCTATGTTGTGGTTGTTGTTGGATGAAGATATTTGTTCTAAAGGGGTCATGTGAGAAAAAATTCAAATCCTTAAATCCTCTTGGCTAGTGTTATGGACATTGGGTGTGTTCCATTTCCCCACTGGGATTTTGATTAATTTTTTGGGTTGGATTTGAGTAGACATATAGATATTTTGATTTTTGAAAATGAAAAGAAGTGTTTTTTAGGGGAATGGGATTATGGTCTTCTCCCTTGTGTGATAATTCTAAGAGGATAGTGGGGACTCAATGTGACATACTGATGATGAGGAATGTATTATTGTAACACCTGAGATTTTATAAGATATATTATTTTTAATTTATTTCATATCTTCTATTGTATGATACACTAAGATTATCTTTCACTATACACAATACCGTATTAGCTTGTGGTATACGCAACATTATTCTTGGATCGTGATACACACAATTTCAAGTTTGATTGATAGTTGTTATTCTATGCAACATTGATTGTGTATGAATATATATATAAATTCAATGTATAAATGAAATATTTTTGTATTTTTTTATACGCAACAACAAAGCAGTCTTGCAATACACGCAACCCTGATTTGGCTTGCATTACACGGAATCGCAACCTTCCTCGATAGCGTGTGTTGTACGCAATACCGGGTTTTACTAAACAATGATATATGGTTATAATATTATCACGAACTAGCTATTATGAATATTATTAAGTAAATTTTGAATTTTATAACATTATTATTCATCATACACATTTTCTAGAACGTGGTATGAGAATAAAACAATTTTTTTGGGTAAAATAAGTATTTTTAAAAAATGCAGTTTTGCCACCTTTTGACGGCGCACCCACATTAAATATAGTTTTTGACATGTTTATAAGTTCAATTTTACAAAATTAAATTATAATTTTGAATCAGGATATATAAATTTACATTGGATAATGTTTTGATATTTTTCTGATAACTTTCATATTTTAGTGAATAGTAAAAACACGCTATATTTTAATTAAAAACAACTTTTTTCATCATAATAATTTATATGTTTAAATTATAATATTGAATGGTTTTAAAGTATAAATAGAATATATTTTTACCATTTAATATAATTTATGTCATTATCATTGATTTTACATTGAATTCGTAGGTTAAATCGATTCAATCTTTTGCAATTTTTTAAACAAAAACCCGTTTTCATTCGACAACGGGATGAATTTTAATTTAATTTATGCCACTTTTGTGTACTGAATTTGAAAAAATGGATTTCGTATTTGGAATCAGTGGTTCCAAGTTATGTTAATAGGATACTTATTATTTTTGGGAATTATGAATAGTAACTACGGTAAATTTTATTTACAATAGTTAAAGGTAAATTGGGTAATTAAGGGTAAATATAATATTTTAAAATTACACTAACACATGCCAAAATTCTATTGGATGACTAAAAGTCGACCCATATCACCTAAGGATCAGATTAGATTCATTTTATGGACTTTTGACCATAAAAATAATTTAATTATTATTAAAACCAAAGAAAGTGACAACATGTCACTCTCTTAAATCTTATAAGTATATTAATATTAATTTAGTGATAAACTTCGTGAAACTTCATACATGAATAGTCTCTAGAAATCTAATAAAATTATCTACATCATATGAATTTACTTATAATTTTTAGGGATTAAATAATTATCATTAAAGGTGACATAATAGTGATGTTGAAATTATTTTATTAAGAGAGATATCAAATAAATGGTTTCAAAAATTTTAAAATAAATATTATATCAACTATTTAATCTGCTCCACTAATTTTCTAGATAAATATGACATGTTATGAATCTATTAAATCTTTTATTTTGAACATATCTTCTGTATATTGTTTATTTAAATTAAAATAAATGAATAGTGTCAAAATTGACACTATTGTTATTTTATAAAAATAACATATTATAAAATTGTTTAAAATATCTAAAATATTTAAAAATTATAAATTTAAATTTATATGATCGAAAATTTTATAATGTATCGAATTGTGGACAATTCACAACAAATAATTAATTATTTGCAATAATTTAAAATTTAAAATGTTATTACCACAAATAAAATTAAATTGATTAAATAAGGATAAATTAAGTTGATAATGTTTAAAATAAATTCCTAACATGTCTAAATTTTATTGGTTGATGAGATTACAACCCTATATCATCTAGTCTTCGAATTTGTGTCATTTTGGATGTTTTTAAGTGGGGTTTCGATTTAATATAAATTAATATTTTCTTATATTTCCATAGGTGCCCCTCTCCTCCCTTATAAAAGGGAATCTCCTCCTTCTCCTCCTCACACAATTTGGAGCCTTTAAGCTCGGCCAAACCATGTCCATTTCCCTTCTCAACTTCCCTAGCAACATACTAGAGTTCCTTGTCTTCTTCAAAGACCAATTTTAGTACCCTAAGACTAGGTTTCAAAGAGGCGTGTCAAAGAAGAGGAGGTTCAGATCCATACGAAGCATATCAGACCTAAGGTAAGGGATAATTTTGCAAATCTCATTTTTATCCGGGATTGATTATATGTAAGTATTTATTGGGTAATATTTATCATCCACATCCATGTTTCCTCAAAATGTAATATTTATATCCTTATACAATTGTTTAAATCCAATTTTACTCTTCGGTGAGTTTTTAGTAAAAGATATGAAAGTAATCTTTTATCGTTTTTCGTACGAGGTACTTTTTGACTTTTCTGGCCAAAGTGCGAGAAGAATGTTTATTTAGCATATACGGAATGAATGTAATCATAGAACATTACTTCCATGATGCTTCCCTTACAAGTTTTCAAATTTATTTTTAATCAAATTCTTTTAGTTTAAAATTGTATGACATGTTAAGAAAGGAAAAATGTTTTTGAAGTAGAAAGGATATTTTCCTCAATAATGGAGTTCAAGTGTTTTATTCAAATTATTTTCCATCTAAGATAATATAGGGTTCTATTTCTATCCCTATTTTTACATCGATTTGATTATGTTATGATGGAATTATTTTTCTTGATGTCCTTTTATCTTATATGGATTATGTTATGATGGCATGATGTTTAAGATTCCCATTTTTATTACATGGGTTATTCTATGATGTATGATTTATGATTTTGTGGCACACATAAGAATGGATTCATTATGAGATGGGTGGGACCTATATCTCCCTCCAATACATTGGGTAAAGATTTATATCTCCTGAGATAGACATGGCTGGAACGATAAATTAATCCAGTTCAGTGTTACAGGACTGAAACGAGGAGTGAACTCGATTCAGAAAGGGACTTTGTCCACTAAGATAGTCTTGGAAGAAATGCCTTGGCTACTATAGAAATAATCACATGTACTGAATGGGTTCCACAATTACATGATTTATTCCCATTATATTTTATCATGGTTGATGTTCCATTATGATATATGCCTTATGTACTTTCACGATTTATGTCTTTGCTCAAGATTTTGATGTTTAAATTTCATGTTCAAGTTTCTGCTTTCAATTTTTTCTGGATTGTTTTATCTTCTCTATGTTTTCCCTTACTGAGCATTTGAGCTCACCCTTTTTATGTTTTATTTTCCCCAGGAAATAGAGAATGTTTTTAGGTAAGGAAACAAAAATTGGAAGATCGTTATAGGAGTTGTTGAAGATCTTTCACCACGACTAGAAGATTAAATACCACGTGTCCAAAGACACTAAACTATTACGATCCTTGAGTATTGTTTTTTTTGTAATGTATTAAGTATTTTGAAAAAGTAAAGTAATGTCCATGTACATCAAGCTTCGGGTCACTACAGTTGGTATCAGAGGAAAGGTTTAGTCAACCTTTGGAAACTAGGATGCGAATACGTTAGTAAGATCCCTAGAGATGTTTCTAAGGTATGTATAGGGATGTCTATAAGGATAAGTAAACGTAAAGGATATAGTCCTAGAACTATAGTAACGATCTTATAATTTAACCTAAGATGTTAGATATTGAGGGTACTCCCCCTTTACTATGTTTTTTTCTCTAACATGATTTTTTCCTCTCAAAATATTCTTTTTGGGTTTTAGAAAATGGATGGAAACAGGAAGATTAACGATAATAGAGGATATGACAGACAATGGAATGATATTCTTCATGAGCAACGAAATGAAATGGGATTTGGAAGTCGAAACATCGTTATTATGCCTAATCAGCAATCTCATAATATGATCAATAATCTCAACTTTGGTAAGTTTCCTGAATAAGATAATAAGAGAAAGATGTAGTTTCATGATGATCATAGAGGAAAGAAAGTTCAATTTCCCTCATGTAAATCATGTGGGAAGAGGCATTGGGGACATTGTTTCGGACGAACTAGAAGATGCTTTGGGTGTGGAAAAGAAGGACAAAAATCTTGTAAGTGCAAAGGAAAATGTTCATTTAACACCATGGACAAGGATAATGGTATTTCTACGATATCAACAATGATTAGATGTTTTAAATGTGGAATGTATGGGCATTATGAAAACCAATTCCCTAAGGGAAAATCTCATGAAGAGAATCAGCATAGTCATATGAGTAGTATTTATGTGGATGATGATGAAGAGACTACAAATGAAATATGAGATGAAGGAAATGATGAAGCTCAGTCAGTGGTTTAAGAAGTTAGTGGAATGATTGTATGTTTATAAAGAATAATGTATGGTACTATGGAATAAAGAATCATCTAAGGATTGCTACACTATTTTTTTCCTAAAGTATTTGAAATTATATGTTGAATGGTACTGGTAACCATGAAAAGTGACTGAAATATTTTTGGAAAGCAGATGATATGCACATAATGAATGGATAAGGATAAAATAATATTATTGATAGTATTCATGAGCTCACGACTGATATAATTACAAAGTGATACCATGGTTTGAGTATATCAAAATTTTGGGATTTTGGTATGTGGAAAGAGTTAACTTTTTACAGAATTCATGTTTTCTATAAGGTTCTATGGTAATTAATGTTTCAAAAGAATACATGATTAAGGTATTCATATGTTTGAAATGTGACCAAAAAGATATATCTTATGATATATGGGGGACAAATGAAGGAATTCACATGCTCGATAGATGAAATTTCTAGTAATAGGAAAGAAGTATTTTCGATAAGCCTAAAGGATGGAATGGACATCATATAGTATTAGTTAAGGATATAACTTTTAATTTCTGAAATGTTATGACAATATAGTTTTAGAAAAAGGATAACCTGCAGAACAGACGACACCCATCGCGTCGGACAAGGTTGTGGGAATCAAACCCACAACCGAAGTGCGACATGCCTTTATCGCATACCACTGTCCTACAGGAAGTCCCTGTTAGTATAAATTAGTTAAGTGGAATGATATATGAAGTATAAGTCCATTTTAAGAACCATATATGATTAATCTCACTATATATGGACTTATATATATTTGATAACTTTTGATAACCTTTTGTCTGAGATAGATGGAATGACCCATCATTCTATCACATGATCTGCTAACACTTCATGAATTACAAAATTCAACTTCAGTTCTTTAAGAGATGAAGTGGGAATTGTACAAGGCATGAACAACGGTGAGATTGTACTCAAATAAAGTAATTATTTCTTCCAATTCATTAACTTTAGAGAAATGATCTTAAAAACCAAAACTGTTGTCCTATTTTCCTTATATATGATGAATCACATGGTACCTTAGATCATCACAAATCTATGGCATTGTGATTTTTGGATTTTTCATAGCCATGTTCTCTACCACTCTCCATCAGAACTTGATGGTTATATTTCTCTTCCATTTCCATATTTTCACATATGTTCTCATATGTGGAAACCCAGTGATTAGTTTATTTGGGAAACCATTACTTTTCATACATTAGTTTTTAAAGATATGTTTTGGTATTCTTTTTTACGATGTGGGTTTCAATTAAAGAAACTTTCAAGTAGAAAACCATTTATAACCCCGACGAATTTCGAGGGCGAAATTCACTTTAAGGGGGGTAGAATGTAACAACACGATATTTTATAAGATATATTCTTTTTAATTTCTTTCATATCTTCTGTTGTACGATACACCAAGATTATCTTGTGCTATACGCAACACCATATTAGCTTGCGGTATACACAACATTATTCTTGGATCGTGTTACACACACTTTCAAGTTCGTTTGATAATTTTTATTCTACGCAACATTGAGTGTGTATGTATATATATATATATATTCAATATATAAATGAAATATGGTTGTATTTTGTTATACACAACAACAAAAGAGTCTTGCACTACACGCAACCCTAATTTGGCTTGCATTACACGCAATCGCGACCTTCCTCGATAGAGTGTGTTGTACGCAATACCGGGTTTCACTAAACAATGATATATGGCTATAATATTATCACAAACTAGCCGTTATGAATAGTATTGACTACATTTTGAATTTTATAACATTATTATTCATCATACACATTTTATAGAATGTGTTATGAGAACAAAATAATTTTTTCGGGTAAAATAAGTATTTTTAAAAAAAAAATGCCGTTTTGCCGCCTTTTGATGGTGAACCCACTTTAAATCTAGTTTTTGACATGTTTATAAGTTCAATTTTACAAAATAAAATTATAATTTTGAATCGGGATATAAAAATTTACATTGGATAAGGTTTTGATATTTTTTCTGATAACTTTCATATTTTAATGAAAAGTAAAAACACACTATATTTTAATTAAAAACAACTTTTTTCATCATTATAATTTATATGTTTAAATTATAATATTTAATTGTTTTAAAGTATAAATAGACTATATTTTTACCATTTAATATAATTTATGTCATTAGCATTGATTTTACATTGAATTCGTAGGTTAAATCAATTCAATCTTTTGCAATGTTTTAAACCAAAACCCGTTTCCATTCGACAACGAGATTAATTTTAATTTAATTTCTACAACTTTTGTGTATTGAATTTGAAAAAATGGATTCCATATTTGGAATCATTGGGTCCAAATTATGTTAATAGGTTACTTTTTATTTTTGGGAATTATGAATAGTAACTACGGTAAATTTTATTTACCATAGTTATAGGTAAATCGGGTAATTAAGGGTAAATATAATATAATAAAATTACCCTAAGACATGCCAAAATTATATTGGATGACTAAAAGTCGACAATATCACCTAATGGGTAGATTAGATTCATTTTATGGACTTTTGACCATAAAAATAATTTAATTTTTATTAAAACCAAAGAAAATGACAACATGTCACTCTCTTAAATCTTATAAGTATATTAATTTTAATTTAGTGATAAACTTCATAAAACATCGAAAATAAATAGTCTCCAGAAATATAATAAAATTATCTACATCATATGAATTTACTTATAATTTTTAGGGATTAAATATTTATCATTAAAGGTGACATAATAGTGATGTTGAAATTATTTTATTAAAAGAGATATGAAATAAATGGTTTTAAAAATATTAAAATAAATATTATATGAACTATTTAATGTGCTCCACTAATTTCCTAGACCAATATGACATGTTAGGAATCTATTAAAACTTTTTTTTGAATATATATTATGTATATTGTTTATTTAAATTCAAATAATTGAATAGTGTCAAAACTGACACTATTGTTATTTTATAAAAATAACATAATATAAAATTGTTTAAAAATCACAAAAATATTTAGAAATTATAAATTTAAATTTATATGGTCTTAGATTTTATAAATTATCCAATTATGTAAAATTCACAACATATAAGTAATTATTTTCAATAATTTAAAATTTAGAATTTTATTACCCAAAATAAAATTAAATTGATTAAAGAACGATAAATCAAGTTGATAATGTTTAAAATAAATTCCTAACATGTCTAAATTTTATTGGTTGATGATATTACAACCCTATATCATCTAATATTCGTATTTGAGTCATTTGGGAAGTTTTTAAGTGGGGTTGGGATTTAATATAAATTAATATTTTCTTATATTTCCAAAGGTGCCCCTCTCCTCCCTTATAAAGGGGAATCTCCTCGTTCTTCTCCTCACACAATTGGGAGCCTTTAAGCTCGGCCAAACCCATCCCATTTCCCTTATCAACTTCCCTAGCAACATACTAGGGTTCTTGGTCTTCTTAAAAGACCAAATTTAGTACCCTAAGTGGAGGTTTCAAATAGGCATGTCAAAGAAGAGGAGGTTCAGATCCATACGAAGAATATCAAACCTAAGGTAGGGGATAATTTATCAAATCTCATTTTTATCCGAGGTAGATTATATATAAGTATTTACTGGGGAATATTTATCATAAAAATCCATGTTTCCTCAATATGTAATATTTATATCCTTATACAATTGTTTAAATCCAATTTTACCCTTCGGTGAGTTTTTAGTAAAAGATATGAAAGGAATCTTTTGTCGTTTTTCGTACGAGGAACTTTTTGACTTTTCTAGCCAAAGTGCAAGAAAAATGTTTTTTTAACTTATACGGCATGAATGGATTCATAGAACATTATTTCCATGAATCTTCTTTTACAAGTTTTCACGTTTATTTTTAATCAAATTCTTTTAGTTTAAAATTGAATGACATGTTAAGAAAGGAAACATGTTTTTGAAGTGGAAAAGATATTTTTTTCAAGAATAGAGTTCAAGTGTTTTATCAAAATTGTTTTCCATCTAAGATAATATAGGGTTCTATTTCTATCCCTATTTTTACATTGATTTGATTATGTTATGATGGAATAACTTTTTTGATGTTCTTGTATCTTATATGGATTATGTTACGATGGAATGATGTTTAAGATTCCCATTTTTATTACATGGGTTATGCTATGATGTATGATTTATGATTTTTTGGCACACATAAGAAGGGTTTCATTATGAGATGGGTGGGAACTATATCTCCCTCCAATGCATTGGGTAAAGATTTATATCTAATTAGATAAACATGGAAGGAACGGTAAGTTAATCCGGTTCAGTGTTACAGGACTGAAACGAGTAGTGAACTTGCTTCAGAAAGGGACTTTGTCCACTAAGATGGTCTTGGCAGCAATGGCGTGGATACTATGGAAGTCATAACATGTTCTGAATGGGTTCCACACATACATGTTATATTCCCATTATATTTTATCATGGGTGATGTTCCATTATGATATATACCTTACATACTTCCACGATTTATGTCTTTGCTCAAGATTTTGATGTTTAAATTACATGTTCAAGTTTTAGCTTTTGAATGTTTATGGATTGTTTTATGTTGTCTATGTTTGCCCTTACTGAGCATTTGAGCTCACCCTTTTTATGTTTTATTTTCTTGAGGAAATAAAGAAAGGTTTTAGGTAAGTAAACAAAAAGGGGAAGATCGTTATGGGAGTTGTTGATGGTCTTTCACCATGATTAGAAGATTAAATTCCATGTTTCCAAAGACACTAAACTATTATGATCCTATAGTTTTGGTTTTTTGTTATGTATTAAGTATTCCAAAAATGTAATGTAATTTCCATGTATGTCAGGATTCGGGTCTCTACAATTACCCTTAATAAACTATCATTTTACAAAGAATTATGTGTGATATAGAGTGAACCTAGTTAGTTGTCCTAATTTATAGATAGATCTAATGTACCTCGGTGGGTACCTTATTGAGATGTTGTACTTAGTGAGGTGGTAAAAATGATAAATAGATAGTGATTATTATAGTTTTCACTTTAGAACACAAATAAAGTTTTGATCATATTATTTCAATGTTGATTATTGACGATACACATGAGAGGAAAAACATGATTATGTGAGATGAGCTGGGACAAATGTGTAATATTAATGAGATATGTACATAAAATGTGATGGGAGGGTTGTTTTACCCCTATAATATGCATGTGATTCATATGATAATGGATTTAGGCACTTGGAGTGATATATTACCCTAAGGTAATGGATGCCAATTTACTAGTATTGGGTATGTAATTCAATGACCAAATGGATAGAAATGTGATTTGTGCCATGGGGATACGACCCCACACACAAATTGTGATACTTGTAAAACATCCTTTGATCTATATGTAGGGGATACAACCCCTTCCACTGCATATATTTGGGTACTATGGACTACCTTCAATGGGAGTTATTCATTGATCGTGTATACCATGTGGATTAGACCTAAGGTGTTTATCTTTTATATACCCACTGGGTCATCCCCTAGGCGTTTTTCTAATGTATACTCGGTGAGTCATCCACCATGTGTTTATCTAGTATATACTGGGTAGTTTAGCCCTTGGGTGTTTATCTTATGTATACTAGGTTTTTTTAAACCCCAATTCTTTACATTCATTTGAAAATTAAATGATATTATTAGAGACACTTTGGCACTAGTTGAAGAAGGTATGACCGACATCAGGTATCACCGTAGAACTCAAGGTCCAACATTGATTTATTTATTTATTTTAGTTGTTTATATTTTAATAAAATCATGTAATATTCAAATAAACTGCATTTACATGTTATGTACAGGACCATATTGGTGGTTCCTATTGAGTTTTACTGACACCCTGTTCAAGAGAACATGAAACTCTAGTACACCTGTAGACTAGTCATTGGTTTTTTGTACTGGTTGAGTTGTGACTTTAGGCATGATCATATATAGAGATAACATGGATGGTGTCAGGATACTAGGATGGTTTGAGGCCATTAGTATGGTGATAGAGCCTTTTATGATTTTTTTATTTTCCTTGTATATGTGGTCTACCCAGTGGGCAGTTAGTTTTTTATAATTGTATAGTATAGTCCATTTCATTATTCCGCAGTCCATTAAATTTTTCATTCGTAATTTGATTAATATTATTCGATTTTTTTTCTTATTTCCATAGTTATTTCTACTTTGATAGAGTTTTATTACCTTTATATAGCTACACATGAGACCTCCGCTTCAAGATAGTAACATTTGGCATATGAGGAGGTGCAGCTGAGGTTGAGTCACCCATGATAAAAAAAACTATTCAATGTGGTTCGTGTCGAGATGTGAAAACTTTGTACCTAAATTTTCATCTTTATTCACCAAAATTCATAGAGGAGGCCCCTGAAATATATTTTTTAACTAAACTACATTCAATATTTTAGTTTATATAATGAATTTATTTCTGAATAACTACCTTCTATTAAAAATAAAATATTTTTATATATGTGGGTTCATGAAATTATATATTTTGACTCGAGTGGACCCAATTAATCTTTAATACTAAGAACACAGTTTTTTTGTGTCAATATGAAAGAGGTTTATTAATAGAAAATAAAATTAATTGTTTCTGTATACTGTTTTTTCTTGACACATTATTTGAGAAAGTAAATATTTCATAATTTGAAAAGGAAGAATGGGAGATGAGTCTTTTTAGACAATTTACTAGGTGAAATAATCAGATTTAGTGATATTTTGTTCGTACTAAATATTTTATTAAAATTTTTATATGTTTTAGGGATTAATCATGACATTATCTGTATTATTCAATATTGTTATTACGGTTATATTGTGAACTTTAGGAATGATAAATGTACAATACAAAATTCAGAAAGTACTTTCATTATATCAATCTAGAGGCATGAGAATGTTTTACCGTAGAATTATAAGACATAAGTAATAAGAATTTAAATTTTTTAATTAAAATTGAAAATTTATATTGGTTATAGAATAGGAGAATGGATCATTATAACTTTCATTCATTAGTAAACATTTATAGGAAATGAAATTTTGGGGATCTATTGGAAGAAAAATTTAATTTAATAAGTGTTTTTGACCCTTGTCCATTAAAAAAGAAACAAAAATATTATTTTAAAACTAAATGAAAAAGTCTCAAGTTAATAATCTTTACATTTAGTACAAACCATTTTATTAGATCCTACAAAATAGAAGGTTTTGGGATAAACAATATTGGTAAGTCATGCTTGATTAAAGCAGTTGATTAACTTGGGTTTATTATTTTATTTGAAAATATGAAGATCTTATTTATTTTAATGATTATTATAATTCTATTTAAAATTAGAAATTCAGAACATAGAATAAAATCATAAGAGATATTGGTAGTGAGTTTGTAAAATCATATTTTGAAACTTTTTATAGTAATAAATGTATTTAGAATAACTTTTTAACACCTAGAATTCTAGGAAAAATGGATTATTTGAACAAATAAATAGTATTCTTAAGGAAATTACATGAAATTTTCTATGGGATTTTTTTTTATGTAGAAAAGTTTTTGTATAGGATGTGTGTATTTCTTATTACACTATAAATTGAGTTTTTCATAGATCTTTTCTTAACAAAACAACTTATGAGATGTAAACCTAGATAAATACCAAACATTATTATTTATGTCCTTTTGGGTACAAATTTTTCATCCTCAATAATAAATATCAATTATATAAATTATACCCAAAATAAGATGAAGGAATTATTCATGGTAATTAAACTTCTAGTAAGACTTATAGAAATTTTAATAAAAGAAAAAATATTGGTGAATAAAGAGGTAATGTATTTTTTCATGAAATAGATTATTTTTTATTTATAAAACCTCTAAAACTTTTCTCTCTAAATAATTTTTTTTGAGATATTTTTTATTAGTTTACCAAAAGTTGATATCCAACCACTGATGCTAAATCCTTTAGAAGTAAGATCATCATATTTTCAATATCAAAAAATTAGTTCAATAGTATTTGTATACATTATTCGAATATATACATCTAATTTACATAAAAAATAGTTAATCTTAAGGAATCATACAATCGATAATATAATTATTTATTTAAGTCAACTGGTTAAAACAATATGTTTATTATGAAACAAATGTAATTATAATGCATTCTTATAATTATTTGAACCTAATATAGTAGATGTTGTCTTTAGTGAGGAATGTTATATAACTATAATACAAGAATAGTTCAATATATTTGAATGTAATTAATTTTATACCTTAATTGAATTTCATAATAATTTATTTGTAATTAGAGTAAAATAGGTTTGTAGAAACTGGTATTATAAAAATGAAACAATTTATAAGAATAGATAAAGACATGTATCTAATGGTTGTTTTTTTGAGGAAGAAATATATTGTGGTGAATTTTCTACACCAGTATCATGACTATAATCTATTTGAATCTTAAGATCCATTTCAAAACATATGAATTTTAATGTATTTCAAATGATAGTTAAAAGTTATTTTCCTATTGGATACTTTCAAGGGGATGTTTTGGTTGAACAACTTGCATATTTTTAATACACTATATTTATGAAAATTATTTATAAACATACTAATGAACTATATGGACATAAAAAATTCTTTAGAGTTTGGTATAATAGACTTACAAGAATTTAATTCAAAATAAATTTATTTAATGTAATTGTTAATCCAAAACATTGTATTAAGACTGTTTTTAAAGATACCATAATAGTTAAATTAATATTTTTTAAATTATTTATTCATTGGAATAAAAAACCCATTATGATTTTATTTCATAACTTCTAAAAAAATGAGTTAGATTTAAATAAGCATTAGGGGTGAACTAAAAAAACTCCATAGATTTAAAATTTCTCAAAAATAGGAATGACATTTTTCTTCTCAACATAACTATATTTTATAATTATTAAAAGGTGTTAGTTATTAAAATAAATCAATTAAATGAAATCTAGTAATAGATTTTGTCATTTTTGACCTTGATGAATATGGTAAATCATTAGAAACAAAATTCTACAGAATAAGAATTTTATGTTCACTACATATTATATAATTTTGACCCAAAATTATGCTTTCAGTATGTTTATATATGAGGTTCCAAGAAAATATGAATGAATCTCATTTAAAAGTAGTAAATCATATTTTTTTATCACTTCAAAGAAACTTCAAATCCTGGTTTATTTTATTCTTATAGAAATTAATTTCTGCTTAAAATTTACATAGTTGTTGACATTGAAAGTAATATATTAGAGAGAAAATGTAATTCTAGAACATGATTTTTTGGAGAATATTTGGTGTCATGGTCCCAAAATAAGAAATATTTTATATCACTTTGTACTACCGATGATAAATATGATGTATCATGGATTTTTTTAATCAAGTGTTGTAGATGAAACACACACTTATAGATTTTTTGTTTTAGTTTAACTTGAATTCTAATACATTATGATAGTAATATTTTTTTCTCATTTTGTAGGAATACAACACATAAATAAAGATTAAAAAATTATATGTTTGACCCCATTTCTTAGGGATTACACACAAAAATTGAAATAAATCTTGACTTTATTAGAACAAAAAACAATATTGATAACATTTTTCCAAAATCATTGTATTCTAATAGATAAAAAACATTAAATTGTGGTTTGGAATGATCACCCCAATGTCATCATAAATCAACTACTTATTAATCCAAACACAATATCATTTAAAACATTTTAAGTGAGGGAGGGCGAATTAATATCATTTTTTTATTTCTATATCATAATTTTTTAATGATTTTAGTTTCTCATTTCATTGGTTTTATACCTAAGAAAAAATATTAGTTAACCTCTAAGTGATAAAAATATTCTTAGTTTATAAATAGGTAGAACAATCAATGTTAAGGGAATATATTAATTTCCTAAACATCCAAAAATGTATCCATAAATATAAGATTAATGCAATTAAACATGTGGACGGTATTATCTCTAATGTTTTTATACATTTTTAGAATTAATTTATATTGGGAGATTATTTATTATTTTAATACCATTAATATTAAAATTTAATTTAATGGTAGTTTATTTTTTAATGGTAAAATTCTAGATTTAATTCTAAAAATAATATACCAGACATAGGTTTTTGACATATAATTTCATGGGAATAAATCTAGAATCATCATATAAAAAATTAATAATATATAGATGATAGAAATATCAAATTCCAATATTGTGAACATAATTTTAATTCCATTAGTCACACTCAATTTACTGTATTTTTTACTTATATATATTATGTTGAAATTAATTTTAATGGAATAATCCGAGGAATGATTATTAGAATAATACTAAAAGACTATTCATGAAGCTCTAACATCCATCCGATAAAATATTTAGACAAACATATGTGACCAAAGTACTCCCATGGAGTAATGGTAAATAACGAGATTTTTAAAAATTGATATTGTAGAAATTTATATACTAATAATAGGGAATTATTGAATATTTTCTAAATAATAGTTGAGATGATAAAGGTTTATATATATATATTCATCGTAGAAGAAGATCTTATCATATAAGAAGGAATGGTAAAAATGGAATATATGTTGACAAATTGGATTACATTGACATTGTTAAAATGATTTCTTAGAGATTAAGAATATATAGAAGTATCATGTTAAAATGATTTCTTGGAGATCAAGAAGATATAGAAGTATCAGTTGAAAAAAAATTATTAGAACATTCTTATGAGAATGAAATTTAAAATTTATGATTGTCTTGTTCTATTAAATATATTATTATTTGTATATGTTCTTATAATTTTTTCCACATTTATCTGTTTTATATTTTTAAAATCACAAATGGAGAGTGATTTAAAAATATGTTAATGTTATTTTTTTCATATATTTTATTTCCAATGAGTTTATTTTGAATAATTTTAAATATAAAAATCAGTATTTTAACATAATAAAATTATTAAACTCCACATGAATGAACACGGAGTCTTCATTTCAATTCAATAAAAAATTTCAAATTTCCTTGCGTGTTTTTTTCTTTCCAATATGGGTAAGACTATTGATTCAATAAATATATTTCTTTATTTTTTTTATAAATAAAAAGTAATTTCATTTGATCATGATTTAACTTGAACATTCTTTTTGCTGTTGGGATTATAAAGAATGAATTTCTGCTATAAAAGTTACTAGATAAATTTTTCAAAAATGAAGCAGTCTAATTTTTTTTTGATACATTACATTCCTCTCATTCAAGGAAATATAAAGGTTCTTGTTTAAATCATCAGTAGATAATGTGAAATGTTATGCTCATCAGTATATGGAAAATCTACTACTAATGTAGTTACAACTAACTCCGTGACTTGAAAAATTCGATAATTGGTTTTTTTATAATGATTTCTATAAATTGAGACACACATCACGTGTTATAAAAAGACAGAAAAGAGAACATTTTTAATGTTTTTGGTCATCTAAAAGTCATGATGGGTCTTGTTTCCAAGTGGGAATCTGATCAGTGTAATTTTTTTTCTTTTTCAGTACTTTTTATTAAGTGCTCTTTCTGGTAGGGATTTACTATAAAGCTCTTAGTATTTCATTTAGATTTGTTCTACTACAAATTCTGTATGATCGATGTATTTTTTGGATAATAATAAATATTGTTTGGGGGATATAACACTATACCCACTAACATATTTTGATAAGGGCTTCTGAGGATTATAAGATAAACATTATAATTGGTTTAAATTTTGGGACATCATCATATAAGTTTAAAAGACGGGATACCAAAATCCAATTTTATAGTCTTCCTTACTACTATGGTTTATGTTTCTGATTTTATAATATCCTTTTAAATGTATATTTGTTTTTTAAATGATAATCCATATATTTTTTGTAAACTACTATTGTTTTCATTTTGTAATTATAGTAGTGTTTAAATTATAAATATCCACTTTTTTTATTTCATCATTCATATTTTAATAAAATTCTGATATATTTTTTTTTATTCTTACAATACTAATCACAATTTATATTTCCACTATAAAAACTATTTCTTAACGTGATAGAAATTTCATAGAACCAGTCAACTGAAAACGTGATGATAGAAATTTTTTATTTTTATATTTAAAATATAATTCATCTACTCTTTTTTATTACCTACTTTACATCCTTGGGAAAATATATATATCTCTAGTGTAAAGAACACAATCTCTAAAATGTTATCCTTAATTAAAAATAAAATGTCCAAAAGCCAAAAATTAACAGAAACCCAAAACAATTAGGGTTATAGAATTAAATAGGATGAAAAATATAAATAAAGAGTCATCTAGGGAATATGTGGACTTAGAATCACAAAGGGATAACCACAAAAACAAATGACAATTGAAAATATTATGATATGAGAATGTTGGAGCATAAACATGGAAGAGGAAAAACCGTCATTTATCTAAAATGCATTGGGTTCAAAGTATAAGGTAGGAGATGAATTAATGTTGTAAAATGTTATATTTTTATCATTCCCATAATTAACATCCTAGTGATGTGGTCGCAGCATGATCTATATGGGTCTTGATGAGACCTACTTCCGGACAAGTGCCTCCTATTTGCCTTGTATTTTTTTGCAATGTTGCCCTTATGGGCCCCGATGTGACCTATTAAAATTTGATGGAATGTCCTTCTATGTAGTTACATTGTGGTATCGCCAACATGGCCCATGTTGTGACCTATTATATGTAGATGTTCTCCCCTCTATTCATAAGAAATCATGGTCTGACACTCAGCTGTCATGCCCTGACTACCAGCCTACTTATAAATTTCAACGCTAAGCCCCATATGAATTTCTAAAACCCAGTCTCAAGCCACTAACAACAGATTAATAAAATTTTATTATGGAAATAAATGTTGTTAATAAATGTTTAAACAGATTCATACCCTAAAAGTTTTTAGGGTTTTACAACCTACCCTCCAAATAGGAATTCAACTTTGATCTAAATTCTCGAACATCACCTCGAGTCACAAGTTAATAACTATTTCCACTTGGAATATATATTAGACACTTTATCCCATTTATCCTTATCGATATTCTATTTATTCTACTAAACATTCAAAAAAGGAATCATCACACACATAGGGTCTTTCTTATATATTCAAGTATCAAAATAATATGATCCCAAAAATATTCATCATCATTGAGCTCGAAGTCATCGATAAAATTCATGTGGGACAGTTTGGGATATTGCCTCCAATGTTGTGGTACATGAAATCCAACATGAATAAAACTAAAATATTTTGGAATAGACAATAGGTATTCCACTACACTGATCCTCTCCATGATTTGGAATGACCGAATGTATTATTCCCAAAATTCTCCTTCCTCTAAACATTGTGATGTCCCAATCTAGGAAGAACCTATAAAAACACAAGACCGTACACATACAAATCTATAATATGGTTTCACTGGTTAAAATATGAATTATTTCAACATTGAATAGTCTTTAACCACTTCTTAATCAGTTAAATGTAATATGACATCACTGTAATGAGGCTCAAACCAATAATTAAAAACCCCATGAATTTAATCTATCATGTATTGATTGGCACGAACTTTAATATAATTACCCAAAAGGATCCATATTGTTTAACATGTTATATTATTTCTTTATGAATATGACAGTTCCAAATGGATCACCAAGAAAACTGAAAATCTATGACATATATCTGCGTCATATCATCAGATATTAGAATAATATGCTCTAAATTTCCTTTGGTCTATGGGTAATAATCAGTTCTCATATGTACTAATATAAAAAATTTCATTCTAAATTCCCAATCAAAAGTGAAATGTGAAATGATCATCCCTATTTAAGATGATACTTTGATGTACCCCATTCATTCATGTTATCACCTGGAAAAAAAACATATCATATCATCCAAAAATATGGTCTCTCAAATTAGTAAGACTTAAATATCATGGTCAAATTATCTATTACACACCATACCAAATAAGTTTTATCAGGTTTTCAAGATAACCCTATCATGAGATTCATAGTCACATTTTTCTATACAAACTCAATAATGGAAATTAGTAGATATTCTAAATTGGTCAATTGTCCTCAACCTTTAAATTATGATAGGTGGTGCACCATGTGATGAAAACTGTTAAATATCTATTGATCCTATCCCAAAAATACTTAATTTTTATAACATGGTATATCTGAGTAAAAATTTGTGTAAAAATTAGCTTGATTCATGTGATACCCTTATTATCTTCTCAAACGTATTCATATGGACCCCAAAAAACCTCAAACATAAAGAACCTCATCATTATTAGGGTAAAAATCTATTGGGGGATCCCTAGTATATATTTTTCCCACATAACCTGATAGTCCAAATTATATAGATGAATAATTATCATCCATTATTAATATAAGGGAAGTGATAGATAAATATATAAGGGTCACCTAACCTTAGTAACTTAGATATCTATATGCATCTCTGAAAATAATTCCATTATCCACTACAAATATCTTATCTTGTGTAGTACATAAGTTTTAGTCTTCCTTCTCAGTGTATTAGTAATGATTTTACCCATATCGAGGGTATACACCGGCTCTAAATCAAAAGACAGAATATATTTAACCTACCTTTGAAGACAAATGATCATGTCCTATATTGATAAAATGTACCTTAGGATCTTGTGGTATGTGTACACCATGAAAATATTTACCAAAATTTAACCTCACCATCATCTCAATGAATGAACCATAATTTCTATCTTAGTTTTATACATTAGGTAGTTCCTCTCATATGACCTCGACTTATTGACCTGTAAAGAATCGCATTTTTGTGCTATATTAGAACTATTCCAAGGCCAAATCTAAATGCATCGCAATACAAAGTAAACTACTTATCTGGCCCATGAATGTTTGGGATTGGTGTTTCCATTATCTCCCTTTAATGTCTTGAATTGTGATATTATATGCATTTAGAAAAAAACAACGCCTTATATTCTTTATGTCTCTTATTAGTAATTAAATGTGGGGTAAGTCCAAAATTAATTACTAATAGTGAATCGAAAATACCAAAGTTTTTTGAATCTCAAAACCATCTTGTTTCTCTCCCAAGAAACCATGGACCAGAAAATATTAGAGTCCATTGATACCCCCTTAAAAAATATTACATCACCCAAAAGTTCACTTTTTCAATCGAAAATTGGAATTTCATGATCTTAACATATATTCAATACTCCCTAAGTATTCTCAAAATGATATCTATATATCGTGTGTGCTCTTCTCACAACATAGGGAACATAATATTATCATCTAAAAAGATAAAAAACGCTTCCAAAAAAGGATGGAAGACCTGATTCATCAGGGTCATAAACTCTATGATAACATTATTTAGAATTAATGGTGTCACCAAGATCCCATATAATCCATATGATCTTTTGAAATTAGTGTGGGGTACATCAAAATATCTCTAAAACAACCCTGACTACAATTACTCAGGGATGATGTGACACCCCGATGTTTTCAAACCTCTTAAATGAAATTTGGGTGTTTTGTGCTTTTGAAGTTCTCTCTTTAAAACAATCAGAATGAAAAATATAAAAAACACGTAACTTTTATTTATGAACTCAACACTGAAGGGTCTTACATTTTTCGGGCTACAAGAAAAGATCACTAACCAAATATTCCAACCAAGAACCCAATTACAATAATGGGAAGACTGCTTAAAACTACTAAGAGCCCGAGAATGCGGTAGGGGTTTAGAGCATCCATCATAAGAAACATAAGGATTACTGAAGCCACCGCGACCGTGCTCAACACCAAGGGGATCACACGAACCATCTTCCTTTTTCTCCTTCGGTCACTTGGGGTAAGGGACACCCGAGACCAAACCATTCTTTTTATAAGCACCCTAATACGGCCGTTGCACCCCAAACGTCTATATTTTTTTTTGACCGTTGGGTCTCCTTATCCTCTATGTCGACCGTTGGACCTCAAACAACTTTTTTTTTTCGACCTTTGTTTGCCCAAAGTATCCCATGTTTTGTTTTTAACCGTTACCCAAATAATGTTTAAATTCAGTTTTTGTCGATGTGTTAAAACTTATTAAGTTTAGTTTTGAAATAATTGATAAGTGATATGTATTTTCTTTTATATATATAGTTGTATATATATATGGTTTTGGTTTGTTAGCCTAAAATTTGATTAAATTTAAATTGTTATAAAATTATCAATGAAACTAATATTTTTATAAATTATATTTACGGTTAGCTTCTCATAAAATTTTTAATGACGTATATTTACCCATTTACAAAATTAATTTATGAATTTCTTTATATAATAATAATAAATAAATAAAACTACACAATTATGTTCTTATTAAAATCTAATTATTTTGTTGCTTCAATTTTGACATTCTACCTATTTAGAGATAAACTTATTAATATTAAACACTTTCTTTTTGTTTCAAAATAATCCGAATGTAATTTTTTTTAGTTTATTTATGAAATCATAAGTATATATGTTATTATACTTGAGTTAACTTTTTATTTGGTGTATAAAATTTATATATGTGTATTTATATGTTTTGATAAAAGAAATAGAGGGAAAAAATATATAATTTGTGTTTTAGGTATGGGTTTAATAGTTTAATATATAGGGGTATTAATAACCCATGACTTAGGATAATAATAGTTTATTAATAAGAATATATTAATGGTTTTATAATAGGTTTAATAAAATAATAAGATAATGGTTTTTTTAAAGGATATAAAAAAAAGAATGAATCGGGGGGGAGGGGCCGCGTGTTTAAAACGTCGCGGCAAGCTTGGGTCGTCCGATCCTCTTCCCCTTTGATCGCGACTGTCCACCCCTTTTAAAGCCACACCACTCCTCAGCCATCCGATCAACCGGCGTTTGATCCTGGCCATCCCTTCTATTTCGCATTTCCTCCTTCCCCTCGCGCCCGCTGTTTTCTTCTTCCTCAGCGTGCCGCTGGACCAGTGTAGAGTAGGCCTTCGTTTCCTCCGCCCGAGCCGACAACAATCCCCCCCTCTCGTTCTCTTCCACGAAGTCGGCACCGCCCTCTTTATTACCAACCTCGGTTCCCAAACGACTCCCCCGAAGTCCTTCATATTCTTCTTTCTTTTTTTTAAAAACCTCTGTTGCACCGAAGCTTCATTTTGGCACCCCAGCTCTCACGATCTCTCCGACCTCCGAGACTTCGTCGCCGCCTCGTGCTCTCCTCCTCCTCGTCAATCAGGTAAGGGTCGAAGTCTATTTTTAAAGTTTGTTTTAATCTCCCGTTTTCATGTATATAAACATATACGGGTTATATATATATATACTGTGTACACACCTTCGTTTTCCCCACACCTCGTTGCTGTATCTCCCTCTCCTCCCCTCTGATTTGGCAAGGGTCGAAGACCGTTTTTTTAAGTTTCGTTAAAAACTTCGGTTTGCATGTATATAAACATATACGGGATATATATATACATATATATACTTATAAAAATAAAATTATGCATGTGTATGGGGATTTCATACACCATGATCCATGTATTAGGCCCTCTCTGTGTCTACTAACTTCTTTGGGAGGGAAAAAGATTTTATCTCTTCACTTCGATGGTTATATGTACGTATATATGGTTTTTATACATATATATATATGTATATATTATTTTATGTATGTATATGTGTACTTAAATAAATTCCTTTGAATGTATACATCCTTTTTCTTCAGAATATATGACGAATGAGTATGATTATTATGTTTTAGTACTTTTTGGTATAACGTGATGAGTTACTAGTAATTATATATACCCTTTAAAATTTATTACTCCAAGGAACGATACAAAGACTATTTATAAACATGGTTATATATATGATGAAGATTAAGGATTGGTTTAGTGTCAAAATAACTTCTCCAGTTGAAAATATTCATTTATCAGCGTTTTGACAATTCGTGCACTTTTTATAAAAATGTGTGGCACGAACCCCCCCCCTTAAGAATTTATATGTTTCCAAGTGAATGTGTTTTCAAAATTTCAGTTCCCAAAACCTTTTTTTATTTAATTATTATCAGGACTTGGTTATATATATATATAATTATAGACACATAAGTTTCTAATAATTTTAATTGATGCTAAGCCAACATGTGTATCGCACCGGTGGACCGGCTTAACCTGAAAATTTAAGTACCCTCAATGAAACTTATACTTGTAAAGAATGTGTTTTGCATGTTTAAAGATATGAACTATGAATATATGGTTTTATTTAATGAACATGATGAAATTTTACATGACAATCCGCTATGTTTAGTATTCCAGTTATTTTTTCATGTGCAAGAGTAAGTTGATTTAGTTTATTTGCATCAATGTTTAATCTGAAGCCAATAGCCTAGTTCTTTTTACATATACGTTATGATCCCCTTCAAGTCATGAATATGTATGTAAAAAGGAGTTTTGATTATGAATGTATGTAACCCCATGAATGAATGACCATGTCAAGATATGTGAGGGATGTATAGGACTTAAATGTTTATGGACGGGTGCGCCCGGAATTATACAGCGCTCCAATGCATTGGGTAAAGCAAGAGTCTCATGAGACGTTATGTGCAACGGTCTTGGCGAATAGCCTTGGCTCGTGCTATCATGTGCAACGGTCTTGGCGAATAGCCTTGGCTCGTGCTATCATGTGCAACGGTCTTGGCGAATAGCCTTGGATCGTGCTAAAGTTATGTTTTAAGGTCATGACGCGAGGTCTTGACAAAGTCCAGTATTATGCATCCCCTTTGCATGTAATGATAAAGGTTAACCAGGGGTTAGTTAAACTAACAGGACAACCCCTAGTTGAAAGCTCCCAAGATCATGAAAATGTACTTTATGCAACAAGAACTGTTTTCATATGGTAAACTGTTAGATGATCTGCATTTTACTCATGAACCATGATATGCATGTCTTCCCTGCTTATTCATAGAATTCTTTTAGAAGTAAAGTAACCTTGTTTTTAGCATTATGCATTATTTATTCTTCATATATTGCGCACTCTGATCATGTTTATTTTTAAGCTCATTTCAAGTACGAGCTTCTTTGTGCAAGTGGTTTTCAAAGGAAAATGGATCTCATGTTTTAAGAAAAGATAATGTTTTAGTTTTAACAAAGTGTTTTATTTTCTTCAAAAAGGTCTTCTTTGAGAAAGGATTTTCTTAAAACGTTTTTAAAACCCCTTACTGGGCATTTTTGCTCACCCTACGTTTTGATTAAAATTTTTCAGGCATGGAATGTACTGATGAAGTTTATCAGAGCAGCTGGTTTCCCAGAATCCTGAGCCTCGCGATCTTCTGTAGTCATGGGACATGATATAATTTTTGTAAATGTTGTAATTAAATGCTAAGTATATCATGTCTCATGAGGCACCCTGGGTATCGGGGTCTCTACAGTTGGTATCAGAGGATAGGTTCAGGCAACTCTGGAAAACCAGGTGATATAGATATATTGCTAAGACTAACTAAGTAAGAATGTTATAACTTTCAGATGGCTGATGTACCTACCGACCTTTTGTCACTCCCCACTGAGGCTCTAGAGAACATTATATCTCCAGCTAGCCGTGAAAACATCCTGAGTTATGCCCAAATTCGCATGACGTGTAAGCACTTGTACGAGGTGTCAAACTCATCTAGGGTGCTTAGTATCCACCGGGGAATGGGGATGGATTATCTCTTAATGATGGTGACCCAATTTCCCTCTTATGCACGTCGGGGAAGGTATCACGAAGGACTCTTCCGAGTGTTCACAACTGGCGAGGAATTTGTCACAATGCTAGATAACCCTTTTCAAGAAGCTGCTGCTGCTAGAGACCTCCGAGCGGCTTATCTGTGCCAAGTCCTGCACTACGGCTTATGGGGCCAGTTAATGGACTTTGGAGCGTTGGAAAATGAGTCCACCCGTGTGTCTCTTAGGCAAGAAGTGTACACCGATGTTTCCCAACTCCATACCCCTCACGCTAAACTCAGGAGGTGTTATAAATGTTCCCATGAGTTTAGTCCTGTATGTTCATCTTGTGTGTGGTTTGAAGAGTTAGGAAGTTTTTCCACTCTTTGTGGCGTACGTCTTGTGAACTCAGACTTTTCCGTGTAAACCTTTTCATAAATTGAGGTTTCTTGTTTCTTTTCATGTCTTCACCATATCTATGTTGTTAAGAGTTTCCCCTCGATGTTTGTTTTCAGATGGATGGACAAACGAACTTCTCATCCCTACCCGATGAGCTAGTAGAATTCATCTTGATCAATGCATGCATGGTGGATTACCCATAATTTCTCCACCTACGAGGGTCCTGCCAGCGTTTGCTCAATTTAGAAAACGGTCCAGAGATTCTTCGGCTGTGTCGAGAGAATAATCGCGTCTTTAAGCTCATCGCTGCTGCTCAACTCCCCTGCTATAGGCGAAGGGGAATGTACTTTGAGTGCCTGTTCCAATGTTTCACTCTGGCACAAAACTTTACTGCCAGAGCGTGCTTTCTCGTGGCTGCCCAGGATGGCCAGCTCAGCGCAACATATATGTTCCAAGTCTTGAACATCAGTCTCCTCGATCACACCATCCCTCTCGACTACCTCAAGCAGGATGTGGCCAGAAGAGTCGTCAAGGCGTTTATCTACTCGGACATATCCGAGCTTTGCATTGCACGAGCCTCCCTTTGGAAGCCCGTGTGCAGTACACACGACCAGGAGTTCAAGGAGCACTGTTCGAGGTGCATTTGGACTAGGGAAACCGAAGAGCTGTGTGCCAACTTTGGTGTCCTGTTAACCGAGCCAGACCCGCTGTTTCGGTAGAGTTTTACGTTTGGAGTTTCAGTTTCTCTTTTTTTTTTATGATAGAATTGCGGGGACGCAATTCTTTTAAGGGGGAGATAATGTGACACCCCGATTTTTTCAAACCTCTTAAATGAAATTTGGGCGTTTTTTGCTTTTGAAGTTCTCTCTTTAAAACAATCAGAATGAAAAATATAAAAAACACGTAACTTTTATTTATGAACTCAACACTGAAGGGTCTTACATTTTTCGGGCTACAAGAAAAGCTCACTAACCAAATATTCCAACCAAGAACCCAATTACAATAATGGGAAGACTGCTTAAAACTACTAAGAGCCTGAGAATGCGGTAGGGGTTTTGAGCATCCATCATAAGAAACATAAGGATTGCTGAAGCCATCGCGACCGTGCTCAACACCAAGGGGATCACACGAACCATCTTCCTTTTTCTCCTTCGGTCACTTGGGGTAAGGGACACCCGAGACCAAACCATTCTTTTTATAAGCACCCTAATACGGTCGTTGCACCCCAAACAGCTATTTTTTTTTTTGACCGTTGGGTCTCCTTATCCTCTATGTCGACCGTTGGACCTCAAACGGCTTTTTTTTTTCGACCTTTGTTTGCCCAAAGTATCCCATGTTTTGTTTTTAACCGTTACCCAAATAATGTTTAAATTCAGTTTTTGTCGACGTGTTAAAACTTATTAAGTATAGTTTTGAAATAATTGATAAGTGATATGTATTTTCTTTTATATATATAGTTGTATATATATATGTTTTTGGTTTGTTAGCCTAAAATTTGATTAAATTTAAATTGTTATAAAATTATCAATGAAACTAATATTTTTATAAATTATATTTATGGTTAGCTTTTCATAAAATTTTTAATGACGTATATTTACCCATTTACAAAATTAATTTATGAATTTCTTTATATAATAATAATAAATAAATAAAACTACACAATTATGTTCTTATTAAAATCTAATTATTTTGTTGCATTAATTTTGACATTCTACCTATTTAGAGATAAACTTATTAATATTAAACACTTTATTTTTGTTTCAAAATAATCTGAATGTAATTTTTTTTAGTTTATTTATGAAATCATAAGTATATATGTTATTATACTTGAGTTAACTTTTTTATTTGGTGTATAAAATTTATATATGTGTATTTATATGTTTTGATAAAAGAAATAGAGGAAAAAATATATATATAATTTATGTTTTAGGTATGGGTTTAATAGTTTAATATATAGGGGTATTAATAACCCTTGACTTAGGATAATAATAGTTTATTAATAAGAATATATTAATGGTTTTATAATAGGTTTAATAAAATAATAAGATAATAGTTTTTTTTAAAACGATATAAAAAAAAGAATGAATCGGGGGGGGGGGGGGAGGGGCCGCGTGTTTAAAACGCCACAGCAAGCTTGGGCCATCCGATCCTCTCCCCCTTTGATCGCGACCGTCCACCCCTTTTAAAGCCACACGACTCCTCAGCCATCTGATCAACCGGCGTTTGATCCTGGCCATCCCTTCTGTTTCGCATTTTCTCCTTCCCCTCGCGCCCGCTGTTTTCTTCTTCCTCAGCGCGCCGCTGGACCAGTGTAGAGTAGGCCTTCGTTTCCTCCGCCCGAGCTGACAACAATCCCCCCCCTCTCATTCTCTTCCACGAAGTCGGCGCCGCCCTATTTATTACCAACCTCGGTTCCCCAACGACTCCCCCGAAGTCCTTCATCTTCATCTTTCTTTTTTTTAAAAACCTCTGTTGCACCGAAGCTTCATTTTGGCACCCCAGCTCTCACGATCTCTCCGACCTCCGAGACTTCGTCACCGCCTCGTGCTCTCCTCCTCATCGTCAATCAGGTAAGGGTCGAAGTCTATTTTTAAAGTCTGTTTTAATCTCTCGTTTTCATGTATATAAACATATACGGGTTATATATATATATATACTGTGTACACACCTTCGTTTTCCCCTCACCTCGTTGCTGCATCTCCCTCTCCTCCCCTCTGATTAGGCAAGGGTCGAAGACCGTTTTTTTTAAGTTTCGTTAAAAAATTCGGTTTGCATGTATATAAACATATACGGGATATATATATATACATATATATACTTATATAAATAAAATTATGCATGTGTATGGGGATTTCATACACCATGATCCATGTATTAGGCCCTCTCTGTGTCTACTAACATCTTTGGGAGGGAAAAAGATTTTATATCTTCACTTCGATGGTTATATGTACGTATATATGGTTTTTATACATATATATATATGAATATATTATTTTCTGTATGTATATGTGTACTTAAATAAATACCTTTGAATGTATACATCCTTTTTCTTCAGAATATATGACGAATGAGTATGATTATTATGTTTTAGTACTTTTCGGTATAACGTGATGAGTTACTAGTAATTATATATACCCTTTAAAATTTATTACTCCAAAGAACGATAAAAAGACTATTTATAAACATGGTTATATATATGATGAAGATTAAGGATTGGTTTAGTGTCAAAATAACTTCTCCAATTGAAAATATTCATTTATCAGCATTTTGACAATTCGTGCACTTTTTATAAAAATGTGTGGCACGAACCCCCCCTTAAGAATTTATATGTTTCCAAGTGAATGTGTTTTCAAAATTTCAGTTTCCAAAACCTTTTTTTTATTTAATTATTATCAGGACTTGGTTATATATATATATAATTATATACACATAAGTTTCTAATAATTTTAATTGATGCTAAGCCAACATGTGTATCGCACCGGTGGACCGGCTTAACCTGAAAATTTAAGTACCCTCAATGAAACTTATACTTGTAAAGAATGTGTTTTGCATGTTTAAAGATATGAACTATGAATTTATGGTTTTATTTAATGAACATGATGAAATTTTACATGACAATCCTCTATGTTTAGTATTCCAGTTATTTTTTCATGTGCAAGAGTAAGTTGATTTTGTTTATTTGCATCAATGTTTAATCTGAAGCCAATAGCCTAGTTCTTTTTACATCTACGTTATGATCCCCTTCATGTCATGAATATGTATGTAAAAAGGAGTTTTGATTATGAATGTATGTAACCCCATGAATAAATGACCATGTCAAGATATGTGAGGGATGTATAGGACTTAAATGTTTATGGACGGGTGCGCCCGGAATTATACAGCGCTCCAATGCATTGGGTAATGCAAGAGTCTCATGAGACGTTATGTGCAACGGTCTTGGCGAATATCCTTGGCTCGTGCTATCATGTGCAACGGTCTTGGAGAATAGCCTTGGCTCGTGCTATCATGTGCAACGGTCTTGGCGAATAGCCTTGGATCGTGCTAAAGTTATGTTTTAAGGTCATGACACGAGGTCTTGACAAAGTCCAGTATTATGCATCCCCTTTGCATGTAATGATAAAGGTTAACCAGGGGTCAGTTCAACTAACAGGACAACCCCTAGTTGAAAGCTCCCAAGATCATGAAAATGTACTTTATGCAACAAGAACTGTTTTCATATGGTAAACTGTTAGATGATCTGCATTTTACTCATGAACCATGATATGCATGTCTTCCCTGCTTAGTCATAGAATTCTTTTAGAAGTAAAGTAACCTTGTTTTTAGCATTATGAATTATTTATTCTTCTTATATTACGAACTCTGATCATGATTATTTTTAAGCTCATTTCAAGTACGAGCTTCTTTGTGCAAGTGGTTTTCAAAGGAAAATGGATCTCATGTTTTAAGAAAAGATAATGTTTTACTTTTAACAAAGTGTTTTATTTTCTTCAAAAAGGTCTTCTTTGAGAAAGGATTTTCTTAAAACGTTTTTAAAACCCCTTACTGGGCATTTTTGTTCACCCTACGTTTTGTTTAAAATTTTTCAGGCATGGAATGTACTGATGAAGTTTATCAGAGCAGCTGGTTTCCCAGAATCCTGAGCCTTGCGATCTTCTGTAGTCATGGGACATGATATAATTTTTTTAAATGTTCTAATGAAATACTAAGTATATCATGTCTCATGAGGCACCCTGGGTATCGGGGTCGCTACAGATGAGGCCTACTTTATTACATTACCTCAAAAATAAGGGACCAAATCACAAATGACCCATCTATTCAGTAATTTCATAGAACCAGATACCTACATAATAACCATTTTATATAGGGAAATAAAATTAAAAATATTTTAATGGAAAATAGTTGTTATCCTTGAACTCATTCCAATAAATCTTATTCATATTTTGGTGAATGAAAAAAATAAGTGTGGTATAAAATTCTTGTTATGGGTTACATATAGTGGAATCTATAATGAATTAATAAATCATAATCATTATGTAAAGGTAAATTACTAAAAAAATTCCATTTAATGAATAACTTGACTATATTAAATGGAAAAGGTATAATCAATATGGGGAGGTAAATAATTCAACGCATATGTTATTTAAGAAATAAACTGAGAATGAAATGGATCCATATATAGTATCATTAAAACAATCACATGTATAATAATAATAAATGAATTCCCATTTTAATAAAATTTTTATTCAATCCAAATAATGATCTAAGGATTCATTAATACAATTACTGTGATGTCCTTTCTCATTAAAATTTATCACTATTCGTTAAAAAATCATCTGATTTGGCCAACAAATTTGTATCATGAGACCTATTGAACCATTAAGATCCTATCAACAACTAGGCCTCCCCCATAACTGCATGTATAAAACATTACCCATATTTATAATGACTAAGTTAAATAATGAATTAATATGTCTTATCATTAAATATTTTAATGGATTATAGGATATTGATTTATCAATTTTTCCACAGTTGATAAAATAAATTTTAATGTAAACAACATATGTAAAAATAAAATATGGTTTTTTAAATAATCATACCCATCATAAAATAAAATGGATATTTATAATAAATTTAATATCTAATGTAACTTAACAAAAGTAATTTATTTTTTTAATATAGTGGTAACAATCACAAAATAAAGTGACATTGTACAATAAATTAATTACCACTTTGGTAAATTTTAAATTGTAACTCCATAAAGAATACAATTGAAATGAAACATTAACCATCCTGAATAAATTTTATTCATGTAAAATAAAAACAAGGGGAAGTATATACACCACATAGTAGTTAATAGGTTCGTATTAACAAAATATGAATTAATGAAATGGAAATTGAGAAAAAATATCTTACCACTTGTAATTTTCAAGTAAAATTCACTTCGATGAAATAATTAAAATTTAAACATTAAATATCATGATATATGAAGGATTCATGATATTACATATAAAATGGTTAATATTTACATCATTTAAAAGACATTAGTTTTATAATAATAAAATATTCCTTAATGAAGAGAAATTGAGAAAAAGTTACTTACCTCATGATTTCCTTTAGTTGAACAATCCTTAACCTCCTGTATAATTTTTTAGTAATGTTTTTAATTTATAACATGAACAAAATCATATTTATAAAATCATATTTTATCCTATTATAACATTTTAAATCTTATTTTTTAATAATATTTTAGTATTTTCATTGTTTGAGGTAATAAGTGCCTTGTTTTCCCAAGAATGTTTTGTAATGAAAGATCGGGTTCATCTGTATAGGATAAATATACATATTTTATAGAATAAGAATAATTATATATATATATAATTTAAATATTATATAAATTATTATTCCCATTCATAAAATTTTTGCATGGAAAATGAATCGCATTGCATCGTGTAGACAGTAGAGTTAATGTATGCAAAAGTGATGATATCATTCCCTTAATGGTTGAAAGGGTAAGGAAGTGCATGAAAAAAACTATTTACTACATATTAATTAATGATTTTTTATAAAATATGACATATAATACAACATAAATGATCAATAATTAAAGAATCTTTTGGAATTAGGTTCATTACATAACATCTTAAAAATGAAATACATCATATTTATTGAAAACTTCCTTAACATTCACAAACTTAATCCTACAAGGGATTACCTGGGAATACACATAGAAAATGGGTGAAATGTAAAGCCCAAAAAGAAATAAATATTAAATAAAATGAATTATTTATTACATGTAAGAAAATAGGAATATCAGTGTGGCGTAAAAGGAGTGAAAATCCTGAACATGAACATTGAGTCATGATATAGCATGATAACATAAAGGAATCATGGGAAATGTAGAAAGAATATAAAACACATAATCATAAATGGGGTCAAGGTATCTACCAAGACATCATGATGGAAAATTTCCCATGATGGGTTAGGTTTACTCAATAATACCTTTAATGATGTCTCAAGAGACTAAAACGTTACCCAATTAATTGGAGCGAAATAAAATTCTAGGCACACCAATTATGTTTATTTCGTTCTCATGCTTAATTATGCCACATATATCATACAAACATGATTAATTTATTATCAAATATTGTTAAAAAATAATGGATTTCGGAATATATAAATGTTTTTTTTGCAATAAAAGAAGTATATGTTCATAAATGTGAATGCCCTTGATAAGAATTGGGTACGGTAATTCACTACACAATTTTCTAGCATGGAAAATCCACATGAAATTTGGGAAGCATGAGGAGGAATATAAATGTTCATGGAATGGATTAATAAGAGTTAAAGATGTAAATCATCATTTATGAATCATTTTTGGTGTAAGGGGATTACAGAATAACACATCCCAAAATTAGTAAATGGAGATGAATGGCATAAGATAAAGATGATACTTGAATAACAAGGAGAAAGATAGGACCCCTTACTAAATTTCAGCTTGGGAATGGGTGTATATAAAAGTTAATGGGAGGGATTAATGAGGTTTAAAGGGGTATATCATCATTTATACATAAAATTTACAGTAAGGGGGTTGTATGAAGACATACCCAAATAACCATAAAATTGAAACTAAGAAGAATAAAATAAAATAGGTTTTTTAATTGAAATAAGAAGAGATAAATCCCTTACAATGTTTCCTTATGGTAACAGGTGTACATAAATGTTCATGGGATGGATTAATGATAATTAAATTGGTATATCATCATCTATACATTTAATATTTAGTAATGGGTTGAGGTGAAACATACCCAAACAACAACAAATTGAAACTAAGAAGCATAACATAAAAGAGGTGCTTGAATCGAAATGAGAAGAGAGAAATCCCTTACCTTGATTGTGTGGTTCCAAATTCTTGGGAGAGCTTATTGAAATCATAGGTGAAAAATTGGAGGACTCTAGAGAGGGTAGGTAAGAGTAAGAACATTATAAAAGGATTTTTATTGATGATAAATGAGTATATGTGAGAGTTTATAGAAGAAATGAGCTCGGTGTTATTTATTATTTTTCAAACGTAGTTTTCAGACTCTATATACTAAAATAATAAAAAAACACATTTACATGGTTTTTTAACTTGTTTTAGGCCATATAGTTGTGGTTTTAATTATTTTAATAGGAAATTTAATTTACATATTAAAATATTATCCTTTCTAATGTTGAAGTGAGTCATGCTCTTAATGAAATGATTTTAAAACAATAAAATATATAATAGGTTTAATATGATTCATAATGGTTTTATAAAAATAATAAAACAAACCTAAATCAAAATATATTAAAGGTAAAAAAAATTGGTAATTTTTACCATTTACATTATTTATTACATCACTTTTAGGTCATGACGATATCAAAATAATGACTATATATTTATATTGTATTTAACTCTTAACCCAAATTCGATTGTCTCATTAAATTATGAAAAGTTATCCATTAGATAATTTTGATACGATGATTCCAAATAAATTTTTCATTTAATCAAAATAATTTTCTAAATATATGGATATTTTACTTTTAATATATTAATATGCCTTTGTTGATAAATGCAGTGTTTTTTTATAATAATATTTTTTGAACACTTATAAAAATTATATTTGACATCATAATAATTCTAAAAAAAATTATATTTAATACTGATATTTTATTAAAATATAATTTATTTTAATAATCCATAAATTCATCAAAATATAAATCTTAATTGAAACTAAATATTAATTAAAAATAAAAAAATGTGTTTTATCCAATTTTTATCAATAATCGTTATTTAATAATTTATAATGTAACAACAGCAAATATAATAAAAATTATAATGACATTAAAATGTAAATATTCATAAAATTAGTTTTACTTTTTATTCTAATCCTTGTTAAATTATTTTTAATATTAATTTAACCTTAATTAACTTATTTTCATTTTACTACGGTAATAAATATTTACTATAGTTATTATTTATATTTTCCATATACTATGATCACATTATTAATTGATAATAATTATGATGATTAGACATATGGAATAAATTTAATAAAAATAAATTAACATTGGTGTCTGAAATAAATTTTAAATAATCTAGTTAGCATGATTGAATGTTGTTTATTGATAAATTCATTTATTTCAAGAAAACATGGTTTTACATTTACTTTATTACTGGTTATTTTCATTATGTTTATTCAAATTCATAAATATAAATATATTATATAAAAAATATATTTCTATAATTTCTCATTATCGATTTATTTAATAAGATAAAATGAAGAAACCTTATGCATTTTAAAATAGTTTCCAGAAAAATGTGTTTTTAATTTTAAAAATAAACTTATAATAAAATCCTGTAAAAAGATTTTATAAATGTAATTATTTGAGTTAAATATAATTAAATAAAACCGAGGTTACCTTGAAATAAATCTAATAGAATAATTGTAATATTAAATTAATTAATATATTAAAATAAATGGTAGTTCTAAATAAAAAGGTTGTTTTTAACTATTTACTAAAAACACATTATTTTCCAAAAAATCCCAAAATTTAATCATAAGTTATTTTTGATATGATGATATAAATAATGAAGTTTTTTTATCAAATACAATTTATAAATGTTCTAAAAAATATTTATTATATTTTTTCATGAAAAAAAAATCAATTTTTAAGAAAAAATACTTTCCAGAAAAAAAAGAAATTACCAAAAAATGATTGATTATTTACTGGTATTTTATCAATATATTTAGAAAATAGACATTTCATAAATTAGTTAATCCTATACATATCGAAAAAAATTAATGGAAAGGTAAAAATGGTAATATTTAAATAATTAATTTTTTGGTTTAATGTTTTATATCACATAAGCGATCAAAAATACTTTTCTATTTTAATTACTCAAGACGTTAAATTCATCACTCCTTTAATAAATTTTATCCTTAAAATTTAAACTTTGACTCATTAAAAAAATTGGAACTTTAAAATATATTTATTAAATTCCCTTATCATGAAAATTTATAATTAAACAACTTCTTGAAAGGAGAGAAGGGAAGTATACAGGTCATCACATAACTAGGTTTCCAAATATGTGAAAATTTTAGGGAATTGAAAAACTAGACTTGGATGAGAAAAATAAAACAAAATAACTAAATGACTGTGATAAAGAATATGGTTAGGATAAAATCAATGAATAAAAAACCATAAATCTATGATGGTTTATAATACTATCAATTCAAAAAAATATTTTAAAGGGAAAACTTATAAATAACATTTATTCCTTGACTTATGAATTTCTATGATTCAATATATGTTCTCTATGATCAATTTTCTATCATAGAACCTAATGTGAATTTTTTCTCATCATTACGGATTATAATGAGATTTTCAATTTACCAAATCATGTTTCCTGTTAGTGTCAAACCAGGTGTGAAACAAGGCTATTTGTTGTGCACTAGTTCCTGGTCAAGTCTAGATCAATGTGGTTTTGTTAGATTTTACCCCTATGTAAATCTATTTCAGATCCCCATCAACTTATGGTATATAGGGAGGGATGTATTTTATTGATAAAACACTAACTATATACTTTAGAAAAATTGTGATGTTTTCTTATACTTAGATTTATCCTTAAGGATTTTTCTAAAGTTTTATAATCATAATCTAAAATATAATGAATATTTTAATTTGATTCCAACTATAAAAACCCTTCTTTTTATTACCTTTTAATTCATGATTTATTAAAAATGATTATACATAATACAACCTAGAAGGTTGTTAAGACTACTATCTTTTAGAATTAGGAACATTTCTTAATAACATAAAATAGGATATATGTAATCCTTATTGAAGAATTCCTTAACATGCTAATAATTAAAACTACATGGGATATCCCAGGGACATAAATAAGAAAGGGAAGAGCTGTAAATCCCTTTTAAGGGAATAAACATGACATAAAGTGAATAAAAAATTAAACGTTATATAGTTGGTATAAAAATGTGTAATAAAGGGGGGAATCATAAAAATGAACATTGGGGCATGATATAGCATGCTAATATTAAGGAAACATGAGAAATGTGGAAACAATGTAAAAAATATTTCATTATAAAAAAGGTCAAGGATAACTACCTAGGCATCATGATTGAAAAATACCCATGATGGGTTTGGTTTTATCCCTAATCAATTTCATGATATCTCATGATACTAAAACATTAGGCAAGTTATTAGAGTTCTATATAATTCTAAGCAAAACCATCAATTTAATTTCATTATAATACAAAATTGGTCCACTTTGACTATACAATATGGAAACATTAATCCTCAAATTTAATTCCATGATATTGGATTATGAAATAAAAACATGTTATTACAATATCATATAACTATAATTGAATAAATACAACCACCCTTGATATGAAATTGGTATGGATATTGGATACAAAATTTTATTTCATGGACAATCATGCCGAAATTTTGGCATTGTAATGGGGACATATAAATGAACATGGAAGGGATTTATGAAAGTGATATGGGTCTATCTTCATTTAGGAATTGTAATAACCCAAACTTCTTGGAGGTATGTCCCTGTTTATATTTTGATTTCAATCTCTTATTTTTGGTTAATGATATATCTCTTAGGTTCATGGAGTTATTAGGGGGTTTGGAGGGTTTTGGGGGTTTGGGACCTGATATGAAGGAAAAATGTGAAATTTTTTGAAAGGCGTATGGTTATGTAAACCATACGGACATCCCAAGAAAATTTCGATCCTTGGATAGTGTCTAAGTTCATGTTTAGTTCATGGTTAGTCAAACCATGTTGAGATCCACAAGTAATTGTGATACCAAACTCCCTTTAGACAATAACATTTCCATTGTTATTGCACGGTTTGGAAAACCATATAGGTAAACTGCACGGTCCATTAAACATTAAAACATTCAAAAATTTCCATTCTGTGACTTTAATTCATCACCCAATTTTATCCCCTTATTTCCCCTCTGATCATTAGTGATGAAGTAGATCTCCCATGGTCTTATATGGATCGTTCTCCTCCATTTCTAGGTATTTTTGAGCGTTATTGGTTTCATATCAATGATCCAAGTGAGTCTAATATTCTCTCTTATTCACTTTTCTAGATTAGGGATTCTATTTTGGTATTTCTTGTTCTTAAACCCAAAAAAATGCTTCCTATGGTGTAATATATGTTAAAACAACATGGGCTGCTTGAATATAGATCTTAGGCTTCATTTAATAGTACATTCATCAACGGATTTGAGGTAGGTTGTCTATATGTTATAACCCATTTTTATAATTATATATTTTTATATGAGGTTATGTTCATGTTATTCCCTTATTATTTTCTTGGTTTCATTTGTGATATTTTATATAATAGGTGTCCAATGGATAAATTTAACCCCTCATGATCATTGTGGTATGCATGGAGGATTATTTGAACGATTTAGGGCCACCCATGGGGTGCGCTAACCTACCCAAACATGGTTAACAGAAATTCTAAGTGCTAAATTGAGTTTTAATTTAATGGATCCCATAATGAACACATTGAATGGTTAAATTTTTGATTAATAAGGGAAAATGGATAGTTATTTCTATAGGTGTATAATGGCTAATGGATTTTTTGGCATGACATAAAAATGTCTTAAATTGAATTTAACATGAATTTCTAAAATGGTTTGTGATTTATATTTAGATTGCATAACAGGTTTATACTAGGGAAATGATGAATGGGTTATGTGAGTAAACACATGGGAAATAGTTGAATAATTAGAATGGGTTAATGTATGGGTATTGGTGAAATTTCTTAATGAGGTTAGGTATAAGAAATGAGAATTTTTCTAAATTAAAATGTTTTGTAAATGGAAACTGTAGATGGGTTATGGAATAATTTTGATTACCATGTTGATTGTTATAGGTTATGATTATTATTTGTATTTTTTGTGATATGGTATGTTTTTTTATTGTATATATATATATATATACATGTGAACATGGCTTGGTGGTGGGATAAAGAATTAGGTCTCCTCTCTTAGGTCGGGTTGGACTGATGCCCTAACTGAACCAACAGATGCATAGGTTTTGGATTTAGATTGATGCTTTATTCCACCAATGGTTTCATTCAATGAAACTACCAGGAATAATGCACCAAGGTATGTGAGATTTATTGATTGTGAAATTTTCATCCCTAGTGAAATAGAGACATGACTAATCCTTTATGTATAGTGATTTAAATGCCTAACCCATGGAAACCCTATTGATAATGAATTATGTAATGAAGAAGATGCAAATGAATGAAATTATTTCGATGGCTAGAAATGGTTAATGTGAATATAGTTAACTAGTGGATCCCAAAATATTAATTACACACTTTTTATTTATTCATACATGTATGAACTAGCTGTCTAGAATGGATATTTTGTAGACACCATTGGCGGTGGCCTACTGAGACGTACTCACACCCCACTCGGGCCTCCCTTGTGTACCCAAGAAGATTTCATGATTCTAGATCAGGATAAGGGAAAATTCCCCATAATTGGGGGTTTAGTCTAGCTACAGATATACAGGGATGAAATTCTAGACTCAAATTCAAGACAATTTTTTGGGATTCTTTTATTTGACATTATTTTGGGTTTTATTCACATTGTAACCGTTTAAAATGAAATATCCTACTTATGGTTGGTTGTGGTCAATTCCCTATTTGGAGATGTTGATTATGCTTGTTCAGTGTTTATTTCATATTATTTCCAATATTTTTTTTGTTTTCTATCATGGATTACACTGGTAGAAATGGTATAGTTTTCCCATATGACTTATTTAGATCCTCACTGCTTGTCGACAACCATTGGAGTATGGGGAGTTATTCTTGAGGTCATGTGGTGACCCAGATCAGGGAACCAACTTAGTGAATCCCAATTTGGGGATGTTAAAAAGTGATATGAGAGTAGGTCTTTCCTATAAAATATTGTTTAGGAATGGTAGATAGTAAAATTGGTAAGTCTTGGGCCTTGGTAAAGAGCTTGTTCTTGGGAATACCTAACCCTTGTATGAGGGAAAACCCAAGTAACCCATGGTGGGAATTTTTTTCTTGTTAAACATTGTTACATGTTAAGATATTTCACTATTGGGTGATGTAGTTGTTTTCTGATTTTACAGTTTAATATATTTTTATCATGTCTGTAATGGAATGAGGTTGTGAATTCATGCATCAATTTTGGAATATAATTATATAAGTGACAAGAATCATGGTAGGAAAACATATATGATGGGTGTGTGTGGGATATAAAGGGTAGAATACATTTGACTTCTCATAAAATATGAATAAATTGGTGTCTAATAAAATATTATTAAAGTGGTTAAATAAAATGAATTGTTAAAAAATTTCATTTGATGAAATATGTAGATGAGTAAAATAGTTGGTTGTAAATATTGGTGAAGTGGGAATGTGCCTAAGAATAAATGGTTTAAATGGGTGTCTAATGGGAGAATTGTGACTAAATAACTTAGTTCACCTATGTGGACCACAAAAATGGAATGGATGGACATGGGTAATGTTTTATATGTAATGTTTTCCATTGGGATATAACACATAAGATGGGTTTTTTATGGACATTGGAAAGCCTTATTTTGTGTAAACTATGAAATCCTTAGGTTACGTGTTCTGAGATGTGTACTTAGCATTGTAGGAAAATTACACCATGACAACATGTGCCAGTTTAGCAATAAGAGGATGTCACTGATAATTATCCCCAATAAGTGGAGAGATAATACTTGGTGGATTAGGGTAACAGAGTAAAAGATAAATTACATGATAACATCACTCATTTCATGAAAATGATGGAAAAGGACTTTGGGTGGTGGTGTCGAGTATGTTTCAGATGACTTGGGAGTTTCGACTACAAAACCCTATATCATTTTCTGGAGTGGGTGAACCCAAGACTATTAAATTCTAGATGGATTCTATTTAGAAAATTCATGATCACTTAGAGACTCTTATAGATGATAGATTCACGTTGGTAGCTTACATGTTATTGGTCTTGGAAAAACGTTGGTGGGATGTTCTTGTTCAGACCCACCAAAATAAAAGTATGGTTTTGAAGGATTTTTAGGATAAGTTTATATAGAATTTATATCCTAAAATCTTGAGGTAGTAAACTCCTATGTTTTTTATAATGTTGAAACAAGGTTCTATGATGTTGATGGAATATTCAATTCACTTCAAAAACCTCTAATTTCTTGTTCTATCTTTGGTTGGGGGTGAGGTGGACATGGTGAGACATATCTAAGATGGGGTTAGGTATGAGATAAAGATTTAGATAAATATATTGCACTTAAATAGGGTCCCTAAAGTTGTGGATCAAGCCACTATATCATAAGGATACCTTAATGAGTTCTATGGTAGTAGACATGCAGTACTAGTAGGGTGAACTAGTGGTGTGACTTTTGATAGTGGAAATCACCACTTAAAGAGTTTTTACCAATGTGGGGGTAGATAAGGAATCTAGAAAAATTAGTTGGTCTCACATGTTAGTGATCTACTTTGCTAATATTAGTTTATAAGGATAGGAAACATGTGTAGTCATTTTTCTTGACCACCAGTTGAGTTTCGAGAATGCAGTGGCTTCGGCCATGTTTAGAGGTTCTATAAGAACACATTGTATTTTGGAAATTATGGAGGATAGGGAATAGTGAAGAGTACCGACATAGGTCATTTACCCTATATCAAGTAGGTAGTTGTAGAAACATTGGCCACACTGATATCAGTGGTGGATTTGTTACTGCGAGTCTAGATTATCCACACCAGCAAGGCAGTGTAGTTCTAGGTAGTCAGGCTAGAGACTATGACAGTGGGACATGCCACCTTCACACGGTTTAGTTTACACTAGAGGGTTGGTAAGTATGTACAATCTATTGTTTGAGGTATGACCCTTAATGCTTCCAAACTTTTTAGTATTTTATTTGACACAAGTTATAAAAATTCTTTTATCTATTATCAGTTTATTATTGGGTTCGTAATATACATGGAACATGTGTGTGGGGTTAGGTTGATTGACACACCTCTTGGGCTGTGAGTATAAAATTTCAGTCAATTTAAGGATTTTTCACTAGATATTGGGTGGTATCATTTTCAATTGGACTTTTTCATCCTCGATATTTCAGTTTAAGAATAATTATTGGGCATGAATTTGTTGGTGTACTAAGCCCACATTATTTGTTATCATCATCAGATAACATTCATGTCTCCCAATGGAGACACTTATGCCCTTCATGTTGAGTGAGACATTTGGGTTGGCAGTAAAGTTCAAGTTTTCCAATAATTATGAGAAATCACACCCCAAGTATCTCTTCTTTGGATTTATGATGGTGAAGTTGGGAAGCATGTCCTTCCAATGGTGGTGGATCAGTTATAGGAAGTGTTTACCATGGACATCTCAAGGATTCCCCATGGGAGAGCTGTTGATTTCACGATAGAGTTTCTACCGAGAGTAGAAAAATTTTATTTTCAACAATATAGGATGGAACCAACACAAATCCATTATCATAAGGTTCAATTTGGATAGTTTAAGAGGAAAGGGTTCATTTATCCAAGTATGTCGCATTGTGGATCTCAAGTCTTTTTTTCCAGAAGGCTGATGGGTTATTACAGTCGTGCATGGATTATTGAAAGATGAATCAGATAAATATTAAGAGTCGATAGGATCTTCCTGAAATCGATAATATTTTTGACAAGATGAGAGGTTCTTCAGTGTTTTCTATGATTGAATGGATAATGGGGTATCACCATCTTATAGTGAGGACCTCTGACGTACTGCGGACTACCTTCATGAGAAGGTACAGATTGTTTGAGTTTTTTGTGATTAAATTTGGGTTTTCCTTTTCACTACAAGTTTTTGTGGCTCTAATGAACAAACATTTTCATCCATATTTAGATCTTTTCATTGTTTTATTCATTGAAGATATCTTAGTGTTCTCTAGAACTCATGATGATGATGATGTCAAACATCTTGACATCATCATGAGTACACTTAGAGAGCACCTGATTTATACCAAGCTATCTAAATTTCAATTCTTGATTGATAGGGTGCATTTCATAGGAAACATTACCTATGAGGAAGGTGTATCAATGGACATGGAGAAAGTTCATGTTTTGGTGTCTAGGGAACATCCCAAAAATGTTATGGATGTCAAACGTTTTCTAGGATTTTCTAGTTATTACCAAAGGATTATCCTGGACTTATCCCATTTAGATAAAGTACATTTGGGTTTAACCAAGAAGCGTATTAATTTTTAGTGGTTTGTCGCATGTTATATTTCTTTTCAAGAGTTTATGAATCAATTAACCACTATAACAATTCTTCTTTTACCTGATCCGAGTTCAGGGTATACATTGTCTTGTGATGTTTATTATGTTCAGATGGGAATGGTTTTGATGCAGGGTTATCATGTTTTTGTGTATGGTTCATGGAATATAAGGCCTCAAGAATGAAATTATCCTACTTGTGATCTTGAATTGAACATAGTGGTTTATTCCTTAATGGGTTAGAGGAATTACTTGTTCGGGAAAGAGATTTATGGTGTTTATCAACCATAAAACCCTTAAGTATATCTTTTCTCTATATGATTTGTATATTTGGTAGTGAATATGGGTTGAATATATGCAGTATTTTGACATTGATATGGTTTATAACTCATGAAAAGGTAATAGTTTTATGGATTCTCTAAGATGAATGAATCTGAATCAGGAAATTCAAGAACCTAGATCCATGTGGAGAATGATGGCCTTGTTTACTGAAAAAATTATGGAGGTACATGATGGGCAGGGAAAGATGACCCTTTCTTCCTCAGCGAGTAAGTCCACACTTTTGAATTGGGTCAAGGATATTCCTCTTGAGGATCCAGATTGTTTGGCTATGAAGGAAAGTCTAAAAGGTGGGGAGTCACCCTCTAGTTGGGCTGCTAGGGATGAATGGATTGCTTATGTTCATGTTTGGGTAGTTGTACCAATGTGTGTGTGAGAATATTTTATTCTTGAGTTTCATTCAACAATATGGATAGTGCATCTTAGTTTGAATAAAATGAATCGTGATATTTGTAGATAGTACTAGTGGCTAAGAATGATGATAGAGGTTGCGGGTTTTGGGGCACGATGCCTCACCTATTAGAAGATGAAGGCTGAGAATCAACACTTAAGAAGGTTGTTACAACCATTTCCTATTTCATAATGGATTTGGAATGATGAAATTCTGAATTTTGTACTGGGAATTCAAAGGAATCATCGAATGAATAATGTTATTTGGATAGTTATGGATCAGTTGACAATGTTGGCTAATTTCAGGCCAATCCAAGAGACCATTAGTGTTGACCATTTGGGCAAGTTATATATTTGGGAGAAATTTCAGCTTCATTTCATACGAATGAATATAGTTTTGGATTATGATCCACATTTACATCGCATTTTTCAATGATATAACAAATGTCTCTTTCTACCCCGGTTTTTTTGAGTACGAAATTTCACTTGTAGGTAGATAGGCTGTCAAGGTGTATAATTCAGGTGTTGGAGGACATGTGTAGGGATTGTGTCCCATATTTTAGGGATTTTTGGGGAAAATACATGTTTCTTGTTGATTTTTACTACAAAAATAGTTTTCAAGATACAAATCATTTTTCATAGTTTGAGTCTCTCTATGTAAAGTCGTGTTGATCCACTCTATATTGGGCCAAAGCTAGAGAGTCTTAGTTTTTGGGACTGAGTCTTGTGTAGGAGACATCAAAAAAGGTCCAGTTAATTTTGAAACGAATGGAAATAACTAAGAGTAGGAATAAGTCATATGAAGATCAGAAAAATAGACCTCTTGAGTTTATGGTGGGAGATAGTGTGTCTCTTCGAGTGTTTCCTTGGTTTGGGAACCATCAAATTCAGAAATAGGGTAAGTTGGTATATAGGTACGTGGGATCATTTTATATTGTCGGGAAGATCAGACCAGTGGAATATCATTTGTCTCATCCTCAATGGTATTGTGTAGTTCATGATTTTTTCCACGTTTCACATCTTCAACTGTATCACCCTAATCATCTCATGTGATTAATATTGAGGAAGTAGAGCGTGAGGTTGATGCAATATTTGAGGACAAACTGGTTAATATAATAGATAGAAGTGAGATAGTGTTATGAGGATAGACATCGAACATGGTTTTAGTATTATGGAATCATGGAAATTTTTGGGAAAAAATTTAGGAAAGGGAGTTGGATGTTCAGGCATAGTGGCCCAAACTTTTTTCTTTAGAAGATTAAAGATTTTTTGAATCTCAGTTTCTGGAAAATCTGTTATAAGGTGGACAGGTTGTATGATCCCAAGCATCAGGGAGGTATGTACTTGTTTAAATTTTGGTTTAAATATATTTTTGGTTCAATGAGATGTCTCTTGGTTTTATGGGGTACTCAATGGTGTTACGGGGGTTAGGACATGAATTGATGGAAAACATGGCCAAACTGTGCAAGGTGCATGGTTTGTGCATGGTTAACTAAATGAGGTGACTATCCCAAACTAACCTTGAATAATTGGACTATAGTATAGATCATGTTTGTAACATGGTTGTAACATGGTTATTGAAACCATGTTGGGTTCCCCAAGTAATCATGTGACCCCACTCCCCTTAAACAGTGACTCACACACGGTTTTCTTGTGGTTTGGAAAACCATTCATGTAAAACATGTGGCACATTAAAATTTAAAAATTTACAAAATTTACATTATGGGATTTAAATTCATCCCCTAATTTGTAACCTTATTTCCTCCCATGAACCATAGTAATGAACAAGAACTCTCAAGGGATTCCAAGGATCGATCTCTCTCATTTCTAGGCTGTTAAGAGCACTCTCAGTTGCGGATTGAAGCACCAGGTGAGTCTAATATTTTACTTTCATATCATTTCTAGATTTGGGATTGTATATTGGATGATCCTATTCCAAATCTTGACACCATTTTTAATCCATTGGAATCTTGGTTAGTGATTCAATGGGTTCTTGAATTTAGTTTCTAGGTTTCAATTAGGGGTTTTCCATCAACAAATTCAAGGTAGGTGATCTATAAGTTATATCCCATAGTTTTTATATAGATTTATTAATAGAAGGTTTTGTTCTTGTTCTTCCCATGTTGTGTTATTGGTTCATTTTTTTCGAGATTTGATATAATGGTTGTCCAAATGACCAATTGAACCCCTCATTATTTTCGTAGGATACATGGAGGATGACTTGACCGATTTAAGGCCACCCATGGTGTGCATCTACCGACCCTAACACAGTTAACATAAATATTAAGTTCAAAACTCACTTTTAATTAAAAATCACCCATGATGAGTACATTGTGTGGTTAAATTTTTTATTAATAATTGTAATAGGATTTTTGTGTCTTGAGGTGGTTAATGGATAAAGTATTTTTTGGTTTGACATGAAAATTGGTTAAATGGAATTTAACGTGAATGTGCTATATGGTTTTGGATTTATATTTGGAATGCATAAGGGGATTAATAGCGGGGAAATAATGAATGTTTTAAGTGAGTAAAACCATATAAAATAGTTGAATATGTTAAATGGGTCAATGTACTGTAATTGGTGAATTTATTAATGAGTTTTGGAATAATAAATGAGAATTGGTCTAAATGGAAATAATATGTAAATGGAAAGTGTAAATGGGTTTTGACATAATATTTATTCCCATGTTTATTATTGTTGGTTATTATTATTATTTTTATTGGATGTGATATGTAATGTTTGGTGACTATATATATATAATATAGTTAACATGGCTTGGTAGTGGGATAAAAGACTAAGGCTCCAACGATGGGTTTGGTTGGACTCTTTCTCTAACCTCACCTAGGGATGCATGGGCTGGGGATTTGTACTAACACTCTATGCCCCCAATGGTTTCATTCCATGAAAATGCATGGATTGTGGCACCATGGTATGTATGATTCATTGATTATGATATGTTTATCCCATGTGAGATAGGGATCTTAACAATTTCTTATTAATAGTGATGTAAATTCCTAACCCAGGGAAAACCAATTGATAATTAATTAAGTAATTAAGAAGATGAAAATGACAGTAATTAGTACTAAGGATATAAATGGTTAAATTAAATACTTTTAAGTTGTGTAACAAGAACTGTTCTTAAAATATTTATCATTTCATAATACATGAATGAACTATTTTTTTAGAATATATATTTTCTAGAAACCATTGGGGGTGGCTTATTGTGTTGTGCTCACACCCTACTTGGGCCGCCCTCGGTTACCTAAGAAGATTTCATGATTTCATGTCAGAATAAGGGAAAACGCCCCATGTATGGGTGTTGAGTCTGGCATGGGCTGTTCATTGATGAGGTTCCAGACATGGAGTGTGGTACATTTTGGGGATTCTACTTTTTTTCTTCATTTTGAGATTTTTTTCACTTTTTTGCATTATTTATCATGACATAGCATACTTATGGTTGGTTATGGTTTGTGCCTAGTTAGGAGATGTTGATTACCGTTATTCTATGGATATTTCATGTTATTTGAACTATTTATTTTGATGTATAGTATGTCTTACTCTATTTAAAGGGTTATAGTCTACCCACATGACTTATTCATACCCTCACTCCTAGTCAGCAACCTCTGGTATACTCAGAGGCATGCTTATGTTTATGTGGTTACCCGACTCGTGGAACCTGTTTAATGGGTCCCGTGTCGGGGAAATTATAGGAATCATAGGGGTAGTATGTGGGACATAGGAAAACATAGTCCAAAATACAGAAATGAAGATAAAATGAATAAAATGAATAAGATAAATAAGATACCTTAATATAGAGGAGAATGATTAGATACCTTACTAAATTTTTGCATGGAAATAGGTGTACATAAAGGTTAATGGGAGAGATTCCTGAGTCTGGAAGGGGTATTTAATCATTAATAAATGAAATTTATAGTATGTAGGTTTTAGGAAAATATATACAATAAACTAAAACAATAAACTAATAAGCATAACATAAAATATGTTCTAGAATAGAAATGAGAATATATAATTATCTTAATAAATTTTGGCATGGTAACAGGTGTACATAAAGAATAATGGGAGAGATTAATCAGAGTGAAAGGGGTATCTGATAATTTATAAATAAAATGAAAAATAATGGTGTTATAGAAAAAACATACCCAAACAACCACTAATGGAAACTATTAAGAATAAAATAAAAGATTCACTTGAATGGAAATGAGAAAATAGAATGTTGATACATTGATAACATGGTTCAAAATGCATGGGTAGTGCTTCTTGAGATCTTGAGGGAACCATCTAAGGACTTTAGAGTGGTAAGGTAAGTGTAAAGAAATGCTATAAGTGTTTCTAGTGAAGTGAAATGGGTACATGGGTGGGTTTATATTGGAAAAGAGATGAGAATTTTGTATTATTTCAAGAACATAGGTTTTGGACTCTATATAATAGAATAACCAAAATCACAAACCTTCCAAATATTTGTCCAATTATTTTTACAAATTGGGGTGTTTTTAATTATTTTATTTAGAAAATGGATGAAAATTTTAAAACATTACCCTTACGGATGTGTAAGTGAGTCATACTCTTGATGAAATAATTTTAAAACATTAAAATATATTATAGGTTTTAGTGGAATCATAGAAGATTTATAGAATTAATAAAAAATTAAAATCACATTATTTTAATTGGGAAACATAAATTTGGTCATGGATACACATTATATTATTTTTTACCCCATTTTTTACCAATATTATTTTATAATACACACTATATAATTAAACTGTGTTTAATTTTTACCCAAAAATTCGTTTGTCACATAAAAAAATGAAAATTTCACCATCATAAAATTTAGACATTATTATTCCAGAAATAATTTGTATTTAATCAATATAATTTTAAAAATATATGAAATTTTAATTTTTAAATAAGAATCTACATTTATTTAGAATTTCTATTTTTTACAATAACATTTTTTGAACCCTTATAAAAATAGCATTTGACTTCATACAAATTATCGAGTTATTTATTTTTAATTAAAATTATTAAAAAAATATTATTAAAATATAATTTATTTCAATAATACATTAATTCATCAAAATTAACATTCTAATTGAAACAAACATTTTATTAAAAATACATGTTGCGTTTTATCTAATTTTTATCAAAATGAATATTTAATCCACTATAGAGTAACTAAAAAAATATATTCATTTTATAATGAAATGAAAATATAAATATTCAAAACTTTAGGGTTACATTTTTTCTAATCCTTGATAAAAAAAATGTATTATTGTTTTACAATAATAATGATAAAAAAATATTTACTATGGTTATTATTCTTAATGTCCAAAAATTATTATGAATAGGTAACCTATTATTAATTATGATTGTTAAGAATATAGAATCCATTTAATCAAATTAAATTCACATATGTGGATGAAATTACTTTAAATAAACCTGGAAGAAAGATTGATAGTGGTTTTCTGAAAAATTAATTTTTTAAGGAAAAAATGATTTTACCTTAATGTTATAACTGGTAATATTTAATATATGAATTTAAATTATTATATATAGATATATAATATTAAAATATATTTTAAATCATTTTTCATTATGTATTATTTTGATAAATTAATATGATGATGCATTATGCATTTTAAAACATTTTCTAGAAAAATGCGTTTTTTATCCTAAAAATAATGTTACAATAAAATATAGTATATAGATTATTTAAATTTAATTATATATTAATAAATAATAACTATTTTAACCTTAAATAAAATTAAAATAATAATAATTGGAATGTTATATATAATTATTATATTAAAATAAATGGTAATTCTACTTAAAAACAATATTTTTAATTATTCACCAAAAATTATATATTTCAAAAAAATTATAAAATTTTCCCCATAAGTTAATATTGATAGTAAGATATAAAAAATGTATTTAATACTATCAAATATATTTTATAAATCTTCAACAAAATAATAATAACATTTTTTTGATAAAAAATAGATGAAAATGATTTTAGAATTAAAATCATTTTGAAGAAAAAAAAGTATTTTCCTAAAATTTTCTGACTATTTATGGATCCATTATCAATATATTTAGTATATATATATATATATTTCATAAATTATTTAATCTTAAAAATATCTAAAAATTTAATGGAAAAGTAAAAAAGGTCATATTTAAATAATCATTTCCTAGTTTTGGTGTTGCGTATCACATAGGATATCGAACACTGTTTTCTCTTTTAAAAACATGGGGTGATATGAAGACTATAACATATAAATTTTATTGAACTAATACAAATTAATATATATAAAAATATTCATTAAATATATCCTTATTACCTTCCTTGTAGAGCATTAGTCTAAAACGAATCACATTGCCTCGTGAGGTGGTAGTCTCTTATAAACATGAGTAAGCATTATTGTATTTTAAATGAAATTAAAATTAAGAAGGTATTGGTGAAATAGTAATTCTATAAGTATAATTATATCATAAATATTTTATATTAATAGTAAATACATATTTATATAAACCTATGAGTGTTTTTTATGGAGAAATGTTTACATCGGTTCGCAAGGCAGAAGTCCATCATACAAATAATATGTTATTTAATTTCCCATTTTATGGTAGTGGATATGGATATAGGTTATGGAATAAACATAATAACATATCAAGATATGATCGATACTCTTTTTATTATATATTCATGATTAAATAGTATTTTATGCAGGTCGAAGAAGAAAAAAATGAAAACACTTATTTAAGAAAGTTATCTTTTTCATTAGGGAAATTATTTACGATTTCACCAAAAGACGTACTATGTTATATTTATGATCAAAAAAGGGTTTGATAATGTTTTAATGGGATTAATATAATTATTTCACCTTTTATTTATCAAAATAAGGGTTTTAATAAAATTTCTTTTTTTCTTTCAAATGGTTCTTATTTAATTTCTAATTAATTTATAACCATTGAATTTATTCTATACATGTGTAAACTATAAAATTTTCATAATTTAGATTTTCCTATTCCTTCTCACAAACATAAAATCAATTTTATAATGGTCATGTTTATGTAATATTCTATTAATAGAGTATCATGTTTTGTTTAAACATGGTGGGTGGTGCATGAAATCTATCCAAGAGATTAAATTTATTTAAAAGGAAGTAAATAATAATGTCGTGGGTTGTTACATTGTTACCTCTTATAAAAAATTCATCCAAAACATTTCATGGATATTACCAGATAAATTAATTATGGTAGATCTTCTTATTTACATTCTCTTGTTCCCACATTTCGTCCTCCATTTTTTTATTTCTCCAATGTACATTAACAAAAAAGTAATCTGATTCCTCAAAACTTTCTCTCTAGAATCGAGAATATATATTGGGTATTCAAAGTAAGATTGATTAATTTCCATTAATATTTCATCAGAGGTCAGAAAATGTGTTTTCCATAGCATATAATTCCTTAACAATGATACATGGAACATATCATGTACTTTTTAGATACTTTGGAGAATTTTCAACTGAAAAGAAAAAAATATAATCCTTGTAATGAACTCAAAGAGTTTGATGTACCTGGGACTCAGTTTCCACTTATTAGCGTATATTATTACACCCTTCCGAATATATAATTTCATTACAACATGATATCCCTCTCTTAGTTATAAACCCTTCATTCTATTTTCATCATTACCATTTTTTCTACACCATTCTGCTTTTATATGATCTGGAGTAGTCTATATGTTTTTGTTGTATCATCAAGAAGTTTTATACCTACATGTTTTGATTCACCAACATCATCCCAAAAGGTCATACTATGAATTATCTTGTGATATATTAATTTTTATGATTCTATTTGAATACTTTAATGGAAACTATTTTTATAGGAAATACATGACAAAGTTAAATAACGATACCACATACAATGAAATTAAAGTGAGAATGACCTCAGCATGTGTTCAATTTTTGGAATAGTACTTTCAGACAATCTATCTATTTGAGGATATTAAAAAGTGATAAAATGAAGCTAAATATCAAGATATTTCTAAAGAATCTTCCAAAATTTTGATTAAAAACAGGGATCATGACCCAACTTAATTGAATAATGTGAACCATGAAGTCTTAAAACTTCTTTAATATAGATTCTTGGAATGTTCTCAAGAGGTAAATCGTATTTTATTGTAAGTAAAAGTAAATATTTGGTTAGGGATTCATGATAACCTATACTACAATATTCATCCTAATATTTTTTTGTACTCTTATAAAATATTACATAGTATTATCACAAAATTTCCATAAAGTAATAAGAAGAGGCTGCATGAATCCTATAGGATTATTTATCACATCATTCACTTGTTGATAACCAAACATGTAGATGAAAAATCAGAAATTTCTCACTTCATATTATCCCCCCAAAATGTTCCCTAAAATCCTTATATATAATTCTAAAACAATGTATTATAGAGAATTTTGAGTTATTCGTGCAATCCAACAATTACCTTTTTATCCTATATATAGATGGAACATATAATATCATTCCAAATGTCATAAAACCATCTTCACATATGGAGTTTTTAAATTTCAATTCATTTTTAGATTTAATTTTCTTCTGAAATTTCTCATCATCCAATTAATAATTTTTTTTTGTTTTTAAATAAATATGGTTTCATGATAATATGAAAAAGATTGATTTCTATCCTCAATAATTCCCACATTCATATTTACTAAATCTTTTAACATTGAATCCCTTTTAATCATTATTTGTGTCAAAACTCCATAATCTTTCCTACTCAATTCATAAAATAACTTATTTTCTTTCCTTTGGTGGTTTTGTATCAACTAATCATTATCATTGAGTGGCTCAAGCCATTTCTTTCATCTCATATTGAGTTATTTATATTAAGAGATGTATTTTATGATTTTATTATCCATGTATATCTCACATATTTCACCACAGAGATAATGTGAAGATATCTTAAAAAAATGACTATAATAGACAACTAAATATTTTTTGTTTCATATTTATATTATTGAGTGTAAAATTTCCTAAATACATATGCAATAACTTTGTCATTTGTCCCTATCACACAACCAAGTCCCTTCATCGATGCATCACTATATATCACAATACCATCATTTATAGATGGTAGAGTCAAAATTGTGTAATTGACCAATATTTTCTTCATTTCATCAAAATATTCTTCCCATACCATTATCCAAACAAACCTAACCCCTTTATATATAATATTAGTGAATGGGTTAGCCAATCCAGAAATATTTTGAACAAATCACCATGAAACTGGATACCATAGATATGTCCATTGGTTTGGGTCATTCAATGAGTACATTTGTAATAAAAGATTCAAATGACATTACATCCTTGGAGAAATTTTTTCCAATAAAGTAATCTTTTTGAATTCAAAATTCACACTTACTAAATATTCCATGATACTCTTTCTTTATAAGTGTTTTAATAATGACCCAAAAGTGATTCTTATGGCCCTTATAACATTTTTAATACACCATAATTTTCACAATTAATACCACAAATATCATAAAAATATTCCTTGAATACTCTATTCATTAGATCCATAAAAATAGATGGTGTATTGTTCAATAAAAATAGAATTACTGTAAACTTGTAACATCCATTCTATGTTGGAAAAGTTATCTTCAAGATGTCTCCTTCTTTATTGGAAATTATTGATACTCAAAATGAATTCAAATATTTGAAAAATATTGTTCTATATGAATTTGATCAATTATGTCCTAAATTTTAGATAGAGTAAACTTGTTCATTATCATAATTTCATTGATTTACCTATAATAAATGCATAACCTCATCGATCCATATATCTACATAATAAAGAGATCATGGGATCCCTATGATTAATCACTATAGTGAATAAATCACTTATCACACAACTCATCTAGTTGATTCTTCCACTATAATAATTACATAGTGGCCATTCTATTGGTATTATATGATATATGTATTGTATCAGGGGTTAAATCGATGAAAAAATAGACTTCACGCTCTAGTGGGTTCCCAAGTAATTCCTCAGGAATTACATCAATGTATTCATGTACAATAGGTAAATTATAAATATGATGATTAAATTATCCATCCCTTTATTTTTTTCTCTTCTTCCAAAACATCCTCTTTCAATAGAGTTAAGAATGGAAGATCTATACATTTCTTAGGTGATTATAACTATGCTCTAAATACAATAAAATAAACATCTTCATCATGGATAAAAATTTCCTTCTTCTTATAATTAATTTATTCATCATATTTTTAATAGATCTGTATACCATGTGTTATATAAAATTAAACAATTTGTTTAATAATAAATTTAGTAAATAATCTTTTTTAAAATGGGTAATTCATGACACATCCATGTTCTAGTGAAAATTCCACTTGGTGTTTTGAATGACTATTCCATTATTAAAGATCTAGGTAAATATCAAATTTTCATGGAAAACATGGAAGATATAAAGGTTTTATTTGTTCATGAATCAAATAAATAATTAGCTAAATTTGAATCTATGATTAAAGTACACATTATTAGGTACAATCACCTTCGCTGTAGTGACTAAATAATCATGGAATTATCTTCTTGGCCCCTAAATTGTTAGATTCCCTTGATGACTGGGGAATTATTTTTCATAGTTCCCCATACCCTACAAGTGAACCACTGTATAATTTGTTTTATTTCTTCCACTTCCATTATTTATCCAAATGAATCTTATATATACACTTATAAAAAACTCCCAATGTAACACCCCGAGATTTTATGAAAAATATTATTTTTAATTTCATTAATGTCTTGTGTTGTACGCTTCACAAAAAGGAGCTTTCACAACACGCATCCTTGACTTGCCTTGCATTACACACAATCACGACCTTCCTCGATAGCGTGTGTAGTACGCAGTACTGAGTTTCACTAAACAACGATATGCTATTTTTAAAACTATCCGTTATGAATAGTAATAACCACTTTTTGAAATTTTGTAAATTTTATTCTTCAAAATGGACTTCATTTTTGGATTTTCAATATCGAAATTATATTAGGGTAAAATTTTGGTACTTTTCGGATAACTTTCATATTCTGAGGAATAGTGAAAAATTACTAAATTTTAATTAAAAACAAATTTTTTAATCAAAATAATTAATAGTGATAAATTATTAATTTGAGTGGTTTTAAAGTATATTTAGAATATATTATTACAATTTAATACAATGTTGTTCATTGGATGTAATTTCAAATTTAAACCAGACATAAACAAGTGTCAATCTTTTGATAGTTATTATCTCTTAAAAACACGCTATTTGTTTTGAAGATGGGAATTAATTTTTAAATTAGTTAATGTAACTGATATGTTTTGAATTTGGTAAAATAAAAAACATTTTTTAATTCATAATATCAAATATAGCTTAGGCCTAATTTTTGGTATATTTCTGGACACTTTCGTTTTTGATGAATAGTGAAACCACTAAGTGGTAGTTAAAAAAGTGAATTTTTTCATAAAACTTAATTTTACCGCTTCTATGAGTAGAGTTTAAAAAATCAGAGAGACACGGTTGATGTTATTAAGTAAAATTTTGTTCAATGAGATGAAAATAATCTTTGGTGAATAGTAACTTTTTACTTTTTTTAACTACGGTTAAAAGTAAATAGGGTAATTGAGGTTAAAAATGATATTATTATTACCCTAACACATGTACTAATTCTATTGGATAAGTTTAATTCGACCAAAAACAACCGTAGAATAAAATATGACCACTTAGGCCCACATGGATTAGATTAGGACATTTATTATTAATTAATTTAATGAAGAGTTAAAATAGTTAAAATCAAATTTTAATAAGTAAATAATTTTTAATATAGGGTAATAAAAGAGATAAATTCGACTATAAATATTAATTATAAATCTAAAAAGATTTCCTACATAATAGTATTTTATTTGTAATTTTTAGACATTAAATAATTTAATTTATTTATGACACAAAGATGATGTAGTAATTATCTTATTAATGAAATATTGACATAATTGATGTTATAAATACCCAAATAAATGTAATTTGAGACATTTTATTAATTCCACTAATTTTATAGGTTAATATGACATGTTAGTATTGATTTAATTAACTTTTTTCGAACTAATAATTCTGTTATGAGTTTCACAAAAATCAATTACTAAATATTGTCAAAATTGACATAAAATAGTTTTTAAAACAAATATTATATTATTAATTGTTATTTTATTCCTAAAAATCTATGGTTTGGACAAATGACATAGATAAGGTTATATATATTAATAATAAACAACTTGGGATTCGTTTTGCTTGTTATAGTATGTTTATTATCCTTATAGTGTAAGAACACAAGAAGACACGATAAAAGTAAAATTATTTACCTTAATGTTAAATCTAAATGATAAGGTTAAAATAGGAAGATAAACTTGTCTACATTCTATTGGATGAGAGGATTTCGACCCATCCCCACCTTAGCTTCGAAATAAATCAATTTGGAGCTATTTAAAACCGAATTTGGCTTTATAATAAAATAATATTTTTGGTTATTCCAAAGGTGCCCCTCTCCTCCCTTATAAAAGGGCACCTCCTCCCTCTCTTCCTCACACCACTTTGAGCCTTAACACTCGGCCAACCTCTGCCAATTTCTTCTCTCCACATTCCTAGGGACATCCTAGAGGTCCTGGTCTTCTTCAAAGACAAATTTTAGTTCCCTAAAAGGAGGTCTCAAAGAAACGCTTCAAAGAAGAGGTAATGTCCATTACCGATTCTTTTATCTTTATTTCTTCTTCCACTTCTTATTATTTAGTTGTTTCATCATGAAGTAATAAAATCAGTATCACTCATATACTGATATATTATTATAAGTATGAAACAACCCTATTTCACCATCTACCCATCTTACGGAAAATGAAATCACCGCGCGTGCGTACATACGGAATACCGTCTCCACACCGTGGTGTAATCTATTTTCCACCACCACCTTACTTGGATGGGTATAATGGTGTAAATAATAACTATATATGATTATTATAATGTGATATTGATTCTGTAATAGTATACATACACTCCACTAAAATTTCACGATCATGGGAACGATATCATCGCTCGTGCGTACGTACAGAATACCGTCTCCACGACGCGATGAGATTCATTCTCAATGATTAACCATTCAAAAATGATTATAAAGTATATATAATAATTAATCATGAAATATATGACATAATAATGATACTGGATTTATGTATATATATTTATGTCATCCAATTAATTCCATTCAATTCAATGAGGAAACGAAAACAACATTCATGCGTACGTACGGCCTACCGTCTCCATGAACGGTGTATTTATTTCCACTTATCGATCTATTATATATATGTATATTCTGAATATATATTATATATAAATCATGTTTTACATTCTGGATATATTTAATCATGATCTAAGTAATCATATGAATAATTACAAGTCAAAACACGGATGACAAATGAAACGATTTTACCCAAAACGCTATTTAACATGGAATTTACAAAAGAACGGGTAATATAAAGTCATAAGTGAACCATATATGATATAATAACAATTAATATGATTCTTTAATAAGTAAATAACATTATTTAAATCATTATCAAGGAGGTTCAGACACTTACGAAGCAAATCGGACCAAGGGTAAGGGATAATTTCGCAAATCTTATTGTTATCCGAGATTGCTTATTCGTAAGTATTTATTGGGGTTATTTCTATCATCCCTGTCCATGTTTTATAAAAGTGTTTCCATCCTTTTTACCCAATTTTTACTTTTACAACATGGTATGTAAGGAATCTTTCTTTTGTTTACGTTATGAGGTACTTTTTGACTTTTCTGACAAAAGTACGAGGAGAATGTTTTTTAACATATATGGCATGAAAGGATTTTTACGGTTTTATAAAGCCTTATTTACATGAAGCTTCCTCCAAAAGACTTCATGAATATTTTCAACAAAGTATCTCTCTTTTAAAATTGCATGATGTTTTGTGAAAATAAATTGATTTTGAAGAAGAAAGGATATTTTCCTCAAGAAATCATTTCAAGTGTTTTATCAAAATCATTTTCCATCTAAGATGAAATTATTTCATATGTGAATGTTTCAACTGTAATGTCTCTATGATTTAAATGGTTTCACTTTTCTTATTTTGAAATGATATCCATGTCTTTTATATGGATTATGTGATGATGGGATGATGTTTATGAAACCCATTTTATTCATTGGGTTATTATGAATGATGTATGTTTATTTTGTGGCACAATTAAGAATGATTTCATTATGAGATGGGTGTGACCTATATCTCCCTCCAATGCATTGGGTAAAGATTTATATCTCATGAGATAGACATGGCTGTAACGGTAAGTTAATCCGGTTCAGTATTACAGGACTGAAACGAGGAGTGAACTCGATTCAGAAAGGGACTTTGTCCACTAAGATAGTCTTGGCAGCAATGCCTTGGCTACTATGAAAATCATTACATGTGCTTAATGGATTCCACAATTGCATGTTTTACTCCCATGCTATTTTATCATGATCTATGTTCCATTATTATCTATGCCTTATGTAATTCCATGTTTTATGTCGTTGCTCAAGATTTTTAATGTTCATGTTTTTTTAAGTTCAAATGTATATGGTATGTTTTATTTTATCCATGCTTACCCTTAATGAGCACTTGAGCTCACCATTTTTTTGTTTTCTTTTCCCCAAGATTAAAATAAAGATTTTAGGTAAGGAAACAAAAATGGGAAGATCTTTATCAGAGATTTTGAAGATCTTTCACCACGATTAGAAGATTACCTTCCAAGTTTCGAAAGACACTAAACTATTGCGGTCCTTGTGTGTCTGTTTTTGTTATGTACTAAGTATTCCGCAAAAGTAATGTAATGTCTATGTAAGTCAAGCTTCGGGTCTCTACAGTTGGTATCAGAGGAAAGGTTTAGTCAACCTTTGGAATCAAGGATGCGAAAACGTTTGTGAGATCCCTATAGATATTTTTATTGTATGTCTATGGATGTCCCTAAGGATATGTATAAATATTGGATATAGTCCTAGAACTACGGTAACGATCTTAGAATTTAACCTAAGATGTTAGATATTCAGGGTGCTTCCCCTTTACTATGTTATTTTCCATAGCATGATTTTTTCCTCTCACACTATTCTTTTTGGGTTTTAGAAAATTGCTGGAAACAGGAAGATTCATGATAACGGAGGATATGATGGACAATGGAATGATATTCTTCATGAGAAACCAAATGAAACCGGATTTGGAAGTCCAAACATCGTTATTATGCCTAATCAGCAATCTCATAATATGATCAATAATCTCAACTTTGGTATGTTTCCCGACTCAGATAATAAGAGAAAGATGGAGTTTCATGATGATCATAGAGGAAAGAAAGTTCAATTTCCCCTATGTAAATCACGTGGGAAGAGGCATAAAGGAGAATGTTTCAAGGGAACTGGAAGATTCTTTGGGTGTGGAAAAGAAGGAAACAAAGCCATTAAGTGCAAAGGAAAAGGTTCATTTAACACCATGGATAAGGATAATGGTATTTCTACGACATAAACAATGGTTAAATGTTTTAAATGTGGAATGTATGGGCATTATGCAATCCAATGCCCTAAGAAAAAGTCTCATGAAGAGTATCAGTACGGTCGTATGGGTAGTATTTATGTTGATGATGATAAAGAGACTACAAATGATATGTAAGATGAAAGAATTGTTGAAGTTTAGTCAATGGTTTAAGAAGGTAGTGGAATGATTACATGTTTATCAAGTGTAATGTTGTATAAGTAATCTCATGGTACTATGGAATAAAGAGACATCTAAGGATTGTTACACTGTTGTCTTTCCTTAAGTTTTGAAAGTGTATGATTAATGGTACCAGTAACCATGAAAGGTTATTCAGATATTTTTGGAAAGTAGATGATATGCACATAATGAAGGAATAAGAAGATAATGAGATGTTTGATTGTATTAATGAGATCATGATTGATATAAGGACTAAGTGATATCATAATTTGAGTATATAGAATTTTGAGGATTTTGGTATGTGGATAGTGTTAACTTTTAACTGCATTCATATTTTCACTAAGGTTCAATGGGTATTCATTTTTCAAGAGAATACATGATTAAGGCCTTCGAATGTTTGGAATGTGAAAAACAAGACATATCTTATGATATATGGGGATCAACGATGGTATTAAATCTCTAGTAATCATTTTTACTATATTTTGAGAGTGGACTGCAATATTATGGATAAGCCTAAAGATTGGAATTGATTATGTTGTACATAAGTTAGTATTGTTTAAGGATAGAAGTTTTTTGATATTATTTATGGGATGTTATAGTAATGTAGTTTTAGAAAAAGGACAACCTGTAGGATGGGTGACAGCCCATCGCGTCGGACAAGGTTGTGGGAATCGAACCCACAACCGAAGTGCGACTGGCCTTTATCGCCTACCACTAGCCTACAGGAAGTCCCTGTTTATTAGAAACTAGTTTTATTATATTAAGCAGTATGATATATGAAGTATAAGTCAATTTTAGGAACCAGATATGATTAATCTCACTATAGATGGACTTATGTATTTTTTGAAAACTTTTCTAACCTTTTGTTTGAGACAGATGGAATGACCCATCATTCTATCACATGATCTGCTAACACATCACGAATGAAAAATTCAACTTCATTTCTTTAAGAGATGAAGCGGAAATTGTCCAAAGAACGACCAACAGTGAGACTATACCGAAATCACGAAAGTATTTCTTCTCATTCCAATTTCATCAACTTTAGGGAAACGATCTTGAAAACCAAAAATTTTGTCCTAGTGCTCTTATATCTGATGAATCAAATGGTACCTTAGATCATCACAAATTTATGGCTTTTTGATTGATGGATTTTCCATAGCCATGTTCTCTACCACTCTCCATCAGAACATGATGGTTAGATTTCTCTTCCATATCCATATTTTCACCTATGTGGAAACCCAGTGATTAGTTTATTTGGGTAACCATTACGTTTCATACTTTTGTTTTTAAAGATTGGTTTTGGTATTCCTTTTTACGATGTGGGTTTCTATCAAAGAAACTTTCGAATAGTAAACCATTTATAACCCCAATGAATTTCTAGGGCGAAATTAATTTTAAGGTGGGGTAGAATGTAACACCCCGAGATTTTATGAAAAATATTGTCTTTAATTTCATTAATGTCTTGTGTTATACGCTACACCAAAAGGATCTTGCAGAACACGCATCCTTGACTTGCCTTACATTACACACAATTGCGACCTTCCTCGATAGCGTGTGTAGTATGCAATATCGAGTTTCACTATACAACGATATGCTATTATTAAAACTAGCCGTTATGAATAGTAATAACCACTTTTTGAAATTTTGTAAATTTTACTTTTCAAAATGGACTTCATTTTTTGATTTGGAATATTGAACTTAGCTTAGGGTGAAATTTTGGTACTCTTCGGATAACTTTCATATTCTGATGAATAGTGAAAAATTACTAAATTTTAATTAAAAACAAATTTTTTAATCGAAATAATTAATAGTGATAAATTATTAATTTGAGTTGTTTTAAATTATATTTAGAATATATTTTTACAATTTAATACAATGTTGTTCATTGGATGTAATTTCACATTTAAACCAGACATAAACAACTGTCAATCTTTTGATAGTTATTATCTCTTAAAAACACGCTATTTGTTTTGACGACGAGAATTAATTTTTAAATTAGTCAATGTAACTGATATGTTTTGAATTTGGTAAAATAAACAACCTTTTTGAAATCATAATATCAAATATAGCTTAGGCCTAATTTTTGGTATTTTTCTGGAAACATTCATTTTTTGATGAATAGTGAAACCACTAAGTGGTAGTTAAAAAAGTGAATTTTTTCATAAAACATAATTTTACCGCTTCTGTGAGTGGAATTTCAAAAATCCGAGAGACACGGTTGATGTCAGTAAGTAAAATGTGGTTCAATGAGATGAAAATAATTTTTGGTGAATAGTAACTTTTTTACTTTTTTTACCACGGTTAAAAGTAAATAGGATAATTAAGGGTAAAAATGATATTATTATTACCCTAACACATGTACTAATTCTATTGGATAAGTGTAATTCGACCAAAAACAACCTTAGGAATGAAATATGACCACTTAGCCACACATGGATTAGATTAGGACATTTATTATTAATTTATTTAAAGAAGGGTTAAAATAGTTAAAATCACAGTTTAATAAGTAAATCATTTTTAATATAGGTTTATACATAAGATAAATTCTACTATAAATATTAATTAGAAAGCTAAATATATTTCTTACATAATAGTATTTTATTTTTAATTTTTAGACAATAAATAATTTAATTTATTTATGACACAAAGATGATGTAGTAATTATCTTATTAATGAAATATTGACATAATTGATGTTATAAATACCCAAATAAATGTAATTTGAGACTTTTTATGAATTACACTAATTTTATAGGTTAATATGACATGTTATTATTGATTTAATTAACTTTTTTTGAACTAACCATTCTGTTATGAGTTTCACAAAAATCAATTAATAAATAGTGTCAAAATTGACATAAAATAGTTTTTAAAACAAATAGTATATTTTTAAGTATTTTTTTAATCCTAAAAATCTAAGGATCAGACAAATGACATAGATAAGGTTATATATATTAATAATAAACAACTTTGGATTCGTTTGGCTTGTTATAGTAGGTTTATTAACCTAATAGTGTAAGAACACAAGAAGACACTGTAAAAGTAAAATTATTTAACTTAATGATAAATCTAAATGATAAGGTTTAAATAGGAACATAAACTTGTATAAACTCTATTGGATGAGCGTATTTCGACCAATACCCACCTTATCTTCTAAATAAATCAATTTGGAGATATTTAAAACCGAATTTGGCTTTATAATAAAATAATATTTTTAGTTATTCAAAAGGTGCCTCTCTCCTCCCTTATAAAAGCGCACCTCCTCCCTCTCTTCCTCACACCACTTTGAGACTTCAAGTTCGGCCAAAATCTGCCAATTTCTTCACTCCCCTTCCCTAGAGACATCCTAGAGGTCCTGGTCTTTTTCAAAGACCAATTTTAGTGCCCTCAAAGGAGGTCTCAAAGAAACGCTTCAAAGAAGAGGTAATGTCCGTTACCGATTCTTTCATCATTAATTCTTCTTCCACTTCTTATTATTTAGTTGTTTCATCATGAATTAATAACATCAGTATCACTCATATACTGATATTTTATTATATGTATGAAACAACCCTATTTCACCATCTATCCATCCTACAGAAAATGAAATCACCGTGCATGCGTACGTACGGAATACCGTCACCACGCCGTGGTGTAATCTATTTTACACCACCACCATACTTGGATGGGTATAATGGTGTAAATAATAACTATATATGATTATTATAAAGTGATATTTATTCTGTAATACTATACATACACTCCAATAAAATTTCACGATCATGGGAACGATATCATCGCTCGTGCGGACGTACGGAATACCGTCTCCACGACGCGATGAGATTCATTCTCAATGATTAACCATTAATAAATGATTATAAAGTATATATAATAAGTAATCATGAAATATATGAAATAATAATGATACTGGATTTATGTATATATATGTATGTCATCCAATTAATTCCATTCAATTCAATGAGGAAACGAAAACAACGTTCATGCGTACGTACGGCCTACCGTCTCCATGAATAGTGTATTTATTTCCATTTATAGATCTATTATATATATGTATATTCTGAATATATATTTTATATAAGTCATGTTTTACATTATGGATATAAGTAATCATGATCTATGTAATCATATGAATAAATACAAGTCAAAACACGGACGACAAATGAAACGATTTTACCCAAAACTCTCTTTAACATGGAATTTACAAAAGAATGGGTAATATAAAGTCATAAGTGAACCATATATGATATAATAACAATTAATATGATTCTGTAATAAGTAAATAACATTATTTAAATCATTATACAGGAGGTTCGGACACTTACGAAGAAAATCAGACCAAGGTTAAGGGATAATTTTGCAAATCTCATTTTCATCCGAGATTGCTTATTCGTAAGTATTTATTGGGGTTATTTCTATCATCCATGTACATGTTTTATAAAAGTATTTCCCTACTTTTTATCCATTTTTTACTTTTACTACCTGGTATGTAAGGAATCTTTCTTTTGTTTACGTTACGAGGTACTTTTTGACTTTTCCGACAAAAGTACGAGGAGAATGTTTTTTTAACGTATATGGCATGAAAGGATTTTTACAGTTTTATAAAGCCTTATTTACATGATGCTTCCTCCAAAATATTTCCTGAATATTTTCAACAATATATCTTTCTTTTAAAATTGCATGATGTTTTGTGAAAAGAAATTGATTTTGAAGAAGAAAGGATATTTTCTTCAAGAATTCATTTCAAGTGTTTTATCAAAATCATTTTCCATCGAAGATGAAATTATTTCATATGTGTATGTTTCAAGTGTAGTGTCTCTATGATTTAAATGGTTTAACTTTTCTTATTATGAAATGATATACATGTCTTTTATATGGATTATGTGATGATGGGATGATGTTTATGAAACCCATTTTATTCGTTGGGTTATTATGAACGATGTATGTTTATTTTGTGGCACAAGTAAGAATGATTTCATAATGAGATGGGTGGAACCTATATCTACCTCCAATGCATTGGGTAAAGATTTATATCTCATGAGATAGACATGACTGTAATGGTAAGTTAATCTGGTTCAGTATTACAGGACTGAAACGAGGATTGAACTCGATTCAGAAAGGGACTTTGTCCACTAAGATGGTCTTGGCAGCAGTGCCTTGGCTACTATGGAAATCATTACATGTGCTTAATGGATGCCACAATTACATGTTTTATTCCCATGCTATTTTATAATGATTTATGTTCCATTATGATATATGCCTTATGTACTTCCATGTTTTATGTCGTTGCTCAAGATTATTTATGTTCAAGTTTTTTTTTAACTTCAAATGTATATGGTATGTTTTATTTTATCCATTCTTACCCTTACTGAGCATTTGAGCTCACCCTTTTTATGTTTTCTTTTCCCCAGGATTAAAAGAAAGATTTTAGGTAAGGAAACAAAAATTGGAAGATCTTTATGAGAGATGTTGAAGATCTTTCACCACGATTAGAAGATTACCTTCCAAGTTTCCAAAGACACTAAACTATTGCGGTCCTTGTGTGTCTGTTTTTGTTATGTACTAAGTATTCCGCAAAAGTAATGTAATGTCTATGTACGTCAAGCTTCGGGACTCTACACCCAATCCCTTCAGGAATTTCCCACAATGATTCATTATTGTGCTCCCACAATATTCAAATTGGTTTATTTTCTTCTTATTAATTATAGAATTCCATTTTTTATTTTTCTTATTCAAACTCTTATATTAAGGATTCCCATTAAACATATAGGATCTAGATAATTAATTCTCAATTTTAATAGAACACAAAATCATTTCATCAGATGAAGAGAAAAAATTTAGAAACCATCTCCCTTTCGTTACATGTATTAATCCCTTCAACAAAATGGTCAAAATTGTAATTCATTCTTGGTATGTAATCCGCAACATATATGGATAACCTTGTAATGGTATCCTCATACATAGTAACAATGTATTCTTCCCTTTTCATTATAATAAGTAATTTTTCTTTATTTCATCTTTTTTCACATGAGTTAAATATTTATTTGATGAATGTATACTTAAAATCATTCCATCCCATGAGTTATATTTCTTGTTCCTCTTTAGTATTATGGATCAATGACCTTAATCAATGAACATCACCTTTAAGAAAATACACTATAATTGTAACCTTTTCATTTTAATCACATACCAAGTCCAAATATATATATTATCAAGATACTAAATCCACTTCTCATATATTAATGTATTATTAGTCACACTAAATGATTTGGGTTTCTATTGAATGAAGGGATCCAACATTAAAGACTCATGTTGTGGAAAAAGTTTTTCCATCAGAGGAAGTTTATTTTTTATAAGAAAATTATGTTGTCCTAATATGGCCATGATCTGCTATGTTCTAATTATAGTTTTTTTAAATTTCTCATCAGGGATATCCTTATAATATATATTAGTATGGATACCTTTCTTCCTTCCAAGAAAAATTCCTAAAAAAATTATATACTAGATTAGAATAGAAAATTGTGAATTTTAAATAGCAATGTATAATTCTTAAAATTGTTTAAAACATACCATAAATTAGAATAATTTATGTATTTTTAATTTTATAATCATAAACATGGATTCATTAGGGATATATTTATTTTCAATTACTTTATAATGGTTTTTAAATAAAATATAAATTATTCCGAGTGTATCCCTCAAGAGTTCCAAACCAAGTGCACAATAAGGCCAGTTTTTATACATCAAGTTATGATCGATTTAGGGACAATGCACCATTTTCAGAGTAATTTCCCCTAGGTACATCTTTTCTAGGTCCATTTCCAATTTTATTATCCATATAGGGAAGTATTTATAGTAAAAACCCCACAATCTATTCCTTACAAATTATTTAAGGTTTTTATATATTCTTATCCTAAAATTATATCATAGGGTTATGTTATATAATATATAATTTCCTTAATCTAGTTCCTAATATTTTTATTAAACCTCCTATGATACAAACTGTAATGACCCCCAATCTACTACCCTGAATCTAGTTCCTAATATTTTACATTAGATTTGATATAATAGTAAAATTCAAAAGGACCAATCAATTTATTTGATCTAGGGAAACATATACATATATGATAACCATTTTACATTGGGAAATAATATAAAAATCATTACACTAGAAAACAATTTTCAAACATTAACTCATTATATGTATTCTTATTTATATCTGGGAGAAAGGAAACTAATTAAGGGTGTCTTAATTACAATGAAAATATGACATACAACCAAATCTATCATGAATCAATAAATAATAATCAATATGGAATGATAAATAACCGAAAACACTTACCATTTAATGAATAAATTCAATATCATTATTGAATAAAGTATAATCAATATGTTAATGTTAATGCATGAACACACATGAAATTTCATAAATAAAGTAGGAATGAAATCCATCGAGAGATAATTTTATTTTGGAAATATCAGGGATAATAATAATAACTAAATTATCAAAGAAGTAAATACATAATTATGGGTCATAATGATATTATAAATAATAAATACATCTACTATCATTACATTTCTCAAGCCAATTTAGAACTTCTAGGTAAAACCCCGTATAATTTAGAAAATTTATTTGTATCATGAGACCTATTTATCATTCAATGGGATATCTATAACCAGGCCCCACCCATAAATTCATGTACAAATAATATATCCTAATTCAAATATTAAATTTAATTCATAAATAAATATTCCTTATAATCAAATATCCATATTCAACAATGGATAGATATTTATCAATATTTCTCCTATATAAGATAATAATATGTAATGTAAACACCATTTGTAATAATGGTATAAATTTTAGGAAATAATAATATACATCATTAAATAATATTTATATTTAAAATAAATGTAATTTAAAAAGAGAAATTACAACAAAAAGTGATTTTTTCAAGAGAAATTAATCAATGAGGAAAGAATGAGAGATTGTACAAGAAATTAATTACACATTGGTATGTTTTTAAAATGTAAAACCTTAAAAAATAAATATGAAAATAAAACATTAATCATCAGGAATAAATATCACTCTTGTTAAATATCTCAAATTTTCATTTAATATACCACGTAAAATTGAATATGTTCATATTAACAAATACGTCTCAATAAAATGGAAATTGATATGAATTCCATTACCACTTCGTAAGTATAATATAAAATACCCTTGGATGAAATAGTTAAAATATAAACATAATATGACATAAAATTTTGTGTATACATAATATTACTTGTAGAAGGGTCCATATGTACGCAATATAAGATAAATTAGGTTCAAAATAATAAAATAACCATCAATGATGGAAAATGGAGATAAAGTTGCTTACATCATGATTTCCTTAGTTTAACATTATTTAACCTTATTTATAATAGTTTTTTATCATGATATTAATTTATACCATTACTATAATAATATTTATAATATCATATATGTTCCTCTTATTTCATTTTACCTCCCATTTGATAATAACATTTCATTATTTTCACTATTTCGAGCGTTAATTGCACTATATTCTCATTTGTATTTTGTAATGAAAGTTCTACTAATTTTACATGTTATATAAATAAATAATATCAAGAATAATAAACAATTTATAAATATCATATTTTCGCATCATATACATTTTTATATAAATTATTAAATTTTGGCAGTGTAAAATGAATCACAACACTCTGTGTAGATGATAGGTCGTACGTACGCATAAGGGAAAATATCATTCACTTAATTGATGAAAGGGTATGGAAGTGTTTGATATAGTAAATTTAAAGGACTGATTTCATTTCATATATATCATATATATTAATTATGTTTATTCAAATTTCCTTTAATTTAATGAAAAGCATGATAGAAAAATGAATCACATCACTTCATGAGGTGGTTGTCTGTCGTGTACATGAGTGACATTATCTTACTTTAAACAGAATGGAAAGTAAAAAAGGTGTATGAGATATAATAATTACACAAGTATAATTATAAAATAAATATTATATATAAACATTAAATTTAGTTTTATATCAAACTATGAGAGGTGTTGATATAAAACGAGTTACATAGGTTCACGAGATGGTAGTCCTCCATACACACAATCGACGAATTAATTTCTCATTTGATGGAAGTGGATATGGATATAGGTTATACCAATAACATAATAATATATAATTATATGTTAGATATTTGTTTAATTGTATTATCATTATAAAAAATAATTTATGGAGTTGGAAGAGTAAATAAAATATAGATGCTCATTTATGAATGTTATCTCTTCTTTAGGGAACTTGTTTAGGTTTTCACAAAAATGATATCTAGGATGGACTTATATTCAGATAAAGTGATCTTGGATTTTTTTATGTGATTTATGAATTTATTTTTGTAGGTCTATAATGAACTAAATGGATTTGGAACTGCAAAGAGCTGAGGAGAGTGGGTGGCCTTTTATAGGTTGGGGGGAGGATACATGGAATTTTTGAAAATAATCAATTACACACATATTTATCATGAAAAATGGATAAAAATGTTTTATTAGGCACGATTATATGTTATAGGGTCTAAATATGACCATAAAATGGGTTTTGTAAAAAAATTAGTTCATTTTTAACCCTCAACATCTTAGTTTAACCGTCGGATAAATCCATTTTTCCTTAAACATAGTAATAACTTTTTACTTCCATTACTATAACTGATAGAAAACAATTGTGTCAAAGTTATTAGGTAATATAAATTATTCTAACTTAAAATTTAGAATCAATTATCCAAAATTTATTTCACTAAATTTGTAAATTTATACCCATATAGGTAATAAAAAAATTGGGTTTCCAAAGAGAAAATTCTCATAAGTATATAAGTTTTTAATATCAAATTAAAATATGAGATTAACTCCAATGACCTAATTTTTATTTTATACAATATTATTTAACTAATTTTTCCCTAAAAATAGTTTATAATAAAATTCAACATTGTAATCAATTTAAACAAAAATGAAGTTTTCAATAAAAGTCAGAATTTATCACTATTCAATGAAAAATAAAACATTTTAAAAATATCCAAAAAGATCACCATATGATAATTTTTATATGAATATGTAGAAAATTAATTTCATTTTATTAACTAAATTTTCTAAAATTAGTGAAAATTAATTTTAAATTATGTGTGAAAACTGTGACTAAACAACATTTTCAAAAAATGCAGTTTTTCAGAGATGATTTATTTTTCTTTAAAATGGTTCTTATTAAATTTCTAATTTATAGAAAACAATTGAATTTATTTTATACAGGATTATGAAAATTAATTTTCATAATTTAGTTATTCATATTCATACCCTACAACTTAACGTCTAGGTTATAATGGCCATATTTATGTAATACTATTTTAATAGAGTACCACATTTCATTTAAACCCGATGTTACAAGAATAAAACGAAATTAGATATATTAAATTAATTAAAAAGGAAAAAATAATAAATTATTGGGGTTTTATAGCCTCAAAAATATTTTATTTTAACTTCACTTCAAATTAATCTTAGTGAACACTTTGGATCCTCTAAGTTGATGAAATAAGTCATCGATATGAATAAATGTTTATTGGATCATTATTATCACATGGTTTAACATCAAATTTTCCTCACATATCCTCACATATTATTCCTCCATTTTTGTAAATAGAACTCGATAACCCCATGGGTATATAATTGGTTATATGAACCCGTTAACTTCAAATTCTTATAACAGAGGTTTTAGCTCTTGGAGCACTATAGGAGTCATCCTGTAAATTGGAATAGAAATAGGCTTTGCACCTAACATGGGATCAGTAATAAACTAGCCCGTTCACTTAGTATGAAATCATAAGAAATTCTCAGTAAAAACACCCTAAAACCTATCAAATATAGGGAATAAATAACCTAATATATCTACCCATTGACCGAAATGAGATGAGCTACCTGGGATTAACCCTACCCATCTATTAAATGTATGGTCCTACATGACAATCCTATACATCCCACTATCATGTATAGATTTATATTTAACCATAGGGAGATGTAAATGAAACGAAATAGAGATATAATTTAATATGATATTAATACAGAACATGCTAGTCCACCCTAAATGTCATGTTGATGATAGTAATCTCTAACACAAATAAATAATAAAATAACCTCAAGACGCTAATCACTATGGAATAGACCCTACATATGAAGATTCACTCTGATATTACCCTTAATATTGTATCAATTAACAGCATTCTATGTATATGTTATATGTATATCTCTATGTAATCCCTGAGTTGAATATAAATAAAATAATTTTGATACTGCCAAATCAAATAAGGAAACCTCTAAAGTAGAAGCAACCAATATATTTCCTCAAAATAGTAGATTGTCTAATATATTGGTCATTGAAGAAATCATTAATTTAATAAAACTAGTTTTTACCTCATGCTTCGTACACTATACATCCCCCATATAATGAATCTCTATACTGGTGTTGCTTCCCCTCCACCTGGGAAACATGCCCTCCACCATGACCTGAACTACCAGTAGAACTCCAACTACCAAGATTATATAGGGTATTAGATTCAACCATAGACCCCTAGCCCCATTTGAATCCTCTATTAATAGAAAAATACGCATCCCTCTTACATAATATTTTTAGGTGTAACATCACCCACATAATCTGAACTAAACTAGGGGATAAGAATAATGATAATGAATATGGCCAAACTCGTAACAATAATCTCACACTACTATACTACCTCCCTAAGGAAGAATATATGAATCACCTATCTGGATACTCATTCCACTATTAATCTGGGGTGAACCATTAAAATTGTTTTTCCTACAACATAAGGACTAAAATTTATTCCTTATAGGAGAAACCACCTATACTAAGAATCTACAACTACCAAGGTTTCAATTTATAATAAGAGTAAGATTCATAACCACTACAAATGATGGAATAAAATAAATATTAACATGAAATCATATTTACTTTCTCAATTCATCCATAAAAATATATATCTACATATCTCACACCCAATATCATCATCAAAAAAAATTTTAGGTCCATGAATAGATCAACATAATCAATCATTGATATATCCTCCTGTAATTGGTTTATGAACACACTATCCTTGTCTTCCCTCATTGTCATTGAGAAAAAATGATCAAGGAATATCATCTAGATTTCTATCCAGAAGAACCCCATGCACATATCCAACTAGACCGTGATATTACATTATCCATTTACCAGGCCTCACAATATGTAAACTGTCGGATTCACCATCTTCTATAGGTCTATCTCAATATAGTAAAAATTTATCTAAATAAACTCTATATAGATCTCTTTTTTCTAAAGAACACCCAACCTAATAAATAATAGTGTGTTTTATATCTACTATTCTTGAGTCAACCAAGATATTTTAAGTATATTTCATGGATCCTCTCTCTTTATAACACCCCTTGATTTTATAATATATTTATCTTTAAATATATTGTGAATGGTCGACAATATTCTTAACATATAACACAGAGTATGAAATGAACCACGATATATTATAATATTTCTATTAAAATGGTTGTATTAATAGGAATGAACACATATTTAAAAATATAAATTTTTTAAATAATTCAATCTTATATATTAATTTTTAACATTTAAATACTATATTTTTAGTATAGTCATTTTATTCATCCAAAATATGTTTTCTTCAAAAATAGTTTTATTGAATTTTGTTTGAGAATATTATAAATAATTTATCTTATTTATAGAAATATAATTTGTGGAAATGATTAAAATTTTTAAAATCAGTATGTTAATATTATCTTAGGGTTATATTTTTGGATTTTCTTAAAAAGATTTATTTTTCAGTGAATAGTGAAAATAATGTTTTTGGTAATACTGTCATTTATTTTCAATAAATTAATTAATTTTTAAGAACTATTATATTTTTAATTTTCTATTCTTGTAACATAAGTATATTTTAATTATATTTAATCTAATAAATTATATTTGAAAAATTATTTTACTTTATTTTGGTATAAGTTCATTTTAGGTTTAAATTCACATTTTTCTACAAATTATTTTGCATTTAATTTTCCTCATTTATAATAAATTTACTTCTTAAAAGTAAAATAAACTGAATCTTGAAAACATATGTTCCATATTTGGAATCAATATGTTCAAATTTGTTAAATAGGTCACTTTTATTTTTTCACAACACTATGGTAAATATTATTCACTTTGCTAAGGGTAAAACTGGTAAATATGTTTAAAAATAGGGGATAAATTATTTAAATCTCGAAAAACACTTGAATTTTTTAATTGGATAGGTTCCTTTTAACCTTAATAATATTATATTAAACTTTTTGAAAATTTCTTTCAAATTGCCTTTTATAATGACCACAATATTATTTTATGCAAAGAATAGATAAAAAAGCCACTCACTTTGTTTTAATGTTAATAATAGTATTTTTATAAGAATAAAAAGAGTTTATGTCCATTTATAAATACATATTTCAAATATTAATATTTTTAATCATGGTTATTTATTTTAAATTTTTTGTGATGGAATAATTATCTTAAATTTTGATGCAACACTAACACAATTATTGTTCAAATAAAAGAAAAAAGTCAAATAACTCATTTTATAAATAATAAAATTATTATTTTTTGTATTAGTTAATGTGTTTAATAATTTTTTTAGAAACATTTTACATATTTTTTAGGTTTTAAAAGTTTATGTTCAAGTTCAATTTCAATAATTTTGTCTTTAAATTCAAACTATTTGAATAGTCTAAAATTTAGTGTAATGGTATCTCATATTATGTAATATTTTATTAAATGATTTATAATTAATAAAAAATAATATATTTTTCCATTTTATGGGTATATGATGAGAATATCAACCACTTTCAACTTGTGGGGCCCATTTCCTTTTACGGTAACTTTATTAACACCTAATGAGTAAGAAACCGCAATATCACAGAAATCCTCAAAATATCTAATGATCCTAGTGAGTATACGAGGATATAAGTGTCAAAAAATTACATAATCTTATAGAAATATTATTTTATAATGTTAATTTTACTTTTCCTTTTCCTAGATTCAAAATATTCCAACTTGGTACCACTTTAACAAGAAATATAATTTATAATATATAAATCATTTAAGTAATTTAAAGAGTGTTTGTTCCTTCAATATAAAATAAAACCACAACTCATATCTTCCTTAAAAAACCTTGATACACTTATTTAACACCACAATATTTTAAAATAAGTAAATCTTGTTCGATAGCATATTCCACACACAATAGTGAGCAAAAACGACTACGAAATATTATTGTGATCATTAAAATATAGGAGTTGGATTGACATGTATGAATAATAATAAAATATTATGAAATATATATTAAGGTCCTACTAAATACCCATGTATTTATTAATTCTTTAGAAATAAACATTCAATATATAGTAAATTTGTATTATGCATCCAAAAAAACATTTTCCTTCAATTAATGGTTCTTATTCATAATTATGATAAAGATAATACATTTAAATTTTAATAAAATAAGAATATGTTTGTGATAAAATGAAATTAATTTTTTAAATTAACATTTGAAAATTATATTGCAGTGAATATTTTATAAATATTTTAAAAGATAAATTTTTCAATGAATAATAAAATTAATAATTTTTATTAAAAAAAATTTTTAACTATAAGAATTTATAAAATTTATTTCTATTTCAAAATTTCTATAAAATTAACATTAGTTAAATTATATTATTATTAATAAAAAAAATTTATGGAATCAATTCTATGTTGAATTTTGATATAAATATACTTTATACTTAATAAAACTTTTTCATTGAGAAAAAAATCATTGTTTTCCATGCTTTGGGAAATTATTATAAAATGAATTTATTTCAATTATATGGATAATTCTTATTAAAATGTATTAAATATTTTTAATAAGGGTAATGTATATAATTTAATATAGTAAACTTTATTTTTGGACATAATTAATTGTAAAATCATAAAAAATATTACCATGGTAATCAGCTAAATCAGTTTAACCAAGGTAAAAAATAACCGGTAAGGCCACCATTTTTCATCATAATACTCATTTGGTGAATGGATTTATACCCTTATCAACTAATTTTAGATATTTACTAGTTTATGGGACACTTTTCCATGGAAAAGGCATATATTTTATTTTCTGTAATGAAAAGGACAACATGTCTCTCTATTAATTTATATATCCTTTATGTGTTCACAATGGGAAAAATGTTATGAATGATTATTATTGTTTTTTGAGTAGAATTAAATTATTATAATGATAGTGATTTATTATTATTATTATTTATTACATAATTACCTCAAATTCTAATGCAATGCTGACACAATATTTATTTAATTAATTGATAAAAAAATAAATGCTTTTAAAATTATTAAATGTAATACAATTGGAAATAAATTTTTTCTTCCATGAATTTTTTTATAAATATAAAATTTAAGTGGTTTTTTAAATTATTTAATTCTAACTAAATTTCATTCATGTTGTTTTCAATGTAAAATTAAATAAATAGTTCCAAAAATGGCATTAATGATATTTTAAAAAAATTAATATTTCATTAAATGGCAATAAATTCATCAAAATACACTCTTTATAATATTTATTAGGATATAATTTTATGTATAAATCATTCTTCATTAATTGACCATTTATCCTTTTATAGTAAATATTGTGTCTCTTATAGAGTAAATATGTTGTTATCATAGTTGTCGTCAAAAAGAGTGAATGCGGGTTAAAAAGAAGATAAGGGTTGAAAAGAAATTTAGAATTTTAAAAATTAATTTTATGATAGTATTTAGACCCATTTTTATTTTATTTTATAATTAGTTATTTCTCACCCATTTTAATTTTCAAATTAATGTATATTAATTTAATACATTAAGAAACTCTAAAAGACCCCCCACCACCTAGTTTTAAAAGGTCTTCTCCTATCCTCTTCTCATAACACTTAAAAACATTTTGGTTAACAAATACCTTCAAAATAACTAAATTACATATCTATAATAATACTAAAGGACATTTTCTATTTAAAAATATAATTTTGGAAGGATTTAGGTAAAATCCTAAAGAGGTCTTCTGAAGAAGATATATCATTCTGAACTGATTATTTTTGTTTTATTATTTATTCCTCCAGCTTAAAATATTATTTAAAAGTTATGAAATAATTAAACTATTATATTAAAAAATATATTTTACTGGGAAAATTTAATGATCTATATCCATCTCCAATTCAATAATGTGGGATAAGAAACCACATATCGGGTGTACACTAGACTACCGCTTCAGAAACCGATTTGAATCGTTTTACATCCCCACCTCTCAAAGATGGACATAATGATTTATTAAAGGTATATATATCATATTTATTTATAAAATATAGTTATCTAATTATAATATCATATCTAACTTCTTAAGTTCCCGTATATTGAAAAATTATAACATCGCTCGTGCATATCTGTGGACTACCACCTCCATGAAGTGATGTGGTTTATTTTTTCCATTACTCTTGACATGGATGGTAATAAGGATAAATAAAATGATTATATATTATATATATGATATAATAATTATTTTTTATAGGTGAATTAATATTTACATTTTTTCATTCCATCTTTCAAAATGAAAAAACATAGTTTATACATACGTTCGACTTATGACTTCATTAAACACATAATTAAATTTTATATCTATATCATGTTTGAATAAATGTAAATATATATATATATAATTTATATATATATTATATTTATTTAATGACTAAAATTATATATATTATATATCCATGATCAAATTTTAACGGACTAGAACTACTAAATCGAAACTCTCATGAAAAACAAAACAGTTAACACCAAAAAATAATTATTTTAATAAGGAATTACTAAAAAATGGATATTGAAATATCATAAGTGGATAATTTTTTATACTATAATAATTCAATTAATTATTTTATATAATTATAATAAAGTTAAATTTATTATACAATAGGTTATAGTACTCTTTACCCAATTTGAATTTAATGTAAGGGTTTCTCATCTCACTTTTATTTATGTGTGACTTGTTCCATAATCACCACTTATTTTTATTATTTGGTGTATAAATTTATCGTTAATTTCATTTATGATTCCATTGAAAAAATTATTTTTATTGAATAATGTATATGAGGTTCTATATTTTAAGAGTTTTTGATTCAAACAATTATTAAAATAGTATTTAATTTATGCTTCAATCATTTTTTAATCAAGGTTGTTTATGCTTGAATTTATTTGAGGATATTAAATGATCATTATCTGATAAATCAGTTTAATTTTTCATCTCCTCTATTTATTTCTTAATAATATATGTTTCCTTTATATTTTACCAAATTTTAAAACTCAAGAGAATGAAATATTGTTTTTATAGAAAATCATCTATGCTTTACAATTTGATCTAGAATTGTTATCTTCTATGTCCCTGTTTTCTGAAAAAAGTCAAGAATTTTTTTATTGTTATCTAATTATTTATTAAAATCATTTTACGCTATTTTTTTATTAAATGAATAAATAAAATATTCTTTTTTCGAACGTGGTAATTTTTTTTATTTTTATAACAATGTAAAAGGATTTTTTTTATTTTAACTTATACATAAAAAATGTAATTTCTTTTCATTGTAATCAAAAAATGATTTGAAGCCTCCATTAAATGTTTATAATGTTTTTTTCAAAGAATATTTATTCCATAATATTTTTTATTTTTTAAAATAATTTATCTCAATATGGAAAGTTTATGTTCATCAAGAATGTTTTAATGATATTTTATGGTATTTATATACATCAATGATTAAAGAACATTGTTTTTATTATGTTTTATTATTGATATGATTCAATGGTACCACACCTATTAGTTATCAATATTTTTTAGGATTACTACAGTCATAGTTTTGTGAAACCAATTTATTTTCCATGGGTTATGCTATGATGTATTGGAGAAATGTTTATGAAACCCATTTTCTTTGAAAAAGTTATTATATGATGATATGATAAATGATCTTATGGCACACATGTATATAGTGTTCATTAAGTGATTAGTGAGACTGGATTTCTATATCCCTTTCAATGTATTGGGTAAATATTTTTATCTCATGAGATACGTATTGGATTCATGTCTATGTGGTTGATCCACTATGAGAATCAAACCTATGTGCATGATCTACTATGGGATGTAGGTGGTGATGTTTGATTCGTTACGATATGGGAAATATGTAAGGATTCTTGATCCCCTATGAATTGATGGAATCATTATTTGACCTTGAAATATTAAATTGTTTTTTATTTATAATGGTGCCACACTTTTATTATATAAACTTATGGTTGATGATTAATTTATGATGATTTTTCACACTTATAATTCATTAATTTTGAAATGATAAAGATTTATTCCATGACTCTTGTTTATGATCATTTACATATTGGGTGTTTAATTTGTAAGTTATGTTCATGATTTCATACCCTTATGCTCATAATATTATTTCATATAATCATTGTTTGAATATACAGTTTTTACCCATACTAATAATCTGAGCTCACACTTTCTTATGTTTCCTTTACCCAGGTAATGAAGAATGTTTTATATAGGATATTTCTATCAGGAGTAGTAAATGGGGAGATCATTTTGGGAGATTTTGAAGATCATTCATGAACATGGATGATTATGTATCTAGTATCTAAAGACCGTAATCCATTATGGTACTCTGGCATGATATTTTTAAATGTTTTTAGTATTAACCTAAAACTATGAAATATTTATGTATGAAAATTACCTATATAGTATATTTAGTAAAGAAATTTACAAAATGTAACTCTCTTAATTTTGAAGATCTCTTATGTGTTCACATAGGGACAAAATAAATATATGAATGGATATTTATGGTTATTTAAAAAAATTGAACTTATTTTTAAGATGATAATATATTTATAATGTTTATGGATTATATAATTACCTTACATGATTTCATAATACTGATAAAAAAATTATTTAATTAATAGACAAATAAAATAAGTAATTTTAAAAAACATAATAGTAGTATAATTGTAAAGATTTATTGTGTTCCATATGTTTTTTTTTGAAAAATAAAACATCTTAAAGTTGTTTTAAGGGATTATATTTAAATTTAATTTATGTCTTGTTATATTCAACATCAAATTAAATGAATTGTTTCAAAATTTTCATAGAAAAATATTCCACTTATTGAAACAGTTTAATTTCAAAGAAACTATCATAAAATGTAAATAGTAAAAAAAACTTCTTGGTAATTATCAAAAAGGATTAACATAGTTTAAAACAAACTGATATGGGTAAAACCCTTATTTTGAATTTTCCAAATTTTATTTCCTGATAGTATTTCTAACCATCCTCAAAATATCATTAAATTATTATGTGTTGACCCATTTAAATTTGATAATTAATTTATATAAATTTAATAAATTAATAAATTCCAAAACTTCCCCTCCCTCATAAATAAAAGGGAACCACATTTCCAATTTTCTTAATAATTAAAAAATCATTTTTCTTAAGGCCAGACCAACCAAAATTTCTTCTTAAAATATCTCTCCTCATCCTAGAGGTGTGGGTTTGATCATAATGCCAATATAGAAAGCCTTTAGGTCTAATATTAAAGAGCTTTTCCAAAGAATATGTATCATTCCTTACAAAGAGTTGATATTTTATTTCTTCTCACACCTCCTTCAAATATTGTAAACATTTTCTGAAATTATAACACCAATATATTACATATACATCAATTTTTTTAGGTTAATATCATGAAATATATCAATCTTCTCTTCCATTAAATAGGAAACAAAACTGTAAAACATGTGTATAGAGGATTTCCACCTCACGAACCAATATAATTTTTTTTCTATCACTAAATCTCAATAACAGATATAATAATGGATTTAATGTATATATATATAATATTTACAACTTAATTTTACTTATATAATTATAATATCACATATACCTTCCAACAAGCATGTACCAAAGTGGTAGAGGCTCCTACTTGGCATCCAAAAGACCCAGGATCAAATCTAGGCAGGGACAGATTTTTGGTACTGCAGCAGGGCACTATAGTAGTACAATAGTAGTGGCATATCTGTAGTGGTGGTTGAATTGTAGTAGGGAATATTGTAGCATGGGTACTGTAGTAGTACTTTTCACCAAGGGGTCCTTTGGGCAAAAAAATGGGCTTTCAAGCCTTGTATTCATGCCACTTGGCATTGGGCTTTTGAGCTATGTAATGGGTCTCCCTCTACCCACACTAAAGAGGTATTTGCTTTAAATAATAAATTGAGGTTTCTGCCCCATCCTTTAAAAAAATTATAATATCACATATACCATCTTACAAACCAATCTATTGTAAATTGATAGTGTCGATCATGTGTATGTGTGGACTATCTCCTCTATGATGTAATGTGATTTATTTTCCATTTCCTCTTTATATGGATGTTAATAAGGATAATTTTAAGAATATATGTAATATACTAATGATTCTTTAAAGGCTAGTTAATATTTATATTTATGTCGTTCTATCCTTTGTAAAGTGAACATATCATTCATTCATACATAAGTCTCACCGTCACTATCAATGGTGTAACCCATTTTTCTTTATCTATACATTATGGATTAATATAAATAAATATATATTATATTTATATAATTATTATAAATATATAGATTATGGTACCATGATCAACATATAAGGATCAGAACTACAAAGCCAAAACATTCATGAAAAATGAAATAGTTAATATCCATAAAAGATATGTTTGATAAGAAATTATTAATAAATGGATGTTTAAATATTATAAGTGCATAATTTATGAAATTATAAGTATTTAAATGAATATTTTATTTAATTATAATATATTTAAATTTATGATAGTAGATGATGGAGTACATTTGAAGCAATTGTAACTCAAGGAAGGGGGTTCTCATCTCACATTTATTTTGGTGGGACATATGTCATATTTCAAACATACTTCTATTATCTGGTTTATATACATATTATGATAGATTTTATGATTATTTTCTTGAAAATTATTGGGATCTAAACATCTATATGTGGTTCTTTATTTAATGAGTATTTGATTTAAAATATTATCAAAGCAGTATGGGATTTCTGTTTCAATCCTACCTTTAATCGGTATTTTTCAAACTTGAATTTCTATTGAGGAAATTATATTATCCTCAGATGATAAATATATTCAATTTTTCTTCTGCATTATTTATTTTATAATATGACTTATTTCTCTTTATTTATCATCAATTTATGAACAAAAGATACAAAAATAATGTTTTTAAGGAAAACAGACTATGTTTTATTATTTAGTTATGAATGTTTTTCATCCTTGTCAATGTTTTTAAAAAACAATTTCCAAGAATATTTTTAATATTAATTAATTATTAATTAATTAATTTTTTTTAATAAAATGGATAAAATGTAACTTTCTTATTTTCCCTTTATGAGTCATATAGTTAATTTTTAGAATAATGTGAAAGAAAATTTTTCTTTTAACTTATACAGAACGAATAAAATTTATCGTCATCAAAACCTCTCAATGTCACATAGAATCCTTTAATGATTTCCATATTTATAATAAACTAAAATATTTTCCATGATATGTTTGGTATTTCTTATATTTTAAATAAATGATTCAATATACAAAGGTTATGTTCCTCAAGAATGTTTGTAATTATCTTTTATGGTATTTGATTTCATGAATAGAAAAGACATTTGGAATTTCTTATGTTTTATTTGAGATATGATCCAATGGTTCTATCCTTATTCATCATCTCTATGGTTTATGATGATTATTATTATATTTCTATAAAGCCCATTTATTTTCCTTGATTTATGCTATGATGTATTAATGAAATATTTATAAATCATGTTTTCTTTGCAATGGTTATGATATGATGATATGATAAATAATCTTTTGGGACACATAAATGTGGATTTCAAAATGTAATTGTAGGGAATATATTTATATATCCCTCTGATGAATTGGTAGAATCATTATACCTCTTGAGATAATCAAGGGATGAAAATATATGTTCTTGATTAACTATAAAAAACAAGTAGATGTACGTGATCCACTATGCGATACAGGTGGTGATTCCTAATTAATTATGATATGGGAAACCAACAAGGATTATTATAAACTATTATTTGATTTTCTTGGTATATAACCATTAAAAATGAAATTATTCAGTACTTTTGATGGTGTAACACTTTTATGACATGAATTTATTGTTTATGATTGATTTATGATGATTTATCACTCTTCTAATCTGTGTCTTCTAAAATGATAATAATTTATTACATGAATCATGTTAATAATATTTGAATTATTGGGTATGAACATTGTATGTTATGATTGTGATATCATATACTTATGATTATCTTATACTTTCATATGATCATCTGTTGATATCTCTTATTTTACCCATACTGAGCATCTAAGCTCACCATTTTCTGTGTTTTTTCCCAGTTTATAAAGAATGGTTTTATGTAAGGTATTAATATGAAGAGTATTAAATGGAGAGATATTTGTTGTATATTTTTTATATTATTCACGGAATAATAATATTACTAGTTTAGTCTCTATAGATGTAAAACATTTATGGTCCTCAGGCATGTATTTGTGGAATGAATTAAATATTCATCAAATAAGATGTAATATTTATGTATCAACGTCCTATTTTTCTACAAATTATCATAAAAAATCCCAAAAACCCAATTCTAAACGTCCTTAAAAAAAATATATTGGTTTTTTCTCTTCAAAATACCATTCCTAGTATCCTAAAGAAAAAAATCCAATAGAGGTCACTCTAAGTGGATTTTGTTTTTTTAACTCAACAATTTCATTTTACTTCTTCTTTTACCTAAATAAATTTTATAATAATTAATGAAATATAATAACATAAATATATCACATATAATAATATGTTATTATTTTGATTTCATAGTCTTTATCCTTCTAATTTTCCATCAAATGGGGAACTAAACAATCATTCATACATATGTATGGACTATCACCTCGACATAGTGATATGATTCATTTGCAATTACAACATTAATGGTTGGTTGATATAATGGATTTAATGTTTATATATGATATTATTGAATAAATTATTATTTTATGATTATAATTTCTCATCCATACTCTAATTTTCCTTTATGTTGTATAAATGAAAATGTCACTTTTATGTACATTTGCACAAACACCTCTAAGAAACGATTTGATACATTTTTTATCTTCATTATACATGGATGGTACTAAGGAGGTATTTAATGATATTAAAATATATTAAAAATATATTTATGATTATATAATGGTGAATAATTATATACATTTATTTCTTTACATCTATCAAATAGTGAAAACGTCACTCATGTGTACGTACGTATTAATATATCCACAAAGAGATGTAATTCATTTTCATCAACAATTTAGAAAAATAGATATAAAAGTATATAAAAAGATTAAATATTTTAATTATTTCATAATTAACATTATGGATTTGATGATTCTATAACCAAGGTGCATGGATTGAGACCATCAAAATGAAAAATGCGTGGAAAAGAGACCAGTTTTTACCTGAATGTTTGATTTAATGAAAAATTATTAAGAAATTTATAGTTGGAAATTTTTAGGGATGTGTATATTGTAATTTTTGTATGAATATATTTTTATAATTTATTTTTAATAAATATATACTATTATACGAGGGGTTTTAACTTTTAAGAAGAAAAATAGGCCTTGATGAAAGGGCTTCTCATCTCACTTTTGTTTCTTTTGTACATATAAAATATTCAACACATGTTTATATCATGTGGTTCAAATACCACCCATTTGATATTACGTATCATGAATAAATTTTTATTCATAGTATTTAATGTTTCATTTGAATTTATTTCTTTCATGAGGGTTATTATTCAAATGTTCCCAATGTGGTAAGGGTTCATGTTAAAATCTTGTTTTTTTGGGATTCTTTATGCGAAATTTACGATGAGGGATATTATATGGATATTATTATTTATGTCAAATAATTTTTATTCTCATATTATTATTGTACATATTTTTATGTGTTGTTTCTATTCTCTACTATTTGGTGCTTAAATTGATGAGAAAATATTTTTAAAGAAAAGGAGACCTTATTTCATTTTTTGGTCAATATACATTTTAATTCATATCCATTCCCTTCAAAACTATTTTATACAAGATTTTATCAATACATGAAATGATCAGAAAAAATTCATTTTCATTATATTTTAATTTTATTAAAAAAAATTAATGATATTTTTTTATTAAATTTTTTCATAATTAGTTGTTCTTGTCTTATTGTAAATGTGTGAAAAGAATGTTCATTTTTAACATACATGATAAGAATATATTTTACTACTATAACGAAAATTCTTTTATTTGAATCTTAAAATTTATTTTTTCGTTGTTATTTTAATGAAATTTATTTTTTCAATATTTTGAGAATTTTTTGTAAACATATTTTCAAAACAAAAGGATACTTTTCTCATGCATTCAAATGAAGGTTTGAATTTTTATTTAAAGGAAATTTTCATTTATATCAAAAACCATTGAGAATTTATTTTCTTCACTATGTTTTTGGCCTTATGAATCCATCCACTTTTTTCTAGATGACGTATGTAGATGATTATTTAAGGATGATGCTATGAAACCCATTTCTTTCACTTGGGTTAACTATGTTTTAATGAAACCTTTATCAAACCAATTTGTTTTAAATGGGTTATGCTATGATTAAATAATGAAATGTTTAGGAAACTAATATCAATTAAATAAGTTATGATATTATAGTTTTGATACTGTTTAATGGTCTTAAGGAATACATATGTATGTTTTTAATTATGTGACCGGTGGGCCTGAAATTATATAGCCCTCCAATTGATTGAGTAAATATGGACAACTTGTGAGTTGGATACTATATAAAGGAACCAAATTTCATGTTCACAACATTATTTATAGACATGGTTTCATGTATATATGTGTATGGCTGGACCTAGTATCATATCCATAAATTTATGTGAGGACATCATTTCAATTCCTTAATATAATGAGTAAACCTGTCTTATATATATATATTTTCACAATGTTATATGCTCACCTTGAGAAAAATTGCAATGTTTACTATATGATCTCTAGGATCATGATTTTTTTTATGATTCTACAATATTATGAATTATTTCATTTTTATGATAATTATTTATTCCATGACACATGATTAAATATATTTAATTGATTGGGTATTACTTGATTATGATATGATCATATTATCATACCCTTATACTCATGTATGATCATTTTTTGATATCTCTTATATATACCCTCACAAATCATATGATTCCACCCATTATTATGTTTCCATTCCCCACATGTTGATTCAAGGTTATAATTATGATATTTATAGATGAGTACTAATAAGAAGAACATTGTGGGAGATATTAGAGAACCATTAATAATGAATTAGTAGATTTATATAGTCTATAAATTAAATAAATTATTAGGATTATGCAATTATTATAATTATTTTATGTATTGAAAATTAAACCAATATGGGGTAATTTTTTTTATAAAATGATCATTATGCCTCCATTGGTGTCAAAGAAGGGATTAGTTACTTCTAGAGATTATGATTAGAAATGTATAGTGAGAACCCTTAGTATATGCCTATGTAAAGAATAATTGTAATATCTCACCAGTCTATAATTTTGAGGACATTCAAAGTGTATTTTTTACCCATTTCATGTTGTTTTGAAAAGTGTTAGAAGGTTCTGGAAATAGGAATTGAGTGTTAATAGGGATGAGGAAAGCATAATGGGTTGTTTAGTGGTAGTTGTAGGTGAAGTTACAAAAGGTAGTAAACATGAAAGAATAGAGTTTGTATAAGAACTCAAGCAGCCAGGTATTGGAATCATTGCAGATTGATGTTCATATAAGAAATCCATCATCTAGACAATGGTACTTCCAATGGTGTAGGATCACAATCTAACACTACTCCTTATCTACCAATTTCCACTGAGTGGCTGGTAGCCTCAATCTGGACTAATTCAGTATGGTTTTTTTGGTAATATTAATCCATAAAACCCATAAATGACTCCATAATAAAACAATTAACCAAATCTGACGTAGACTCCTAACGTGGAATTATAATAGAATTATAATAAAATTAAATCTTCTCTACCTGGTATTTTGATCCTAATTTGATTGATTATTTATGTTTTGGGCAATTTAGATCAAATCTCAAAAAAAATTTCATTTATCATATAATTGTTAGTAGTTTTATGTTGTGTAGTTCAAATCTATTGATCATTTTATGGTACAAAATAACTATTTATAGATTCATTTTGTGTTTGTATAGTGGCAGTTAGATCTCTTGTTAGTTATGGTGCAAAACATATAATCTTTTTTGTATGTATTGATCATTCTTTTTATGACCCTTTTCTTATGGAACCCATATTACATGATGATAAAATCGATATATAGGGCCTCATATCAACAATTTAAGTGTATACGTTTCCTCAAGCGTGTGTATCCTATTATTTTTGCCATGTGAACCAAGTGTGATGTAGTTCGTTCAGTCCCTAACCAATGTTTGATAATCCATGAATTCTATTGGTTTTATAAATGGTTTTTTAAATGATAATTTCCGAGAATCCATGCTTCTTTTATTTATTTTTTTAATATTTGGGTTTTTGATAAGAGGTGCTTTCACACATTTTTGGGTAAATGAAACATGGTTTTCGAAGAATTGTGAAATAATTTGTGAAATTGGTTTTCAAAGTATGATTTTGGGATGGAAAAGGTTTTTCTAGAAATTATCTTATGAAATGTGATATGAACTTTGGAAATTATATTAAATATATAGCACATGGGATCCTTTGGTACATAGTTTCTTGTTTTAGTATTGGGACTTGTCCTTTTTTCATTATAAGGGGGTTCGCATTCTAGGGTGTTCCTCTATTCCTAGATTGTAGATTGATAATCTCTTGGAATATGATAATGACAATGTATGGGGGTTCACTTTCTGGTTTTCTTTTTTTGATCCATGATTCTTTTTCATTACGAAATTGAGTTGGAATTGGTCATTATTATTTATTGGCGTATGAGTGACCTAGATCGCATAAACAGATGTAATCTAAGGGGAGTTCTCCATTTTTCATTGCATTGTTCTCTTCTGATTTGATATGGAATGATTCATTCTTTGATAAATGAAAACTGGTTTATTTAAAATATTCATTGAAATATATTATCTAGAATTTGTGAATAAACCAAGTAAAGGGAATTATTTTTCCATTATTTTTACATAAATATGATATTTAATTTATCATTTCATGAATTTCATAAATTGAAAATATTGGGATTATTTGAAAGTTTGTTTTTTTGGAAAACTATTGTGGTGTTCTACTAATCATTTTTATCTCACACCTTACACACTTCTTCAGGGGTTTGTAAACCTTATTTTTTCTAATACAGGAAAGGGAAAGGAATCACAGTGATGCAATAATGTTATTATCATTTGGTCATCTATAGATAGTGGTGAGGTGGTGGAATGTTTCCTAAATGTTACATAGGTTAGCGTATTATATTTTGGGTTGTATTTTTTTGTTTTTCTTTTGGACATTCACATTGGTTTTATCTCGTTACCTTTTGAAATATTTCACCATTGTCACTCTTTCGAGTAAATAATATCTCTATTTATAGGGTTTTCTCAATATGTATGTCATGTATCTTGTTTATTTTTAGGAATATCATTCCACATACTCTTAATTGGATTCCAATGTGCTTTTCTCAATCCTGATGGGATCAACAATGCCCTTCGATTCTCATTGTGGTCTATTTTGGAGCCTATTTGGACGGTTTATTTGGGCTCTGTGGTGATTATTTGGTAGAAGAGATGTGTTTTTACCATTCGTGTGATGTTTATAGACATGATACGGGATATAAAATATGTGATATGTAGGATTTGGTCAGTTCCTAGATAACATTTTTTGTGATGAGCCTCAAGTCACCATCAGATATTGGGAAATGTTTCTCCAATATTGAGTTTTTTCATTTATCACAGTTTCTAATTTTTTTCTTTTTAGTTTTAATTGAGATTTTTTCAATGTATAATCATATAACTTATTTTGGTATGTATAAATATACCTCTATGAAATATTACATTGGTTTCATATGAGAGTTAATAAAGAATAATCCTCAATGAAATCCTCCTCATGATTAGAATATCTCAGAGTCTTTCATGACGGTATTTGAAGCCATTGACCAGAATGTACAACCTATTTGTACCTAGTATATTGAGGTGACACTAGGAGATTTAGGAGAATAGGATTGAGTGTGATGCTTCCAATTCAAGAACCACCAATATTTTAAGGGTGCCAAAAATGCTAAATAGTTGGATGATTTCATAAAAACATTTATCAGATCTTTTATTTTCTAAAAAAACTTAATATACGTTGGTTAAGTGAACTGTTTTTAAGCTCACGGTTCATAGAAAGAGGTGTTAGGGTTCTATGGCTCAATATAATTGGAAGCTTATATTGGAGATGATGGACTTCTAGAACCTTTTCATATATAATTTATATCTATAATTCTTGATGATGGAGAAGTTTAAATAGTTATTCTCATTACATCAAGGAGATAATAAAGTGATGAATTATACTAACAGTTATTTCAATTTAGTTTAGTTTTCTATTGAGGTAGTAATGAATGACTAGATGAAGGCTCAAAAATTTCAACATGAATTTTAACATGACATTTCTTTTATAGGTATGTATACTACATATCACCACCTATGCTGATATGGACGATAGGTATATGATTATATAAATTGATATACCGAGAAATAAAATCCATTTTGGGAATTAACCTAAACCCAATTGATGTTCCAATATCACAAATAGGAAGAATAATAAGTTTCATGAAAGTATCAATACAGATGGAGGTGTTTCTCTAAAGTGAACCTTTTCGACTTCATCTATAGAAACTAGTAGTGTACCATTGACATGATACCAATGTATAAAATGTAGGTCACATTCGACAATATTTCCCCAAACCTCTAAATAACTATAGTACTTTGGGATGTAGAGGCAATTTATAAAAAAATCAAGTATTTAATATTCTTTCTACGACATAGCCAATTATCATAATGTCCAAATACCTCTATGATGCAGTTAGAAGCATTAAATTCCACAAGGATACATCCATAGGACTACATAGTCAATCATCTTCACATAGTTATTGATTTTTTTTATAAAATTTGATGTGATCCTAACTACAGTGAGTGGTGAATTATTTGTTACATATTCTATAGTAACTACTATATTTGATATAGGTTCCTCACACACTTTCATATCTACCCATTTTATAGATTTTTTCAAACTTTCAAAATAGTCTATTTCCTTTTTATAGATTCAGAGACACCACTTGGGAAGGGGTAATAGTAAGGGTTTTTTTGTCACTTTTGGTCCATTTTTATCTAATGATGAGTTAGTCTGGGAATTATAGGTTCATGATCTAGATATTTTTTATTTCATCATATGAATGGATTGGTTGATCTCTCATCATTATGAGAATGATTTTTATAATTAGTGTATTTCATTATATATGGATGATGGGATCTCTTGACTGTTTCAGTGATAGTGGGACCCAAGGATTGATCATAAAGGTCCTTCACACCAAGACATTTAGAGTATTATCTTCCATTTTAGATGAGGCTAGTAATTTTCCCTCTCATGTTTATCTTCTCTTGTTCATGTGATATTTCCCTAAGGTTTTCTTAGATAACTCTTCATGTCTTCCTCCAAAGAGGGAGGTAGAGTTATCTATCTATCGGGTTCCTTGTACTCAATTGATTTCAATACCCACTTATCTTATGACACCATTTAAGAGGAAAAATTACTATGATCTTGTTTAATGACCAGTTATAAAAGGGTTTTATTAGCCCTAGTGATTCATTGGGGGTGTCCCACTTTTTCTTTTCAAGAATTTTTATGTTATATTTATCTATTGATAGGTAGGAAGAAACTGAATCATGTAACTATTAAGAATAAGTAACATTTTCCCCATATCAAGGACATATTTTATCAGTTAAAGGGGGAAAGGTGGATTTCAAAAATAAATCTTCAATCTGGATATCATCAACACAAAGTTAAGTAATCTGATATCCGGAAGAAAACATTTCAAATAAGGTATCTCCATAATGAATATATTTAATTCTGTTTATTCTTAAATAAAAATCCTATAGTGTTTCTGATTTTGATGAACATGCTACTCCACCATTATATCAATACCTTTTTTGGAGAATTTGGAGATTATATATTGGTTTAATAGAGGTCTAATCTTGAGAATGAGGACCATAAGAGTTTGGTGTTAGGAATGTTGAGGATCCACTACATTTATGAGAATCTATAATAATTAAGTTACTAGACACAATAGGTTAATTTCTTGGGTCATTCAATTTCAAAACATAGTCTCTTAATCGATCTCCAAAAGATGAAGGCTATCTTATCATGGGAAGAACCACAGAACTTATTTGAGATTATAATATTTCTAGGTATTTCTAGATGTTATCAGCACTTCATAAATTATTTCTCAAAGATGGTATCACTATTGACTAATCTTACAAATAAAGGGGTGAAATTATCTTTTTATTATAAATGTCATGATTCTTTATATGAATTAAAATGATATTAGACATCATCTCTTACTATGACCTTACTGGAACTCGGTAACAGTTACATGTTTTATTTTCATTCTTCTTTTTTGGTTCTGGATGTGTTCTTATAGAAGATGATTAGGTCTTGGCATATATTTCATATTGGATATAGATGTATGATAAGAATTACCTAAAATGTTACTTGGTTCTCACTGTATTCTTTCTCTTAAGTATGGAGGACACTATCTATTTGGGGAGATGTTCACAATCTTTTCTGATCATATGATCTTCAGTTACATATTTTATATGAATTCCCAAAACCTCGGTAAGAGGTGATGGGAAGAGTATATCTTGACATTTGACATTGACATTTCTTACAATCTTAGAAAATTAAATGTCAGTGTTGATGCTCTCAATATGAAATTACATTCTCGTTCTATCCTAGAATACAAAGATTAGTGGAACCTTAATGATATATTTCCCATGTTTCATCTTTATGTGCTAGGGGATGAATAATGTATGTTTCATATTAGTGTTAATTTTTCACCATATATTTTTGTGTTTATTCTATTGTAATTATATTAGGATGATGAGTTTAGAGAAATCAAGGAAACCATACACATTGAGGGACTATTTCTGGTCGGTCTCTCCCTTCTAATGGAAGTCCTCACATTATGAGTTGATTTATCGTCATTCACCTATTAGGAATTAAATGTTGGATGATCTTCATACTCCTTGATGGGTGATCCACCATATGACTAATAATATATATTATAAAATGAGAAGGTATGTTTGGTGGATGGTTATGAAGAAAGACATTTCAGAGTATGTGTATCACTATTACACCTTCCAGTGGATTAAAAAAGAGCACCAGATTACTTTTGGTTTATTTCTCCCTCTTTTAGATTCTATGTAGAAATGGGACAGAGTGTCCATGGACATCATGGTTTTATTACTATATAGTCCCCAAGAAAAGAATTATATCTAGGTGGTAATTGATTACTTAATGAAATTTAATCATTTGATTTATATTAGGGACACCACTGGGGTTGAATTTCATTCTATGTTGTATGGCCAGGATACTGTAAGGTTTCATGGGTTACTCTCTAGAATTTTCTGTGATAGGGATCCAAGGTTTACCTCCACACATAGGAAGAGTCTCCAAGATGTGATTGGGACTAGAATCAGGCTGAGTACAACTTACCATCTACAAAAATATGGCTAAATGGAGTGATTTATTCAGATTCTAGGGGATATGATTTCTAAATATGTCTATGATTTATGTGGATCTTAGGAAAACTATCTAGGTCTATTTGATTTTTATTATAATAATAACTACCAATAATATACCACAATGGATCCCTTTGGGTATTTTTATGTTCACCCATGTAGGTAGTAGATTTTTTGGTCACAGGTGGGTGATGCCTCTCTTTTGGGAATTAGTATCATCCATGATATTTCATTGAGGATTCAAGATAAAAATCAACACTCGGTTTCAACTCAGAGAAAATGGATATTTTATGCAGTTCTTCAATTTTTTCTTTTATATTTTCCCTTTAGTGAATGGGTATTCTTGAACTTTTCTACTTGGTTAGGTCACTTTCAGCTTAGAAAACATGGGACCTTGACTCTGAGAAATGATTAACCATCTGAGATCACCAAGTTGCTTAGTCAATTTTTCATATTGATTTGAATTAAAAACATAGTTGATGGGTATTGATAACATTTTTAATATTTATCATCTCAAAAAAGTTTGATCCTGATGTATACCATGTTCTGAGTTGGGAAAATATTTACTTAGATCTAGATGTTTTAGTAGTGTAACAGCAAATGGAGATAACTGATTCTTATAAGAAATTATTTGTTGGGAAGTATATTCTAGTGGTGAAAGTGTTATGGTTACATTATCAAATTATCTAGTAGAATGAATTATTAGTGAGGGAGAAGTGAAATCCCCTTTATCAAGAGTTCCCATTTCCATGTGAATTTCTAGTGATAAATTTTTTGGGAGAATTGTAACATCTTTCTTCAAATCTTGTAAAATCACTTGTAATGTGTCAAATTACCCAATTCATGGTCTATTAAAACATGTTTAAAGGGTTGGGAAATAAGTTTCAGGTATTTAGAGGAAATGGTAATGCATTGTGGCTTATTTAGTGTCTATAAAATTCCACCAGTTATCTAATGGAAAACTATAATAATGAATTTCTTAAAAGAACACCACTAGCCTGCAAGTAGAATTCTAGCTGAATAGAGTTCTTATAGAAACTCCAACAGATATTAGGTGGATCCCTATATTATTATTGATCTTATAAGAAATCCACCTTCAATCTAGTGGGCCTTCCAGTGGTGTTATCTCACTACTCAACACAATAGGCTAGCGAGTAGTAGCCATAGAGTAGCAGGTGGGATTAGGCTGGGCAGATTAAGAATTGGGGTTTTAGTACTTCTATTACACTAAAACCACTAATTAACCCTATAATCCATATTTTTAAAACCTAACCAAACTAGGGAATTGGATATTCCATCCTTTTTTATTATAATATCTTTCAATCCTCATCATTTGGTGTTTAGATCTCAGTTTTATAAATTATCAACTTTTTGGGTATGATGGATCAAATCTCATCTCGTTCTTCATTTGTATTGAAATTTTCTGTTGTTATAGAATATTTTTTTTTGTAAACTATTAATAATTTTATTATTATACTCAACCCCTTATAGATTTACTCGATGTTTTTTCTTTTAGAGGCCATGGCTCTTATTGGTTTTGGTGAAATGCATTTCATCTTAGAGGTATGAATTGATATATCTTATATTTCTACCGTTTTCTTATGGATGCTTAATTATATGGTGTGAGAGTTTATGTTTAGTACTTCTATCTAATTTTTAATGTGTTTCATTTTTTTTATAACTAACATTTTTGTTAGTATGTTACCTACATGGAAGTAAGGTGCTTCTGTCTCTAGCTTGTGTTTTATGAACAATTAATTCTCTTTCCTTTTCAAAATGATTTTCAAAATAATAATTTAGAGAAGCCTTAATTTGTTTGATATTCATGTGTAAATGGGTTTATTTATTTATGATAGTTTATCCTGTTGGTTTTTTTAAATGAAATATAGTTTTAAAATCATTTTTAAAGGTTTAGTGAAATTGGTTTTTAAAGAATAATTTTGAAATGGGAAATGATTTTTTGGAAATTTTCATATGAAATGTTGTAAGACCTTTTGAAATTATTTGACATATACAACACATGGGGGTCTTGGGTACCTAGGGGGAGAGTTTAATATTGTAAATTTACCCATTAAATCATATGGTGGTTTATTTTTTTGGGAATTTCATAGTTCATAGATCATAGATACATTATCTCTAAGAACATGATCTTAAACATTTATACGGGTCTAATTTTCTTAGTGTTATTTCATCCCAAAATCATAGATGATTTGGATATATGGAGTTTAGTGTGAACTGAAATTGATTATTTTTAGGGTAAGAGGGAACTATCCCTCTTAATCCTATATTATCTTTGGGGTGATTTCCATTGTGCTTAGATTTTTAATATCCAGATTTGATATGATATGATTCATTCATTGAAAAATGTAAAATGGATTATTTAAAATGTGATTTAAAACTATATTATTTGGTTTATTAATGAACTATGTAAAGGGTAATTTATTAGAATTTTTTATATAAATTTGATAACTACATTATCTATCCATTTTTTTATTAAATTGAGAATATTTGGATTAAATGATATAGACTTGTTATGGAAAATTTGGCTGGGATCCTGCTGATCATATTTAGATCACCCCTTATATACTCTCATAGGGATTTTTAGACCATCATTTTTGGGATGAAGGAAAGGGAAAGGTAGAAAAGTTAGGAAGCGTAGCCTATGTAAACTGGGTCTGGGTAGCTAGTGGTGAGATTGTTGGAAGATTACCACAATTCACATGGAGTAGCATTTGATAGTTTTTTGTTCCATTTTGGCTATTCCTTTGGATATAAGACTAGGTTTTATCTTGTTACATTTAGTTGTATCACTACAGTTGTCCCTATTTGGATTATGTAATATCTCTTATTACTGTTGTTTTTCCTATATGTATGACATGTATCTTGTTTTAGGATTGGATATTTGTTCTGCCTGACCATTTTTTATTTGTTGGGTTCTTCTCACAGGCTTGTGGGGAATGTGAATACTGTAACGTTCTTTCCATAGTCTAGTTTATAGAATAGTTAGATGTGTTTTCTTGGCTGGTTCATGATAAAAATATCCAATGCTATGGTAAAGTAGACATTTTGTGGACTTCTTATCAAATAAGACTCGGTCAAAATTCATGAAAGTGGATGTGGCTACATAATTCATACACCAAATGGTAAAAAATCTAAAAGGGGTGCATTATGTATTAACCTAATCGTCTGTAGTTCATGATGAGTGGGACAAATACTTCAGACGTAGCTATCCTGTATTGACAGATACACTAAGATTAATTCACAGATTATTTATGAACCATTCTGAAGTATTTGAATAGATGATGACCATGGATGACCTATGATAAACTAAAAATGTAATATATTTAAATAAATATCCATCATTTATTTAACTTATAAATTATATTCCCTGTTTACATGATATCTATATATGATTATTGTTTCTCAAACAATGTTTTTTGGTTTTAGTAAATGGTTGGAATTAGAAAAAATCATGTTAACACTTAATTTGATGTATTTTTAAATGATTTTACGGTACAAAAAAAGAAATGGGATATAGAATGTGAATGTTTATGATCATGCGTAACTTGTTATGTCGCCTTATGATCAATAATGTGAACTTAGGTGAGTTTTCTCGCATTAAAATGAAAATAAAAATGATTTTTTGTTTGTTCATGTGATAAATACAATAATATAAATTGTATTAAATTTCTTCTATGTCTTAAAGATGGAAATAATCACTCAATTTAATATCAAAAAGTAACATGGAAATGTTTTATATGTGGAAAATGAGGCTAAATGAAGGGTTAAAACTAAGAGATAATGGTTAAAAACACCTAAAATTTTCTAAATATTATTTTATGATAGTGTTTAAAATTATATGCCACCAATAATAAAAATATATAAATTTTATTCCACTTTCTTTTTAAAATTTATTTATTATATTTAAAACATTAATGTAATTCCATTTGTTCCATTTAATTGACTATAAAAGGGATCAACCATTACTATCTTCCTCAGAAAACATTGAGTAACGTAGATCAACCAAAAAATATTTAAACCTCTTATAAAAATATATATAATATTTTTATAGGTTATGGTTTCTTAAAAATTCAACCCCTAGGGTCCTAAAGAATAAATCCAAATGAGGTCTCTCAAAAAGGAGGTAATCGTTTTAACCACTGAGTTTCATTTTACATATTCGTTTACCAAATTAAATTATATCCTAAATAATTAAATATAATAAAATAAATATCTAAAAGATACTAATATGTTGTTTTATTGATTTCATAATCTTTATTCATGTGTATTTCTATCAAATGGGGAACAAAACTCTCATTTGTCTGTACATGTGGACTATAGCCTCCATATAGAAATTAGATACATTTTCCATCACCATATATTTTGGATGATTGATATGATATATTTAATGTTTATATATTATATTTTTATAATAATTATCCCTCTATAATTTTAATTTATTATCTATCTTCATACCTTCACATCTATTGGAAAATGTTAATGTCCCTCCTATGTACGTGTGGACTGCCACCTCTATGAAGTGATATGATTTGTTTTTCATTTATATTTTATATTGATTATAATGATGATATATATAATAAATATTTATTTAAAATATAATTAATATTTAGTAAAGTTTATTAATTATATATCTTTCTTTTGTTCCATCTATCAAAAAGTGAAAGTATCACTCTTGTGTATGTCTGAATTATTGTCTTCACTAAGTGATGTAATTCATTTTTCATAACCTGTTTTATATAAATATTCCTAAAATTTTATATAATTAATTAATATGATTCTAATTTAATGATTAATATTTTATATATTATGAATCTCAAACCTAGGTTCAAGGATCGAAACCATGAAACTAAAACAGGCATGTAAAATAGACCAGTTTTCACCAAAATTTTTATTTTAATGAAAAGTTATTAATAAAGAGATTACTAGAAAATTTAAGGGAATGAAAATAATAAATTAGGTGTCAATATTATTCTATAATATATATATATATATAATACCTATACTTATTATAATGTTTTTTAATGTATACAAAGAAAACATGTCTTGAGGAAAGGGTTTCACATCTCATTTTGGTTTCTGTGAGGCATATGCCCTTGTCAGAACATGTTATATTAACGTAGTGTATATACTGACCCTTTGATATGATATATCAATATTAACTTTATATTATTTATATTTATTAGGGGTTCCTTTTTAGTTATTTATTTTATGGGGGTTATGGTTAAAAATTTACCAAAGTGGTATAGGTTCATGTTAGAATCTCATTTTTTAGGAGTGTCTATGCTAAATTGATATTATTAGAAATTTTATGAATATTATCCATTAGAAAAACAATATATTATATTATCGACTATTTATTGTGTAATTTTAATGTTTTAGTACCAATTTCCTCTCTTTGGTTATAAAATGATGAAGAAATGTTTTTAAATAAAAGTCAACCTTATTTTCTCTTTGGTCGATGAAATTTTTATTACTTTTCAATGATCATAAATTTTTTTTAATGCAAGTTTTTACCTATACTATAAATATTTTAAAAAATTTATTTTTCATAAAATTTTATATTATTTACAATTTATTAAAAGTAATCCTTTTTAAGAAATGTTTTTTAAAGAATCTGTTCACGAGTTTCTAAAAATGTGTGAAATAAATATTCTCTACTAATGTATACTCTATTGAAGTATTTTCTAGTCATTTTGACCATTATTTTCTTTGATTCATCCTTTTTATTTTATTTTTTATGTTTATTTTCAAATAAAACTATTTTATCAGTATTTTGTGAAATTTTAGTTCACATTTTATCAAAATTAAAGAATATTTTTCTCATGTTTTCAAGGATATCTACAAAACATATTTTAATGTTATTTTTCATTTATTTCAATATCCTTAAAGGAATTTTATGCTTTATGAAGGATAGGATATTATGATACCATCCAATTTCTTTCAATATATGGATTAGGAATATGATTATTTAATAATGATTCTATAAAACTTGTATTTTCCCGTAGGTAAAATAAGTTATGATAAAACCTTTATGAACATCATTTATTTTCCATAGGTTATTCTATGATGAAATGATGAAATCCTTATGAAACCTATTTATTTTCAATGAGTTAAGATATAATGATATGTAAAATGATTTAGGATCTTGGGACACACATATTTATGGTTTTCATTATGTTTTTGGTGGGCCTGAAATTATATAGTCCTCCAATGAATTTGGAAAAGGTGGAAAACTGATTAGATATCAATGTTATGCATGATGTTGATTTCATGGTCATAATAATATATTTTGAACATGTTTCATTTCTATAGTTTTTTTGGACATGTTTTTTTGTCTATAAGTTTATATGATGTCCTGATTTCATTTCATTAGCATAATGAGTGAACAAATAAGTATTAATCTATGTTCACAGTGTTATAAGATCTCACTTGTGATATATTCCAATATTTATGATTTGATCTCATGTATCATTATTTATTATTTATGATTATATAATCTTATGGATTTTTTCTTTTGTTATGAAAAATCATTATTTAATTACTCATGATTATATATATTTAATTTATAGGGTATCACTTTATTATGTGAAGATAATTTTCCCATACCCTTCTTCTCACGTACCAACAATGATTTCCATATTCTATTTTTACACATACATATAATTTTATCTCAACCATTTTTATACATTCATTCCATAGGTTTTTATGGAAGTTTCTAAGAATGATATTTCTACAAGGGTGCAAATAAGAACCACTCTGTCGGTGATATGGAAGATCCTCTATGAAATAAGATTTATATATATCTAGTATCCAATGTAACTAATCTTTAATGGTTTTGAGGAGTTTATTATTATGATATGTATTGCATATTAATCTAAAATGATATAATATATATGTATGAAATGATTGTGTTGACTCATTATCCATCGATGACTCAACTTGTGAGAAGATCTCAAGTAGTAGACCTTACAATGTTTCCCCAATTCTATAGACTGATTTGGACCAAATATCAATAGGTAATACTCCTTGAAAACATCCTAAAACTCTAATATAATAAATAATATTGTCATTCCTCTACCATTCCATACATATTCCTTCTAATAAACTAGTGTAATAGTTCACAATATAATATATTGTGGAAATAAATAACTAACACAACTTATTTTTAACCTATACATATCATATCATAAAATTATTATACCCCAAGTTCTATTTCTAGCCCCATAAACCCCTATATAAGATCATCATCATATACATTTAAGATCAACATCATAATTTTGTCATTTAACTTTTAGTAGGTGTTTCTTAACTAAGGCTCAATAAAATTAAATGTATTTTAAAACACAAAGGAAAAAAAACTTTATAAGTTATAATTGGTATTTTAATTTATTCATACCATATAATGAATAGTAATAATTCATATGGATAATATTTTTACCATTCAAATAATTTTTTCTATTTTAATCCACCATTCTGTCATGTGAGAAAAAAATATAAATTTTATTGTTGAAATTTTATATAATTGACCCATATCTCATAATTATAAAAAATCATTTTAAAGTAAATGAGTGACATGTCAACCCTACCTTCCAAATTTTTTAAGTGAATATAAAACATTTTTCATTATAGTCTAAATGTATAATCCTATAAATTTAAATCCCAAAACTCTTGTTCATCAAATAATGTGAAATAACATAACTATAAAATAGAAAATAATGAAAAATAATATCATCACTGGTAACTTGGAATTCCCTCATACATGGGTAAAAATATCATAGGAGAGAGATCTATTCCATGTTCTTCCAATGTACTGTCTCATATATACCTTTAATAAATATTAAATTGGGACACTAGGATGACATACTATGATAGGACACATAGTATACATTCCATCACGTGTGAGTACAATGGTAGGACACATATATACAGACCGTCGTGTACGAGTACTCATAAAAAGACGAGACTCTCTCTCATTGAGTTCGCACTTGGTAATCTTCAAGTTGGGAGATTATGAGAATAGACATGCCAGTAGCAATTCTACAAGTCTTGGTGTCATCGGACATTTCTATCTATGAGCGTGTGTAATGGTACTTAGAATAGAAGATTATCATTAACTCATGTCATAACTCACAAACTTAGATTTGATGACGAAAACCGTCACGAAGAGAGTTGGCGGGAAGTAAGGTACATTGGGTGCGTCACGAATGACATGTTGTTAATCAATAAGTCAAGTAATGATTTTCCCTTCCATATTTATGGATGTAGATATCTCGGACCCTTTGATTAAACTAGAAATGTCGAACAAATTCAATTTCCATGGTGATATGACGAGTTTATTTATGGAAGTCAAAGAATGACAGATCAAGCATATAGGTTTATGACACTACCATGAAACCTTCTTGATGATATATTGAGAAAAATGGATTAAATTACACAGTATAATTTCATATGCGGTGAAACGTTAATGCAGCGTCAACTTCTTTCTCTTGGGTGTGTTGACCCGTTGCTAGACAATAATCTTGGCCATTAAGCAAGCCCGCCTAATGCCAACGAGAAAGAGGCCTAGAGGGTCACACAATAAGTGTATTCAAGTATCTCAAGTAGAATAAAAATTATTCCCATACGTGGTTTAATAATTATTCTAGTCTAAATCGTTTTAATGCTAGAGGAAGTATAAAATGAAAACAAGTACACGCCGTGAATTAATGATTACACGTCGTGTAGTTTTTATTTTGAAAACAAGTACACGCCAAGTATTATTAAATGTACACGAAGTTTAGTTTTCACTTTGGAACGGAAATGAATAAATGAAAACAAGATATACATGTCGTGTACATTGAATGTTCATGCCATGTAGTTTTCAATGAAAAACAAGTACACATCGTGTATTTATGATTACACGTTGTGTAGTTTTTTCAGTCGGGATTTTGATGAAATATCATTTTATTAAATGATATTTATTATAATTAGTGTGGGTGCAAGATAAGGAATTAATGACTTTACATGTGGTTTTCAAAAGAGTTAATGAAATAAATAAAATGCATAACGCGTTTTTTTATTGTCATAACTCTACAACCTCAAACCCGATTACAAATAACCTCGCAACCCCAAATATTTTCCTTAGAGAAGAGAATCATTGTGCACAACAATTCTGGAGAATTCGTTCATGGCTGAAATAACCACTTCCTCCAAGAATTCTCTCAAGACCGAGAGATGTCCTCTTCCAGTGGATCAAGACGATCTAAGGCAGGCAATGCAAGAAAATATTTCTCCAAGCTAGGACCCAGAGACTCCTTTGGCGATGTCCAGAGATACGAGGTGCATGTGTGGATCACCGCTAGAGGAAATCTATACTTGGCTTCTGCGACGCAACAATGAATCACATCAAAAGGTGATTAAGAATATTGACGATGAAAGAACGTGCAAAAGGTACTTATTTTCAATTAATTAAGTTAATTATAATCAACCTGTGACGATACACAAGTGGTTCCATGACCTTTCTTATTCTTTGTCTATTTCTATGAATTGATACATGGAGACTGGTGTTTATCATCATATTGATCCCAGATTGATCATTCCTAATGACAAAAACCCAAGTGGCCACATCCACCCTCATGCTTTCGCTACACCTGGAACCTTCAAATGGTATCAGAGCGAGGTTACAACGTTGATTATAGTTATTTAATTTTATTTGATAATTTATGCATTTATATTTGAGTCAATTCAAAATAAATCGTTCTATAAATCTGAATAAATGAGATCTATTATTTATCCATCATTTATCGATTCATATCACAAAAATGACCTGTTAATTTTAGTTTTGATTAAAAAACAAGGAACTCATCTGGAGGAGCCGCTCTTTCTTTCTGTACAACATAGGAATACACAGTGTGTAATGAAACCTACACGCCATGTACTAAGGTTCAACGAACCGGCACTGGTCCGCCAAACCACGTCGTGTGAATTGAGTATGCCTAAGTATTTATTACGCCATTTTGACCAGAATTAAATGGCTCGTGGGAACCGGAATACACGACGTGTATGTTGGAACAACAAGCCGTGTAGTCTGATCCAACCCAAGTGAAACCGTGTATAAATGAGAAGCCAGGTACAACGTACACGGGATTTCCAAGTTAGTTACCACATAACAAGGAAGTACACGCTGTGTATGATTTATATACACGTTATGTACTCAAAATTTTCCATTGTACAGAAAACACACCAAAGCCCCCGACGTGTACTTTGGATAAAAGGTGAAAAGAAATACACGCCGTGTAAATATAAACTACATGTCATTTACTTTCCAGAAATGGAATTTCACCAGGTTTCCACCAAAAGAACAATGACCTGTACAAGGGATATGGATGAGAAGAATCTCAAGGAAATTCAGAAAGAAATTTATGATAAATAATTCATTAATTATAAGATAATAATTAATTAATTTCAAGTACGACTTTTCTTAAATAATTGAACGATTAAAATAATTTGAATATGCGTAAATGTCATTTCATTATATGGATGATCATGAGCTAGACCAAAGTCCCTTTGTATGTGTGTATTGTTTCATTTAAATTTGATTAATTTAAATTCATTGGCCTGCGAGCCATATTCCAATAAAATGCAGGGTCTGCGTACCAATAGTTTCTTTAATGTAAACCCCATGTAATGGAGGATCTCCCAAGCCAGAAGAGACGGTTCGAAATCCAATTATGAGGTGAAACCAACCCAAGAATATACAAAGGTGGATATGTGGGAGTTGCAGAACACGAACCATCAGGTTCAAGGTGTTTTTCCCTAGGTCAGGGTTAGCTTATCAAACTGCTAGATAAGTTAACCAAGAGAAGATCATGATCATGCCATCTTATTTAATTTATGTCTGATTGCATGGTTTATTTATTTTTTATGTGTTGTCACCATCAAATAATTAATGAAATAAACAAGCATGCAATGATGGAATAAAATAAAAATTGTACTATGCGTAATCATTATCGTAACATGGTCAATCACATAAGTAAGCATCACTTAATATTAACAATAATGTGATAATGTGAAACTATGCATAAAAGATTAAAATCCCTCAATACCATATTAAGTTAGACCAATCCTTCTGTTACTTGATTAATGGCCAGACTCAATAAAACTACGTGTTTGACCAACCCTTGTTGGGAAACATACTCTTATAAAGGAAGACCTTATAAAAGGTTTCAGGTTTACTTAACCATATTACATCAAGATGAGTATCCCTTGGAAGACTTGATGTAAAATTGGCGGCAAGAGTTGAGGAAATCCTTGTTAGGATTTCAAGATTCTGGAGTCCACTCAACAGATCAATGAACTGTAAGCTCACACTGGGAAAAGACCTCCCAACCTAAATACCTTCAAATAGCTTGACCTACCCTTGTTGGCAAGAGAACATGAGGCTCTTTGTTTTGCATGTGGCCAGAAGGGCCACTGGAAGAAAAATTGCACCCAACCAAGGAAGCAAGGGGAAGCTTCAGGTGTGTTTGTTATCAATTGAAATCTATCTGTTTCTACCAATTGGGTATTAGATTCTACTTTTGGTGCTCACATCTGTATCCAAATACAGGAACCAAGTTGATTCAGAAAGATTCATCGAGGTGAGGTAGATCTATGAGCAACCAACGGAGCCAGACTTGATGCTATAGTTGTCGAGGACTACTACCTCACATTTCCAACTAGAATGATCGTAGTTTTAAATGGTTATTATTATGTGCCTTCAGTTACTAAAAAACTTATTTCAGTATCTAGATTAGATACTTATTGATTCATGTTCATGTTTGGAAATGAAGGTGGCTACTTTTATAAAGATAGAATTTGTTTTGGTAGGGAACATTTATATAACGGCCTTTATGTGTTAGACTACACAAACCAAGTAATAGCATTCGATGACAACGTCAATTAACATTACACATACCACACCCAACTTTGGCATCACCGTTTGGTTCATGTCAATTAGAAACGTTTGACAAAATTTAATCAAGATGGGTATTTAGATTCTTTCGAACTAAAACCACTTGGTGTATGTCATGCGTGTCTACAAGGAAAAATAACCAAATCCCCATTTAGTGGGAAAGGATAAAGGGCTAAAGATCTTTTAGATTTAGTTCACACAGATGTGTGTGGACCATTTCTAGTTGAAGAAATGGGCGGGTTCTTGTACTTTATAACTTTTACTGATGAGTATAGTAGATATGGATATATTTACTTAATTAGGTATAAGTCATATTATTTTAATCGGTTCAAAGAATACAAGAATGAAGTTGAGAACTAGCTTGGTAAGAATATTAAGAAACTCCGCTCAAATAGAGGAGGGGAATATATTAACCAGGACTTCATTGATTTATTACGGGAGTTTGGGATTCTATCTCAACTCACTCCACCTTACACACCTCAATGGAATGTTTTAAGTGAAAGGAGGAACCACACCATATTGGACATGGTGAGATTAATGATGATTCATGTGAGTCTTCCATTATCCTTTTGGGGATATGAATTACAAAAAACAACACACATACTAAACGAAGTACCAACTAAATTGATAAATGTTATTCCATACGAGTTATGAAGTTGATGCAAAGCCATGTTATTAAATTTACATGTGTGGGGTAGAGAAGAATTTGTTAAGGCATATTCAGGTAAAAAAACTTGCACCCCGAGGCACAAAGTGTATCTTTATAGGATATCCCAAGGAAACAAGGTGATATTACCTATACAACCCCTTAGACAAAAAGGTTACAGTGGCATGACACACTACATTCCTTGAGAGGGATCACATCCCCAAAAGAGATAGTGGGAGCGAGATAGACTTCAATGAAGTCGAGGCTCAAGATACACAAGAGTTGGTACAAGAATAGATTCCACAAAGCCCCATGGAAGAAAAATATGTTCTAGAGACACAAGAACTACGTACGAGCATGAGAGATGTGAGAGAACCAGAATGATATGGTTTTCCTGCCACCAAGGATGGGGACTCATTATTGGTTGACAATAATGATCCTATTACCTACAAGGAAGCCGTTGAAGGCATAGACGTTGCCAAGTGGAAAGAAGCCAGGAATTCTGAAGTGGATTCTCTATACCAAAACCATGTCTGGATTTTGGTAAAACCTCTAGTTGATGTAAATCCTTTTGGTAATAAATGGGTATTCAAGAAAATACTGGACATGGAGGGGAAAGTCAGCACCTATAAGGAGCAACTGGTTGCTAAAGGTTTTAGACAACGTCAAGGAATTGACTATGATGAAACCTTTTCACTGGTTGCGATGCTAAAATCCATCAAAATCCTATTGGTCATTGTCGCTAACCATGACTATGAAATTTGGCCTATTGATGTCAAAAAAACATTCCTTAACGGGAAACTCCATGAAGATGTCTACATGACACAACCTAAATGGTTTGTGACTCCAAAGGATTCCAACAAGGTATGCAAGTTGCAGAAATCCTTTTTTGGAATAAAGAAATCATCAAGGTAATGGAACATTCATTTTGATAAAGCTGTAATGGAATGTGGATTTGTTAAGAATGAATGTGATTCTTGTGTCTATAAGTGGTTTAGTGGAAGTGGATTCATTTTCATAATAGTACATGTTGATGACATATTACTAATTGGAAACAAAGTACCTTTTTTACTGTCAGTTAAGGCATGTTTAGATAAATGCTTCTCCATGAAATACATGGGTGAGGCAGCATATATTCATGGTATCAAGATCCATCGTGATAGATCCAAGAGAATGTGAGGCCTGAGTCAAAGTACATACATTGACATGATACTGAAGAGATTCAGTATGGAACAATCAAAGAGGGGATTGCTCCCAGTGTCACATGGTATTCATCTTTCCAATAAAATGTGTCTTCAGACACATGAATAAAGAAAGAAAATGTCAAGGATCCCTTACGCATCCGCGATTGGGTTAGTCATGTATGCTAGGTTATATACGAGGCTGGATGTTTCCTACGCATTAAGTACTATAGGAAGATATCAGGCTGATCTAGGAGACCTCCATTGGATGGCGGTCATGACTATCCATAAGTATCTGAGGCATACTAAGGATTTGTTCCTGGTTTATAGAGGAGATGAGGAACTAGTCATCAGAGGACATGTAGATGCTAGTTTCATGACTGATCAGTATGACATGAAGTCATAGACTAGATACATCTTCAGTTTGAATGGAGGTGTAGTGAGCTGGAAGAGCTCAAAGAAAAGTGTGGTGGAAGATTCTACAGTGGAGTCCAAGTATATCGCAGCTTCTAAGGATACTAAAGAAGCAGTATGGATGCGAAGCTTCGTCCAATATCTAAATGTAGTACCAAGTAGTAAAGATCCTATCACACTCTATTGTGATAATACTGCAGTGGTGGCACCTGCAAAAGAGCCAAGGTCACATCAACAGACAACAAACATACATAGGATGTATCATCTCTTGAGGGATTTTTCTCAAAGAGGTGAAGTTGTAGTGAGTAGTATTTCCATAGAAGACAATGTGGTAGACCCCTTGACCAAATCCATAACTCATCAAAAACATGATCATCATGTGAGTTCAAGCGGAATAAAAGTTGTAGGCAGTTAGCTCTAGTCCAAATGGGAGTCCGTAAGGGTGGGTGTCCTGAGAACCAACTGTTTTGTACTTTGATTACATAAATGTTCTCTTATTATATATAGTTCATTGTTCTGCATGAATATTATATAATAATGTCCTAGAATATTTGCTGCATTAATAAGTTCATGGCAGATCCCTGCTATGATGAGAAGCTTGAAACACTCTAAAAATATTCTTAAATAAAGTTCTACGGTTAGATGACATACAATGATTAGGATAAATAGTATACAGACCGTCATGTGTGAGTACTCGTAAGAATATGAGACTCTATCTCATGGAGTTCGCACTTGGTAGTCTTCAAGATGGGAGATTGTGAGGACAGACCCTAAAGTAGAAATTCCGCATGACTTGGTGTCATCAGACATTGGTATATACGAGCGTGTGTAATGGTCCTTAGACTAGAAGATTATCATTAAATCATGTCATGACTCACACACTTAGATTTGCTGACGAAAACTGTCATGAAGAGAGTTGGAGGGAAGTAGGGTACGTTGGGTGCGTCATGAATGACATGTTGTTAATGGATAAGTTGAGAGAGGATTTTTCACTTTGATATTTACGGAAGTAGATATCTCGGGCCCTTTGATTGAAATAGAACTGTGGAATAAATTCCATGGGCATGGTGACACGATGAGTTTATTTCTGGAATTCAAAGAATGACAGATCAAGCATATAGCTTTATGACACTACCATGAAACATACTTGACGATATATTGAAACAAAGGGATTTAATTACACAGTAAGCGTTCGTATGAGGTGACATGTTAATGTAGTGTCAACTTCTTTCTCTTGGGTTTTTTGACCCATTGCTAGATATTAATCTTGGAATTTAGGCAATCCCGCCTAATGCCAATAAGAAAAGGTCCTAGAGGGTCACACACTAAGTGTATTCAAGTATCTCAAGTAGAATAAAGATTATTCTCATACATGGTTTTAAAATTAATACAGGAAGACTAAATCGTTTTAATGATGGAGGAAGAATAAAATGAAAACAAGTACACACTGTGAATTAATGATTACCCGCCATGTAGTTTTTATTTTGAAAACAAGTACACGGCGTGTATTATTAAATGTACACACCGTGTAGTTTTCATTTTGGAAAGGAAATAAATAAATGAAAACAAGAGATACACACTGTGTACATTAAATGTACACACCGTGAAATATTCAATGAAAAACATTTACACGCCGTGTATTTATGATTACATGCTGTGTAGTTTTTCCGGTCAGGATTTTGAGGAAATATCATTTTATTAAATGATATTTATTATAAATATTGTGGGTTTATGTCCAGGAATTAATGACTCGACATGGGGTTTTCAAAATAGTTAATAAAATAAATAAAATGCGAAACACATTTATTTATTATCATAACTCTACAACCTCAACCCCGATTATAAATATCCTCACAACCCCAACTCTTTTCCTTAGAGAATAGAATCATTGTGCAGAACAATTCTGGAGAATTATTTCAAGGCTGAAAGAACCTCTTCCTCCAAGAATTCTCTCAAGACCGATAGAGATCCTCTTCCATAGGATCAAGACGATCTAAGGTGGACAACTCAAGCAATGGTTTCTCCACGCTAGCACCTAGAGACTCCTTTGGCGACGTAGAGAGATACGAGGTGTACGTGTGGATCACCACTAGGGGAAGTCTAAACTTGTCTTCTACGAAACAATGACGAATCACATCAGAATGTGATCAATAATATCAACAAAGAATGAGCACCCAAAAGGTACTTCTTGTCAATTAGTTAAATTAATTATAATCAACCTGTGACGATCCACTTTTGTGGTTCTGGGACTTTTCTTACTCTTTGTCTATTTTAGTGAATCAATCTGTGGAGACTGGCGTTTATCATCATATTGATCCTAGATTGATAATTGGAAATGACAAAAACCCATGTGGGTATATCCCGCACGTGCTTCTGCTGCACCCGGAACCTTCACTTCTCACGTACCATTAATGATTTCCATATTCTATTTTTACATATACTAAGAATTTTATCTCAAACATTCTTATACATTCATTCCCTGGGTTTTTTTGGAAGTTTCTATGAATGATATTTCTATAAGGGTATAAATAAGAAGCACTTTGTGGGTGATATTGAAGATCCTCTATGAAATAAGATTTATATGTATCTAGTAGCCAATGTAACTAATCTTTAATGGTTCTGGGGAGTTTATTATTATGATATGTATTGAATATTCAACTAAAATGATATAATATATATGTATGAAATGATTGTGTTGACTCATTATCCATCAATGACTGAACATGTGAGAAGATCTCATGGAGTTGATCATCCAATGTTTTCCCCAATTCTATATAATTATTTGGACCAAATATCAATATGGAATACTCCTTGAAAGCATCATAACACTCTAATATAATAAATAATATTGGCATGGCTCTACCATTCTATAAAAATTCCTTCTAATAAATTAGTGTAATAGTTCACAATATAATATATTGTGCCAATAAATAACTCACACAACATCTTTTTTACCCATACATATCATGTCATAAAATTATTATACCCTAAGTTCTATTTATAGCCCCATAAACCCCTATATAATATCATCATCATATACATTTAAGATCAACATCATAAATGTTTCATTTAATTATTTATACTCAGATTCTATGCAGACAATCGGTATCGACTATACAAGCTTCATCTAGTGTTAGTTGTCTTTGAACAAGGTAGATCATATGAGTAAACATTCTTTGGGGATATTCATGACAATTTTTAATGTCATGTATAAATAATTAAGGTAAGTGGGGCCCACCCAGTAATATGATACAAAAATATGGGGGAAAGTTTCCCACTATGTAATCTCATATATATATAATTTTGGAGAATTGTATCCCACACAGTAATATTATACAATAATCTAGGGAAATTATATAATTGAAAATCTCTTATATAAATAATCCATTGGATGTACGACCCACAAATTAATCTCATACAATAATCTAAGAGACAAATAGACTACATGATAACATAAGGCTCCAACGTTAAACATTACATAATCTCAAGCTAAATCAATAATTCACATTGACGATATTTTTAGGTTTAGAGTATAAATAATTAAGACATAACTATTTCATAACAATTCAAATATTACAAAGTAGACAGGTCTACTCAATATCTCTTTTTTTATAATCTAATACATTTCAAAATAAATCATGATTTCATTTTCATGATAAAAATATTCATAAAATTAATCTTGACTGTATCCTTTCTATTAGAAATCATTATATACTATTGAAAAACATTTCATAAAATTTGGATGAGCATTAAAATATCTATAAGGGATATAAAATAAGGAATTAAACTGTTACTCCAGGAATACTTTAAAATCATGAAATCATTTTTACAAAATCATAATTTTAACCCATAAACAGAATGATCTTTTGGATACCTATGAAATGAATAATACTTCATAAAATAATTCATATCAACCATAAATCATGAAGGTATCTTGTATCATCTATATCATACTTAAATTTTAGCTTTCATAGCTACATTGGGAGTAACCTTCATGGTTACATTTGGAATACCCATCACAGGATATTCTATAAACTTATTAAGAGAAACCTTATCATTTAACTCCATATCATTACTTAATTAATTAGATATATTTAATGGACCCACCCACCCTCTATTTATCATGAAACCTCCAATATACAAAAACAATTCCCAAGAACCATAACAAAATCATAACAGATAAAACAAGCATAATGAAAAAATAACATTTCCACATTGAAATCAAAAGATGTAATTTCAGGATATTAAAATAATGAATCCCTTATCAAAACCATTTTCAATACCAAAATAAATTAAAAGGGAATATGATTTTTTTTCTTTTACGAACATTATAGCTTGTAGAGGAAACTGATTATCAAATAATAGTCAAAGTGGTAGAAAAGTCATTATCACTGCATATGTTAAAAAAATTCCTTTTTTCTTTTAGTAATATTATTCATATAAAAATGATTAATTTTGAAAACTATTGAATAAAATTTAAATTAATATGTTTTTATTATAAATACTATAAAAGAAAGTGTTGTATAATATCAAAATATGCATTAATGAATGGAGATTTAGACGAAGTATCTTACCTTGAGTCTGACTCATCACGTAAAATCATTATATTCTTGAATAATAAAATTTCGTAAATTTTTAATTTCATGGGGACTTTTTACAAGTTTATTATTCATTTTATATCACTTATTACAATGTAATAAATATTGCTAAATTATTTATGTTCATTGGGGACATTTTGTCAATATTCGGTGCTTGAGTCAAAAATAAACTTTTTATGATGTAAAATTTCCATTTTTTCTTAAGACCAACTTCTCCAGAATAGAATTAATGAAATAATAATCAATTATATGCATTAATAATACTATTTAAATCAGACCATTAATTATGGTTATGAAAAATGAAAAACGTTATAATCATGAGATGTTGGGTCATACGGATGCTTGAGTAACGTTTTCCATTTTTCATTGATCATTATGGAAATAAGAGTATTATTATTTTATCTTTACAAAATAATAATAATATTATTAAAATTATAATAATCAGTTAAATGTACTTATATATCATACAATTGATGTGTTGAATACAAACATTTCACATCGATTCACGGAGGTGATTGTTTATACATAAGCACAAACGACATTATTGTTTTTTGTGAATGGAAGGTAAGAACATAATTGAAATATTTTTATTTTAAAATAATAAAAACATAATTAATGTCATATATAAACATTTATTAAATCCTTCTAACTTTTCTTGATATATGGTAATGAAAAACAAACAATATCGGCTCACGAGGTGGTAGTCTTCCACAGACATGGACTAAATGTTCATTTCCCATTTGATGAAGATGGAGATGGATTTAGGTAATTATATAAATATAATAAAATATCGGTATATTTTCGATACGGGAGTAATTATTTCACATTATACGAATGTGATTTAAATGAATTGGAAGAATAAATAAAATAGAAGCACTCAAAAAAGATACCTCTTAATAGGTTGATCGAATTTTAAGAACGCAATAACACATATAAGAATGTTGTTATGCCTAAACTACAAAATCAATTAATTGTGGAGGTATTCCACAAAGGGTTTTGTGTAGATCATTCATGATCCAAATGGTTCTTCAAGGATGACTATTAGATAAGAGTGGATACTTTTTTATTTGACTAGGGAAGGGCACCCTTGGAAACTCTTAAAATATTAAATTAATATAAATTAATTATTAAATCCAAATTACTCCAAATTGAGATATGTTTAAGATAAGATAAGTATAGATCTATATCCCATCATCCAATAATTCTTCGATATGTATTGATAATACCTTTAACCTTATATTTTTGTTTTACCATTAATTATTTTTTTTTAATTTTAATTGTGGAAAGATCAGTTTAAATAGTAGGAGGCTATAGATTTCACATATATTGGTTTAATTCACCATAATTGGACAGTAAATGAACTAATAGATCTTATCATAATAACTTTATTATTTTCATTATTTTTTTATTTTTAAATAATTTAATAAATTATTATTTTTATAAAATGTCAATTATGTCAATTTTTATACTATTCATTTCATTGAATTTAAATAAAATCCAAACCGGGTGATAACTTCAATAAAATCATTAAATATACGTATATAATGTCATAGTAACCTATAAAATTCATTTATCACATTAATTATGTCAAATAATATTTGTTATAGTTTTTATAATATCATTTATTTGATTTATTTATTAATTAATCTATTATTACATCATCATTCTATCATAATTAAATTAAATTATTTATTTCCTAAAAAAATTAATAAATTACCATGATATAAGAAATATTTTTATATTTTTAATTTCTATTTATAGACTAATATATCACTTATATGTCCCCATATAAAAATATATTTAGTAAGAAGAGATGTGATTACGACATTTTTTACTTTACTTTAAAATAAATAGTATAAATGCCAAAATCACACACAGATGGCTTTAAAATGCTACCATTTCATCCAAAGGATTGTCTTGGTCAGCGATAACTCATTCAATGAAATTATGAAATTTTTTAAGGGTATTTCAATATTTTTATAATAATTACTTTCCCATTTAATAACCAAAATTACCTTTAACTTTGTTAAATAATATTATACAGGTACTATTCCCAAAAAAAATATTTTGATCCCATTAGAAAAAATATTTCATACTGATTTCAACCATGTTTGTATGTTTATTAAAATTTAATTCATATGAGTTCTTAAATTAGGTTTAACACTAATCTAGTTAACGTGTCCAGAAAGCATGTTTTTTTAAGTAAAACGTTCAAAAGTTCAGAATGTTTTTCAATTCAATTTAAATTTAAAATTTCTTTCAATGAAATACCTTAGATTAAATAATAAAAACATGATCTAATTATCCTTAACAATAAGTTAATTAATAATATAACCATATAAATAAATTACACAAAAATGAATTTTTGAATTAAAATGTAGTATTTTTTCACTATTCATTAAAATGTGAATTTTATCAGAAATTTACCAAATATTCAACCAATTTTAATTTTGATGTAATGCTTCAAAAGAAAAAGTTTATTTTTTCAAATAAAACATTTTACAGCGAAAAAAAATGTTTAGAATAGGTTCTCCATCAAAAGGTAGGAAAAATAACATTTAAAAATATTATAGTATTTTATGCTTAAAATTTTATTTATTCTCATTTTAATCCTATAAAATTTATTAGATGAATGTAAAAAAATTTAATAAAAGTTTGTAAATATAATATATATAGTTCTTTTCATTCCATCAAATAAAACTTCTAGGCAATAACTTTGATTTAAAATAATAATATTAACCAGATATTGTTTTTCGATATATCTTAGTCTTGTGTGGATCATTAGAATTCATAGAAACCATTTAATATGTGTCAGGTACGCTTAAGGAAATTTCAAAACCTATTATGTAAAATTACTCTATAATTCATAAATATTAATAGATATGAAAACGTATTATTATATAATTACTTGGGATGTTACAGATAATCTCTCATATAAATAATCTTGGAAAAGTATGACACACCTAATAATCTCATTCTATAATATAAGAAAAAAATCCCACCTTATAATATTTAATATAAACAATAGAAAAAATAATGTATATTTATGACATTTTATCAGCATCCTGGTGTATTAACATTCATTCACTTGGTCATCAATTAGTTTTGGTCGACCCTTGGGACTTGTAACACCCTGATTTTTCATTAATTATTATTTTTTATTTTTTTTGAATAAATTATATTTCATTGATGGATTTCATTACAGGAAACACAAAGATAAGCCTTTGTTACATTCAACACTATCTTAACATACATTACACATGCCACTGTGTATTAGCAAAACCATGAAATATTATTAATATAGTTATATAAACATGAACATTATAGGCTAACCAATAAACATAATGATATAATTATTAACAAATAACGTTCAAATATTGTGTATATTTTTTTATATAAATAATACATATTGAGAAAGAAATTAATTTTCATTAATGTAATATGTTTTGAAAATACTTTTATCTCAAATATATCATTTTTATGACTTTTCATGAAAAATCATAAAACAAATTTTTGAAAATTTTAAAAATTTATTTCATAAAATAATCATATTTTACAAATTCATAATGTAAAAATTATCTAATGGTGATTTTTGGGGGTTGTTTTTGAAAATAATCATTTTTTATGAATAATGAAAATTACTGAATTTTAATTGAAATCTAAATTTTAATTTTATTTATTTTTAAAGTTGGATTATATTATAAAATATATTTAAAGTATAATTTATTAAATAATAAATCTATTAATCAAATTTTGGTAATTGGAATCAATTTCACAATGAGATTGGATATGACGTTTTTTTAAAATTTTGAACGTTTCCGCTTTTAAAAACCATCTTTCTCATCGTATTTATGAGATTAATTTTCAATTGGTTTTTTTTTCAATCATATGAATGGAATTTGATAAAATTTATTCCATATTTTTAATAAGACTAATTTATAATGTAAAATATTGGAGACATAATTTTTAACCAGTATTAATTGTGAATGGAGTAAAAATAAATTATTTTAGTGAAGGTAAAAATGAGTTTACCATGAGGTTAACCTAGAATTATAAGAGTTAATATAACCTAAAGTTTTATATTTATTTTATTTTATGATTTCATTTAGACATTTTCCATAAATTATACTAATATATGGAAATTAATTTCCAATTTCCTTTGAGTATGACCCATATAATACGTTATGTAAAAAAACATAAATGATACTTTTCATACTATTAAAATCAATAATACTTTAGGATAGGGAAAACACAACATTAGTTTGGTTATATATTATATTTTTAGTTATATGATTTTTTATCATAATAATTTAACTTTATTTTTTATAGATGAATTAGTAACTTAGATTTCTTTAGAAATTCTAACATAGAAATTATTTAGTTAAGAAAAAATAAAATAATTGAAACAAAAAATTATAAAAGTAAATAAAATTGAATGAATTGTTATGTTAAAATATTTTTATAGATGAATATATAAATTTTTATAGGTTTTGAAATAATATATTCTAAATACGTCATTGTCTTGATATATTGAAAATTGAAATTACATGAATAATGTAAAAATTGACATTAATGTTATTTTATAATAAATGATATTTTATTTAATGACGATAAATTTATAAAAATATGATCTTATGAAACGTAATTTTTAAATATTAATAAATATAAACTATGATTCATTAATTGAAGAATTGTTCTATTATAATTACAGTACTGACCGTTAAATAGTAGAAACTCATTTAACACAGTTATGGTTAAAGAAATATTTTTACAGGTTACATGTGATTATGTTAAAATTAATTTTCAATGCACATATAATTTATATTTTATAAAATATATATCATATTTTTAATCCGTTATTCCAAATTTTCTAGCATGTATCAGTATAATTATTTCCTAATGGATAAATTACCATGGTTTGAAAACTAGTTACTATAGGGAAAAACCAAAATTCTAAAATTCAGAATACATAAAAGTTAAGGAATGGAATGTCTAAAAAATGTATAACATTTTGTGTTTTAGCTCTTTATAGACCATATAAACCATCCCTATCTTTAATTATAATATTTGGAGCAGCTTTGGGTAATGTTGACCTCCCAATTGTGAATACTTTTAAGTATTTACAACAATTTCACTCCGACACAACTATAAAGGGGGGCTAACTCTCCCTAATTCTTCACTTATTTCATTCCATTTGGATTAATAAATCTGTACCAAAAATACATCCCAAGTTCCCTTAACTCATCCTAGAAGCCTTAGTTTGGACATAATGAATACAAGGAAAATGATTTAGTGAAAACCATAGGATACCCTAAGAAAAGGTGACATTCATCAACAATCATTTTTTGTTTTATTTCATTATCCACCTCCATAAATTATTTTAATTTCATCAGTATTTAATAAAATATGAATATTACATATACTGATATGGTTTTTTGTTAAGTTTATAACCTAAAACCATCTACACTTTCATCAAATAGGTTATGAAATCATCGTTTGCGTGTACGGTGGACTACCGCCTTAAGAACTGATGTCGTCGGTTTTTATATTACAATATATTAAGGAGGGTCATAAAAATGGATTTATCTTTTATATATTATATATATTTATATGATATTTATGATGTCACAATTATTATTTTACTTTTATATCTCACATACCTTCATGATTCCCATTCTGTGAGAATATGATAATGTTATTCTTGTGTATGGTCGAACATCACAAGGCAAAGTGATGTGATTCATTCACACATTACATGGAATTTATTAAGTATGGGTTTAATAAAAATATGTGGTATATATAAAAAATGATTCTTTATTGATAATATATCATATATTTTTCTTCATTTCAATCCAAAAATAAACTGGAAACAACATTCATGCATATATACGACCTACAATCTGCATGAACAGTGTATTTAATTTCCTATCTATATATTTTATGGATTATTATAAATACATATATAATTATTATATATCGTTTTTATATCATTTATATCATTTTATAGATGATTAAACTATTTTTATAGTAAGATAACCAAAAATATAACAAATCATAACATTTACAAAAAATGGTTATTATCAGAAACATAACATTACTATGGATTAATTAATAAAAAGGTAATAAAATGGAATAATAAAATAACATATGGTATGATATATTTGAATTTTGTTTTGAAATATATGTATAATAAACTTATAATTAATATTAGGATATTTTAATGAGTGAGATAGAATTCAATACTTAAGGTCAGGGATATCCATCTCACATTTTACTTCTATGAGACACATGTCATATTCCCACCTATTTATTTTATGTGGTGTATATAATCCCCATGAATGAATATTATAATTATTATCCTAAAAATTATTTTGGTTTACATATTCGTTTGAGCATATCTCTTTAATGGGGTTTAAAGTGAGAAACTTAACCAATCTGTGTGGGGTTTTTCTCAATTTTATTTCTTTGAGACATATGTTATATTATGCACATATATTCTTCACGAGGTGTATAAATAACCCCTTTGACATGTAATATAATTAAATTATTCATCCTAATGATGTTTTAAGCATCATGTTTTGTTATTCCTTTAAGGGGATTATGATTTAAAGTTACCAAAGTGGTAAATATTTCATGTTACAATATCATCATTTATCGAGATTATTAATGATTATATTTTTTATGATAAAATATTATGATCCATATCATAAGAATTATAATGATTTTTTTCTCTAATTTAATTTTAGATATTATATGGTAAAATTTTGAGACTAGGCACTGTGATAGCATGTGATTCCGAGACCCAATGTACCCGGAACGATTCACTGAAACATGTTATGTTTTTTAAAGAATGAGCACATGAATTTTCAGAAAAAATAGAATAACTCTTAAATGTGTTCCTGGGTAAAAATTATGAGATCATGGTTGAGCTCAGAGTAGTGAATTTACCCTAGGCGCGACTTAACATTATTCTACATGGGCCTTCTATGGAAAACCCTGAAAAGGACGTAATCATAAATAAAATTAATTAAAAAATTACTTTAGTATAAAATTATGATAACTCATAAAGTATAACTCGGATTGTAAATATGAGACAAACATGAGTTCATAAGGGGTTTTTCTAATTAGGTGATGCCTCAAGCCAGCTAGCACAGCCTAGCTATGAAAGATAGTTTTTTCACATAAATGTCATAAAAAATATTTTATTCCCGATGCAATGATGCATTTTATTTTAATATGAGTTTGTTAGAGGATTCAAGGTTACCACCATAACCCTTTAATTCATATGAGTCAATGAGATGCATCTCTCTCGATGAACAGAGGTGGATTGTGGACAGATAATCAACAAAGATCCTTTTTTTCAACGGGTCATCATCAATGGCAACGATGTGAAAACCTTTCTTCATCAGTGATCGAACCAAATAGAGGAAGGGTGTTTTTTATTTGATTTCATTTCCTCATTCTAGAATTCAATGCTGAATGATGACTAATCAAAAAAAATATTATCCTAAGGATCGATCATTGTTGTGGGATGGGATTTACCCTTGAGAGGTTTTGATGGGAGAATGATCTAGTTATTATTTGATGGAATTTAATTTTCATTATAATAGATGCAAACCATGATTGACACAAACATCGAACAAGGTGTATTACTATTGGTTGATTTTTGTTTTTCTCTTCCCTGTTCTTCATTCTCTCTGGTCATTCATCACTTGGCCCGTAACTCATAAATTTGTGATTGATCGACCATTTTTCACTCGATTCATGGCGCAATGATCTGATATCCTAGATCTGGGGTCAGAATGGAATGACGGAGGAGTGATGAAGATGAAGATAGAAAAATCTAAGCGTCTTGGGAGATATTTCCATTTGAGTGAATTTTTTCGGAATGGATTGTGATGTAGATCCACGCCCAGGGCAGTGAAGAATGAGAGAAGAGTATTACAGACATGCTAATATAGCACCCAGCAACGGTCGTGTGCTGGAGGCTACGAGCACTGTGGCGAACAGAGTTGCGTGAACTAAAGATCAGTTTTACTTGGAGGAGCTTATGTTTTAGGGGGAGAAAGACAAGGTGATGGTAGTTGGGGTCATGGTATCATGCGATGGTGGTCAGATCGCATAGGCGGCGTGATAGGACCGCATGGAGCTGCGACGATAAGGGACAGAGGATGCGGCAGCCGACTGCTTTGAACCCGATGGTGCCGTATTAACCTGGAGACATGGGGGAACCATGAATTCAGGGTAGAGAACATGGATTTGGGGGGCGTGACTAGGGTGGGTTGTGTCCGGTGGTGATAACTGGTCCGCAAGTAGTGGTCCATATCAGAAGAACCTGGCAGCTTCAGCGGCTCAGCGGGCAAACCCCATCAGCCAAACCGACCACAACATTGCATGCCTAGTGGCATGAGCAATACATGACAGGCTGGATCGAGCTGGACTAGCCCAAGTTTTTTCAACTATACTGGGTCATGTCGGCCGGTTGGATGGGCCGCTTTAGATCCAGATCAGGACTCTTCACTAAAATATTCATATCTTTCAAACTGAGTGTCTGATGAAAAAGAAGTCTTCAACTTTGTGACCCTTAATATGGGACGATCAGTTTTAGATGTCTTAGTGTGTTTTATGTTGGATCAGTAGAGTTTGAGAGTGTACACGTTGTTTTTTCTAATGATAGTTTGATGTTGGATATCATTCACATCATAGAGGATGACCCATAGCTCGACTTCAACAGTTGACTCAGTGGGTTGGATCATGTATCACACCGAGTGGCCCAGTCAGTCCTCAATTCACTTTTTGGTACCTTTGATTGGTTTTTTGGACAAAGTCTGACCACAATTTATACGAGATCCTTTCCTCTATCTAGGATGATGTTTCTAATAGGGAGAGTATCCCCTTAGGGATCCCTATGTGTGGCGGACCCCCTATCTCTGTATCGAGATCATATTCATTCATACATGACTATATAGGACGAGCGTGATACAAATAGTTTATAGTGGTTTATGTTTTGTTGTGACATGGTGACTATGTGACTTGGTGGTTGCATGACTTATTGGCACATCGTGTTTTACCAACACTCCAAGTGTTACCAACACACTATGTGATACCGACGCTCAATGTGTTACCGACACTTTGTGTGTTACTGACACTATATGTGTTATTGACACTCTGTGTCTTAGGGAGAGTAGATTTCTTAGGGAAACCAAGTAACTTGTTGAGACCCTAGTGTTCTCTTGGGTAATTTTGGTAGACCTGTTCTTTATATATACTATCTGATACCTTAATGACTTAGAACTCTTGGAACGAGCATTCTATGAGCAGAACCATGTAGCTAAAAGTGGATGAGACCTTGAGTATTTTAATCCTTTATGATTATACCTAGATTTTCTTATTATATGTGTTTTAGACATATACCCCTATTGATCTGATTATATCTTTTTAGTGATGTTTCTTTTGTGGTCTTTTACATTTTGTTTTTGGGTGTCCTACTCAGTATTATTTTACTCACCACAAGACATGCTTTTCCCACATGTGTCTTGTATTTTTCAAACCATAGACACTTTGACGGAGTCCTAGGTAGACTAGAACTAAGTGGTTCATATATAGAGACAATACAGTTGAGGTTTCCTCCTGCGGATTCAGACAGTTATTTATGTACCTACCCTTTAGGTAAGGTTTTCTGCGAACGAGCTTCAAGACCATGTACTGAAGACTCTTTCTTTCTGGTGGCTTGTATTATAGACTATTTGTACATTACTCCACATTAATTTCATGTTGTACTATGTGGTTGGTATCTTAGTGTGTGCTTGCAATATTTACTTAGTGTTTTTAAATTTCAGTATTTTGGGCATTTATATTTGTGTGTAAGTGTATAGCTACTTTGGAAAAATGCCTCCCATTAGTAGGATACGTCTACTCAGTTCCAGTCGCCCGCACCAGGCCTATTGGAAGTGGGATTGGGGTAGTCGCGACAACGACCCCTCTGGGATGAGTTGTGATAGAGTGGTATCATTGGGGATCAGTTCTATTTTAGGATAAGGATTTTGTCATATTTCTTTAAGGTAACAGTGTTATGTGTTTCGAGGTATCATCTATGGCTAGGGAATCCAGAGTTGGTGTGGCGGCCAACATACACTGGGACTCTGGACACCTACTTTTCAACTCAACACATGAAAAACTAGTTTTAAGGGAAAATTAATGTACATGAGTCATATAAAAATGTGATGTGTTTTCCATGTCCTTCTGGATTTATATCACCTAATATACTTTTTAAATGTGATACTTATTTTATTCTTACATGATGTATTCCTAACACCATCCAGTGAGGTTTTCGCAGAAGGATCAAGAGTCTGGCCGATGATTGGTGAGGCATCCCAAAGGTGAGTCATTCACGAAGTTTTTTTCTTCCTGATGGTTAGAAGGTGGAGCTTTCTTCTATTGATCATTTCATAGATCCACCTTCAATGGATCAGGTGGATACAACATGCCAGACTAAGTTGTTGATGGATATTTTGGCACTCAATGATGATACATAGGGTCAAAATTCATATAATAGGATTCGGATGCATCGATCTCCCAAGATGTAGGGTTATAAGGACCTACGGATAGTAGGTGTGCATCATATGCTTCAGAACAATAGGTTTTCTAAGAATTTATAGGGTCATTCTAATTCTCCGAGGAAGAGGTGTTTCTATTCTTTTCATTGTATGGGACATTCCAGGTGAGATTTTCCCACTGTTTAGGTTGTATTTAGAGAGGTGGTTAATGAACCTCTAAGGAAGAGGCAAAGACTAGAGAATATAGATATGTTAGGTGGAGGATGTGGAAGAGTAGCTGGGGATGTAGATGGAGGTGGACAACAATTTGAAATGTAACCACCACCACCCCCAAGTGGTCTTTACCAGAATTAGGGAGCTAAAGAATAAGGGAGGTGGAATCTACAGGAAATAAAGGCTTATGACCTCTTGAATCCATAAATGGATAAAATTAGGATATGTGTCTTTCTACTTTAGTTGCAGTAGAGAGACACATGTGCTAGTTTTTCCTTTCCTGAAACTTTTTCTTGTTTGATACTTAGAGATTATAGTTAAACCATTGAATTGAACCTCACATTTAGAGACACTTACTAGAGGAGACCTAATTATCACACATTGGTGATAAAAGTGGGACATGACTCATAAAGGTCAGAGTTTCAGTTGGGATCTTTTAGTAGTAGTTTCAAGGCCTTATAATTTCATTTTTGGTATAACTAATAGCCACAGTTCATGTTCAGATATATTATTTTAGGAAAATGGTTTGGTTCTTCTATGGTAATAGCACTATATTTCAATTTTTTTTTGGAAAAATGGAATTCCATGTAGCTTAGGATGGACTCACGCATAATAGGGTGAAGTTGGTTACTCTTGAGTTGGCTAGAATTACCATCGGTCCATTTAATTTTTTGAGTATCTAGTTTACTATAATGGCGGTGGAGTATAATGACTTCATACTTGAAGATGTTCTGAGTTTACCTCCCCATCGAGAGTTATACTTTTGCCTTGATCTACAGCACGAGACGACACCGATATCTATTCTAGCATATCCAACGGCTCCCGCAGAGATTCCTGAGCTGAGAGTACATTTTGAGGACATACAGAGGAATGGATTCATGATACCTAGTGTTTCACCTGGGTAGCCCTAGTGGGTCTTCATTGATCTCAGACAAATCATCATATAGACTAGAGTTTTAATGGATCTAGCAAAGGTTTAGGCTGAGTGTGATGAGTGATCCCATATTGATATTTTCAAAGGAGGGTGTGGAGTATGACGGGTTCTGGGATGCATTAGATACCGGTCTTGGTCATGTCCATATGAAGAGGCAAGAAATGATTTCTATGGTTCACGCTAGTAAAAATAACATGATCAAAACTACCCTACCCATGATCATGAGTTAGAAGTAGTAGTATTTTCATTTAAGATGTGGTCACACTACCTGAAGTGTGTGCGGTTTATAGTCTACATCGACCACAAGAGTCCCATATATATATATATATATATATTCTTTCAGAAGGATCATAACATAAGATAGAATAAATGGATAGAGTTCCTATAAGACTATGACATGAGATTTTTTATGATCCTAGGAAGGGTAATGTGGTGGAAGATTCTCTCAGTAAGAGATATAGCTTGATGTTTCTAAATGAGGCATCAGAGTAGTAAGCCTCATTGTAGATATTCATTGTGCATGGACATGGAGAAGCTTATCTCTAGTAAAAGTTTGTCATCCCTCCACTCTTATGATGAGATAGGAAGGGAAAACTTAGGGATACATACTGTGAGGCTCAACAAGATCAAATGTTCACATGGTATTCCCCTAATGGATATTTGAAAGGTGGGGAGCATGTTGTTATTTTTTTAGGACATAAAGTTGTACTAGTGGCATTGTAGGAATTTATTTTGAGGGATTTCCACACATCCCTTTAGCTGTACATTTGGGTTTTCTGAATATGTATCAGGAACATTGACATCAGTTCTGGTGGCCATGAAAGGAGAAGGAAGTGTCAGAGTTTGTTTCTCGATGCTTCGCATGTCAACAAGTGAATGTGTGGAATCAAGTTCCATCATCTTTAAGTCAACCCCTTGAGGTTACATAATTGGAATGGGATGGAATAATAATGGTCTTTTTGATGGGTTTACCACGTATGTCTAGGGGGAAATACCATCTGGGTGATCGTTGACCGGCTATGTAAGTTGGGAAACTACCTACCTATCTAGGAGAAGAGTTTTGTAGAGAACTCAAGATGCCTCTACGTTCAAGTGATAGTTTGACTCCATGTATTTATATTAATGATTATTTCTGTTTTTGATCCTCGATTCACATCCTAGTTGTGAAAGGGATTGAATGATGCATTTCGGACTCAGTTACACTTGATCAGAGAATTTCACCCACATACAGATGGACGGACTAAGCAGTAAATTAATGTTTTTGTGGGAATTCTATCGGATTAAATGTTATTTTTAGGACATATTTGGTAGGATCTCCTAGATATGGTGGAATTTTCATGAAATTCCCGCTACCCCTCCACCATCAGTATGTCACCATTAGAGGCTTGGTATAAGAGACCCTGCAAGTCACCACTTTTTGGACTAACCCAGGACAGTCAGAAACGTTGGGGTCGGAGTTGGTGTAGGTGACTATAGACCAAGTGAAGGAAATCTATGAGTGGTTTATGACTTCACAGATCCATCAGAAATATTATGATCATAGGAGATGGATGCCTTTTTAGTTCAAGGAGGGAGACTATGGGTTCCTCTAGGTGTTCCCTCGACGTGGGATACAAGTATTTGGCTGGGATGTCAACCTATCTATGAAGTTCGTCGACCCATTCTTGATACTGCATAGAGTTGGTGAGGTAGAATACCACTTGGTTCTACCCCCGCAGTTGGACAAGGTACACAACGTCTTTCACATGTAATAGTTGAGGAGATACATGCATGATTCATCACATGTCATTGATGGGGGTTACATTTGCTGACAACCCGGTGGAGTTCAAGGATCAAAATATGGGATACTTTGTGGGTGGTTGATTCCACGAGTGTGTGTTTAGTGGTATCAAGAGAATCTCTACAAGAGAACATGAGTGAGGGAGGCTCACATTTATGCTCAGTAACCTCAATTTGTTGATTAGCCTTTTTTGGATTTTAGAGATGCATATCCCTAAGGTGGGGAGAATAAAATGATTTTGTTTTTCCTAAATTTATATTTATAAATAATTTGGTAAAATTCTGGGACCATGTGCTAAGACGGTGTGTGATTTCGAGGCCGGATGTGCCAGGAATGATTCTTTGATAAATGATATGTTTTGAATAGCACATGTGTGTGAAATTTCTGAAAATGTGGGATTAATCTTAAATATGGGCCCATATTAGAAATCTAAGCGCTCCTTTGAGCTCAGATAAGTAGATTTACCCTAGGTGCAACATAATTTTCATTTACACGGGCCTTATGTGAAAAAACCTGAAAAGGACGTAACCATAAACAAAATTATTAAATAAAATTATTTTATTTTAAAATCCAAATAATTATTAAATGGTAACTCATATTAGAAATCACAGACCATAATTCAGTTCATGAGGGGGTGTTTTCCTTAGGTGAGGCCTAACATCGGCCAGTTCCACCCAGCTATGGAAGATAGTTTTTGGAAATAAAAGTCATAAAAAATATTTTAATAAAAATATTTTATTCCTGACGAAACAACATGTTTTCTTTTAATACTAAATTTTAAAAGGATTTGAGGTTATAACCATATTTCTGGAATTCCAATAAGTCAAAAAGATAGATCTCTCTTGAATAACAGTGGTAGATCATTGATTGACGATCGACGACGAACCACATATTTGAAAGATCTTCAGACACGGTAATGACACAATGAATATTCTTCATCATCGATCGAACCGAATAGAGGTAGGGAAATTTTTATTTTATTTCTTTTCCTTGTTCCTATATTTCATGTAAAACACAGGCCAATAAAAAAATATTGTCCCATAGATTGATCATTGTTGTGGGATATGATTTACCATTGTGGGGTTTTGATGGCAGAATGATCTTGTGAATATTTGATGGATTTCGATTCTTGTTCTAATAGAAATGAACCATGATCACCACGAATAATAATCATGGTCTACTCTTCTTGGATGATTTTTTATTTTCTCCTCCCTATAATTTTTTCATCACGATCATTATTCATTTGTCCCTCGACTCGGCATTTTATGATCGATTTTTCATTGCGCACTCGATCCTTGGTGCAATGATTTGATATCACATATATGGGATCAACATGGAACGATTGATGTGAACCGATGATGGAAAGTGGAACTATTGGTGGCACATGGACAAAAATACATGTGGATGGAGGTGAAAATAAATGGTTCTCTATGGTGGTGTCAGCCGCTTGAACTACTGCTCAACCACAATTGGAGGAGCTCATGGTGCAGGGGGCCACGTGAGCTGGCAAAGGTGGCCGGACTGCATAGGCGGTGTGGCTGGACTGTGTGGATCTAAGATAGGGATTAGGGATGTGGTGGAGGAAATCATTGAATGAAGGGGTTCCAAGTTGACTGAGTGACAAGGGGGAAACCACGTGATTGGGGTGTACCACGTGGACTAGGGGGCACTGCTAGGGTAGGCTGCGTCCAGTAGAGCAAATCGATTTGCAGGCAGTGGTCCGAATACGGTAAGATTGGATGCCCCATCCTGCCAGTAGGCTGGACTTAGTAGCACTATAGGCCCGACCGGTTTGAGCCGAACTAGGACAATTTGGTTCAACCAGACCAGTTTGGGTTGGATGGTAGGCTGGGTCGGGTTCGGCAGTTCGGGTTAGACCTGTATTAGGCCTTTTCACTAAAATGGCCATATCTTTCATACTAAGCATCTAATTGATGAGCCATCTGCAGTATTGGGACCCTTGAAATGGAGAGATTATTTTTATAGGGCTTGGGGGGGTGCTTTACACTGATTATCATAGGATGATAGTGTACCATTTTTCATTTCTTATGAGGGTTCGATGCATGATCTCATTCCTGTCATAGAGGATGTAATGTATTGTAAAGCGAGTTATCTCTGGATGGATTCAATATTAGACTTAGCGGGTTGATGCATATATCTCACTAAGAGGTCCAGTAAATCCTCAATTCTCTTCGTGGTACCTTGTATAGGGTTTGTGGAAAATGTGTGACAAACATTTACGCATGCACTTATCCCCTATCTAGGATGATGTTCCCAATAGGGAGAGGGGTCCCCCTAGTGAGCCCTGGGTACAAAGAACTCCTATATATGTATCGAGATCTGATTCATTCCTATGTTACTAGACCTAATGAGTGTGCTTAGGGAAGTTTTTAAGGGTTTATGGTAGGCTATGTCTTGGAGACTACATGACAAGGGGGTTACATGACTTATCAACACAATATGTGTTACTAACACTCCATGTGTTATCGATACTCCATGTATTATTGAAACTCCATGTGTTACCAACACTCCATGTATTTCTGAAACTCTGTGTATTACCGACACTCAATTTTTTAATGATACTGGTTGTCTCATAGAAACTACAAAACATATCGATCCCCTAGTGTTCTCTTGGGTAATTTTGGTAGACCTATTCTCCATGATTACTATCAAATAGATCAAGGTGTGAGATCTACCAGAACAAGTGTGCTATGAGAAGAACCATGTAGTTGGAAGTGGATGCGACCTTGAGTCTTGGAAGCCTTTATGAGTATACATGGACGTACTTATTATATGTGTTGTAGACATATACCTATGTTGATATGATTGTGTCTTCTTATTAATGTTTTCGATGTGTTATTTTACTTTGTGTTTCTAGGTGTCCTACTGAGTATTGTTTTACTCTCCTATGCATAGGCTCTACCTGCACATATTGTTTCTAGTGCAGAACATTGATGCTTTGACAGAGTCCTATGTGGGCTAGGACAAGGTGGTGAATAGAGAGAGACCAAAGAGTTGAGTTATGCTCTTGAGGCTTCAGAGAGATGTTCATGTACCCACACATTAGGTATAGTTTTCTTTAGATGAGATTTCAGACCTCCTTTACAGACTACTTCTTTTGGTGGGATTTTATTCTGGACCTGTTTAACTTTACCGTGCTTTACATTCCTATCAAACTATGGGGTTGGTATCCATGTTTATGCATTCATTGTTTACAATGTGTTATTACATTTTTATATGTTGGGCTAGGAGATGAGTTTGTGTACTGGTATATATGAAAATTCCACCCATTTGTGGGATATGCATACTCAGAGCAATAAATCTCCCCCTAGCCTAATGGAGGCAGGCTTGGGGTAGTCACGACACAGACCCCTCCAGGAAGTTTCATGATAATAATTTTTGTGAATTTTATTCTCCTTTGGTTATTCATTATATATTCATGTAATGTTAACATGTTTCCCCTATTTGGCACTTAATATAATTCATTTAATGTTTTTAAGAAATTATGAATTTATTCCTATCATCGGACAGAAATATTTTCTCAAGAAAACATGTTTATTTCCAAAAATATTTTATTATTATTAATTTTTTTTAATAGAAATATTCTCTAATGTTTTAATTTTTACAAAAATGTTTTAATGGAATCTTCAATTCCTTTTTAAAACAATTAATGTTTGTGATTTACTTAAAATGTGGAAAGAATATATGTCATTTAATTGTATGGAATGATAAACATTTCCCTCATTCAATACAGCTTAATGATTTAAGGAATCATTTTCAAATTTTTGAAGTATTTTTCAAAGAAAATTCATAACTTAATATATTTTAAATATAATATTTTACTGTGAAAAATATTTTGACCATGTTTAATGTTTTAAAAAGCTTTGTTCTAAGCAGAAAGGATGTTTTTCTCAATAAATGATTTATATTATTATTACATGCTTCCTTTATATGTTTTCAAGGTTATTTTCAAATAAAATTATATTCAGAATGTTTAATTTTTTAAAAAATTAATTTATGAGAAAGTATATTTCCTCAAGAAATGTCCAAAGTAATCTTTCAAATTTATATCTCATCTAAGATGACATTATTTGTGGTTACATATAATTTACTAGGTATACGATTCAAGAATATCACTCTTATTCTTTCATTGAATCATATATATTTATAATGCTAATATATTTATGAACCCCATTTCTCATTCATGGTTTATACAATGATTAAATGTTTATGAAATCCACTTCTTTTCCACAGTTTATGTTTTTATGAAATGATGAAATGCAAATGAATCCTATTTATTTTCCATTTGTTATGTTATGATAAGATGTTTATAAAACCCATTTAATTTTGAGGATTCTAATATGATGAATGTTTTATGATATTATATAACAAATTTGTGTGATTTTAATTATGCGAAGATGGTTATATTATCACGAAATATATTTGTTATATTATAAAAAAGATGGGTGTGACCTATATTTACCTCCCATACATTGGATAAATATTTATATCTGATGAGATTAATTGGGATGGAACGGGAAGTGCAACTAATTCAGTAAGGTTGATATGGAATGGGGAGTGAACTTCATTCAGTAAGACAACGATAGAATATGGTGTGACCTTGGTTCAATTAGGGACTTCTCCCACTATTATGGTCTTGGTGCTGAACCATGACTAATATAGAAATGATTTTATATGATTATGTTTATTCCACAAATATATGTCCTATGACAATATTATTCTATCATGGCTCATGTTATTTCATTATCTTATTAATAATCTCTTATAAAAATTTAATATTTATTCTATGACTCATGATTATGATTATTGATCTGAATGGTATTATTTTCAGATGTTATGTTCATATTATCATACCCTTATCTTCATGTTATAATTAAACATACCCATTTTTTACCCACTCTTAATATCTGATCTCACCCTCAATTATATTTTTTCTCCCCGAGTAATAAATAATGTATATATGTTTAGAATGTCTATGATTAGTAATAAATGGGTAGATATTTTTTGGAAACATTGAAGATCTTTCACCAGATTACAATATTATGTTCTTTATTTCCAAATAAACTAAACTATTTCAGTACCGATGAATTTGTTTGTGTAGTGTAAAAAATATGAATATAAAAAAGATTTAATATCCATGTATGAGAAGCTTGGGTCTATGTAGTTGGTATCAAAGGAAAGGATTAGTTAATCAATAGAAAATGTAATGTGAATATTTCAGTGAGATCCCTAGGGATATTTCTAAGTATATTTCATGGTATGAAACTAATGATAAGTCAAATGATGCATTAAAGTATACAATAATGTCCAGTAATTTTATTAAAGGAGTGAGTGGGTGATTTATAATAAATTAAAACCATTTCTGGACACTACATGTGGATGTGGAACTGGAACATAAGTTCCTTTGGGTAACAAACCCAAAAACACCATATTGAGCTAGAATCGGTCAAGAACAAGTGAAATTTTTTTCCCTTACTACACACCTTGTTTGAAACTCCTGTGGGTTATGCTTTGTAAATTTACCAAATCATTATGAACCAACATGGGGGATTTAAATAGATGATGATCATGGATGACCTAGGTTATGCCTATATATATATATATAATAATTTGTAATTTTTTATACATTCTATAATTTATTTTTCATAATTATGTGGTTTTACACTATGATTATATTTTCTCACACTATTCTTTTTTTCCTTAGTCAATGGAAGGAACTAGAAGAAACTAAGTTAAAAATAGATGTGGAGACCAGATTTTTATGAGCATCCAAATCGTATGATGAATAGTGTGAAGGATGTTGTCATCATGCCTAATCATTTTTTATAGAACATGATTAACAATGTGCACCATAACTAACTTTCAGAACTCACCAAAGAATATAAGGAATGAGTTCATTGAGACTTATGGTAGTGGATACCACGAAGGAATGAAAATTACGTTTCCTTTAAGTTAATAATATAGGTTGAAACACCATAGTGACTGTCTCAGTGTAATGAGAAGAATTTTTGACTTTAGAAAAGAAGGGAACATATAATGTAACAACAATATAAACAATAAATGTTCTATTAACGTAATGGATTAGAATATTGGTCTCTCTAAGATATCATTAATTATTTAACAATTTAAATATAGAATGAATGTTCGTTATGATAATAAATTTCCTAAAGGGAAACAATTTGAATAAAACCAGAATTTTTTAATGAGTAATGGTTATATTTTTAATGAAGGAGAGACTAAAAATAACATTAGAAAGGAATAATTGTTAGGAAAAAAGACAACGAATCTTAGTTAATAGTGTATGATGAAAATAGAATGATTGAATTATTTGTGTATTGTGATTGAAAGAATTATATTTTTATTATTAGTATTCTTGTTATTAGAATCATGAAATTTATATGTATTATTCAATAGTATATTTTCATTAAAAATATTCAATAATATGTTTAATGGTACTGATACATTAGAAAATTTTATTATGGTAATGTAATATTTTTATTAAGGAAAGATATCCCTTAATATGTTCATAATTTTGATGAAATGTTGTTTAGTTTTGATGAAGAGATGTTGGGTAAAAATAATGTAAATTAAATAGTACTAATTACCCCGAAACATATTAATGATTTCGGGAAAAAGTGGGTTATGCTATCAGGAATGGAGTTTTTAAATTTTTTGGATTTAAGGAATATATCCAATAATCCATGTTCTATACACGGAATGAAGAATCATGTATATTTTTAATTTGTTTTTATGGTAATTCAAGTTATTACCATGTTTCAAGAAAATACATGAGTAAGGTATTAACGTGTTTGGTATGTGACAATCATGTTCCACATTATGAAATTTGGTGCATCAATGTTAAGCTGGTTATGATAAATTTAGTGAACCTTTTCCAAATTATTGTATTTGTATCTTTCGTAAGTGTTAAAAATTTATCCATTTTTGAAATGATTTTCATCGATATTTGGATGAGGTTTTCTAGGTGAATGTATTACTTCACCATGTAAAGATGAATCCATATTGGATAACATGTACTAACTATTTTTCTAACTATAGAAAAAATGAATGAATTATAATTCTATTATGGATTTCATGATCAATTATTTATTTAGTAAAAAAATCACCTTAATTCATTAGAGTAAAGATGATGTGGAAATTGATCAAGGCACAAACTAAGGGTTATATTATTCTTATGAAATATAATGAAATTAAGTAAGTATATCTTCTCAAGAAAGTGATACTGTACTAAAATGTTGTCTTATTATCATAAATTTTTATGATATCAATGACCTTTTTCTTGAATCACTTTTCTAGCTTTGTGTTCATTAACCTTTTCTAGATCCCCCATGTTCATAGTGATTTTTCTAGTCCCAATAATTATTTATGCTTTTCTTCAATATCTAAATAATCAAATGCCTCTTCTAGTATACTATTTAGAAACCTATTATGATTTATTCTATATTAACATCACAAAAACATTCTATTTTCAAGAGTATTTTTTACTATCCTTTTTTATAAAGTCGGTTTCTATGAAATAAATATTCATGTACTAAACCTTTTATGGCCGAGATGAATTTTGAGATTGAAATTCATTTTCAGGAGTGTAAAATGTAACAAACCAACTTTTCATGAATTCATATTTTTTAATAAATTAAATTTCTTGGATGGGTTGTATTATATGAAGAAAAAGTTAATATTCTGTTATACGCAACATTTTCTTTGCTTGTTTTATACGCGACATTGAGTTTTTAAAAACCATGATATATAATTAATATAGTTATTTAAACATGACTATTATAATATAAAAATTAAATATGGTGATATAAATATAAATAAATACTAGTTAAATATTATATTCAATGTTATCAAAGAAAGAAAAAATATTCATAAAAAATGTGTAATTTTCAGTAATTCCTTCACATATTTTGAAATTCTACTTTCTAAAAAATCTTATTTTTAATATATTTTGACGAAGAATAATATAATTAATATTTGAAACATTTAAAAATGAATTTGATAAAATAAAAACTTTTTTTAATTTATAATTTCATTATTATCTTATAGTGAATTTTTGGGGTTTTTTTGTAATGTTTCATTTTTTTGATGAATAGAGAAATATATAGAAATTTAATTGAAAAATAACATTTCATTAAATTTATTTATAAATTTAATTACATTTTTAGTTGTTATTAATGAATATATTGGTCAATTATAAATTTATTAATCCAGTTTTTGGGATTATAATCATTTTTAGATTGACATTGGATGTAAAAACTATTTAAAAATTTGAACTTTTTTGATTAAAAACTATGTCTTCTTGACATGTATATCAGATTAATTTTAAATTAATTTTTTCACTCATATGAAAGAAATTTTGAAAAATGGATTCCATATTTTTAAGAATCATAATTTATGATATACTATATGTTCAATATATTTTTCCACCCAAATTAATAGTGAATGAAGTAAAAATTATTTACAATTGTTGAGGTAAAAATAAATTTACCATGATTTTAAACTAGAAAGATAATAATTAAAATGACCTAAAATATTTTCTTAATTTTATTTTATGAGTATATTTTAGCCTTTTCCAATAAATATTTCTTAGATATGGTAATTTCTGTCCACATTCCTTTAAATATAACTCATCTAATATGTTATATAATTAAAAGAACAAAATTATACATTTATTACTTTTAATATCATTAATACTTTTAGATAGGGAAAAACATCATTTTTTAGTAATACAAATTCTTTTAAAATATAAATAATTTTTTGATGTCATTTCACTTTATCTTTTTTTATTATATATTGATTAGTTACAAAAAATTCTTATAAGATGCTAATGGATTAGTTATTTAGTTAATAAAAATATAAAATAATTGATACTAAAATTCATAAAAGTTAAGTAAATTGAATGAATTACTGTGATATAATAATCTTTAAATGAATATTTCATGATACATATGTATGAACATAATATATTCGAATCTAATCATTGTCTGTATATTTTTAAAATTGATATTACAGAATAATGTCAACATTGACCATAATGTTATTTTATAATAAATGATATTATATTAAATGTTATAAAATTAATAAAAAAACTATATTATTCCAAATTATTTTTAGAAATTAATATATATAAAATATATTCCATTACAGGACCAATTTTTCTATTATAATGACTATATTGATAGTTAAATAGTAAAAAAATCAGTTTTCAAAATTATGTTTAAAGTGGTGTTTTCCTAGTTACATGCGCCTATGTTAAAAATAATTTCTAGTACACATAGTATTTATATTTTATAAATTAGATATCATATTTAGAATCATTTGGATTAAATTTTCTATTACTTATCACTCTAATTTTTTCATAAAAAATAAATTATTAATTCACCATGAGGTAATTGTTTATTCTTTTGAGCGTTTATCAGATTGAATATTTTCTATTACAAAACTACAATTACTACTAGAAAATAGTGATGTGGTAGTGCATGGTCTATCCCACATAGAAAAGTAATTAGAAAGGAAACATTGTGCTCAAAACCTTTTGTGGTATTCCTCAACTTTACTCACTTATTTGGATTGAATAATCCTAAGTTGCTCGTGACTTGAACAGATTAAAGGGACCATGGTAAATTTCACTTCATAAATAATGTGTAATACTCAATATAAATAGGGATATACCTTGGAAAATTGTTCAAAAGTTGTTTATAATACACTAATTTAACTTTGTCTAAGAAAATAGACCAACATAATCTATAAAAGACTCCTTTTTTCAGAGTAATTAACATCCTAAGTGCTAGAAGTGAGGTTTCTAGAACAAAGAATTATAGGCTATTAGAAATTCTCTATGCATCTCTAACTAAGTCGTTGTTTCTAAAAATGCATCTTTGATGGCTAGGGATAATAATATATAATGAGATTTAATTTTTTTAAAAAAATTTACTAGATATAGGGTAACTTAGTTTCAATGTTATATTTTAATTACATTCAACTACCCCTACTCTTGTCCCCTATCCCAAAGAGTATTAGCCATGCCTAATGGAATGAAATGAAATTGTGAAAATAGATCGAAACTATGATTAGAATCATAATTAAATGGCATAAAGTAGATTAGTTCTAAATTTAATTCATTAAAATGTAGTCAAATACTAAATTAGATGAAGAAACAATGAAGAAAAAAATGAAAATCATGTTTGTATGGAAAACAGAATTTGAAATGGAACATTAGAAGAGAAAAGTCATTAAAAGAATCATATAATTGAAAAAACAACATCAGACTCTGTATAGTTATAAATTACATATATATATATATATCTCAAAATAGAAAAAATGGAAGAAAAAATTATTATAAGGAAAGAAGTTATGAGTTTTGGCCACTCTCTTTCACCTTAGGTCACTAAAATATAAATAGATCCTGATGTCCACATGCCATGTAAATGGTTAGCTTCATGTACTTCATTAAGATTATTTTTCTTCAAAACATAAATTAATCCTAATTGGTTTTTATGTCATTTATTTCAGACCTGACAGAGCCTTTGAATATTTTGGATCTTCCTGGATTTTTCATCTTGAATAATCAATAGAAACTAGCTTTTAAACTTCTCATGATGTGTAATGGGTTCATGCCTCGTAATCATCAAATTTTGTATTTTGAATATTTTAGGATGTGTAATAAGGATACAAATTGTGTACTTTTTTCATTAATTTTAACTCATATTGACATATTTTATTTTCATATTTTTGGTGGTTTGTTAAAGGAGTGCAGATCATCTACATAAGTTTCATGGAATGTAAGGATATTTTCTACCATATATCCAGCATTCCTTCAATAAGGATTGAATTCATAATTCTAGGAAAAAACATCAAAAATAAATTCATAGTCATATAAAAATTTATTAATAATTAATTAAATGTATCAGAAAATTCATAAATTTATTCTATTTATCAATTACTAAGGTTAGAAAACTAGTTACCATAGTGAAAAGCCTAAATTATAATTATAGGTATACTTAGAATCTAGGGGAAAATGTTTAAAAAATGAGTTTAATTATGTGTTCAGGCTATGTCCTAATCATATCATCCCTATACATATTTAATTATCCAATTTGGAGCCACTTGAGGTATTATTGACCTCTTAATAGTGAATAATTTTTATTATTTACAAGAATGTCACTCTTGCTCATCAATAAAAGGGAACTCACTATCCCCACGTCTTCATACACATTAATCTATTTAGATCGATACATATCTTACCAAATCAAATTCAAACATTCCTTAACACATCCTAGAAGCTTTATTTTTTATTTAAAAACATTCAATAAAGGATTTAGTGCAAAACTAACGAGGATACCAAAAGAAGAGGTGACATTCATCAACGAGAATTTTCATTTTATTGAATTCTTCACCTCCTTAAATTATTATTATTTCATCATTATATAAATTATTGGTATATTTAATATATTAATATGTCATAATGTTAAAATTACAACCTTCAAAAATCTCCACTTCCATCAAATGGGTTACACAATCATCATTCGTGTGTAAGACAGATTACCTCCTCACAAACCGAAGTCATTCTTTTTTCTATTACCAACTATAAAGGTTTTTCATAATGATTTATTTATTATATTATATATATATATGATTTTTATTATGTTATTATGATTCTATAATTTTTACATCACACATATTTTCATGTGTTCTATTTTGTGGGAATACAATAACGTTGTTTGTGTGTACGACAGACAATCGGCTCACAAAGCGATGTGATTCATTAAATCTCTACATGGATTGTATTAATGATGGGATTCATAATCATGTGAAATATATATGAATAAAAGTATTATTTAATGATAATATATCACAAAATTTTGTTTCTTTCAATCCAACAGGAAAATTGAAGCATCATTCACGCGTATGTACATCTTAATCTTTCTATGAACGTTGTATTTCATTTCATATTTATATTTTTTATATATTATTATAATTATATATATTATAATAATATATGGTATTTATATCATTTTTATAATTCCAAATATTTTAAAATAATTATTAAATTAATAAGACCCAAAATATAAAAAATCAAAACATATACAAAAAACATAGCGGTAAATACACAAAACATAACTTTTTTACAGAAATATTAAAATATTGGAAACAAAGAGGAAAAAATAAATAATATTTTGTAAGATATATTAGAATATTATTGTGTAATATATTTATAATAAACTTATATTTATTATACATAAGGTTTGAATGATTATGATGGAAGTCAACGCAAAAGGTAATAGATTTCCATCTCCCATTCTACTTCCATGAGAAACATGTCATCTTCACCAACTATTAAATTTATGTGGTGTATATACATCCCATGAATATATATTAGGATTATTATTATTGAAAAATATTATTTTTTATATATAAATTGATATGATATCTCTTCCATGGTTTTTTTATTTCACAAGTAAACAAATTTGTAGTGGATTTTTGGTATCAATTTCCTGTCTTTGAGACATACATTATGGTGTGAACCTAAATTCTTAATGAGTTTTATATAAAGCCAGATTGACATGTAATATCATTAATTTATTTATAATAGTGATATTTTAAGATTCATTTTATGTTATTTAAACATGAGGATTATGATTCAATGTTACCAAAGCAGTAAAGATTTCATGTTACAAACTCATTATTTATCGAAATTGTTTATGATAATGATTCTGATGAAAAAATATCACGGTCCATCTCTTAATAAACTTCCAAAACTTCATTATTCTATATATATTCATTGTATCATTAATTAATGGTACCTTGTTTCCACTCTGTAGTACTTAAAATAATTAAGAAATTTTTTATAATAAAATCCTACTTTATATCTCTCTTCACTGAGAACTCAGTTTTCATCCAAAAACATGTTTTTTAAAAATATTTTCAATTATTACTATTATATAATTTTTAGAAAAAAATACCCATGGTTTAGTTTTAAAAAAATTTTGTAAAAGGAATATTCATGAAATTTTCAAAAAGAATATCTATTTGGATTTTTCTGAAACTGTGTAAAGAATCTTTGTTTTTAACATGCACGATATGAATTGTATTAACCACCATCATGACGGCTCGATGATTTCAATATTAAATTAAATGTTTTAAATGTTATTTTTAATGAAAATTATTTCATTAATATATTTTTAATAAATTATTTCAGTAGTGAAAATCATTTTAAAGGTGTTTTAGGTTTTAATTGTTTTTCAAAGTGGAAAGGATATTTTCCTCAACAAATATATTAACTGATTTTTAAAAGAATAATATAAATTTTTTTGAGGATATTTTTTAAAAAAAAATTCATATTTTTTTATTTTATAAAATTAAATAAATGTTACTTTACTAAATAAATCTCCCAAGTAGACTTTTAAATTTATTCTCCATCTAAGATGAAATCATTTGAGGTTTCTTAAGATTCTCTAGGGATATGATCCAATGATGCTATTATTATTATTTCTCTATCTAGTTTTTTTTTTGTTTCTAAAAATGTTTTTCATGAAACACATTTCTCTTCCATAGTTCATATCATGATTAAATGATTATGAATCCCCCTTCTTTTTCCAGAGGTTATTATTTAATGAAATGATGAAATTTTAATGAAACCAATTTATTTTCTATATGTTATGTTAGAATGAAATTTCTATGAAAACCATTTAATTTCATGGATTATAATTTGATTTATTTCTTTTAATATTATTGAAAACATATATATTATTTCCATTATATAATAGTGGTTATGTTATTACCATGTATGGTTGGTAACAATATCTCCCTCTAATGCATTCCGGACACATTTATATCTCATGAGATAAACATGAATATAATGTGAAGTGAACCATGTTCAATAATATAGGGCTGGAAAGGGGAGTGAACCTAGTTCTATTAGATTGGGATGAAATGGGGAGTGAAGCTAGTTAAGTAGGGGACTTTTTCCACTATTATGGTATTGGGAGAAAACCATGCCTAAAATGGAAATGATTTTATATGCTTATGTGCATGTCAAAAATCTATTTCTTATTCCAATGTTTTCCCCTCATGGATCATGTTCATTATCTTTCTTATGATTCATTTCATATGAACTGAGAATCATTATTCTATGCCTCATGATTACGAACATTGATATAAAGGGTATGGTTTTCATATTTTATTACCGTATTTTCATACCCTTATGTTTCTGTTATGATTATGTATCTCCCTTGTTTACCATTACTGTGATTCTGGGATCACCCATTAATATGGTTTCATTCCCCATGTTATTAAGAAAGGTTTTACGTAGGGCATGTCTATGAAGAGTACTAAGAGGGAGGATCTTTGTCGAAAACATTAAATATATTTCAATAGATTAAAATATTTTTTTTCTTGGATTTCAAAGGCACTAAACTATTATGCCCCTAAACCATGTGTCTATGTACTGTAATAAGTATTCATCAAAATATTTGTAGTATCCATTAATAATGAGTCTAGGCCATTGTAGGTCACCTCTTTAAATTCTAATTTTTTTCCAAAATTAGGCTCAACTCACTTGACCACAAATTTCATGTATCACATTCATTAATAGGATTCATATAGACCAAAGAAGGTTTATTCAAGAAATATTTAGAATAAAATTCATTTATTAATGTTTTAGGTCTATTGGACATTAGGTTATAGTGAACACACATCATACGCACAAAGAAAAGAGAAAAATAGAGTAGGGATAGAATAAGTAAGACCTGTGTCAATAATTAAGAACACACATTCCAAAGCATTCTACATGATTCTCACCCAAATTTCCAAAACCGTAAAATAATCCCCAAATTTATCAAATTAGGGTTCTAGAAATGTAAATTATGAAAATAATGAATAAATTAAAATATAGGGAATAATTAAGATTAGAATCACCAAAGGATATCCTCCCAGATAAAATATGCTTCAATTGATGAAGATAAGATAGTGGGGGATATAAAATTACCATGAGGAAGCCTATTCATTCATATAAATTATGTATGGGTCGAAGGAGATGGAGGGGTAATTAAAGGGGTTCATTACCGGATTACAATCATTACCCTAAAAACATGAAATGTAAGATGGTTACAAAATGAATCATATGAGACTTGATATGACATATCACAGCCTGAGGGCCTCCTTAGTAGTGATCACAATGTGAACCTTATGGGATGATTCTGGAATTATTTCTAGTAGAGGTCCTATCTCCCTATCCATTTCTTTCATAGTCTGATGCCTATGGGTCATGGTGTGGACTAGTCTAAGTAGAGGACCTCACCTCTTTTCAAAAGCCATTGTGAAATGGAAATAATCCATCACACTAAAGCTACTAAAATATAGATAAATTTTATCTATAGTCCCCCTCAAAATTCTGAAAATAGACTCTCATGCCACCATCAACACCCTGGTCATTCATTAACATAGAAATACACTAGTTTTTAAAAAAAATACATGTATTACTACCTCAATAAAATCTAGAGTTTTATAATCATGAAAACTATAATAAATATTTATATTCTTCTTTATGACACATCATGTGCTACATAAATATATCCCAATTCAATGTTATGTATAAACATGACATATTACATGGGTAATCCATAAGTACTAAATTATATAATTTTATCAAGAATAAAATATATGGTCCAAACATGGAACAAACCACGGAACACAATCATCCGAGTTATGTTATAGTAACAAGAAATAAAACTTGTAATCAATCATTAGGGTAGATTTAGGTATGTATTTGTAATGTATTAGATTGATTATCAACTACAGATTTTTTCATAACCAATACAGACATTTATAACTCAAAAAGGGAAATATGACAATTGATTAATTACTTACACCCTTTCAAAGTGTAATTTTTTTTACATAATCAGAGTTCCTTTATTCTTTAATAATATTTAAATAAATATAATACATTTAAAAAGAAATTTTATTTTAAAATAAATGGTTTTAAAATTTTAATCTATTTCCATATTAAATAAATATATTAATTTTTATTTTAAAAAATTAATATAAATATACTATAAAAAATAAAGGGACGTGAAAAAAAATATATTTATAAAAGTTAATAAAATACAATGGAATGCTTTCAAAAAATATATATATTATTATAAAATAAAGGTTCCTATAAAATTAAATCCAATATTAATTTTTTATAAATCAAGATTAGTTAGTGTATCAAACTATGTGTTAAAATTTATAAACAAAGAATATTTTGGACCAAGAATATCTTCCAAAATAGTTAAACCATCAATTATATTGTCATAAATAAAATCACTTAAATAACGGTTAATTATGAATGACTATTTATAATTTATTCTGATTATAGTGGTAAAAATAACCTTATATGATAAAAAATGGAAAATTCGTGGGACAGTAGTTTTCAGAGTACAAAAAAACAATTAGAGTTGACATTAGGGATTGGTTGTACATACCCCCAACCCAATTTCCCATACTCAGTGTTTACATTATTAAATTTCCATGATATACAATAAATTGGATCCCAAATGATTGAATAATTTAGTAGTCTGTGTAAACTAGATACATACTTGAAATCCAAAATACATTTTAATTCCTAAAATACACAAATAATTTCATTGAATCTTCAATTATTCCCCCTTTTTGTATACTATTATATAATTAATAATATACTTCTTCGAATCCTATGGAGGAACGAAAAATATGACATTGGTGAGAAAAAATTAAAAGTAAGATTAAGAATACAACAGAAATGTAACGTCCAGGTTCTGGATGCCACCCAGAGGCGCCCCGTACCCGGTTGGTCAAATATCCTCAAGCGCATTTCCACAAATAGTAGAGGTTGTGACTAGCAGTGAGGGCCTTGGGTGTGACAGTGGGGAAACTATTCCCTCATTGGAAGAGTACACAGCGGATGAAAAATAAACATGCAATAGCGGAAGCAGTAATAACCAACAATATAAACAGCGGAAGACTAAATCAAAAAACTGGAGCACATATGTATGTATGAAATGATGCATGATACATATCTAGGAAATAAGCAAAACAAGTCAGAATTATGGGAAACACAACAGTACCAAAACAAGTACAAAAGAAAAATAAAACAGCTCCTCAGCATCGCAAGCACAAGCTTGGTCCCATGCTCTCATGCTCAAAGCAATCAAGTACCAGAAGTCAAAGGGTTCTTGCCCTTGTCTATACTTGGAACAACATAGTCTGTTTGGGCCCAAAAACATGACCCAAACAGGGTGTGAGACTAAATCCTATTAGGTATTAACCGTAATATCTGTTTCTAATAGTCAGTGAGTATATGGCAGGTAAAAGTACAATAATTAGTAAACAGCAACAACAAATTTGTAGGCAGTAACAGTAAATAGTATAGCAGGATGACACACAACAGTAATGAATCCACAACCCACAACAGAAGGGAAGCAAAAAGGCTAACAAGAAAAACCCCTATGGAATGTACTCGCAGCCATCCCCTCTGGTCCTATCCAAGAAGTACCACAACCCTCTGGGTAGTGAACTCAGCCTAACCCCTCTGGCTTGGTCATACGAATTTATAAGACTCTCTGGGGAAGCTCCCTCGGTCAATTCCTCTTATTGTCTAGGATAGTCAGGGACTCTATGAGGAAGATCACATGGTCTAACCCACTTAGCCCCAAGGTCTAGAGACTCTCTGAGGAAGCTATCTTGGTCAATTCCTCCTATAGCCTTAGGTATACCACAGTCTCTCTGAGGAAGCTTTCTCGGTCAATTCCTCTTCTATCCTAGGAAGGATCTTAAAAAGATTCAAACAAAGTAAGACTCTCTGATGAAGCTCACTCGGTCAACCCTCCTGTAGTCTATAATATCTGAAGGCACTCTTAGAATCTCACTTGGTCTATCCCCTATGGCCTATAATTTCTAATACATACTGAAGAAGCTCACTCGGGCTACCCTCTTGTATTCAATAATGTCAAAGACTCTCTAGGAAGTTCACTCGGTCTATCCCTTATAGTCTATAAAACCAGGTTCTCTCAGCCCCATGCCAATCAGCGCATAATAATGCTATAAGAACAAAGTACACCTATAGAGCTACTTGGATAACCAAAGTACACCTATGGAGATACTTGGCTAAATAGTCTACAAGGAAACAATAATGTAATGCAAAACACTCCATCCTATAGACACAAGGCATGACAACAGTCATAACGGCCAAATGCTAACAAGACCCAAAGGTCGTAAATAGAGAAAACCAAGGTCAAAACATCCAAGAACAATAAATTATCATCTAAAATGAAAAATTTACCTCTACACAAGCATACAAGCAAGGCAAGAAAACAACAAGGGAAAAAAGGTAAACATGCAATAACCCATTCATAGGTATTGGGGGAATTTGCACATAAAACTCAAGTACATTGAACAGTAAGGCTCAAACCACGTACCTCGATCCTAGGAGATCGATATATGTGAACCACGATGACAGATTCTCCTTAGAACTATGAAGATCTGAGAAAATGTCAAAAATGATCTACCCATGATAACTTCAGAAAAAGGACGAATTGGAAAACAACGCTCAAGCAGAAGGGAGAACTCACCGCTGAAATTCCAATGCAATAAACGGTGATCGATTCGGAGAATGTACGGAGGAACGATGGCTCATTGAAGATCCTTGGATTCTCGGCGCTCTCAGACGAAGAATCTGGAGAAGAAGACATTTATTGTGATTAGGCGCGACCCCTGTCCGTTTAATGAAAAAAGTACATGACGTGTACTTTTAGAGTACACGGCGTGTAGTGGATTTTTCCGTACTCTGCCAAAATCGGCCTCCACATCACCCCTACACACCGTGTGTGTGGCCCGGACACGGCCAACACACGACTTCAATCGGGAAAAGAGTACACAGTGTGTACTTGGAAAGTACACGGCGTGTACTTCAAAAATATCCAGAAATTCCATTTTTCTCAAAAACTCCAGAAAAAGGAAAAAAATACCTAAAACAAAGATCCGGGTTCTTACAAACTTCTCCCTTAAAGAAATTATTCCCCTGATTTCCCTGGAGAGGCGTAGAAGAAGAAACCCTGAATAGCTCCGGCCACAGCGATCGAACCTCGAACTACCTCTCCCAAGTCTCATCCTGTACTCACCTGTGCTGTCATAGCACCTGTACCAGAGGAACATACCAGCCTCGAAGAACCTTCTTACTACGATCGAAAATCCCGATAGAATTCTCCTGAAACGACGCATCCGCTTCAAGATCAACCTCCTCGGGTTGGAAGACATCAAATGGGTCTGAAAAATAACATCGGAGCTAAGAGACGTGGAAGACGTCGTGCATATCCCGATACCTCTGAGGTTGCTGAAACCGATAGGAAACCGACCCTACTCTCTCTAACACCTCAAACGGACTGACGTACTACGGTGAAAACTAACCCTGTCTCTAAATCCTCTTGTGTCCCAACCTCGGTGCCACACGCAGGAAAACCTGACCTCCGACCTCGAACTCTAGAGGTCGCCTCTGCTGATCAGTATAACATATCTGTCGAGACTGTGATGTATCCATCCTCTTCCGAATAATATTTATCTGCTTTGAGGTCTCCTGAACAAGATGAGGTCCCAATAGAGCTGCCTCTCCTACCTCCAGCCAGCGAAAGGGTGATCGGCATGGCTTACTGTACAAAGCCTCGTAAGGTCTATATGAAGGGTTTCTTGAAAAATATTTTTGTAGGAAAACTCCATAAGGGAATATTCTTCTCCCAAGGACTGCCAAAGTCTAGAATGAAAGCTCGGAGCATATCCTCAAGAACCTGGATCATGCACTCAGACTGGCCATTAGTCTGGGGATGGTATGTTGTACTCAAAAGTACATGTGTACCCAAAGCCTTCTGATGTCCCTGCCAGAACCGAGAGGTAAAGCACGCATCCATGTCAGAAACAATAGAGTTTGGAACTCCATGTCGGCGTATAATCTCTCGGATGTACAGTCGTCCCAGATCATCAACACTGAAGGTCTCCTTGATCGACAAGAAGTGTACAATCTTTGTAAGCCTGTTGACGACAACCCAAACAGCATCACTCCCCTGAGGTGACCTCAGTAACCCGGTCATGAAGTCCATCATGAAATCATTCCACTTCCACTCTGGAATGGGTAATTGCTGCAAAATCCCCTCTGGTCGCTAATTCTCTTCTTTCACCTGCTGAAAAGTAGAACATCTCATGACAAAACTAGCAACATCTTTCTTCATACCTGGCCACCAATACTGGCGATGAAGATCCTGATACATCTTGGTGATGCCAGGATGGACTTCCCAAACTAAGGAATGAAACTCTTGAATCAGCTCCTCACATATGTATACTGGCACCCATACCCATCCCAGGAAACGCAAGATCTCATCCTTGCCCACTGTCCATCCAGGAAGGGTGTCCCCTCCTGACACACTCTCCTGCAGGACTAAGTCCTCTGAATCTGATAGCTGCTTCATTCACACCCGATCAAGAAGTGTAGAGGTAACAACCACAGATTAAAGGAAGGTTTTCCCCTACTGTTGTGCACCTCCAGATGCATCTCAGAGAACAGAGTCATAAGCTGCCACTCACTATTGGCCTCCTCAACCGCCTGAATCTGAGTTATTCTGCTCAACACATCTGCCACCGCACTTCCCTTTCCCAACGTATAGGCGAGCTCGAAATCAAATGACTGAAGATACTCAACCCACCTGCGCTGTCTCATATTCATATCACGCTAAGTGATGATATACGTGAGACTCTTATGGTCGGTGAAAACCAAAAAGTGCTCTCCCAAAAGGTAGTGTCTCCAACAACGTAAGGCATGACCAACTGCAGCCAACTCCAGATTGTGCGTCAGTTAGTTCCTCTCATGTGGCCTCAATTTCCGAGACCTGTAAGCAACGACCCCATCTCCCTGCATAAGCAGAGCTCCAAGCCCAGTACCTGAAGCATCACAGTAAATAGTATAGCACTTGCCTGGCTCTGGAAAGACTAGTATCGGTGCTGACGTTAACCTCCCCTTCAACTTCTGAAAGGCAGACTCACAAGAATATGACCATAAAAACTTTACCCCCATCATGGTTAGATGTTTCAATGGTGCTTCTAGGCGCGAGAATTCCAGTATAAAACACATGTAGTATCCATCCAGCCCAAGAAAACTTCGCACCTCAAAGACGTTCTTCGACTGATCCCAGAAAACTACAGCTCCCACTTTCTCTGGGTCCACTAAAACTCTTTTCTCTGAGATAACATGACCCAGGAGGTTAATCTGATCCATCCAAAAGTGGAATTTCATAATCTTAGCATATAACTGATTCTCTTTCAGTGTACTCAGAACGATCTCAAGATGTGTGGCATGGTCGTGTCGAGTGTGAGAGTACACCAAGATTTCTTCCATGAAAACCACCACAAAAGAGTCTAAGTACAGATGGAACACTCGGTTCATCAGTGCCATTAAAACTACAAGCGCGTTTGTGAGACCGAACAGCATGACTGTATACTCGTGTAGACCATACCTGCTCCTAAAGGCTGTAATAGGTATATCAGATGGTCTAACGCGCAACTGATGATAACCGGACCTCAGGTCGATCTTGAAGAACACCCAAGCTCCTTGAAGCGGATCAAATAGGTCATTAATCCTTGGCAAGGGATATCGGTTCTTGACCGTCAACTGATTCAGCTTCTAATAATCCCCACAAAGTCGAAGGGTACCGTCTGACCTCTCCGCAAACAGGACATGCGAACCCCAAGAAGAAGTACTGGGTCAGATGAAACCCTTTTCCTGCAACTCTTCCAAATTATTCTTGAGCTCCTGGAATTCATGTGTAGCCCTCCCATAAGGAGTACTGGACACCAGTGCCTCTCCAGGAACGAGCTCAATCAAGAAGTCTACCTCACGCTCCGGAGGCAAACCTGAAAATTCCTCTGGAAAGACATCCCTAAAATGATCCACCACTGGAGGAAAGTCTAACTGTGAAGTCTCCTGGTCATCCAGATAAAGACTGGCAATCTGGGTCGTAACTCCTCCTAGCCCATGACGCTCTGGTCCAGCTCTACAAACCTGGAAATCCCACTCACCTCTATGAAGGAAATATCCACCCTCTAGTGATGTGAAACTCACCCTACGGTGATAGAAATCAACAACTACCTGGAAAGGAACCAACTAGTCCATCCTAAGAATGACGTCATATCCCTTCATCTCTAGGACATAGAGGTCCCATAAGAAGTGACACCCCACAACCTTAAGAGAGAAATATCTACACTAACGTACGCTAGATGTCCTCATTCCCAACAGTGTATCAAGAGTCAACAAGTCGGTAGACAAAAAGATACAGAGCCCAAGGTTCTCCACAACTGCAACAGAGATAAATCTATGGGAAGCACCAGTATCGAAAAGGGTTGTACATAAAACTAAGGCTACTAAGATTGTACCTCGAACTGTAGAAGGTTTGGGATCCTGCTCCTGATAGGTCTGCTCCACGACGAAAGACTAACCTACACCACGGCCATGTGCCCCTGGCTGACCGCTCTGAGCTGATCCACTTTGTTGTCACTGATGACCTGGTGACTGACCACCACGACCGCAACCTCAACCTCGGCCCGAATTTTCGGAAGAACTCCAGTTCCCGGACTGGTGGTAAACATGCAAAGCATCTCCAGAACGTTGGGTCATAAAGGAACCCCTACCACCAGCTGAAGATGAGAAGATCTGACAAAAGCGTTGAAGATGGCCCATCTTGCCGCAAGACCAGCACTCCATCAGTTCCCTCTGGCACTGAGGCCTAGTATTCCCACTCTTACCGCACTGGTAGCATACAACCTGGCGTCCAGAAGACGCAGCTCGCATACCCCGATCTCCTCGAGAAGACTCTCTGCGACGCTTCCTACTATCTGTAGGAGGGACACCAGCTCTGGATGACGAACCACCCTGGATCACTGCTCTAGAATCCCTCATCTTTCGCTCAGTGATCAACGCCTAGTTGACGATGGAGGATATAGATGTAAACTGAAAGATATTTACCTGGGAACAGATCTCACGCCTGAGACTGTCCTTGAACTTCCTAGAAAGAAACAACTCATCACCTCCTAGGACAGTCTGAAACGCTGCAGCTCAGTAAATATAGATTAGTTCTCCATAACAGAAAGAGTACCCTTATACAGACTCATAAACTCCTAGTCTCGATCATCCCTCAGGGTCTCTGGATAGAATTAGTCATAGAGGGTGCGTTGAAACTCGTCACAAGACATATCCTGCTGACGCCCTGACTGTGAGATCACATACCACCACCTCTTGGCAGTGTCTCAGAGTATATATATGGCCAGCTTTACACTCTTCTCTGGGGGTATCTCCCGATGCTTAAAGATAGTCAGGGTGGCCTAGAACTACGACTCTATAGCCTGGGGTCCTCCATCCCCTGAGAAAGTAGAAGGATGCTACTGCTGAAAAACCCTCGTCAACTCACCCATCGACAGGGCAGGAGGTGGCACTACCCAAAAATTTTGCATCATCCTCCGGAAGTCCTCCCTGAACTGCGCATCAGCGCCTACGATGGGTACAACTGCTGGTGCCAATGCAAGCGCAATAGGTGGATCTGCAGGAGGTTCCTGATCGACCATATCCGGTGTCTGATCACCGTCTGGAAACTGACGTATGACCGGAGGGCATCTCAGAATCCTAGCTCTGAAATATCTAAAGCACACCTTAGATCAGGATTAACAAAGACTGGAAACACAGGAGTAAAAAACGGGAACATGGGAAAGAAACTATCAAGTTTTACAAAACATGACTACATGGCGTGTCTTCTTTAGCCATTAACATTGGCATGTACCCTTTCCCTACAGGTCTTGTAACACCCCAATCTACACGTCGTGTATAAGGACTACACGACATGTACTTGAACTCTAAACCCATGCTTGAGTCTCTTTACACGGCTAACCCACATGGTCCAAATAACCTCAGACTACACAACGTGTTCCCTAAGGACACAGCGTGTACCAGACATGGTCTCAGTGGCCCGTGTTGTTAGTTACACGGTCAACTACATGGTTGGCACGTACAAGGCATGTTCCGAACAAACAAGTCATGTATAGGAGAAGCTGACACCATCCCGTTTTGTTCGTGACACAGCCGGGTACCTGATCAAGACTAAACGGAGTGTATAAGATAAGGTAACACCGACCCGTGTTGTTCATGACACGACCGGGTACCGGGACAGGACTACACAATGTGTTCCTTTACAACACGGTGTGTTTTACTCGAGCTTCCCCGACCTGTGTTGTTAGTGACACGGCCGGGTACACAGCTCCAAACTACACGGCATGTTCCTCAAGTAATTTCTACAACACCGTGTTCCTGCACACACAGTCAGTAACACGGCTAGAAATCTATATGGCGTGTAACCAGAAAGTACACATCGTGTAATCTGGGTTTTTCTGGGTAGTATCTTAGAAATTGCACAGAAGCCCAGAAACACTGAAAACAAGGCAAAGAGGTGCCAATTTCTGATCTGTGAGGGCCCATACTCCCCGCGAATCAAATCATGGCATCTGCTACAATCATGTATAAGAGGAAACAGGATCATGATCCACCAACTTCCAATTGAAGAGGGCCCATAACACCTAAAGAATCAAAATATGGAATTCATTTAAGCAAAGAACAACACAATCAATTTCTTTATCACAACACTAGGGATTATATCAAGCATCTATCACAATAGCATACATAATCTACACAGATTCTATCACAACAACATGCATTCACTAATGCACCCAAGATGGCATGGCAAGAATGCATGGCATGTGATTTCTAAAAAGTTACTATATGATGCATGAGATAGAATACCCTCATCTTATCGGGTTGCGACTGAAATAGAACCGTAAAATCAAAACAACAACAACACAAAGCATGTGAATCACTCTCGGTCAAATCATATCAACTGTAAAATCTCAAAACCAGAAAACTATAATAAACGAGATAGTATGGATTTTACCTATACACAGGTTAGCTACTCCCAGCCACAACTTATTACCAGGTATCGAATCCGTCCTATCCCTAGCTAAAGTCTCCAAACAGTAAAGCAAGAGAAATGAATTCCTCTGATACCACATTGTAACGTCCCGGTTCCGGAATCCACCCAGAGGCGCCCCATACCCGGTTGGATACATGGACTCAAGCACATTTCCCCAAATGCCAGAGGCTTCCTACTAGAAGCGAGGGCCTTGGGTGTGACAGTGGGGAAACTATACCCTCATTGGCAGAGTACACAGCCGAAGAAAAATAAACATGCAATAGCTGAAGTAGTAATAACCAACAATATAAACAGAGGAAGACTAAATCAAAAAACTGGAGCACATATGTATATATGAAATTATACAAGATACATATCTAGGAAAGTAGCGAAACAAGTCACAATGCTGGAAAACACTACAGTACGAAAAAAAGTAAAAAATAAAAATCAAACAGCTCCTCAGCATCGCAAACCCAAGCTTGGTCCCATGCTCTCCTACTCCAAGCAATCAAGTACCGAAAGTCGAAGGTCACTTTCCCTTGTCTATACCTGCAACGACATAGTCTGTTTGGGCCCAAAAACATGACCCAAACATAGTGTGAGACTAAATCCCATTAGGAATTCACCCGAAGATCTGTGCCTTACTGTTAATGAGTATATGGAAAGTAAAAGTAATATAATAAGTAAACAACAACAACAAAGCAGTAGGCAGTTATAGTAAGCAGTAAAGTAGGATGATACACAACAGTAATCAATCCACAACCAACAACAGCAGTGAAGAAAACAGCTAACAAGCAGAAAACCCTCTGGAAAGTACTCACAACCATCCCCTCTTGTTCTATCCAAGAAGTAACATAGCCCTATGGGCAGTGCACTCAACCTAACCCCTCTGTCTTGGTCATACAAATTTATAAGACTCTTTGGGGAATCTCACTCGGTCAATTACCTTTCTAGTCTAGGGTAATCAGGGACTCTCTGAGGAAGATCATGTGGTATAACCCTCTTTGCCCTAGGGTCTAGAGACTCTCTGAGGAAGCTATCTCGGTCAATTCCTCCTATAGCCTCAGGTATACCACAGACTCTCTCATGAAGCTCTCTTGGTCAATTCCTCCTCTAGCCTGGGAAGGTTCTTAAAAAGATTCAAACAATGTAAGACTCTCTGAGGAAGCTCACTCGATCTACCCTCCTATAGTCTATAATATCACAAGGCACTCTGGGAAGCTCACTCAGTCTATCCCATGTGGCCTATAATGTCTAAGACTCACTGAGGAAGCTCACTCGGTCTACGCTCCCGTAGTCTATAATGTCAAAGACTCTCTAGGAAGTTCACTCGGTCTATCCCTTATAGTCTATAGCACTGGGTTCTCTCAGCCTCGTGCCATTCAGTGCATAATAATTATATAAGGCCAAAGTACACCTATAGAGCTACTTGGATAACCAATTTACACCTATGAAGGTTCTTGGCTAAATAGTGTACAAGGAAACAAGCATGTACTGTAAAACACTCCATCCAATAGACACAAGGCATGGCAACAGTCATAACGACCAATGTCTAACAAGACCCAAAGGTCGTAAACAGAGAAAATCATGGGAATAACATCAAAGCACAATAAATTATCATCTAACATGATAAATTTACCTCTACACAAGAATAAAAGCAAGGCAGGAAAACAAAAAGGGCAAAAAGGTAAACACGCAATACCCCGTTCACGGGTATTGGTTGAATTTGCACATAAAACTCATGGACTTTGAAAGATAAGACACAAACCACCTACCTCGATCATAGGAGATCAATATATGTGAACCACGATGATAGATTATCATTATAATGATGAAGATCTGAGAAAATGTCAAAAACGATCATCCCACGATAACTTGAGAAAAAGGAGGAATTGGCAAACGAGGTTCTAGTAGAAGGGAGAACTCACTGCTGTGATTCCAATGCAATCAATGGCGATCGATTTAGAGAGAGGATGGAGGAATGGTGGCCCATCAAATATCCATGGATTCTCGGTGCTCTCGGACGAAGAATATGGAGAAGAAGATGTTTATCATGATTAGGCATGACCCTGGTCCGTTTAATGGAAAAAAAGTACACGGCGTGTACTTTTAGAGTACACGACATGCAGTGGAATTTTCCATACTCCGCAAAAATCAGCCTCCACGTAACCCTACACACCATGTGTGTGGCCCAGAGGTGGAGAGCACACGACTTCGAGTGGGAAAATAGTACACGGCGTGTACTCAGAATGTACATGATGTGTACGTCAAAAATTTCCAGAAATTCCATTTTTCTCAAAAACTCCAAAAAAAGGAAAAACATACCTGAAACAAAGATCCAGGTTCTTACAAGAATCGCTGAGTAAATAGGTAATAAAAAATATGGAATGTTAAGGTAAATAACTAAAACACATGTCATTTCATCAATAATTTGAGAATAAGAAGATATGAATAACGTATGATCAAATAATTCCACATAAACAATCATTCAAAAAATAACCTAAACCAAGGGTATTCTAACTGATCGAATAATCACATGGAATATTAATAACTGAAATCAAAAAATGGAATTAATACTTCTGAACATCTAGAATATAAATTGGAGACGTTGTTCTAAGAATATAATTCTTCCAATCATTTATTATTGGACTCTTACAATATTAAGGCATCATACCATGAAACGAAAAAATTGGTAAGAAATTGGCTAAAACATAGTCTAATTTTTTTTCATTATACCTACTGATGTATCAAGGGGATATAGCAGGCCTTAACCATCACATACTAAGTCAAATGCATTCATAATATGAAAGGGGTAAGAAATATTCATCATAATTATTTATATTGAAGAACTAGCATACAAAATGTGAATACATTCCCTAATCAGTAAATATACCATAAACCATTAAATCTAATAAGGAGAATCGTATCAAAGTTTCACATCCAAAGTCATACCGAACCTAAAACATTAAATGATATAATAATAATGATATTAACACAACATATCCATAGTGGATCATAATTAAATTAAAGGGTTTATGTCATAGATGAATAAAAATATATTTATAAACATTCTCAAGGAAAATACCTGTTTCACATAAAAATTCACATTTTAAATATAAAATTTGACAAAACATTTTGAATTTATTTTTTCATAAAATAACATTTTTTTAAATAAACGATGATTTAAAACATTTTAGTGTTCATGAATTATGGGATTTGTTTTCTTTTCAAACACATTATAACAAATATTCCGTTATCTTTTAAAATAAAATCCCTACAGGAATTGTTTTCAAAAAAGCAGAAGATTCCTTTTAAAATTTTTTAATGTAAAAAATAGAATAAAATAACTTTAAAAAATTTAGGAGAATATAAAAAACCTTTTGAAAACATCTTTTAAAAACATAAATATGATATCGAAAAATTCCCTAATAGAGTCTTAAACATGAACAGTCTTGAATAATAATGAGATGGGAAAATAAACTGTAAAAAGATCATATAATTAATAAAATGAATTTATTATGGGTTCTCGCTCTAAAACCACATAAATCAAGGGGAAATATAAGATAATATAGTTTAAAATCATTTAAAACATAACCCAATTAATGAAATATATGTGTGACCCAATGAATGAAAATTTAGTTAAGATATCCCTTACATTGAACATTCCATTAATTGAATTTTATTTAAACAGATGTATAATAGTTTAAACCATGTAATTAATTTCTATAAAAACCATATTACTATTTATGATATCATATATGATTAAATTATATCATTTTGTTAATAATATTTCATTATTACCATTATTTATGGTGTTAGCTGCATCATTTTATTATGCATGTTTTGTCATGTAAGTCGTGTTTCTTATGGATAAGATATATTTATTTTATCTAAAAAATGATATTTAGTTCATTAATGTAATATTTATTCATTAGATACATTTTTATAATCATTATTTTATGGGTAATATGGAAAATGAATCAAATCACATCGTAGAGATGATGGATCGTACGTAAGCATGAGTGACAATATCGATCCATTAATTATGAAAGGGTAAACAAGTGGATGGTCTAATAAATTTTTGAAAATTCAATATCAATCCATAATTATCATATATATCTATTATTACAATAAAATAACCATTTATATAAATTGGTTATGAAAAATAGATTACACCACAACATGGAGACGGTAAGCATTAAGTACACACGCAAGGTGTTTTCATTTATCGTAGGATGGACAAATAGTGGAATATGATTATCCTATAATCATAATAATATCTCAAAGTATATATCATAATTTATTAATCACATTATCAAAGAAACAACACATGAAGTGGAAGTATAAAAAGAAATTAACTTGGATGAGTTTGTAAAAATGGTTACCTCTTCTTTAGCGGACTTCCTTTAGATCTCATATTAAGGGATATAGAGTTGATATTTTTTGATGACCAGGGTCTAAAAGACTTTTATAAGGATGTTTAAAAGAAAAATGGTCACTTTTTGGTTGATATATAAGGCTAGAATTATTCTAATTAAGTTATAGAGAAGGACCTCTTTAATAATTGAGGTGAGGGGCACTTTTGGAAACTATAAAAATATATAATTAATAAGGATTAATTTTCAATTAAAAATACACAAAAGTGAATTATTTAAAATATACTATTATAATGTTTTTAAATATTCTCAATGAATAGTTTTTACATTAATATAGGTCACATTATTACACTTATCTTTGGGTTTTAACTCTTTTTTAAACCCTTTTAACTCTTACCGTGACAACATGGATTTTTGATTTTTGAGGGACAATATTAGTACTATAAAATGAAAATCTAATGATAAATTAATAATGTATAAAATTTTAATGCTTTAATAAATCATTTTAAATAAAATTAATTTTTATAAATTTTATATCATTAAATAAAATATTATATATTTTAATATAACATTAATATCAAATTTGGCTGTATTTATTACATTGAAATTTATAAAATTAAATATAAAATTTATCTTAAAATATTATTTTAAAACATAGATAATATGTCTAGGTAGTATATAAAATTAAAATATCACATTAATTATCTCATATTATATTTATTTTAATATATTTAATATCATTTATTTGATATTTCCATTAATTAAACAATTACATCATCATCGTCGTTTAATCTTTTAAGGTAATTATTTATATCATAAAAGTAAAAATAATGTACCATGATGAAGATAAAAAAATTTCATTCAAATTAAAATTTATACCCGAATATATCTTCTAAATAACCACATAAAAAAATGAAATATTTATTAGAAACATGAGTTTGACATATTTGACTTTTCAAAAAATAAAAGACTATAAATTGGGTTCCAGTCATAAAAGTGTCTCCAAGATGTCATAAAATCTGCAAATTAATGATTTTGGTCGATAATATCTCATAAAAATAAAACTAGTAAATGTTTTAGAGTAATTTTATAATATTTATAACATTATTTTTTACCCTAATTAACCATATTTCATATTAAATGTGGTAATTAAAATTACCAGATTGACCCTTAAATGTGGTAATTAAAATTACCATGTTTACTATTCTTATTGGAAAAAAATAAAATGAACATACTTTGTAAATTTAGACCTCATGATTCAAAATATGGAATCTATTTTTCACAATTTCATTAACATATTTTCTAGAAATTAATTTAAAATTAGTCCTGCAGATATGATGAAATGAGTTTTTAATGTAAAAATGTACAAAATATTAAAATGTTTTTTTTATCAAATTTCAATATGAATTTATTTCTGATAAACCACATTAGATTTATTTATGTATAATATAACTATTTATACAATAAATCAAATTTTAAATACTAGGTAACTATATAAATAAATTATAAGAAAATTCACTTTCTAATTAAAATGCAGTATTTTTTCTCTATTCATCAAGAAATGAAACATATCTGAAGAATAAAAAATAGTTCAACCAAATAAAATATTGATATTAATATATCAAAAATAATGTTTTTTTCCAATATAATTTTTTAAATTTCAAAAATTTCATTTTAAAATGAGGGTGAAAATAAAAGGTCGCAAAAAATCATTTAGAAAAATTTAGCTTTTTAATCATAAAATTGGGTTTATTATTATCTTATGCCTATAAAATATATTAGTTTAATGTAAAAACATTTTAATATATATAAATTTTATAATTTAGTTAACACTATTTATTCCCATCATTTAAATGGATAGGTTATAATAATATTTCATTATAAGATTATGTTGGGTGTTGTGTGCAACAGACGATATTGAATAGATTAAATTTAAAAAGTGACATCCACTAAAATCATGGGGCCTTACATTATTCCCTATATAAATAAATTTAATCCACACAATTTTAAATTTCACTTCAAAAATCAATGGTTTATTCTTCAAAATTGTTTTTTGGGAAACCCAAATCAGAAATAGGGTTAATAAAATATTGTCTTAATATTATGCAAATAGAAATGAAAAGGTCACAAAAAAAATAGGCTTTAAAATAGAAGAACATGGCAGAAAGTGAAAATATGGAAATATAAGAAAAATAAAATGATCATGTTCTGATTGGGAGTTATAAATCACATGGTCATTATAAAGTTAACCATCACAAAATCATAAATTTCAGATTGGTTAAAAGACCATTGATTTCTTAGAAAGAAAAATAAACATAAAATGTTTTTGTTCAAAAATATTTCTCCTAGAGTTGATGTATTATTTTATTATATATATATCACGCAATAAAACTTAATTTATTTCATTACATGTTATAAACATAATCTCATCTTTTGGTTGTTATTTGTTATATTTTAACTTCATCCCTTACACCAAGAATTGATTGCTCAAGAAGAATTTTCCACAGCTGAAAGAATTTTATGAATCATAAGATCCATGAGTCATAATTCCTCTTTTAAATGTTTAAAAAAACAAAAAATTATTACAGCATTTCATATTTATCCTCATACAAAAAAATCCACAATTAAACTTAATCGATAATGCAAGTAGTATTCCCAAAACATCTGTCAAAATTTAAAGTAAAAAAAGACTATAAATTTCAAATATCAATATTAAAAATACATTTTCCAGAAAATATAATGTATCTTTTATTTTTCAAATAAAAAATATATAAATAAATTGATCTCTTTAAAACCCTTAATGAAAACATGTAGGAATCTAAAAATAAAATATCATTCTATTGAATATATTTCGTAAATCCAAATATGTATAAAACCAAAAATAAACCATCAAATCACTAACCAATAATATCCTATAAATATATATTTATCAAAAAAACATATATCTAGGATTATATTCCCTAAATAATACTTTTTCATAAATATCAATTTAAAAAAATTACTTCTATTGGTTAATGGTATTATTCATCACATGCATCCTTATTTATAAAGAAGAAGTACAACAGATATATTCCATATTTATTACATTCTTATTATTACCATTACATAATTGATCAAATTATATGATTATTTATTCCTATAACGGTCACATTAATCATTCATGTTCATCTCTATTAAGATCATAATATCGACCATGACTTATTTAATTCATCTGTGGCATATTCCATTGACAATTGAGACATTGATTTTCATAGTGTCCCATATCCTTTTAGTTGATGTTTTGTACATTATAAAATTTTTATTACTTTTTAAATCAAAAGAATGGTTTAATTTATCTCCAAACTTATGTAAAATTATCAGTCCTTTTAATTATGTTCCAGGGTGTGTCATTCCACAATTATCAAATGTTGGAGGATACTTATTTCCCTCATTTCATTTATCCATATAGTTGTACTATTTTTATCATTCTTCCCTATAAATCAGGAATAGTTAAATAATAATTTATTTGTCTCATTAGAATATAATTCCATATTCTCATATGATGAGAATTTTTGGGAGAATTTTTCCCTTCAAAATATGGGCATAAACCTATTGATGAAATGATAATTATTACGCATTGGATTATGTGAATTGATGTGGTTCTCATTCCTTCTACTAGGTTTTATTTATAAAAAATTAGAATATAGTAGATTAGATCACAACATTAATAAACATAATTTATAATCTAAATACTACTGAATCACATAACATAAATTGAAAATTAATGTAGAACTAAACACTAAATCACAATCTTGGTTTGTTTGGGAATATTTCAAAATTTCGTCATAGGGTTTCATTCTCTAATTTATGTTTTCTGAAATCTAGTTCATAATGTTTCTACTAAACTTCCGATGATACCCAATATAAATATCCTTACCCCAATTTCCAGGAGTCAATGGTTACTTTTTTACATTGGCATAATATACAAGGATTCACATCCCAAAGGACTGAATATTTTAGTAGTCTTGGTAAACTAGATACATACTTGAAATCCAAATTACATTTTAAAAAATAAAATACACATATAATTTGATTTAGTCATCCATTATTCCAAGAATGTGTAATGCTACATATCAATCATAATATACATTTGGAAATCCTGGTAAAAATGAAACAAATGAAATGGGTGATCTCTAATGATCAGTAAGGGTATTCATACAATGGAAGCCAAGAGTAAATAGAGAATAAACAATATAGCAAGGTAAATAAATAAAAAAAATTAATTTAGTCAATAACAACAGAATAATATGGTAGGAATATAATGATAATCCAATAATTACATATAAATAATCATATGGAAATGAAACATAACCATTGATATTCTTATTAATTTAATACTCACATGAAATATAAATAACTAAAATCATAATGATATAATGTATAATTCCAAACATCTGATACATACTACTAAGGATTCATATGAAGAATCTAATATTTTCAAGGATTTGTTGCTAGAATATAACATTATTGTGTATTTGAACCAATAAGATAATAAATGGGTAAGGTCTTCACCAAAAAAATGTCTAGTTTGTCTCATGAGACCTACTGATGCATTAACGGGCTATAGTGGTCCCCGCCCTCACTGACCCAGTCCAATGTCTTCCTTGTTTGAAAGGGGTGAAATATAATCAATATAAAAATTAAAATTAAAGAACTATAATACAAAAATTAAATACATTCTTTAATAAATAAACTTCATTGTAAACCATTAAGGGCAATAAAGAGGGTAACACCTTGAGATTTTGTGAAATATTTTTTTCAAATTAATTTAATATTTTTATATTTTACATTTCACGCAACACTAAAAATAGTTTTTTTTATTTTCAAGAAATATTTGTGTATTGAATTTTACACAAAACCAAATTAATTTTTAACTAAACAAAAAATAATTTTAGATTTCTCTGTACGAAACACCAAGGTAATTTTACGTTATACACAAGACTGACATTCCTTGATGGCTTGCGTAACACGCAAGACTGAGTTTTACCACACAATAATATATTATTAAAAATATTTTTATATGATATAACCTAGCCATTATGTTAGAGGTTATGAATATGAATAAATAAATTATTAAAATAAATGGTTTAATTCATTAGTTAAAAATTAATTATAAATTTATATAAGAACCAATTGAATATAAAGTTAATGTTTTTATAAAAACAACATTCATGTTCACAAAGATATTTCAAAAAAAATTATATTAATTACTATTAATTAATTATATTAATGAAATATATTCTTTATATAATTAATTAAATATTTCTTTCATTCATAAAATATATTTATTGGTATAAGATAGGAACAAACCCATTATTACACATAAAAACCTATATTTTTATAACAATAGTTTTACCATCGTCTAATGGAAAAGCTATATTAAATATAAATTTTGGATATTTTTAAAATTTTATATGTCAATAAAACATTATTTTAGAAATCTAAACATAAAAATTAGGTTAGGTTGCTTTTTTGGTTTTATTCTGTAAAGTTTCATTTTTTAAAGAATAATAAAAAATAATGAATATTAATTCAAAATTTATTTTTCATGTAATTTATATATAAGGTTAAATTATATGTATAATTGTTTTTAAAGTCTAATTATATCATTTCTAAATGTGTTAATCCAATTTAGTTCATTTACATCAATCTTATTTTTAAATTATATATAAAAACTTACCAAACATTGGAACATTTTTCCAATAAAAACTGGCATTATCATCTCGTCTACCTGATTACTTTTAAATTAATTTCTACCAGTAATGTGATTTGAATTTGAAAAAATTAATTCCATATTTTTAATAGTAATATTTTATAATTTATTATATGTTCAAAATAGTTTTTGATCAAAAACATTAAATAATGTAATTAAAAATAAATATAATTATTAATATAAATTTAGCTTAACAAGGGACTAAACCTTACACTTTATGTCCAAAATGACCTATGAACCTATTTATAATCATGTAGATTGACATATTTATACCCCATACACACTTTTATCAAATTGGGTCCATTATTGGATCCACATTACATGGTGAAAACGTGGGTGGAATTCCCTTCCCAAATATTAACAAGAATGCCACTCCACCACTATTAAAAGGAACCCCAGATTAATTCACACCACTGAAACACTTTTTATAAACCATAATATTCTAAAATAATATCCCAACCAACATAAAATAATCCTACCATAGTTATTTTCAAAAATCATTCCAAGGAATCCTTTTGGAGTAAACCCAAAGGAGTTACCCAAAGAAGAGGTAATATCCTTCCTCATGCTTATTTATTTTATTTTCATTCTCCACCCCCAAAAATGTTATTATTACATGATTATATAACAATATAAATATCATAAATATTTTGAGATGTTTTTATTATAATTTTTTTACCTACACTTGCACACACATCCATCTAATGGGTAGTGAACTTGCGATTTTTGTGTGCGTTGAACTACCACCTCCCAAAATGATGTTGTTCATTTTTCCTTTAACACCTCTCATGTTTGTGAATTGTGATGGAAAAAATATTTTTATATGATATATATGATATTTAATATTTCTTTATTCTTCTTTATTTATTATATAAAACATACCTTCATGATTTCCATTTTCTGTAACAGTGAAAACTTTGTTTATGGAGGTGTGGAGTATCATCTCCACCAAGTGATGTGATTCATTCAAATTTGACATCGAATGTATTAAAGATGGGTGTAGTAAACATATATGAAATATATGAAATAATAATTCAACTATAATAATTTAATACACACACACATAGAGACATTTCATTTTATTTCTTTCTTTCCTTCAAAAGGACAATAAAACACAACTAATATTCATGCTTACGTATGGCCTATAGTCACCATGAAAAATGTATTTCATTTAATATTTCTATATTTTATAGATTACATTAAATATTTAAATACTGAATATATATGATATATAAATCATGTTTTACATTATTTAAATATTTAAACCATGATAAAACTAATATGATCTATAATAACTTGTCAAAACACATAAGATAAACAAAGAGGTTATTACCCAAAACATTACTTTAACATGTAATTGTTAATAAAATAATTATATAAAGTCATAAGTGAATCATGTATGGTATTATGTATAATAATATGGCACTATTTTATATTTATAATATACTTATATTTATCATATAGGAGGTTGGAATGGTTATAATGAATGTCAAAACATAAAGTAAGAGAATTTCATCTCACTTTTTTTTGGGAGATACGTGATATATTCACAAATCACTTATTTTGTATGGCGTATATTCTGTTCTATAAAATTGTATAAAATTAATTTATTTTATTCGCTGATATTTAATGATTTAATTAATGTATTTCTTTCAATGGCGTCATTACTCTAATGTTACTCATGTAGTTAGGGTTTTCTAATCTCACTTTTATTATCAGTAAGACAAAAGATATGTTCACCTCCTATTTCTTATATGTGGTATGTATAATGACCATGGGTTTATACTATGATTATTATAACTAAATATATATGAATAATCCTATCCATTTTATGAACCTTCTTTTATAGGGTTTATGTTTTTAAAGTTACCAAATCAGTAAGGAAATATTTTCTCATTTTTCTTCATTGAGACACATGTTTAATTATGAAGATATCTTATTTTAGGAGGCATATATACTTATATTGAACATTTTATATCATGAGTATCATTAATTTCATAATATTTTATGTCTCATTTAATCTCATTTTTTTTACATGGGGTGCATGAGTCAATTTTACCAAGTGGTAAGAGTTTAATGAAATAATGTCAAAGGTTATCTAGATTGTTTCTAAGTATTCTTCCATTGATGATATCCCACGATCCTTAAATTAAGAAATATCCTACTATTTCACCTCTTCTATTTATTCATGATATCTTCATGTATTAGTACCATTTTACCACTCTTTTCTACTTAGGATATTTAATAATGTGTTTCTAAGAAGAGGTGACTTTATTTCCCCTCTCGGTCATAAATCTATGTTCATTAAAAACTGTATTTTATAAAAATGTTAAAAAAATATTTCCATTTATCATATGATGTTTAATTGAATTTTTTTTACGTGTTTTACCTGTTTAAAAAATGGTTTTAAATTTAATATTCCTATCGTTTTCCACTCAAGAAACTTTTCTAAACTTTTATGGTGAAAAAGGAATCTTCAATATGTAGCCACATAACAACTTTCATGGCCACCATTTCCTTAAAGACTCCATTAAAGGAATACAAGTTTATTTTTAAATACAATTTTTTCCTAATACTTTTGAAATTTGTTGAATTTAGGGTTTTTTATAAAGAAAATTGTTTTCAAATTTTTCTATGTTTTAGAAATTATTTTTCATGGAGAAAATAATATTTTTCTCCAAAAATTGTTTAAATTAAATTGTAATGATTTATTTATAAGAAAATTATTTTTAAATGGTTTTATAAGAAGTATTTTCAAAGAAATGCTATTTTTTAATAAAATTTCATGTGATTTTTTAAAATTCCTTCTCCATCTATGATGAAATATTTTATTATAGTTTATGATTTAGTGGGAATATGATCCAAGATTACCATTAATATTTTTATTGAATGGTTTATGTTTTAAGGGAATCATGTTTATGACGCTTATTTCTCTTCCATAAGTTATATTCTCTCAAAATCCATTTTCTATCATGGGTTATGCTTTTATTATATTATTATGAAAACTATATTTATTACCAAGGTAATGATATGATGAAATATTTATGATACAAATTTCATTTCATTAGTTTTTACATGATGTTTATAAAAACCATCATTATTTATAAGACTTGATATGATGCATGTTTTGATATCTTATGGAGCATGTATGCATGATTTTTTTATATAATGGTTTGGACATATTTCTCCCTCAAATGAATTCAATACTAAAAAAATGGTATGTGGGATAAAAGGGTACACAGGTTGTAGCCCAAGACCAAAAACAAGAAGGTACATGGGTTGTAGCGCAAGCCCGAAAACAATAAGGTATGTGGGTTATAGCACAAGCATGAAAATATTTAGGTACACAGGTTGTATCCCAAACCCAAAAATACATGGGCACATGAGTTCTTATCCCAAGCCTGAAGAAGGTACATGGGTGAGTATCCCAATTCTAATATGTTACGAAGGTCTTGGTAGGTATACTTGACATAAGATTTTCTATAATTATGTGTATTCCACATATTCCATGCCTTATTTCTATATTCTGCATTAGTGGATTATACACTTGATTCCCTTATGATTAATTTCTTATGAACTACTAATATTTATTACATGATTCTTGTTTATGATATTTTTTATGCATGGTACGATCTTCTTATTTCACGGTTACATTCTAATACCCTTATTCTCTGGTTTATGCTTACATTCATCCTTTTTTACCCTTACTGGGAATCATGGATCCTCTATTATTTTTCTTCCTTTCCCCAGGTTATGAAGAAATTTTATTAAGTAGGATTACTAATGCAGATGTAAATTAATGGATACATTGAATATCATTCACTACATTAATGGAGACATTGAATATCATTCACTACATTAGAATATTCTATTCCATGTTTTGAAACCCACTAAACTATTACGGTCCTTAAGAACGCACATTTTTAATGTGCATAAAATTTTTCTAAATTAATTTAATATCCATGTATATTAATACCGGGTAACTATAGATCGTATTAACGTAGGGATTTAATAAACCTTTTGAAAGTATGATGATAAAACCATAGTGATATTTCTATGGATATTTCTATGGATATTACTAGCGGTGTCTCTAAGGATATGAATAATGATGAATTAATGTTTAGGAAAATGTCTGGAAATTTTGGTAAAGGATAGAGTTTGTGGTTTCCTAGAAATAAATACCTATCTACATACTATTAGTGGATGTTCTTCTAGCATAGATTTAACTTGGAGTAACAACTCTAACAAGGTACATTGGGCCTAAATCGACCGTAACCCAGTACATAAAACAGATCCTTACTACGAACCAAGTTTCACACCACTGGTATATATGCTTTGGTAATTCAAAAAATATTTATGAACCATAATGAATGATTTTAATATAGGATTACTATGAATAAACAAGTGAAACCATGACATTTTAAAGATTAAAGAAGCAGGTGTCCTAATTTAGACATCTTAAAAGTTATTTTATCATTATTATTTGGTTTTCCAATATGATAAATGGAGATCAAACTTTTCTTTCTAGTTTTAGTCAATGGATGGAACCATAAAGAACTAGATTAACATTTAATGTGATGGAATATTTCTTAATGACAATGCAAATGGGGTGATCTCTGGTGTGAAGGATGTTGTGTCCATGCCAAATCAGTTTTATTGAAAAATGATTAAAAAACTATACCTTAACCAACTCTCAGACTCACCAAGGAATAAGATGAAGTATTTTTCTATGATTTTCGGTAATGAAGTACATCAAGGAAAGAACATAAATTTTCCTACATGTCTAAAATGTGGGAATAAATACACAAGTTAATGTCTTTGAGGAATAATATGATTTTTTGACTATAGAATAGTAAGTCACAAATAAAGTAACTGAAATGGGAAAATTAAATGTTCAGTTAATGTAATATATGGAAATATTGGCCTCTCTAAGTTATTATCATCATATTAATGATTAATTTGTGGGAATGAATTAGAATTATAAAAACCTATGTTCTATAAAGAAAGATCTCAAAGATAATCTTCAATTTATTTCATGAAATTTTTTTTCTAATAATAATAAAGAGACCAAAAATGAAATTTGAATTGTATTTTTTGTTTTAATAGTATTTTTTATAAGCATGATTTAATTGATTTTGATAAATGATAAGACGTGATTCCTATTTTATACTCTATTAAAGGGGTATTAAGGGATAAGATGATAAAGAGTTGCAAATTTTTTGAGAAGAACGTTTGATGAATGTAATATTTATGTTTTTCAATTAAAATATTACCTTATAATAATCATGAAATATATAAGTATTTTTAGTATATATTTTTCATTAAGTATATGAAAGGATATGCTGATGGTGCTTGTGATGTAGAAAACTGATTTTATGGATATGAGTTTTTTTACTAAGAGAAGATAACCCTTAATATATTCATAATGTTCAAGAAATGATATTCGGATAAATATATGTTAGTTATGAATAAGTAAATTGGATAGTATTGTTTACTTTAGAACTGATAATGTATTTTTGGAAAAAAAGATATTGTGTTATCATGGATGGAGTTTAAAATCTTTTTTCATTTAAGGAATACATTCAATAACATTTGGAATAAGGAACCAGACATGTTTTGAGTAAGGATTTATTGTAATTCATGTTATTACCATGTTTCAATTAAACACATGATTAAGGTAGTCATATAATTTTTATGTGATAAAAAGGAGCAACATCATGATATATGGGTGATAATTGTTAATATAATTACGTGAAACTTAATGAAAATCCATATAAAGTTATGAACATTTATATTTAAAAATGGTTATAAGGTTAACAATTTATGGAATGGTGTATGTTAAAAATCAGATTAGATTTTCAAAATTACCATATTATCTCCCCAAATGTGGATTTCTTCCAATTGGATAACTTTTGAAACCCAATTTTTTGTGATAGATGGAATGAACTATCATTCTATTTATGGATCTTGTGGTATGTTAATTATTCATGAAGGAAATATTCACCTACATTTCATTAAATAAATGATGAATAAAAAATTGATCAAGGAAAAATAAAGGGTGATGTTGTACTAAAATCATTCTAGTATATCTTTTCATGAAAATTAATCAACATTAGTAAAATGATCTAGAAATAAAATTGTGTCCTAATACCTTTTTTTAACATATAGACTTTTAAATCATCATAGATTTATGACATTAAGTCCATTAAATTTCCATTGATCATTCACTTGTTTTTCATTGATGACTTCAATCACTCCCAATAAATATATATTCATTTCCTCGAAATATGTATTCTCACTTGAGAAATGTGGTCTCCATTGTGAAATCCTAGTTATGCATTACTTTGAATTACTGTTATGTTTTTAACTTTATCTTTTCAAAGTATGTTTAGTAATCATTTTTACGAGTTTGGTTTCTATGAAATGAACTTTCAAGTATTTGAAATTTTATAGTCCAAAAATATTTTGTGGGTGAAATTCATTTTAAGGGGTGTACTATAATATGTAATACCCCCAGTTTTTTTGAAATATGTTTCCTCCATTTAATTTAATATCTCGATATTTTCCATTTCACGTGACACTCAAATTAGTTTCTTATATTGAAACACTATGTTCATATTAAAATATATTAGAAACCAAGTTAATTGTGTGTTACACACAACATAAATTTCATCTTTCTCTACACAGAACTCAAATGATAGATGAACTTACTTGCAATATTTACTTTCCTCAATGGATTGCATAACACACAAGAACGAGTTTTACCAAACAATAATATTAATTAAAAATATTATTATAAGGTATATCTTAAATGTTAAGTTTTTGGTTATGAACATAAATTAATAACTTATGAAAATATATGGTTGAATTAATTGTTTAAAAATTAATTAGAAATGATTATAAGAACCAATTGAATATAAAGGTAATGTTCTTCTATAAACAACTTTTATGATCACAAATGAATTTCATCCTAATAAATTAAATTAATTATTATTACTAAAGGATATTAATGAACTATATATATTATATATTAAATTAAATATATATTTTTATATTCAAAAGGTATATTTTATAGGCTTAAGATAGGAACAAACCCAATATTACACTTAAAGACCTATATTTTTTTAAAAGCAATTTTATAGTCTTTTAATAGGAAACCTATTTTAAATATAAATTATGGTAAATTTGTAAATTTTATATATAAATAAAAACTTTATTTTCTATATCTAAACATAAAAACTAGGTTAGAGTTATGTTTTTTATTTTTCTGTAATGTTTCATTTTTAGATGAATAGTGAAAAAATACTTAATTTTAATCCAAAACTGTTTTCTTCTAATTTATTTATAAAGTTAAATTATATTTATAATTAGTTTAAAAAAAAATTATATCTATTATAAATAATTTCTTCCAATTAAGTCATTTGGATCCATTTCATATTGAAATATGATATAAAAACTAAGCAAACTATTGAACCTCTTTACATTAATACCCTGATTTATCATCCTGTCTATGGGATTTATTATAAATTAACTTATGGAAAATACATGATTTGAAATTTGAAAATGGAGCCAATATTTTTAATCAAACTAATTTATTATTTCTTATAATTTCAGATATGTTATTGACCAAAAATATTTGTTAATGTAATTAAATTTAATTACAACGATTAAGAGGAAAACTATATTATCATGGGACTGAACCTTAAACTTATGGGTGAAAATGACATATATAATTATGAAAAATCCATTTAATGTCCATATTTAGACCCTATAAAACCTTATTACTAATTGTTTCTAATATTCGAGCCACATGACAGGGAAAAACATGGGTGGAATTCCCTTTTCAAAAAATATAAAGAATGACACTCCTCTTCCACTGTAGAAAGGCACTCACCCCTCCCAATTAATCACACATATAAAGCCATTTTTCTCAAAAAAAAAAATCTAGTAAAATAACATCTAAAATCTCTAAAATCATTGTAGAATTATCCTATTAGTTATAAAAGAATCCAAATAATTCTTTTGGTGGAATCCAAAATGAGTTACCCAAAGAAGAGGAAACATCATTCCTCAAGCTCTTTTGTGTTATTTTCATTCTCAATCCCATAAAATATTCTTATTAAATTATTATATAATAACCTCAATATACTAAATTTTCTTATATTTTTTCTTATATGTATTATATCATCAATTAAACACACATCCATATAATGGGTAACAACCATACAGTACTTGTGTACGATGAACTATAATCTCACAAAACGATGTTGTTCAACTTTTGTTTTACACCACTCATGGTTTGGAATTACGATGGATTTTTTTAATATATGATATTTATTATTTATTTATGATTCTCTAATTATTAAATAATACATTAATTCATGGGTTCTATTTTGTGTAACTATCATAACTTTGTCTGTGGAAGCGTGGACTACCGCCTCCCGAAAGCGATGTGCTTTGTTCACATATTGCATTTAATGTATTAAGGATGGTTTTAGATATGTTTTATGATATATATGACATAATAATTCAACTAAAATGATATTATATATATATATATATTTTTGTGCTATTTGCCTTCATTCTTTAAATACGATAACAAAACGGAGGTAGTGTCAATGCGTTTGTATGACCCACCGTCTCCATGAACATCGTATTTATTTTAATGTTTATATCTATTATAGATAACTATAAATAATTATATAATGTATATATATGATATATAAGTCATATTTTACATTCTTTAAATAATATAATAGTTATCTAATTAAGACAGTCAAGAATAACAAGTCAAAACATGTAGATAAACCAAGTAGTTTTTACCGAAAACATTACTTTAACATAGAATTGTTAATAAATATGTAATATATAGTCCTAAATGAATCATATATGGTGTTAGATATAAAAATAAGGTTACGTGGTAGATTTATAATAAAATTATATTTGTTATAAAAGAGTTTTGAACTTGTAAAAATAAATTCAAAACTAAAGGTAAGAGAATTTCACCTCACTTTTTTATTTCTATGGGACACAATCCATATTCCCCTCTAACTTATTTTTTGTGGTGTATATACTACCTTGTGACATTTTATATCATTAATTACATTTATTTAATGAAACTAAATTGTTTAATTAATATTATTCTTTCATAGAGACCATGATTTGAATGTTACTCAAGTAGTAATAGTTATCTCTTCTATTTTTAATTTTCCTTGAGACATAAGAGATATTCACCTCCTATTTATTATATATTGTTTTTATACTAACCATGTATGTATTATATTATTCTTATACTTAAATATATTTTCATTCACCTATCCATTTTATGATTTTTTTAATCGGGTTTATATTTTAGATGTTACCAAAATGATAAAGTAATTTTGGATAAATCTACATTCTTTAAGAAACATATTTTTTATGAACTAATATTATTTTATGAGGTGTAAATAATTCCGTTTTAAATTTTATATCATGAATATCCTTATTTTCATGATATTTTATGATTTATGTAATCTCATTTTCTTAAATGTATTTTATGATTTAATGTTACCAAGTGTAATGAGTTTATTAAATTAATATCATAATTTTTCAGGGTTGTTTTAGAAAATGATTCGATTAATGAATTCTCATGATCTATATCACAAGAACTCTCCTCATTTTTATTCTTCTCTAGTAATTCCTGAAATCATCACGTCTTTGTACCACTTTTCCACTCTGTGGTACATAAGATATTTAATAATGTTTTTTAAGAAGATCTGACTTTATTTACAATTTCAGACAGAAAGTGGTGTTCTTTCAAAACAATGTTTTATAAAAATTTTGTGAAATATATTTTTACATTATCCTATTCCATTGAAGGAAATTTTACCCATTTTTTACCTTTTAAAAAATGGTTCCAAAAGGAATCTTCTTATACTTTTCCAGTCAATGTAATTTTCTTAAATTTTAAGGTGCAAGACGAATGTTCGACATGTACAAACTGACCCACCATGATGACCATAAATTCATTGAATATTAATTTATAACTTTATAAGAATATTTTTAATGAAATTTATTTTCTATTATTCTTGAAATTTGTTTAATTTCTCATGGTTCAGAAAGGTAAAGTTTTTCAAAATGCATTATGTTTTAAAAAAAATTATTGAAAAAAATATATATTCCTCATTGAATGATTTAAATTAAATTATAGAGATTTATTCAAAATAAAAGTATTTTGAAATGGCTTTATAAAAACAATTTTTGAATAAAGGTTATCTTCCTTTAAATATGTTTCATGTGATTTTTTCAAAATCGTTCTCAATCTAAGATGACATACTTTGTTATAACTTATGCATTACTTAGTATAAGATCCAATAACATTATTTATATTCTTACTTTAATTGTTTATGTTTTTATGGAATGATGTTTATGAAACCTATTTATCTTCCATTGAAACCCACTTTTTTATGAGTTTTTCTTTGATGAAATTGTTATGAGACTATCTATTTTCCATATGTAATGATATGATCAAATTTTTATGATTCCCAATTCATTTAATGGTCTATGATATAATGGTTATGAAACACATATATTTTAATGGTTCAGGATATGATGCATGTTTTATTATATTATGGAACATGTAGGCATGATTTAATTATGTGGCAAGTGGGACCTATATCTCCCTTAAATGCATTCGGTAATGAAAAATGGTATATGAGAACAAAGGATACATTTTTTGTAGCCTAAGGATGCAAATAATAAGGTACATGTATTTTAGCCCAATAACGAAAACAAGCAAGTAAATTGGTTTTATCTTAGGCCTAAAAATATACAGGTATATTGGTTTTAGTAAATTCCCAAAAATAAAAGGTCACGCAGGTTGTTAGCCCAATCCTGAAGTAGGTAAATAGGTAATTATCCGGATCCTAACATGTTATGAAGGTCTTCATTTGTATCCTTAACATAATTTTTTCTATTATTATATATATTCCACAAATTCTATGTCTTATTGCAATGTTATGATTTTATGGATTATGCTCTAGATTCCCTTAGGATTCATGACTTATGAACTACACATATTTATGCCATGATTAATTTTTATGATCTTTGTTATAAAGATTATGATATTTTAATTGCATGATCAATTTATCATTCCATTATGATTATTTTTATTATTATATAATTTTATAACCCTTACTGAGAATATGAGATCACCCCTTTTTATGTTTCCTTTCCATGAGTTATGAAGAAATATTTCTAAGTAGGGGTACTAATGGGGATGATCTTTACTGGGGTCATTGAATATCTTTCACCAAGTTAGAATATTGTGTTCTAAATTTAAAAAGACACAAAACTATTAGTGTCTCCATGTATGTACTTTTGTAATGTTATGAATATTCATCTAAATTGATATATTATCCATGTATGTTAAGCCTAGATCTCTATAATGATAATGGTATAAATGTAGCGCATATGTTGTCACAATGATCATGAACCATCCAAAAAAGGATAAGGATGATATTAAGACAATTAATCTCCATTTTATCATAAGTACATTAATGGGTTGATGTAATTATGAAGAAAAATATATTTAAAAACATTATTAATAAAAACACCCTTTCTGATTTGAAAATAAAATTTGGAAAATGAAATTTTAAAAGACATTTTTCCAATACATTTCTCTGAAAATAAAATTTGTAACAAAATAAAAGACTATTTAAAATATTTTAATGGTCATGAATTCAAAAAATTAGGTTCTTTTCATACACATTAAAACAAATATTCCTTTCAATTTTTCAAAAAAAAAGTCCAACAAGAATTATTTTGAAAATGACATGAAAATTAATTTTAATTATTTTGTAAAAATTATAAAACGTGTAAAATAAAATAAATATTTTTTATAATAATATTAAAAAATCATTTTGAAAACATTTTTAGTAAAATATAAATGTGAAAGAGGAATATTCCACAGTTTCGACGTAATCATGAACACTCTTGAATAATAATAAGATTCTAAAATAACCCTTAAAAATATCATATCATAAATTAAATGAATTAATTATGTGTTTATACTATATATCCATACAAATAAAGTGTAAATAAAACATAATATAGTTCATATTCATTTCAAAGATAACCCAATCAATGAAACAGAAATTTAAACCAATGAAAGTAAATTGAGTTCATAAATACCTTACCTTGAAGTTTCCTTTAGTTGAATATAATTTAACATAATTTATAAGGGCTTAGATCATGTTATAAATTAATACCATAACCATATACCTATTTATGATATCATATATTATCATCTTATATCATTTTGTTAATAATATTTCATGATTCCCCAGGTTTCGGGTGTTAATTGCTTCATTTTCCTATGCATGTTTTGCCATGTAAGTTATGCTTCTTATTCATAGGAATTTTTTTCTTATCTAGAATGATATTAATTTCATATTTATAATATTTATTAATTATATAATTTTTTATAATCATTATTTAATAGATATCATGGAAAATGAATCACATCGTACCGTGGTGATGATATGTCATATGTACGCACACGTGACAACACCATTCCCTTATTGGTGAAAGGTTAAGGAAGTGGATGGTTTATTAATTTTTGAAAAACATTATTTTGTTTTAATTATCATATATATCCATTATTTTCAGTATTATATCCATCCAATTAATGTGGTGATGAAAAATGGATTACACCATGGTGTCGAGATGGTATGTCGTAAGTACGCATGTGCGGTGTTTTCATTTTTATTTGGATGGATAAAAGGTATAATATAGTAATATTACAATAATAATAACATCTCATAATATATATTATAATAGTGTTATTACTTTATCCTGAAAATAACACATGAGTAGTATGTAGAAGAATAATTTAATTTGGATGGGTTTGTGAAAATGATTACCTCTTCCTCGACGGACAACCATTAGATCCCTTGTTAAAGGTTCTATAATCAGTGTTTTTGGAAGACCAAAATATCAAAAACTTGTATAAGGATGTTGGGATGAAAAATGGGAGGTTATGGTCAATATAAAAGTCTCAAGGTGTTACGAATAAGTGGGTGACGATGTTCCATTTTATAATTGAGGAGAGGGGAACTTTTGGAAACACTAAAAATATTAAATTAACGTTCATTTCAAAATGTATCCAAAGTGAGTTAGTTTAAAGACAAGAAGATAATGGGTCTAAAAATTCTTATAATATTAATTTTAGTTGTTTTTAGTTCACATTAGTATCCTTATTTTTTGGTTTTTAACAATTATTAAATCATTTTCACTCTTACCATGACAACATTGATTTTTACACTTTGAGGGTCAATATTGTTATTATAAAATGAAAAAATAACCAAGAATGCATCATGTATGAAGTTTTAAACCTTATATTAATAATTTGGCCGAAATTTATGTTCTTATTAATTTTTAATCATTTCATTAAATATTATTTATTTTAATATAACTTTAATGTCAATTTTGTCAATATTTATTACATTAACTTTTAAGAAAATCAATAAAAAATTTTCCTTCAAATAAAATATTCTAAAACATCAATAATATGTCTAGGTAATATAAAAAAATATTTTCTTACATTAATTATCTCAAATTATATTTATTTTAACATTTTTAAACCCATTTAATTGATATTTTATTTGTAATACAATTATTGCATCATCCTTTTTTAAGCCATTAATGTAATTACTTATTTCATAAAAATTAAAGATAAATTGAAATTATAAAGATAAATATTTTAGATATAAATTTATTATTTATAGTCAAAAATATCTTTTAAAAAAAACTAATTAATAATGTAATACTTATTAAAAACACGAGTATGAGATATTTGACTTTCATTAAAATAAAATACTATAAAAGGATTAATGTTATACATATGGATTTAAGAGGTCATAAAATTGGTCCAATTAGGATTTTGGTCAACATTAAATCATAATATAATATTATTAAATCTTTTAGGGTAATTTTTGAATATTTATAATATTATTTTTACCCTTAATTAAATGATTTACCCTTAACCCTGGTAATTAAAATTTCTATGCTTACTATTTATATTGGGAAAAAATAAAATAGAAGTACTTAATAAACTTACAACTTATGATTCCCAATATGGAACCCATTTTTTCAGAATTAGATTCAAATATTTTTCATAAATTAATCTAAAATTAATCTTGTAGATGGGATGAAACAATGGTTTTTAAAGTAAAAGAGTTCAAAAATTTGAAATGATTTTATATCAAATATCAATGTGAAACTGATTTCGGTGGCCCAAAATTTATTCATTTATGTATAATAGAACCATTTATACTTAATAAAATTTATCATATAATTTATCTATGTAAATAAACTAGATAAAATACAGTTTTCAATTAATATGAAGTATTTTTTCACTATTCATCAAAACAATGAAATATATCATATAAATAACAAAAAATTTAACGCAAGTAAATTTTAATATTATGATTTCAAAAATTAATTTCATTTTGTCAAATAAAATTTATAAAAGTGTCAAATTTTATATTTAGAATAATTTAACTATTAAATGGTGACAATACTGCTTTTAAAAAATTAGATTTTTATGATTAAAATTGGAATAATTATATTTTATGTCTTTAAAATATATATGTCAAATGTAAAAATATTTTCGTATATATAAATTTTCATAATGTGCTTAACACTATTCCTTCCCACCATTTTAATGTCATGGTTATAATAATAATTCATTATATATTTTAGTTGGGTGTTGTGTGTAACGTAAGATATCGTAAAGATTAAATTTTAGAAGGGACATACCATAAATTATTTGGGTGTTACATTGGTTTTATGTTTATCAGTATTTTTAAAATATAATTATTATGGTGACATATATATCATAATGAAACACATTATCAAGCCTCAATTTTACAAGCATTTGAATCTAATACCATAATGTTTTCTCTATTTTCTCTAAAAATAAAAAAAACACAAAACATAATATGTAACAAGTTAGACATGGTTATATATGGAAAAAAAGAAAAAAGTAATAGGTAAGATAAAATATAATCATGATTAAATTGAACCAATATTATATCAAATTTCAATTGAAAATGATCTGAAAATAAGGAAACAATTATATTAAAATAAGTATTAAATACTATATATTCATACTTTTTATATTAATTTTTATCCTTTATTAATTATTTATAAAGATAACTACCTTCCATATCTCAAGCATAACCTAAGAACTTATCCAAAGGGTTGAGAGAACCCACATTAACTATAAGTGTGCTTTAAATATTTCCAATGATCACTAAGGAATAATAAAAAATAATTAGTAACACCTAAAATTTATCAAAATAGAATTTCATAACCAAAGATTCCCAATTAAAAATCCACCATGACAAAAATATACAAAACCGCACTGAAAACCTAGATAAACAACTCTAAAATTTAACCCAAGATTATAAGATCCTTAAGCCCTAAATAACATCACCCTAACATACAGTAATTTCACTCTAAAGTAATAAAATACCTAAATAAATCATTACTCAATCACCTTGTTCTATAATAGATAATAATAGAAATAAAACAATGAACTAAGGAATCCTTTAGATAATGACAGGGGAGAGCCTAAATTTGGATGAGATTTCAACATTCCATGGTTAAATTGCAAGCCCGAACCCTATCCAAAATAGAAGAAAGTAGTGGTGGGGGAGGTGGAATAGGAATAGGAAATGAGAGGGTACGTTTATATTATATTTGGAATGAAAATAATTCTTAGAATATACATTAATCATGAAGCTAATAGAGGGATAGGGGAATATCAAAAAGTATTCTATGAGTGGATCTCATATGGGAAAACAAAATAGGTCCTAGAGAGCCCCATAAAAAGGTAAAAATAATGGTAGTAAAAATTTTAGTTTTATATTTCTCTATAAAATGGGGCATGGGGATATCAGTTATACATTTTAGATCCACTATGTACATATTGGACCCACCACAATACCCCCACCTCGCCCAACTACCTGAGGTATCTGATACCACTTTCTAAGAAACTAATTATACATAAAATTCTAAATTTATACGGTATAACCTCTACCAAAAACCTTAACTCACAATGTTCTTACTAAATATTAAAACTCATCTAAAAATAAACCCGATTCCCCAATAACACATTAGAATTAATTTATTAATATAAATATTAAAAATGAACCCCACCCCAAATCCAAAAATCCAAATATATTTGCATTCAATCACCCAAATTTCCAATAAAAATAAACATCCTCTTTAGAAAAATCACCATGTTCCTCGGTAATTACAACCTCCATACTATAAAAAACACCATTAATGAAAATCAAAATAGAACATTCTTTCAAAATTTTATTATATAACTAATCCCTAAGTAAATAAAAGCACTCCAATAAATTTCTCAAAACATCTATCATTAATATGATTCATAACTCTCAATGCCCTAAAATTTATAACATTTAGACGGTAGATCGACCACTAAGACATTAATATTCATCGAAAATCACTATCATGTCCCTAATTCACGATCTTTTGATCCAATAAAAATATTTAAATAATAGGAAATTTATACAATAAAAAAATAAAAAAAACTATTAAACTCTAATATATATCCTAAAAATTCACCAATATTCATAGAAAAAATGTCTTAAATCAACATGATTCACTATATATATCAGAACAATAATATCTGAAGTCTCTCTAAGATTTCAAAAATTTGTGGAGCATCATTGATTAAACTACTCCAACTAAATGACACTCTACACCACAATAAGTTTCTTGGAATTATTTATTTTTACCCAACCACTAAACTCTAGTTTTGAAAAACATTTATCTTGGAATATAGTTTTACCAAGAAGAAATTATCCTATTCAAATAAAATGTAACATTTATTTCTTAAAACATTGAATTTTATAACATCTTATTTCATTACGCTCATATTTCAAATAAGACATCTAGTTTATATAATATTTTAAATTTTTTAAAATGGATTCATAGAAAATTAAATTTCCATTTCAATTTAGATGTACAAAAAACATTTTAAAAAATACAACATTTACAAAATTACACCATTTCATAGTTCCATTTATGAAAAAACCTCCACTATTAATATTTTATAAAAACAAATAATTTCTAAATAACCATCACTTTTTAGAATGACACTCTATTTATGAAAAAAATTTAAAAAATGAATTTTCTTCACACTGAATCACAAAAACAATTCACCTAACATCTCATGAATTATGAAAAATATGACATGGAATTAATATATATATTTCCAAATAGAATAAATCATAATATTTTTTTCAATACATTACCAAATAGAAAATAAAATTCATGCTCATAAATATAGATTTTTAATATAGTATACAATATATTATTTCATTGAGAGTATATCATCAATCTTGAAAAAGGGTTATATATGTGTGATTTTAATTAATTTCATAACACCAAATAAGGCATTCTAGAGAACACTGATTACATAATCAACTATTATTTAATTATTTAAGTCTATTATCATAGGATGAAAATAATATAAATGAAATTAATCTGTTTCAATGTGCCCCTAGAACATATTACAAAAGAAAATATGTACATAGTAGCTCTTGAAAAATTCTTATGAAATATTTCTGATTTTTTAATAAACCCGAAATCAAGATACTTTAAATGATGAATCAATAATACCTATAATTCTTAGTCTGGACATGCATAAATTACCTTGAAATTATAGATTCCACCATAATTATACATATTGTGCATGTTTATAGGTAACTTCTTGAGTCTTGGTAGTCCATTATTATTTAAATAAATGTAAAATCCCAGAAATATAAAAAATTTATCAATAATACACCTAATGGAGAATATAACCCAGGTACTATAATAGTACTCAAAGTAGAACTACCACTGAACCTAAGGAAAATTATCAATCCCCATTGGCAGGTGAATATATTTTCAAGACTAAATATACCATTGGGTAATAATTTAATCACTCTAAATAATATAATATTTCATGACTCTGATCCTTTAATGGACCATCCTAACTAATACATATATTAAACTTATCCAAAAAAAATAACAAGAACATAATTTAATAATAGAATGAAAAAACATGAATAAATATGATATCATTATATAAATGAAAACAATACATATTTTTAAATTTAAATTTAAATTTTTATCCAAGAACATAGAAGAAAACATAAATAAAATATAACTGAAAAATAATGGTTGATGTTCCTAGATAAGATCTCTGAAGAAAATATACTCTAATCACAAACACTGATGGACTTAACCAACTCTCATTCCATCCAAGATCATTCATCCCAAAACAAAAATTAGCTAATGATTTACCAATATAAAACAAAAATAAATTATTGGATTACATTTTAATTGAGGTGCCTATATGGTTTTGAGCATAAATACATAGTAGGGAACCACCAATAGTGTCTCAAATATAGTGTTGAAAAACAAAGGGTATTTATGAATATGTATACCCATTACATTCATATAATAAAATAATTAAAAATGAAGACACCAAAACATGGAAATGGTAAATAGATATCATCATATAGAAATATACTAAATACAATAATTATCTCCCTTTAACTATATGATCTATACTTTCACAACCCTGTATCAATCCTGACACAAATAATTTAAGACGACTTAGTCAATTATACCATGGTTCCCATTCTATAAATTTTACATAATTTAGGGAATAAAAACAATACTTGGGGAATAGAGACGATGTATGATGGAGGTTGGGAATTGAAAAACCCATATTATGGTAAAAATGGAAGAGGTATACTCAATAAGGGCATTCAATACATCACATGAGATGTACTCTCTTTAGTAATTTATAATAATAAAAAACATATAATAAGGGAAACAAACATACATATTAACATGATTTATATATCAAATCAGTAAGAATCATGATATATTTAAGAAGTGGACATGCTTATGTAATAAATCATTTATAATAAACATAATTCTAATGGAAAAAAATATAGATATTCCTACATCGACCAACACATCAATTGAGCATGATTCAATATTACACATAAACATAGTATATTACATGGTCAATCCATTGTTACTAAATTATAGAATTATTTCAAAATTAAAATTAATTAGACAAACAGGGCACAAACTGTAGAATATTATCTTCTTAGTGATTTTTGGTAACAATTCATATTAAACATATGTTATGGTAAGGATAGTGGATGGTTCAAACTAATAGTTTCATTTGTAGGTTATCATGTAGGGTTGTGGAAATAACCAATAGATACTTTTATAAAACAAATTGACATGATGATACATGATTATAGTTTTGAATATACCATTTTAAAGAGTAATTTTATTGACTTAATTTGGTTTCCTTTATTGGAATTTATAATTTAGTATAATTTTATCCATTTAATGAAAAACAATTATTTTAAAATAAATAGTTTTAAACATTAATCATTTGATAAATTAACTAAATATGTGAAATTTACTTTGAATTATTTTATAAAAATATATTCTGAAAAATAAATGTTTTTTCAAATATATTTATTTTTGAAAAAAGGAACACTCCATTTAAAAATATTTAAAAAATAATAATTTTTAGAAAATAAAGGGATCTTTGTGAAGTCATGCTTAATATAAAATTTTTATAAATCAAAACAAGATAGTGTATCAAAAAATATTTTTTATTTAAAAACCTAGTAAGATTTAGTCTCAAACCTTTATTCCAAATTGGTTAACCCACACATTATCTCTCCGTCAGTGTAATCAGTTATCAAAATTTGAATTACATAATTTATTCTTGTTATAGAGGTAAAAGATGATATTTTAGGATGATCATTACAAACAATTTTAAAAGTAGTCTTCCCAAGTATAACATCCTAATAAGATTCTAGTTAAAGGATTAGATTTATGTTTTCTTATGTTCATCAAATAACAGGATTAATGAAATACACATACCATTATGTAATGTTTGATTAAGACATAGTTTTATGTAAAAAACTAAAAAATACTATAAAGTACACTTTATATTCAATACCAATTATGAAAATAAAAATTAAATATGTAAAATGATATACATGATTCAAACCAACTCAAAAAATATATTTGAATGCTTAACCTTGTTCATTATGGTTGAACTTTAACATCAATGACTATGGGACTACAAAAGATAAAAATAATAGAAAACAATATAAGTTTTTTAAAAAAATTAGTGTCAAACAATACTGTAACATATTTCAATTAAAACCACTTTAAAATAATCTAATTTTAATATGAAAAGATAAATTTAATAAAATCAATTTGAAATTATAAAATTAATGTTTATAATTTATTAAAATTTTATAAAAAAAGTGTCAAACATTTAATAGAAATATCCTAGAAATTCAACAAAATGGTTGACAAAACTCTCATAAATATAGGTGATATTTAAAATTTCCAATGAACAATAAGAAATAATCCATCAACTAATAGATTCAACTAACATTTCTCAAAAAATAATTGTTTCAAAAATGATCCAAAATAAATTTCCACCATTACTAGATAATATTAAACATCAATGAAAATCTAGTTAAAAGACACAATTAATAAACCCGAAAGTTTTGTAGCTTTAATTTCCAATTAACATCACCCCAAAATCCATCTATTTCACTCTAAAATCGTAAAATATATGGAATAAATCACAACTCAATCTCCTCATAGAAAAATAATGAATAATACATGAAAATCAACCCACTATGGATTCCTCTAAATAAGAGAAATAAAACCCATATGTTTGGAAGTGATTTCACTATACCACAGTAAAAAAAGGCAATACCACAACTAAAATGGATGAAATTATATGATAAAGAAGGAAAATTGGAATAATATATGAAAAAAGAAAATATACCCTATATCTAACATAAACATAATCCTTGGAGAAATAATGACTCCAAAATTAAATTTATAGTGGTTAGAAGATTATGAAGAACCTTAGGAGGGGTTCTCGGTTGGGCTGAAATGGGATTCAAAGAGTCCCCTTTGGGTTTAAAAGAATAGTAATAAAAAAGTAAAATTTCAAATTTTCTATAAAAAGTACTTGGGGATATTAGGGGTACCTGTTACAGGTCTATCATATAACTAGTAGACCCTAAATAATACCCCCTTTCTACTCAATCTCACTAGCTACCTGGTACCTTCTATTAGGAACCCAGTGCCACATGTAGTTCTAATTTGTCAGTGCTACAATATTCTGAGCACACTATAACTTTTGATAATACAACTAAACCTTGTATATCATAAAAAATTCACAAATATTTTAAACATAAACATCATAATTCAAATCTAAATACCAAAATAAAAAATAACCCTCATTTAAAATAAAAAATTAAAATCGATTTTCATTCCATCACCGAATTGTTTAAGAAAAACTAAATATATTATTTTAATTATTCAACAACGACATTATTTATTAAAATTATAATTTTATCATATATGATTCTTCTATAGTTCCTTGGATAAATCATTTCATAACCATCAATATAAATAAAATCAACTCTACCACTTTAATATCCTAATCAAATTAGGGTTTCCTAGTTATTTGGGACCCTAATCATGCACCAAATATGAGAACCTAATCATATTGGTGCCACCTATAACATAATTAAATTACATAAGATAATCCACAATAAAACATATTTTACATGAACAACCAATTTGTATAATTAAATATATTGATAAGTGTTCACTATGGAAAGAATCTAACACTTAGTATTATTAAAACATTTTTTTATTTTTAATCATATTCAATAAAAACAATATTTAAAAAAAATATAAATATTTATAAAACTCATATTGTGTGTTACTTGTTATGTTGATTCCCCATTTTTGGAACAAACTTCTTGGAGCAGACGTGAAAAACAAGGTTTTGAGATTTGAAACTGGAAACTCCCAATGCTAATGTCCAAATGAAGGAAAAATAGTTAAAAACTCACACTAGATCACATTGATCTCCCAAAACCATCTAGAGTGAACACATAAGCAGAAAAATAAAATAAATCACACAAAAATAGGAAAAGAAATTTATTTTACATGGATCACACGTTGTTATATTCCACAAGAAAAATATGGCTACATTTATTAATCATAGAAAAAGATTATGAGACTACTCAATAAGTGAGTAAGTAACACTTATGATTAATTTATATTTATGTTTAGCTATAATATCTAGTTCCACCACATTTTGATCATCATAGGAAACTGTTTTCATAGTCTAAGATTCTAGATGATACACTACCTCAACTCCTAATCCCCAGCAAATAGTGAACTTTATCACTATACACTTATATAGACCAATAAAAAAATATCTATATGCCTTGAAATTTTTTAGATACTTTTACATATACAATAGAACTAATACTGTGAAATTAATCCTATTCATCTACAATTTCCATCATCAAAATTAAATTGTTGTCATTTCTTCCACTACTCCTTCTTTAGCGTTAATATTATCTTCCACTTATAGAATTCCACAAAACATTTAAGATTAATCTATCTAATTTCATATAATATCATCCAAAATCAAACCATTAGAATGATATAATTAATTTTCTTAAAAATAGTTATCAAAACTATTATAAAAATATTTCACTTTAGAATTTTTTTCAGGTTCACTACCAAGACCTCTGGATCAATCATGTGATGTCCTCAACCTAGATTCCACTAAATAGTTTCCTTGAGCCCAGTGGGCCACATGGCCTCAAGTGCATCCCCCCAAATACTAGAGGTTGCTGAATATTAGTGAGGACCTGGCGTGTGTCAATGAAGAGACTATTCCCTAATTACCATAGTGTAGCACAATGGATAAATATAAATAGAGGTAAGTAATAGAATAAATATAAGTAAATATAAGAAGTATAAAAAGTAATAGATAGACAAGGATAACAACAATTGTATCAACCGAAACAACTAATGATGATATGTCTTTTCACTAGAGAAATGTAAAACATGGGTAAAAGAGAGTTTACGTAACATTTTACACCAAAGTATAATGGAAACAAAGAGACTATCCTAATAATACTGAGCTCCGAATTGGTCATCTACTATCAAGATCCATCCTAAAAAAACAAACAATCATGTATAATAAGTTGTATGATTCCCTTTTTGAACACTTTCATTTGTGTAATCTTCCATGGGTACCAAACGGTGCCTAGGGAGGGTGTTAGATAAGTCTCAACGGGCCAACACTAATGGTGTCTATAACATATGGCCCGTGTAATAGAAATCTAATAGTTTCAAAGCATTCATATATAATGTTATACAGTACAGTTTAACTAAATACCAAAGTACCTTCTTTATCCCTTGGAATGTATCTAAACATGTAAATATTTCATTAATTGATTGTTACCAGTTTATAAATAAGTCACATGTTAGCGATAGTTAAGGTTCCAATTTGTAACAAGGTAACCTGAAAAGTTATTTAATAATGAATTTCTATGTTAAAATCCAAGGAAACATTGACCTCAAGGGTCATGAACTCAGTAATGACTATAGTCTATATAGGGGTAACAGTGTAATCCAAGGAGCATAGTTCAAGTCATTCAATAATAAGTCACCTACTAAGTCCAAAAAGTTCATCCAATGTAAAATGGGGAAATTCAATAAATAAGTATGATGTCCTTTAACCATGGAACCTACTTGAAAATACTAGATTTGAGGAGTGTATCCATGGAATCCCATAGTTATACATGATAAATAATATGGTGTCATACTATAAATCCAATGATAGAAAATGATTGGGTTCTAGGTGGGTCTTAACCTAATAATGTTGGATCTTTGAATTTGAAATGGGGTGCTTTAGTGATCAAGGAACTCCCTTATGAATCCAATGTGAGATCGAGTTTGTCCACTTCTGTTTTGATAATGATGTCATATGCAATCCATAAGGTTCAATCCATTACCTTTCATTAGTCTGGAATGGAAAATTGATCATTAAACCATTAATTTAATTCTTTTAATGAATTTTAATTAGCAAGGATCACTCTTTTACCTTCCATCAACATAGTATGGGGTGCTACGGACGTGTAACCTATTATTCAAATGCATTAAAAAATATAAATTCATATACATAGTATGATTTCAAATTTTTATTTCATATATGTTTATTAACTGAAGAACTTACATTATGTGGGTCATGTGGTTAGAATACATGGTACATTCTATTATGAAATTCAAAATATAAATAAATCCATATAATATAGAAGGGATTACCCTAAGGAAGGTCAAACCAAGGCACGATTGAAGGGAGGCTCAAACTTGTCAAAACACTAAAATGAAAATAATTCAATAACATCCTACATGGGATGGACGGATTTTTAGGTCTAACTATTAAAAAGTAATAATATATTTGTAAAGATCATATCCATATCTTTCTAATGATTATAATAATGGAATATAAATTCACTAGACATGACCCAATTTAATCAGCGAGCCCCAAACTACAATTCCAAAGTCAAAGAACATGAGGGGTGAGTTATTGACCACCCACCAAAGGCTCGTACAACCCTCCTCCTACTACATTGGCTTCTAATTTTATTTGGATAAGATTATATATGTGAAAAAGGTAAAATCACTCACACCTTGATAACTAGATAGAGAGAAAGAGAGACGAATAACAACTCAAACGGACTCAATTAGTTACTATTTTATATCCAACGGGATGAAAAGATGCTCGAATGGACCAAAAAGGATGTGAAACTCTTGATCCCAAGCTTAGGCCTTACAAAATATCTATAATTAGGTAAAATTGAGTTTATCCTACTATAAAATCATATTGGGGGAAGGATGAGGTTAAATTACATCGTTATGGTTGAAATTGTAAAATTACCCAAAAATTTATCCTCTATATGGTTTGTCTACATGGTTTTCTAATCATTGTTCCAACCATGCATGGGTACCTGGAGAAAGAGGGTGTATCTCATGGTTAGGGAAACCATGTGCCAACTGTGCGAGATGTATCTTCTGAAAAATGAAGACTATATGCATGATTATATCTTACCATGAACTCGACCCACATGATTTACCCTAACTATGTGACATGGATATTTTCCCAAAAATATGGGTGGTGGGCTCCTAACAACCCCTATACTCCCTAAGTACCTTCACAAACGAACTAGGCATCCAAATTTTGTCTAAAATAAGGAATTAGATATAAATTTAAAGGATTCAAACCTAAGTGAAAAACCATGTTCTTACATTATTCCACCTTAAAAGAACTCACCCCTGGGCTCACCTTCCACGGGTGGGAAAATACCATCTAAGAAAAACACTTGCCATTGGGAACATAGATCATCCTCCCGCTCCTAATTCGAATCTTAAATGCAGTACTTCTTCCAAAACACACGTACTAATGGAAAAAACTGGCCTTATAGAGCATTCTAGATACAATAAATGATTCTTACAAGATACTCCTCAAATGCAGCATCAACATATAACTCAACATCCTCAGGATCAATGGTATGAGATGGGTGAGCATGATGTTGGCAAAGATGTGAAACATGGAAGACGTCATGCCAGGAATGGTACCTATGAGGTAGTAGAAAGTGATAGGCTACCCAATTGACACTCTCTAGCATCCTAAATGACCCTAAATAATGATGATATAGCTTCCCTTTCTTTTATAACTATATATTCTCTTGATTGGGAGATACATGAAGGAAAACACGATCCTTGACCTCAAAATACAGAGGCCATCGACAATGATCAACATAAGATTTTTGTCTAGACAGAGTCGTAGTCAAACACTTTCTGATCTGCCGAACCATATCTAATGTCTCGAAAATGATATGAGGACCTAGTAGTGCTACCTCGCCTACCACTATCCAGTAAAGGTGTGAATGGCACGACTACCATACAGGTCCTCAAAAGGATCTATCTGAATCATCGATTGGAAGCTGTTATTATAGGAAAACTCAATAAGATGGATTTTATTCTCCCAAGAACCACTGAAATCAATGACACATTCTTGGAACATATCCTATATAACTTATATTTTCCATTCTAATTTTCCATTGATCTAAGTGAGAAAATATGCTATTATAAGAGCCTATGTTCCAATAGATTTCTTCATGGACTTCCAAAAAACATGATTTTAATTGAATTTCCCTATCTAAAATGATAGTACTATGGATTCCATGTAGTCATATGATCTCACGAACATATATTCTTCACATATAATAAACTTAGAATGTCTCCCAAATAAGAATTAATTGTGTTATTTTTTAGACGGTCCTAAACATCCGAGGTAGCATTACCACCCCTCAGAGAACTTGGAAACCTGACTATAAGGTCCAAGGAAACATCTTCACATTTCTATTCCGAGACTAGAAGTGGTTGTAATAGGTATATAGGTCACATGTGATCCACCTTCAACTATTGATATATTGAACATCTAGTGATAAATCCTACTATTTGATGTTCCATCACAAACCACCTATACTGGCATCGCTTATCTCGATACATTGTGGAGATAGCTGGATAAACTATCCACTAAGAAGCATGTGACACTTGCATAAAAACATATCTCATATCAATATGAACCCAGACATGTCCATGTATGTTCATGATGTCATCTATGTCCACATACCAATCTGGAGGTGGTTTATCTTTTAATATTCTCTCACAATGAACCAAGCCCTCTATATCTAAAAATTATCTACCCTTCACCTTTTAAATGAAGGAAGAGAAAACAATCAAAGAACAGAGGTAAGGCTTCTCATAACAATCATGAAACTCCAGATTCATCTCAGAGAAGTTTCTTATTAATTTTCATTCATCACCAGCTTCCTGTATGGAATGTTCATGAGTTTTCAGACTCATCACATTTGCAACTACATTTCATTTTTCAGGCATAAAGGAAATCTCAAAATCAAAGGACTATAGATATTCGACGCACTTCTACTATCTGATGCTCAATTCATGCTGTGTGAAGTTAAATTTGATGCTCTTGTGATCCTTTTACACCAAAAAATTCTCACCCAACAGATAATGTCTCTAGAAATGTAAGGTATGTACAACTAATTATATCTTAGAGTTGTGTGTAAGGTAGTTTCTGTCATGAGGCCTCAACTTTATATATCCATACACAATCACTATATCCTCCATCATTAACATTTCTCCATTTCTAATGACTTATACCTCATATAAGATGTTATAACATATGTCTATCTCTAGAAAATTTGGAATTGGGGTCGTGACAAGCCTCCCTTTCATATCCTTAAAGTATTTATCACATGCATCTAACAACAGCCACTTAACACTCTTCTTTGTAAGGCCAATAAGAGATGAATAAAGGAATGGGAAGTCCTGCATGAAACTACTATAATATCCATCCATCCTCAAGAAACATTGTATATCGAACACATTCTTGGGATTCTCATATGAAACTACATAACTAACAATTTCATGGTCAAAAGATACACCTGATTCTGAGATAATATGACCTAATAATTGAACATTGTCGATCCAAAAGTGGAACTTATCAAGTTTGATGTAATGATTATTATAGTTTAGTGTACTCAAAATGATTTCAAGGTGCATATCATGGTCACTATGAGTCTGAGAACACAACAATGTTTCTTTCATAAAGACCACAACAAAAGAATCCAAATAATGATTGAAAACCCTATACATTAGAACCATGAAAATGGCGGGTTCATTAGTAAGACAGAACAACATAAATAGGTACTCATATAGACCATACCTACTATGGAATTCTGTACAAGGTATGTATGATGGCATTAATTTCACTCGGTGATATCCCAACCTCAGTTCGATATTATAGAAGAACCTAGATCTTCAGAGTTGGTCAAGGAGATCATCTAATCAAGGAAGTTGATAATAGTTCATGACTGTAAGATGATTCAACCATCTATAATCCACAAAAATATTAATGGCCACATCCATCTTCTTGGTGAAAAGTATGGGAGAAGACCAAGTGGAAGTTATAGTCTGTATGAATCCTTTAGACTCCAAGTCCTCTAACTATAGATTGGAATCCTAGAGCTGAGTAAAATTCATCATTTACAGAGGAATAGACATTAGAGTTTCTTATAGAAGAAGAATGATCTTAAAATATACCTCTCCTTGAGGAGGTAATCTAGAATGTTTAATGGGAAAAACATCCATGAAGCGATCTACTAATGGAGGAAATTCAGCTTGATAAAACTCGTATCCTCCATAAAGAGATTTCCAATATGTGTGGTCACTACACCTAGACCATGATTCTCTTCTCCTACTCCAGTAGCATGTGCATCCCCCTCACCATTATGTACTTAACTTATACCCACTAATTATGTAAAGGATACCTTGAAATGATAGTAGTATAAAAAAAGCATGATACTAATCCAACCAATCCATCCTGAGAATGACATTGAAGTATGACATCTTGAAAAATAAGAGGTTTCATAAGAAAGGGTAACTTCCTACCTCAAGGGGACAACCCTGAGATGGGTGAATTCCCACTGATCACACTCTAAATGTTGTATCTAGGGTCATTAAACCACAGTAATATTGTATCTCTAGTATGATACATTCCATGATTAATACAGTGATAAAATACATTGAAGCACCTCTATCAAATAAATTTGATACAATAGTAGATGCCACTAGAATATTACCTCAAACTGTAGACCATCTCGTAGCCTGATCCACCGGTATTGGTTTTAGTGTATGAAACTGTCATGATTCATATCCCTATGAAACAGTTGGACTACCATGGTCATAACCACTCTATTTCCACAACTGGTGTTCAGGGGTCTAGATTGTAGAGACCCAAAGCTTTACGTACATGGACATTACATTACTTTAGCGGAATACTTAATACATAAAAATAATAGACACACAATGATCTTAATAGTTTAGTGTCTTTGGAAATGCGGAACGCAATCTTCTAATCGTGGTGAAAGATCTTCAACATCTCCCATAAAGGTCTTCCTACTTTTGTTTCCTTACCTAAAATCTTTCCTTTAATCCTGGGGGAAAAGAAAACATAAAAAGGGTGAGCTCAAATTCTCAGTAAGGATAAGCATGGATAAAATAAAACATACCATATACATTTGAACATAAGAAAAACATGAACATTAAAAATCTTGAACAATGACATAAAACATGGAAGTACATAAGGCATAGATCATAATGGAACATAAATCATGATAAAATAGCATGGGAATAAAACATGTAATTGTGTCATCCATTAATCACATGTAATTATTTGCATAGCAGCCAAGGCATTTCTTCCAAGACCATCTTAGTGGACAAAGTCCCTTTCTGAATCGAGTTCACTCCTTGTTACAGTCCTGAAATACTGAACCGGATTAACTTTCCATTCCAGCCATCTCTATCTCATGAGATATAGATCATTAGCCAATGCATTGGATGGAGATATAGGTCCCACCCATCTCATAATGAAATCATTCTTACTTGTGACACAACATAAACATAAATCATTCATCATTACCCAAAGAATAAAATGGGTATCATAAACACCATCCCATCATAACATAATCCATATAAAAAAATGGATATCATTTCATCATAAGAAAAGTGAAACCATGTAAATCATAGAGGCATTATACTTGAAAAATACACATATGAAATAATGTCATCTTAGATGGAAAATAATTTTGATAAAACACTTGAAATGAATTCTTGAGGAAAATATCCTTTCTTCTTCAAAATAAATTTCTTTTCACACAACATCATGAAATTTTAAAAGAAAATGATTTTGTTGAAAATAGTCATGAAATATTTTGGAGGAAGCTTCATGAACATAAGGCTTTATAAAACTGTAAAAATCCATTCGTGCTGTATAAGTTAAAAAAACACTCTTCTCGTACTTTTGCCGGAAAAGTCAAAAAGTACCTCGTAACGTAAACAAAAGAAAGATTCCTTACATACCATGTAGTAAAAGTCAAGAATGGTTAAAAATGAATGTAAACATACATGAAACAATTTTGTAAAACATGTACATGGATGATAGAAATATCCCCAGTAAATACTTACGAATAAGCAATCTCGGATAAAAATGAGATTTGCAGAATTATCCCTTACCTTAGGTCCGATTTGATTCGTAAATGTCCGAACCTCATGTATAATGATTTAAATAATGGTATTGACTTATTACAAAATCATATTAATTGTTATGATATCATATATGTTTCACTTATGACTTTATATTACTCGTTCTTTTGTAAATTCCATGTTAAAGAGCGTTTTGGGTAAAATCGTTTCATTTGTCATCCGTGTTTTGACTTGTAATTATTCATATGATTACTTAGATCATGATTACTTACATCCAGAATTTAAAACATGATTTATATATAATATATATTCAGAATATACATATATATAATAGATTGATAAATTGAAATAAATACACCGTTCATGTAGACGGTAGGCTGTACGTACGCATGAATGTTGTTTTCGTTTCCTCATTGAATTGAATGGAATTAATTGGATGACATACATATATATATATATATATACATAAATCCAGTATCATTATTATGTCATATATTTCATGATTACTTATTATATATACTTTATAATCATTTAGGAATGGTTAATCATTGAGAATGAATCTCATCGGGTTGTGGAGACGGTATTCTGTATGTACGCACGAGCGATGATATCATTCCCATGATCGTGTAATTTTATTGGAGTGTATGTATACTATTATAGAATCAATATCACTTTATAATAATCATATATAGTTATTATTTACACCATTATACCCATCCAAGTAAGGTGGTGGTGGAAAATAGATTACACCACGGCGTGGAGACGGTATTCTGTACGTACGCACGCGTGGTGATTTCATTTTTCGTAGGATGGATAGATAGTAAAATAGGGTTGTTTCATAATTATAATAACATATCCGTATATTAGTGATACTGATGTTATTACATCATGATGAAACAACTAATGAAGAAGAAGTGGAAGAAGAAATAAAGATGAAAGAATCGGTAACAGGCATTACCTCTTCTTTGAAGCCCTTTTTTGAGACCTCCTTTTAGGGCACTAAAATTGGTCTTTGAAGAAGAAAAGGACCTCTATGATGTCTCTAGGGAAGTGGAGAGAATAAATTGTCATGGGTTGGCCGAGCGTGAAGGCTCAAAGTGGTGTGAGGAAGAGAGGGAGGAGGTTCCCTTTTATAAGGGAGGAGAGGGGCACCATTGGAATAACTAAAAATATTATTTTATTATAAAGACAAATTCGGTTTTAAATAGCTAAAAATTGATTTATTTAGAAGATAAGATGGGGATGGGTAGAAATCCTTTCATCAAAGTGAATTTAGACAAGTTTAGGTTCCTATTTTAACCTTATCATTTAGATTTAACATTAAGTTAAATAATGTTACTTTTACCGTGTCTTCTTATGTTCTTACACTATAAGGTTAATAAACTTACTATAACAAGCCAAACGAACCCCAAGTTGTTTATTATTAATATATATAACCCTATCTAAGTCATTGGGCCAAACCTTAGATTTTTAGGAATAAAATAACAATTAATAATATAATATGTTTTTTAAAAACTATTTTATGTCAATTTTGACACTATTTAGTAATTGATTTTTGTGAAAATCATAACAGAATTATTAGTTCTAAAAAAGTTAATTAAATCACTACTAACATGGAATATTAACATATAAAATTAGTTTAATTCATAAAAAGTCTCAAATTATATTTATTTGGGTATTTATAATATCAATTATTCTAATTTTTCACTATTATGGTAATTACTGCATCATCATTGTGTCATAAATAAATTAAATTATTTAATGTCTAAAAATTATAAATAAAATCTCATTATGTATTAAATCTTATTAGCTTTATAATGAATATTTAAAATAGAATTTATCTTATGTATAACCCTATATTAAAAATGTTTTAGTAAATAAACATTGATTTTTAACTCTTTTAACTTTTCTTTGAATTAAATAATAATAAAAGTCCTAATCTAATCCAAGTGGGCCTAAATGGTCATATTTTATTCCTAAGGTTGTTTTTGGTCGAATTTCACTTATCCAATAGAATTAGGAATGTGTTAGGGTAATAATAATATTATTTTTACCATTAATTATCCTATTTACTTTTAACCGTGGTAAAAAAAGTAAAAAGTTACTATTCACCAAAAATTATTTTCATCTCATTGAACCACATTTTACTTACTAACATCAACCGTGTCTCTCGGATTTTTGAAATTCCACTCACAGAAGCGGTAAAATTATGTTTTATGAAAAAATCATTTTTTTAAACTACCACTTAGTGGTTTCACTATTCATCAAAAAAATGAAAGTTTCCAGAAAAATACCAAAAATTAGGCCTAAGCTATATTTGATATTATGAACTCAAAAATGATGTCTATTTTACAAAATTCAAAACATATCAGTTTCATTTATTAATTTAAAAATTAATTTCCGTCGTCAAAACAAATAGCGTGTTTTTAAAAGATAATAACTATCCAAAGATTGACACTTGTTTATGTCTGGTTTAAATGTGAAATTACATCCAATGAAAAACATTGTATTAAATTGTAAAAATATATTCTAAATATACTTTAAAACCACTCAAATTAATAATTTACCACTATTAATTATTTCGATTAAAAAAGTAGTTTTTAATTAAAATTTTGTAATTTTCACTATGCATCAGAATATGAAAGTTATCTGAAAAGTACCAAAATTTCACCTTAGGCTAAATTTGATACTCCGAATCAAAAAATGAAGTCCATTTTGAGAGATAAAATTTCTAGAATTTTAAAAGGTTGTTATTACTATTCATAACGGCTAGTTTTAATAATATTTTAATAGCATATCGTTGTTTAGTGAAACTCGGTATTGTGTACTACACACGCTATCGAGGAAGGTCGTGATTGAGTGTAATGCAAGGAAAGTCAAGGATGCGTGTTGTGTAAGCTCCTTTTGGTGTAGCGTAAAAGACAAGACATTAATGAAATAAAAAAGAATATTTTTCATAAAATCTCGGGGTGTTACATTCTACCCCCCTTAAAATAAATTTCGCCCTCGAAATTCATTTGGGTTATAAATAGTTTACTATTCATAAAAACCCACATCGTAAAAAGTAATACTGAAACTTAATTTTAAAAACTAAAGTATGAAACGTAAAGATTACCCAATGTAACTCATCACTGGGTTTCCACGTAGGAGAATATAGCTGAAAATATGGATATGGAAGAAAAATCTAACCATCAAGTTATGATGGAGAGTGGTAGAGAACATGGCTATGAAAAATCCATCGATCACAAAGCCATAGATTTGTGATGATCTAAGGTACCATCTGATTTATCAGATATAAGGGCACTAGGACAACATTTTTGGTTTTCAAGATCATTTCCCTAAAGTTGATGAAATTAGAATTAGAAGAAATACTTTCATGATTTTGGTATAGTCTCACCGTTGGTCGTTCTTTGGACAATTTCTACTTCATATTTTAAAGAAATGAAGTTGAATTTGTCATTCGTGATGTGTTAGAAGATCATGTAATAGAATGATGGGTCATTCCATTTGTCTAAAAAAAGGTTATAAAAATCATCAAAAATACATAAGTCCATCTATAGTGAGATTAATCATATATGGTTCCTAAAATGGACTTATACTTCATATATCATACTTCTTAATATAATAAAACTAGTTTCTACTAAACAGGGACTTCCTGTAGGCCAGTGGTAGGAGATAAAGGCCAGTCGCACTTCGGTTGTGGGTTCGATTCCCACAGCCTTGTCTGACATGATGGGATGTCGCCCGTCCTGCAGGTTGTCCTTTTTCTAAAACTACATTACTATAACATCCCATAAATAATATCGAAAAAAAATTCTATCCTTAAACAATACTAACTTAAGTCCAACATAATCCATTCCAATCTTTAGGCTTATCCAAAATACTGCAGTCCACTCTCATAATATAGTGAAAACGATTACCAGAGATTTCATATAACAAGCATGTTAATACCATCGTTGTTCCCCATATATCATAAGATTTGTCTTGTTGGTCACATTGCAAATATTCTAAGGCCTTAATCATGTATTCTCTTGAAAAATGAATACCCATTGAATCTTAGTAAAAAAATGAGTGCTGTCAAAAGTTAACTCATTCCACATACCAAAAACCCAAAATTCTATTTACTCAAACCATGATATAACTATTTCCTTATATCAGTTATGAGCTCATGAATACTATCAAACATTTAATTTTCTCCTTATCCCTTCATTATGCACATATCATCTAAATTCCAAAAATATCTGAATAACCTTTCATGGATACTGGTACCATTAATCACACACTTTCAAAACTCAAGGAAAGACAACAGTGTAACAATCCGTAGATGTCTCTTTATTCCATAGTACCATGAGATTACTTATACAACATTACACATGATAAACATGTAATCATTCCACTACATTCTTAAACCATTGACCGTGCTTCAACAATTCTTTCATCTCAGATATCATTTGTAGTCTCTTCATCATCATCATCAACATAAATACTACCCATCCGACCATACTGATTCTCTTCATTAGACTTTCCCTTAGGGAATTGGTTTGCATAATGCCCGTACATTCCACATTTAAAACATTTAACCATTTTTGATGTCATAGCAATACCATTATCCTCATCCCTGGTGTTAACTGAACCTTTTCTTTTGAACTTACTGGCTTTGTGTCCTTCTTTTCCACACCCAAAGAATCTTCTAGTTCCTTTGAAACATTCTCCTTGATGCCTCTTCCCACATGATGTACATAGGGGAAATTGAACTTTCTTTCCTCTATGATCATCATGAAACTCTATCTTTCTATTATTAGTTGAGTCAGGAAACTTACCAAATTTTACTTTATTGATCATATTATGAGATTTCTGATTTGGTATAATAATGATGTTTGGACTTCCAAATCCCATTTCATTTGGATTCTCATGAAGAATATCATTCCATTGTCCATCATATCCTCCATTGTCGTGAATCATCTTGTTTCCAGCCATTTCCTAAAACCCAAAAATAATAGTGTGAGAGGAAAAAATCATAATAAAGGGGGAGTAACTTCAATATCTAACATCTATGGTTTAATCTAATATCGTTACCATAGTCCTAGGACTATATCCTATGCGTATACTTATCCTTAGGGACATCCCTAGACATACCTTAGAAATATCTCTAGGGATCTCACTAACCTTTTCGCATCCTAGTTTCCAAAGGTTGACTATACTTTTCCTCTCATACCAACTATAGAGACCCAAAGCTTTACATACATGGACATTACATTACTTTAGCGGAATACTTAATACATAACAATAACAGACACACAAGGATCGTAATAGTTTAGTGTCTTTGGAAACTCGGAACGTAATCTTCTAATCATGGTGAAAGATCTTCAACATCTCCCATAAAGGTCTTCCTACTTTTGTTTCCTTACCTAAAATATTTCTTTTAATCCTGGGGGAAAAGAAAACAAAAAAAGGGTGAGCTCAAATTCTCAGTAAGGGTAAGCATGGATGAAATAAAAATACCATATACATTTGAACATAAAAAAACATGAACATTAAAAATCTTGAACAACGACATAAAACATGGAAGTACATAAGGCATAGATCATAATGGAACATAAATCATGATAAAATAGCATGGTAATAAAACATGTAATTGTGGCATCCATTAAGTACATGTAATGATTTCCATAGTAGCCAAGGCATTTCTGCCAAGACCATCTTAGTGGACAAAGTCCCTTTCTGAATCGAGTTCACTCCTCATTCCAGTCCTGAAATACTGACCTGGATTAACTTACTGTTCCAGCCATGTCTATCTCATGAGATATAAATCTTTACCCAATTCATTGGAGGTAGATATAGGTCCCACCCATATCATAATGAAATCATTCTTACTTGTGCCACAACATAAACATAAATCATTCATCATAACCCAAAGAATAAAATGGGTATCATAAACATCATCCCATCATAACATAATCCATATAAAAAAATGGATATCATTTCATCATAAGAATAGTGAAACCATGTAAATCATAGATACATTATACTTGAAACATACACATATGAAATAATGTCATCTTATATGGAAAATGATTTTGATAAAACACTTGAAATGAATTCTTGAGGAAAATATCCTTTTTTCTTCAAAATCAATTTCTTTTCACAAAACATCATGAAATTTTAAAAGAAAAGCATTTTTTTGAAAATAGTCATGAAATATTTTGGAGGAAGCTTCATGAAAATAAGGCTTTATAAAACCGTAAAAATCCGTTTGTTCCATATAAGTTAAAAAAACATTCTTCTCGTACTTTTTACGAAAAAGTCAAAAAGTACCTCGTAACGTAAAAAAAAAAGAAATATTCCTTACATACCATGTAGTAAAAGTCAAGAATGGTTAAAATTGACTTTAAAAATACATGAAAACACTTTTATAAAACATGTACATGGATGATAGAAATATCGCCAGTAAATACTTACGAATAAGCAATCTTGGATAAAATGAGATTTGCAGAATTATCCCTTACATTAGGTTCGATTTGATTCGTAAGTGTCTGAACCTCATGTATAATGATTTAAATAATGTTATTGACTTATTACAGAATCATATTAATTGTTATGATATCATATATGGTTCACTTATGACTTTATATTACCCGTTCTTTTGTAAATTCCATGTTAAAGAGCGTTTTGTGTAAAATCGTTTCATTTGTCGTCCGTGTTTTGACTTGTAATTATTCATATGATTACATAGATCATGATTACTTACATCCATAATGTAAAACATGATTTATATATAATATATATTCATAATATACATATATATAATAGATTTATAAATGTAAATAAATACACCGTTCATGGAGACGGTAGGCCGTACGTACGCATGAACGTTGTTTTTGTTTCCTCATTGAATTGAATGGAATTAATTGGATGACATACATATATATATATATATATATATACAGAAATCCAGTATCATTATTATGTCATGTATTTCATGATTACTTATTATATATACTTTATAATCATTTATGAATGGTTAATCATTGAGAATGAATCTCATCGCGTCGTGGAGACGATATTCCGTACGTACGCACGAGCGATGATATCGTTCCCATGATCGTGGAATTTTATTGGAGTGTATGAATACTATTAAAGAATCAATAGCACTTTATAATAATCATATATAGTTATTATTTACACCATTATACCCATCCAAGTAAGGTGGTGGGGGAAAATAGATTACACCACGGCGTGGAGACGGTATTCCGTACATGCGCACGCGCGGTGATTTCGTTTTCCGTAGGATGGATAGATAGTAAAATAGGGTTGTTTCATACATAAAATAAAATATCGGTATATGAGTGATACTGATGTTATTACTTCATGATGAAACAACTAATGAAGAAGAAGTGGAAAATGAAATAAAGATGAATGAATCGGTAACGGGCATTACCTCTACTTTGAAGAGATTCTTTGAGACCTCATTTTAGGGCACTAAAATTGGTCTTTGAAGAAGAACAGGACCTATAGGATATCTCTAGGGAAGTAGAGATAATAAATTGGCAGGGTTTTTCCGAGCTTGAAGGCCCAAAGTGGTGTGAGGAAGAGAGGGATGAGGTGCCCTTTTATAAGGGAGTAGATGGGCACCTTTGGAATAACTAAAAATATTATTTTTTTTATAAAGACAAATTCGGTTTTAAATAGCTCCAAATTGATTTATTTCGAAGCTAAGGTGGGGATGGGTCGAAATTCCTTCATCCAATATAATTTATACAAGTTTAGGTTCCTATTTTAACCTTATCATTTAGATTTAACATTAAGTTAAATAATTTTACTTTTACCGTGTCTTCTTGTGTTCTTACACTATAAGGTTAATAAAAATACTATAACAAACCAAAAGAACCCCAAGATTTTTATTATTAATATATATAACCTTATCTAAGTCATTTGGCCGAACCTTAGATTTTTAGGAATAAAATAACAATTAATAATATAATATTTGTTTTAAAAACTATTTTATGTCAATTTTGACACTATTTAGTAATTGATTTTCTGAAAATCATAACAGAATGATTAGTTCTAAAAAAGTTAATTAAATCAATACTAACATGTCATATTAACATATAAAATTAGTTTAATTCATAAAAAGTCTCAAATTAGATTTATTTGGGTATTTATAATATCAATTATTCTTATTTTTCACTATTATGGTAATTACTGCATCATCATTGTGTCATAAATAAATTAAATTATTTAATATCTAAAAATTATAAATAAAATATCATTATGTATTAAATATTATTATCTTTATAATGAATATTTACAATCGAATTAATCTTATGTATAAACCTATATTAAAAATGATTTACTTATTAAACTTTGATTTTAACTATTTTAACCCTTCTTTAAATAAATTAATAATAAATGACATAATCTAATCCATGAGGGCCTAAGTGGTCATATTTTATTCCTAAGGTTGTTTTTGGTCGAATTACACTTATCCAATAGAATTAGGACACGTTTTAGGGTAATAATAATATCATTTTTGCCCTTAATTACCCTATTTACTTTTAACCGTGGTAAAAAAAAGTAAAAAGATACTATTCACCAAAAATTATTTTCATATCATTGAACCACATTTTACTTACTGACATCAACCGTGTCTTTAGGATTTTTGATATTCCACTCACAAAAGCGGTAAAATAAAGTTTTATGAAAAATTCATTTTTTTTAAACTACCACTTAGTGGTTTCACTATTCATCAAAAAAGGAAAGTTTCCAGAAAAATTCCAAAAATTAGGCCTAAGATATATTTGATATTATGAACTCAAAAATGATGTCTATTTTACCAAATTCAAAACATATCAGTTTCATTAATTAATTTAAAAATTAATTCCCGTCATCAAAACAAATAGCGTGTTTTTAAAAGATAATAACTATCAAAAGATTGACACATGTTTATGTCTGGTTTAAATGTGAAATTACATCCAATGAAAAACATTGTATTAAATTGTAAAAATATATTCTAAATATACTTTAAAACCACTCAAATTAATAATTTACCACTATTAATTATTTCGATTAAAAAAGTTTTTTTTAATTAAAATTTAGTAATTTTCACTATTCATCATAATATGAAAGTTATCCGAAAATTACCAAAACTTCACCTTAGGCTAAATTTGATACTCCGAATAAAAAAATGAAGTCCATTTTGAGAGGTAAAATTTCTAAAATTTTAAAAGGTTTTTATTACTATTCATAACGGCTAGTTTTAATAATATTTTAATAGCATATCGTTGTTTAGTGAAACTCGGTATTGCGTACTACACACGCTATCGAGGAAGGTCGTGATTGCGTGTAATGCAAGGCAAGTCAAGGATGCATGTTGTGCAAGATCCTTTTGGTGTAGCATACAACACAAGACATTAATTAATTTAAAAAGAATATTTTTTATAAAATCTTGGGGTGTTACATAGATACCACGACCACGACCTCCTCTTTGGCCAGTACTACCGGTGTAATTCCAACTCCCCTCCTGACACAGTGCAGAAGAATCATATCCTGATGGTAGAGCTAGAGCGGATTCTTTTCCACTCAATGCTGGTAGAAAGGTCCTACAAAAATGATGAAGATGCCACATATATAGAAAGCCTAACACTCCTTTCGTATCTATCTCAATTAGGATTTAGGTTCCCCCATCGTCCACACTAATGACATGCCATGTATTTATCATAACGATTATTCTAGCTGTCACTTCCCTAAAGAAAAACCTTGAGGGAATTTTTCCTATCACTGAAAGAACTACTAGAATATTGTGGCATTGGTCCTTTATTCCTGGTGCAATTTTCATACCTAATGTTTCATTCAGTGATAAGATCTTGATTGAATATTTCATAAAAATTAGGTAGGTGAAAGAAATTAAACTAAATATGGATGGTATTTTGAATCTCATCCTTGTTGCATCTAGTAGGAAAAAGCTCATCACCATCTAGAAGTGGAAAAAATCATTGCAACTCCATGAAATGTGCTGAATAATCCATAACTGAACTAGAACCCTTCTAGAGATGTATGAAATATCTCTCTCTATTATCTCTCAGTATATAAGGAAAGAATTAATCTCATAAAATTGTCTTAAAGTCCTTCCATATCATGTCTTGATGTCAATCAGCCTAGGTAACCATATCCCACCAATACTTGGATGAATCCCAAAGCATGTATATATAAAGCCTGACCCTTTTTCTCCAGAGGAATTTTTATATGATCAATGATATATAGAATGGCCTATAGCCATGACTTAGTAGAGTTTGGACCTTCATCCTCTATGAAAGTTGGAGGATGCTACTACTAGAACTCATGAGTCAGATCAGCCATCTTCACTGTGAGCCACAGATCCCCATGAATGGATTACATCAGACATAGGAAACTATCCTGAACATGGGCATCGGTTCCCAAATCAGGTACAAAAGGTGGTTCCACAAGTTTCACTCATAGAGGTAAGACTTGTTTCTTAGGGCCCACCACATCTAGAGCATGATCGATTCCACCTTCCTAGCATACGATATGTGGACGGCATGGTGTCATTAGTCTACAAATTCCAAGAAAACTCTTTATAAAAATATTTAATCTAATAGATAAACTAACTTATGGAATCTAAAAAGTAAGGTCTCACTACCCATGTTATGATACCCAAACTACCCTCTTATATATCTAGGTACTAGTAGTTTCTAAATTATAAGTTTCATTTCATTTTACATTTAACTACCAGGTTCACTCCTTTCACTTTCAGAAACATGAAAATGCAGCATCAGGAAGTGAAAATATTTCATTTTAGATGTTGTTTTTTTTCTTATAATGGATATTAATTCCCATTTAATCAGTACCCATACACCTTATTAATGAAAATGGTACCTATTTACTTATATCATAATGTATCGACTTGGTAAATAACTCATCCCAACCTATCAGGGCCCATATACCCCATGAATTGATACAGGAAATCACTCAATCGCAACCTAGAGTAATACAAGAATAAACTAACTACCACAACATCACTCAATAATCACCAACACATAAAGCAATGAAAAATCATTGAAATCACCAACATGGAATGGAAACATGTATGACATGCAAAATCAAGGTGCCTATAATGATGTATGAAAAATGTTCCTTGATTTAATATCATTATTCAAAGGATGAAATAAATCATTAAAAAGTTAATAATGATCACCTTAACATAGATTTTATTAAACCCAATGGGGAAATAATATCAACATTAATCGACAAAAATAGAACAATAGTTATATTTTGGGTAACTTGGCTTTGTCACCAAAATTGGGTTTGCGACGCCAGAGCATGAATTATGACCAAGTCCTAAGCATTCCAAATCTCTAATATATTGTCTCGAAATAGTAAATAAATAATGGAATGAATCGTCTAATAACACTTTGTGATGCCTTATACCCTGATTCCACTAATTAGGTACCCTGATCCCGGTGGGCCACATGGACTCAAGCACATCTCCCCAAACGCCCGAGGCTACTGATTAGCAGTGAGGGCCTAGGGTATATCTGTTGGGAGACAATTACATCATTACTATAGTCTAACACAATGGATAAAAATAAAAATATTTAAATATAAGAAGAAATATAATTAAACAGATGAATCAAACAAATTTAATAGATAGTCAAGGATAAGAACAACTTTATCAACTTGAATAAATGATGATGATATGTTATGTCACAAAAAAAATAGAAAGCATGGGCACAAGATAGAAGACATAAAATGTTCTGAAAAAATTATATAAGGAAATCAAAATACTACCCCAAGAATCCCAAGCTCTAGATCGGTCATCTACTATGAAGATTTATTCTAAACAGCAATCATTCAAGTATTTGAAGTTGTATGTTTCCCTTTGTCAAAACTTCTATTCAGGTAATCTATTATAGGAACCAAATAGTTCACAAAGTGGGTGTGGGATAAGTCTTAGTAAACCACTAAAAATGGTCTCTATAACTTTTTCCCCATGTAATGGAACTATAATTGTGTGAAAACATGCATATATAATGCAATGAAGTATAATGTAACTAATTACCCAAGTACCTGCTTTTTCCCTTGGCTGGTATCTAAATATGTAACTATATCCCTAACATATTGTTAATAATTTATAAATAAATGACATGTTAGAAATAGTGAAGTCCCACAAATGTTACAAGGAAACTTGTAAAGATATTTAGTAATGATGTTCCAGAGTAACCAATGCAATGTAAACCATAATGGTCACCAACTCAGTAATTAATGTAGCCTAGCTAGGGTTAAAAGTGTAATATAAGGATAATTGTCCAATTAAATCCAAAATTGGATTAATATAGAGTCCAAGGATTTCATCAAAGGTATAATTGGGCTACGAAATGACTGTTCATGGTGGGATTTAACCCTGACACATACATGTCAATCTTGGATCCAAGGAATGTATCCAAGGCATCCTATAGTTCTAATTGATGGGTCCTACGATATCATACTGGGAATCAAATGTTAGAAAAGTCTTAATTTATAGGCAGGTCTCAGCCTAAAAAAGTAATATCCTTGAATTCAGAATAGGTTCCTCGAGTGCTTAAGGAACTTTCTTGGGAATCCATTTTGAGCTTGAGTCATGTCACTCCTATTTTGATAATGAAGTCATATACAATTCATAAGGTTCAATCCATTACCTTTCATTATTGTGAAAAATATAATTGGGCATGCAACCATACATTTAATCCATATAAATCATTAACATAAGAAAGGGTTACTTTTCTACCTTCCATCAATATGGTAAGGGGTGCTGCGGACATGCAACCTATTATTCAATTACATTAAGAAAGGGAATGTCATATACTTAGTATACATTCCAATTTCCATATCAATTAAGTTTAGTAATTGAAGAACATACCTTATCCAGTTCAATTAGTGCCCCTACATGGTACATTCCGTTATTAAATTCACAATATAAATCATTCCATTTAATGTAGAAGTGATTACCCTTAGCAAGGTCAATCCAAGGCACAATTGATTGGTGGCTCAAACATGTCAAAACAAAAAAATGAAAATCGTGGAATAACATCCTAAATGGGATGGAAAAAGTTTTAGGTATAACCAATAAAAACTAATCAAATATTTGTAAAGAGAAAAACTATACATTTATAATGATTATAACCATGGCATATGATTTCAATAATCGACACCCTATGAAATCGGCAGGCCCCGGGAAACATTTCCTAAATCAATGAACATGAGGGATGAGTTATAGACCACCCAACTAAGGTTCCTAAGACTCTCCTAATCTATTATTGGCCTATTATTTGGCTTGAATCAAAGTATATATTAGAAAAATGTAACGATTATCACACCTTGATAACTTGGTTTAGAGGAAGAGAGATGAAGAATGGATCAAACAGACTCGAGTACATACAATTATGCATCCAAATTGATGAACAGAAGCATGAATGGATCCCAGATGATGGAGATATATTGGTCTGTATATTAATCCTTCAAAAATCTTTAAAATCTGAGAAAATGGAGTTCATCCCACAGTAAAATCGTAATGTAGGAAGGAGACTGTTAAATTAGATCACTAAGGGTGAAATGGTAAAATTACCCAACAATAAGCATATGTAAGGTTTTCCAAAATGGGGGCCAACCATGCATGGGTACTTGGAGAAAGGGTGTGTAAAACATGGTTAGGATTCATGGATAGGAAAACCGGGTGCAAACCATGCATGATAGATCTAGCCGAAAATGCAGACTATCCACATTGTTCGATCTAACTGTGCGCCCTACCTGCATGGTTTACTCTAATTATACAACATAGACATTTTTCTAAAAAGTTTGGTTTTAGGCTCCGAACAAGCCCCACACACCCTCAGTTCTTTCACTAAACCACACAGATTCTATATTAGGTCCCAAATAAGGAATTACAATATAATTTAAAGGATATATACCTATGAGAAAGCCCATGTTCTTGCAACTCAAACATCATTCTTCTCATAGAAATATCTCATGAGCTTCCATTCATTTTCTTCACAGTCACCCTAATCCCACTAAGGCAAAAATATACCTTAGAATTTCCCACACTAATACAATTTCATTCATATTCTATGGATTATAATTTCCTCCCATATTTCATTGATCAAAGACACCATCTTTCACAAGATTCCAGATGAAGTGATATCTTAGATGAATACCTTTTATTCTTGAATGAAAAAAATTATTAACATTATGGAATACATTATGACTATAAAATAATAATTTTACATTAAACTAATTTCTTCTAGGTTCCTCAGGAAAACACTTTAACCATATCATATCCTTCCAAGATCTCATAATCACATTGTACTCTGCTTCTACAACTGATAGTGTTACAAAAAAAATATTTTTTACATTACTCCACAAATAAATAAAATTACCATATAACATATCCATGTATATTTATCCCCTCCTAATTATGTATCAATATACCATTGAAATGGATCAGCCATTACAAAACATAATTCAAAACCATCTAAACAATTAATATATGAGAGTATCCTCTTTATATATTCCCTATGCTTCTTTCTCATATTTTCTATGAACCTACTAAAAACGTCCACCAATTTAGAAATGTTGAAACATCTAAAAATAATGTAATACCAAATAGTTTCACCTTCTAATACATAAGTAAAAATTATCATATACATGGAAAAATTCTTCATTGGCGGTCCCCACTCATTGGATAGTTTTAAATGTAGGAAAATTGGGGTAGAGATATAACATGATCTAGAAATTCCGAATAATTAATTCTCTTCTAAATTTACTCTCACTATGATAACATCAATGTTCGATGATTACAGTTACTCCATATGACAATACCCAAAATCTATTTGGAATCCCTATAATCCTTTACATAGAACTTTCTATATGTCTTATCCACTATCTATTTAATCCACTTTATATATATAATTTCACGACCCCCTCCCTCTAAAGATGCACCTCCTTAACTGGAAATAAAGGAAGAGAGATAGTGACCACCGAGACCTACCTCCAGTATCCCTGGGGTGGAGACCCACAGAAAGGGTAAACAAATATCCCAAAATGCTAGGCATTGCCCTTTTTATAGAAATCAAGATCATGATATAAGATATTTCAACCTCAAAACAAATCTAAGACTTAAATAAAATAAATCCCAAAATATATCCCACATTCATGTTTAAAGTAAAAATGATACACGTACAATGAAAATCCAAAGGTAGATACCCAAATGTAAAGCATAGAAGTGACACAAAAAATGTCCTAAAGTATGAGCAATTAATTCCCAACATGGTCCCCATAGTCCTCCTAGAAAACTAAAAGTAATTTTTATAACGTAGGGTGATATTACATGTATATTCAATATGAAAACCAAAGTCTCTCATTCAGAAGTGGATAAGCATACTAATTCCCCTATGAGAAAAGAGCAGAAACCAATAGTACCTAACATGGTATTCTAGCCTCCCCAACCTCACCAAAGGCATGCTCAACAAATAACACAAGTCAAGTAAAGAAATAAAGATAACATTGATGATAGGGTACACACACCACTTTCCCACTGATTAGACACTCTCACTTCCTAATGTAAAACATCATGGCTCTTCCACCTCTTCTTAAAGTACCATGTCACAACCCTCCCAAATAGACATGGGCCTCAAAGAGAGTTTTTCAACCTAGGAAAATAAAGCTCGGCACATCTCACCTGCACACACCTAGGCCTCACAACCATGTCCACCCCGCAGACATGTGGGCCACTTAATACATCACATCCCAAAAACAAATCAGAAAGCACAACACATCTCATCCCAAAAACACATGGGAAACCACAAGTCATCTCATACCAATGACACATAGGAAAACACAACCCACCCTCACACAACTAGTCCCCACAAAACAAAACCTTCTTGAAGAATATTAGTCTATCACTGTCTGGAGGAGGGAGTAGGGAAGAGTGGGTGGCCATCCATCCATCCTTCCACCGAGATGTTTGTGAAAGACACCCTCCACCATGAGACCATAGTGCCCACCTAGGGTGGGGTGCATATAGAAAACACAAGGAAAATAATGGTAAGTATATATAGTATCAAACAATCATGCCTAATCTATGGGTTCTCAATCAAACAACCAACCACCCTATGATGCCGCCTAATTTTATGGTACCTATAAATGCATTTATTAACATCAATAACAATCACTTAAGAAGTTGATAAAATGAAAGCTGCCTCACAACAAGAAAAAACTAAAAACTTACCCCCAGCCAACTCATTTAACAAAATGTTATTCCATATTATGAAAAACATTAATTCATTCCATCCCATCCTGTGAAACTACCAACCATATCATATAACAATCCATGTAGCATAAAACATGATGAGGAAAAATAACCATAGTAAAGTAGCTCACTTCATATTTCTACTTCGTTCTACACCCATAACAACCACTTTCATCATCATTCTTCAAAGTCATCCTACCCAATATATCCTCTCAACTAGAAAATCCCCAAATCATAGTCAAAATTAGCAAAAAATATCATCACAACCCAACCTGACAGCCCTGCTTTATAACAACACCACACCCATCACACCTTGTATCATTAACATAGAACAACCTGAATATGAAGCCCTAATATTCAAGCAATTCCCAACAATTCCATAATAAGTCAATCTCTCAACTTGAGATTCCGTTACACCAACTATACCACCCCACCATATATTCATGCTCTCAACCCCAACACCAAAAAACCACACAATGTACAAGATAGAAAAAATCAAATATAGCACATGACTATGGTAAAAAATGAAGGGTGCATTCAGATTTAGAAATCAATCGTTCTTTAATTGGACGTTGATTATTCAAGGGTTATCATAGAGAAAGTTAAACACTAATGAATAAATTTATTTATTCTGATATACAATGTTAATCAATTTCATATATACAGATTTTCAAAACAAGATAAAAAAGTCCATCACAAGTCACCCCAAGTGAAAAAACAAACACCACCAACGACCAAGGATTTTAGAAGGTGTGAATCCCATACAACTGACAATATCAACAAGAAACAAAATAGAAGTATCTGTCACTTTTTCGAAGCCCGTATTTATTATTTTAACGCTGATTTAATTATATTTATTAATTTTGTATTCAACTGCTTTCACATGGGGAACATTCATACACCCACCACATATTGTACACAATTAAGTGAGATGAAGGGATTCATACCTCAAGAAATGGACAATCATCACCTCCTCCATGGGCCAAATAAGGGGTACACAAGGCTTTGGAAAACAAGATCCAATAGTGAAACATAGAAACATAGATCCCCATTGAAGAAAGGTTATGCAGATGCTTGGTATCAAGAATAAAGGGAAACATACAAGGAAGTGTCTCAGATTTAGAATGTATAAAACCTATATCAACAAAATATGTGGGTTCAAAATCCATTAAAGTTAGATCCTAATCAAGATTACATATTTCTAATATCTAAAAGCCTGTCAAACATTAATAATTTAATGATATAAATTAGATCCTTTCAAATGGATTAAAAAACACTTAAAAGTGGTTTTAAACTCATTTTACATCAAATAAAATGTTGAATGGGTGAATCTGGAAGAACATGGAAAAGCTGGAAATTTGAAAAACTGTTAGAATAAGCTTGTCGTTGGGTGACCTACCTATAGACAACTCATTGTTTTGTGACATGCTATTTGATTACTCGCCATTGGACAAGTCAACACTAGACGATTCATTATTATGAGTCACCGATACATGAGTCACCATCATGAGTCACCGCTGGATGAGTCGCTATTGCGAATCACCATTGGATGAGTAACAGTTGAGCCCTACTATTAGTGACTCGTGGTTGTGAATCACCGTTCTGAGCTATCGGTGGATGATTCACTCTTGGAAGTCACTTTCATGACTCACTGTCATGACCTACCATCACCATTATCGGTGCGAGTCGCCATTGTGACTCACCAATCCAAACCACTATCAGCGAATCACCATTGAAATTAATCGACATGAGTTTCCATTGGGATTACCTACTATTGGAAATACCAAAAATTTAGGACAACTCTCGAAATGAGTAACCCTCACCTCCCAGAACACCTCAAACATTGGATTTTCACAAAGGAATGGACTAGGGAGGTCTAGACCATTACATAATATAACTATCACACTATTCTAACCTTCAATAATAAAAAACCAAACCCAAAAGAAAGAGGTTTATGAACAACCACCATGTGAGATACCTCACAAGGATCTTTCTATACTTGGAACACCACTACTAGATCAATGTTCCATGATAAACCACCATGTGTTTTTTGAAATCTGAAGTGCAAGATCAACATCCAAGAACACATCCTCTGACATATAATACCCAACCATCCACAAGACACACCATAGAAGCACCAAATCTACACTTTTTGGACATACAAATCTTAGAATTCTGTCCTCCATGTTAAGATACAATCCTCTATGGGCGATACTGACTCGCCCACATGGGTTTCATCACATCTAAATTAATGTTTCTCGATTATAAAATGGTATAACCCTTTCAAATGTTAGGAATTGAACACACATCATAGAATAAGGAAATAACTCATATCATAATAAGAATGGTCAAGTATTACATTACAAAGGGAAACACAAGATGGAAAATATCAGAACAACTCTTGGTACTGGGCACACAGCTGTGTCTCCCTTTCCCAACTTCTCTCCTCCAGGCCACCATGCCTCCAAAACACATGAAGCAAGGGATTTTTCCATCCACATACCACCTTCTCCTGAAAATATTATATCTCTACTAGCTACTCCATGAACATCACATCATCTTTAACATACAACTCTCCCCAATCAATGAAATGAGATTCATCATGAAGATAACGAATAAGTTGAGATATATGAAACATTTTGTGGACCTTCTCTAACTCTGGTGGTAACACCAACAGGTATGTCACCATTATAAATCATCCTGACACATCAAAGGGTCTGATGAACCTCTCTGACATCTTTCACTCTATTCCAAATCTATGCGGTCGACGGTGAGGGGTAATCTTCAAGAACACATGGGACCCAACCTAGAACTCAAATGGAATCCTTTTGCGATCAACACATGACTTTTGTTGGTCCTATACTTCTTTCATCCTCTCATGGAAAAGATGAACCATCTCGGTTGTTCTCTTCACCTCCTCGGGGGGAAAACAGTTGTGTCCCCATCCTCTCTCTAGCATAAGGGTTAATGACAAGGTCTTCCATACAAAGATTCAAATGGATACATTACAATGGATGATTGATAACTAATATTGTAAGTGAAATATTCCAAGGGTAATTCTTTCACCAAAGATCCACCAATGTCTAAGAACCATGCCCGTAACATGTCCTTTAGTGTCTGGATGATTCTCTCCATCATCCCATCAATCTGAGGGTGAAAGGTAGTGATGTAGTGTAATTGAGTGCCAAAAGAATGATGCAATCACCTCAAGACATGTGAGTTAAAACATGTATCCCAACCTAAAACAGTGGATCTTGGAACTCCATGCAGCTGCACCACCTCATCAACATACCTCCTAGACAAGGCATCCATTTTTCCAGACTTCATAATTACTAAGAAGTTAGATGATTTCATCAGCCGATCAATTACTACCCAGATAGCATCGTAGGCTCCCTGAAAACTTGTTAATCCTGTGAGAAAATCCATCAATATGAAATCCCATTTCAACATGGGCACATCTTGGGGATGGAACAAACCACCGAGAACATGGTGCTCAGCCTTCACCTCCATCCATGCTAAGAATTTCTCCACAAACTAGGACACATACTATTTCATCATAGGCAACCAAAACAACTCTCTCAAGCTATGTTACATCTCAATAACTACTGGGAGTACCGATAAAGGTGAGATGTGAAACTCACGAGGAACCCCCTTGTGCTTTGTCACGAGAAACAATATCCTTCCTCGGAACAATATCTAATTCTGACCATCCCCTAACCAAACCTATGTAGAATCACCATGGTCAACGCAGTCGTACATCCCATCTACCTATAACTCCCCCCCCAATTAGACTCATCTACTACCGCATCATAAGATAATGTACTATTATCTGAAACGGAAAACCTCTTCCACCATTCATTCCTCCATCTTGGTACAAGGAGGCCAAATCCCCCAAAACTTCCCATGCATACACAGATTTTCAACCAACCTCCCACTTTGATGTTGTACTCAATGTATCAGCCACAACATCCCCATTTCCCGATGTGTATAAGATCTCAATTTCATAGTCTTGCAGATAATCCATCCACCTCCATTGTCATATGTTCAGATCTCATTGGGAAAAGATATACCTCAAGATCTTGTGATCTGTGATGACCAAAATGTGCCCCCAATGAGGTAATTCCTACATAAATTGAGTTCAAACATAACCACTACTAATCTAGATCATGAGATTTATAGTTACGTTTGTGGGGAAGAAACTATCTAGACCCATATGAGATTACTACCCACTATTTAATTAGCACCTACCCTAATCCCAAATGGGAAGCATCCATAATCACCTCGAGCATCAACCCTTCCTTTAGAAACTAGAAATCTAGAGTACTAACCAACTTCCCCTTCAAATGGTCGAACGCTGCCTAGAACTATTCCCTCCACACAAAAGCCTAGTATTTTATGGTCAGAGCATTCAATATAGTTGTTAATTGAGAGAAATCAGGTAATAATCTCTGGTAATAGACTTCCAGATTGAGAAAATAGTTAACCTATGCAACATTTTTGGGTGATTCCCAAGAAAATATTGCCTCGAATTTTGATGGGTCCACCACTACGGCCTTCTGAGACACCACTTGTCCCTGTAAGTGCACCTCTTGTGTCTAGAACTTTCACTTGGAAAACATTCCATATATATGGTGGTGTTGGGGGATCTGCAAGATAGTCTTGAGATGTTCGGTATGCTTCTCCTTTGACTTTGAGTATATCAAGATTCCATTAATGAATATCATGAATAACTAGTCCAATAACTCATGGAGTATTGTGTTCATATGTCTTGTGAACATAGTTGGTCCATTCATACCACCAAAAGGCATGACTAAAAACTCAATGTTCCCTTACTTTCATCTGAAATCCGTTTTCAGGATATTCCCCTCCTTCACCCACAACGAGTGATATCCATAATGTAGATTTATCTTATAGAACCAACTCTCTCACATCATCTGGTAGAAAATAACATCTTTCCTCGGGAGAAGGTAATGGTTCTAGAAGGTTACCTGATTCAATATCCAATATTTTATGCACTACCTCACACCATCATCTTCGTTTTTTGCAAACAAGAGTAGAGAACCCCATGACAACACACTGGTCTAGATAAAAACATTTTGTATCAGTTCATCTATCTGAATCCTCAACTCCCACAGCTCTAAAGGTTTCATCCGATAATGATACATTGAAATTGGAGAAGCACCAGGTTGTATGTCTATCCCTAACGAAACATCATATTGAGGGGGTATAGTCACAATTTCATTGGGTAATACATCTAATAAATCCCCAAAAATTATAGGAACCTCTTTCATATCTGCATCCACTAATTCCACTAGTTGTTCGACTAAAAAAATACGAGCACCCACACACCGATTGGCCACATTGAAACCACTCTCACCAATGAATGCCACAGACTAGCCATCCATGTCTAAAAACAGGAATAACCTATAAATGTAGTCGATAACAGCATGCATAGAATACCACCAGTCGATTCCAGGGATGATATTCTATGGAATCATCTATAGTAAGAAGAGATCCCCATGGGAAAAATGTGGACCCATTATCATTCTACATCTCTGACATACATCAAACAAACTGGTCTGATCTCTGGCTGGCGTACTCAACACTAGAGGCATAGAAACCCTCTCTAGGTCTAGTCCTAGAGCATGGGATAGATTGGGTGAAACAAAGGAGTGTGAATCTCTGGAATTAAACAAAGCATAAGAAATGGTACTAAACAAGATTATCATACCTTGAATGATCTCCGACCCTACTAGAACTGCTACCTCTATGGCACGCAACCAACCACACCTTACTCTTATTCCCCTATGTGGACGACCAAGACTAGGTAGAGGTCCTTGTGGAACACCTTGAGGTAGTCCTATACCTTCTCTATCTCCCATTAGTGGATCAGAGTCGGCTATCCCTACTGCTAAAACAACCTAGCTAGAAACTACTACTGAGGCAGGGACTAAACCTACCAACCTCCACTATACTAAGGTTGAACAACCGTTGGTCACTGATTCTAGATATTACTATGGAATCCACAGATAAAACACATCTTCCCCACCCAATGGGAAAGGCCCAGGGACCTGAAGGCTGAAATGGAAACTGGTGAGGTTGATTTCCCACCGGCCAAAACATAGAAGGCCTAGGTTCCTGAGACCTACTGTTGGTAGACATTCCCTTATAATAAAACTAATGGGTCCCATCACATAGTAGACCTTATCCTAAGTGAAACCACTCAAATACCTCCAACTTATTATGGACCTCTAAGTATGTCAGTAATGTGAAGGGGGTAATTGCATACATGAGAGAAGGTTGAAGTGCATCCTCTAGAAATCTCACACAAGAATACTTATCCATAAATAGATCCATAGAAAAACAAAGTAGATCCCTAAAAATGATACCTAAATCCCATACTGACATAATCCCTTACTAGAAGGAGGGAAACTACTACCTCTTCTCTGCCTTCATCATTGAATAATCGAATTCGTCTCGGATCTCCGTCCTAAAATCGAGCCATAGAATGTCAGCCGCTTTCCACTCCCCCAGGTATGACATCCACCACTGATGCATAGATCCCCTAATCTAGAACACTAACAAAGGAACCCAGAACTCTGTGTAAGTCCCAGATTAAGTTGAAGGTGATCACAGACTCCTCAAGCCAAATCTTCGTCTCCTTGTATGAAATTCCTCCTTCATAATTTCTTAAAGTCTTCCACTAGAAAGCACACAGTGTCTTCCTCAACTGATCAACCTCTACTCGATCAACCCTCCATCAATCGACCAACTCAGCCTACAAAGCCTCCACTTCTGACACTACACACTCATGATGACTGGGTTCTATTTCTAGAAATGGTAAACAAGGAACTCTTAATCCCAGGTAGTATTAAATTTAATTTAAGAATCATTTCAACTCATTATTTATTTAAATTTCCAAAAATTATTATTTCAAACTACAAGAATAGAAATTTTGATGCATGTAACTTTCTTAAGGTCTCTACCCTGAAAACGGTGTAGCCTTAGTTGGTCGTTCGGTAGACTCTGAGCCCTTGCATCAGATCAAAGGAGTCCCTAAAATCATGTGTCCTATCAAATCGTTCCTCACCTATGTCACACACTAAGATCACTTGACAATATTTCCCCACTAACCCATACAATTCTCATTGTGTCTAACTCTGAACTCTATCATATTTCTTAAGCATGGGCCTCTGATACAATTATTTTGGGACTCCCACTCTCCAAATATTTCCCTCTTGAGCTGGAAATGAAGGAAGAGAGATAATTACCCCTTGAGTCTCGCCACTAGTAGGCAATGTGGTGGCAACTAGCACTAAGTGTATTGAAATATCACAAAATGGGAGAAATTTTCTTTTTTATAGTAACCAATGATGAGAGATAAGATTTATCAACCAAAAAATAACACCAATACTTATATAAAAAAAATCCATCCCACATGCATGTTTTATGTAAATTTGTTACAAATATAATGGAAATCTAAAAATTAAATACCAAAAAAGTAATGCTAAGTAGGGATGCAGTAACTGTCCAAATGTCCAAGCTAGTAATACCCAGCATGGTCCCCATAGTCCTCCTAGAAACCTAAAATAAATTATTATAACCTAGGGTGAGCATACAATTATACTCGGTAGAAAACCCAAATTCTCTCGTGCACAAGTGGAGAAGCATACTAATGCCCATGTGAGAAAACAATAGAAACCAACATAACCTAACAAGTTATACTATCCAACCCAACCTTACCAAAGGAATTCTCACCAAATAATGCATTTAATGTAAAATAATATAGATAAAATCAATGATAGGGTACCCTATAACACTTTTTTGAAGATTAATCTCTCTCACACCATAATAGAAAATGTACCTATGCTCCCATATATTCTGAAAGTATAATGACAAAACCCGCCCGCACACATCTAGGCCTCATAGCTAATCCAAAAACCTGGGAAAATGTAGCTCATCACATCTCTCCCAAACACACATGGGCCTCAATACCACATCCCACCCACAGACACTTGGTCCACATACCACGTCACATCCTCAAAACTCCTCGGAAACCACAACACATATCATCCAAAAAACACCTAGGTAACCACAACTCATCTCATCCTATAGATGCCGGAAAAAAACACACCTTGCCATCACACACATAGTCACCATGAACCACAACCTAACTAATGAATCTTGGGCTATCACTCCCTATAAGAGCGATCAGGAAAGAGTGGGCATTCATCCATCCATCCAACCATCTAGATGTTTTCTGAAGACTCCCTCCCCCATGAAAATGGGGGTGTTCAGCACATAATGCTCAACTATGGTGCGGTGCATATAAAAATCACAAGAAAAATACAGGTATGTATATATTGTATCAAACACCAAAGACAAACCTATGGGTTCTCAATCAAACAACCAACCACACTATGATACTGCCAAATTTGTTTCTATCTCTAAATGAATTCATTAACCTTATAAACAATCACATAGAAACTTGATAAAATGAAATCTGGTTCACAAGAAGCCACAAATCAAAACATACCCCCAAATAACTTGGTTTACCAAATAATATTCCTTATTAAGGAATCCATTTATTCATTCCATCCCTAACTAGGAAACTAAAAACAATAGCACACAACAAGCCACACAACATAAACATTTCAGAGGAAAAAGAACCATAGTAATGAAACTCACTTCAAATTTTCACTCTTTTAAGCTCCCATACGAACCACTACCATCATCATAGTAAAAATTCATTTTTCCCAATCCATCATCTCAATAAGAAAACACCCAACTAAGATTCAAACTCTGCAACACATATCAACACAAAAAATCCTAAAAGCCCCACTATATAACATCACCACACCCATCACACCCAGTAACATAAATATATCATAACCTAAAACTGTAGCCCCACATCTCAAACACTGCCCATCCATTCCACAAACAGTCAATATCTCAACTGGATATTCCATTACACCACCCATACCACCCCACCTAACATTCATTCTCCCAAAACCAGCACCACACAACCACACAAGCCACAAGATAGATCAAAACCACAAACAACACACATCCACACCAAACAAGGTAGGGTGTATTCAGATTTAGCAAACACTCGTTCTTTAATTTCACTATTATAAATCATAGGTTATAACAGAGAAAATTTTATCATGAGGAATCCATTTATTTAACAAGGTATATGTGGTTAATCAATTTTATATATATAGTAGTTCAACACATGATCAAAAAAATCCATCAAAAGTCATCCTGAGTGTAAAAAAATACCACCAACAGTCATGATTTTCAGTAGGCATACAGCCCATACACCTCAGAATATCAATAAACAAAAAAATGCATCAGTAACTTTTTTCCTAGCCGCTAATATATTGGTTTAATGAAGATTAAATTATATTTATTAAATTTATATTGAAATTCCATCACATGGGAAAAGTTCATACACCCACCCCATATAATACACAAGTAAGAGAGATGAAGGGATCCCTACATGAAGAAATAGATTATTCGCACCACCTCTTTGCACTAAGAAGGGGGTGCCCAAGGCTCTAGGGAAATGTGATACAAGGGTGAAACATAGATGCATGGGACCTTGAAAAAAAAAGGTTTCCGGGATGCATGGTAGAAATTTTTAAAGGAAACATACAAGGAAGAAAGTGCCTCAACTTTAGAAAGGCCTGATCCTATATCAACAGAAGAAACAGTTTCAAAATCTATTAAAGACATATCATAATAATGACTTTATGTTTTTAATATATAAAATCCTCATGAGAATCATGATTTTAATTATATAATTTATATCCTTTAACATTTCATCAAAAACACTTAATTATGGTTTTAACCTCATTTTACATTAAGTAAAATGTTAAAGGGGATGATCTAGAAAAACTGGGAAATGTAGACAATTTTACAAACTGTCAGAAATGACACACCTTTGGGTTACCTACAATTGAGAACTACTTATTAGGCAACATTCTATTGGATGACTCACTATTGGGTGATTCACCACTGCATGACTCACCGTTGGATGAGTCACTGTCACAAGTCACCGCTGGACAAGTCACTGTCGTGAGTCACTATTGGATGAGTAATGATCACGAGTCATCCATGTACGACTCACTATCACAATTCATTATTGGATAATTCACCATTTGTGGCCTACTATCAATGACTCACCATCGCTACTCACCATTTTGATCTATCAGTGGATGACTCGGCTTTGGGGGTTACCATCGCGACTCACTATCAAAACCTACCATCACCACCTATCAGTAAGAGTCAGCATTACAACTCAAAAATCCTACCCCCCCCAACAATGACTCTCCGTCTGCGAGTCACTATTGTGAGTCACTGACACAACTCACCATTAGGTTGAACTTCCAATAGAACCACTATAAATTTTGGAAAACTCTCGAAATGAGTAACAGTGAACTCCCAGAACACCTCAAACACTAAATTTTCACAAAGGAATGGACTAAGGAGGTTTGGGCTATCATATAGACCCACTATGATCATTCTATACAATTAAAATATAATTATGTTGAAGCTATCATCATAAAATATGTTTCTATAATAGAAATTATCCATATTTCATATTTTTAACTCATTTTCTTCCATAATGGTATTAAAATTATAGTTCTACTTCCTAGGTCATCACTTTAGCCTATAAAATCATTTCTTGAGATTGCACACTACGTTTCTTCAATATTCATCGAATCATTATGGTTTCACTATGTAAATTTTCTCATTCATATATCAATGAAGTATAGTCATTTCATATATGATTTCTCAGGATATAGACCATCTTCCACAACCATTCCAATCACTATTTGGAATTTTTTATGTTTATGATATAATGAACCTGTTTTTTGGAAATACACTAATTTAGTTTATTGAATTACATTGAAAAATAATTTATACATAGACCAAATCCATCCACCCACTTCTTCCTTCATTTGGAAGATACTATTACTTTACAATTCCTTTTACCTATTGTATTTCTCAAAATATATTATGTTTTATAAGTATACAAGGAATACATATCCTCCGTAATCACAAACTCGCACTATTATTTTTGGTTGATACATTCCACCTTTTTTGGGATTTTGAGTTATTATAGTTAACTATGATTATCATAAATAAATATTATATCATTTTTTTAAGAATATTAATTTCATTATAGAATTACACAACAAAAGACCATACTAGTTTTTTACATTGGGAATAATTAAAAATAATATTCTTAATTCATGAATGATCTTCAATGTCTCTAATAAATTTATTACCATTTATTACTCTTCAAAAAAATTCCATACAAAAACATTTATTCATAACCTGGGGAAAGGAAACACGGTGAAGGATGAGAACTAATTCTATATAGTGGTAAAAAAGGGAGATACATAATCAAAGAATGAGAATAACGGTATGAGAACATGAGAGAAAAAATTTAAAACCTCGCCCCCTATATCAAAGATAATAATCACGAGTCATGGATTATAGGATGGTAGTTCATAAAACATGGATCATAATAGAATCAAAGAAAAAGATATGTTAGAGAATAACATTGTAATAATACATATCTTTATGGAATAAACATCATCTTATAACATTTTGAACATGTTTAAATTCAAAATGGTTTACTCATTAAGTTAAAGTCGTGAAATCAGTCCCTCACATTAACATATTTAAAAGAAACCAGGTCTACACATAACATTATGGTCATCGAAGATAGGTCCAAAAAATAAAAATGTGAACTTGTAATTGTGTTCAGGAATAACATTTTGATCATGTAATAAGGATCACACTTAACATTTTGGAATTACAAGACATGTCAATGTGTAACGTCATAGTATTTAATGGTCACTCCCAAGACTATTATAATGTAAAAATTCCCTTACCAAACTAGTTTCACTCTATGGTCTACACTTTTCAATATCATGAGATATAAGTCTTTTCTCAATGCATTAGATAGAGATATAATCCCTACCTATATCATAATGAAAATCATATTTTTTTTCCTAAAGATAATAAATCATTCATCATATTATTACCCAGGAAAAGAAATAGGATTCATAAACATTTCATCATATCATAACTTGTGAAAAATTGAGAGGTTTCATTATCATTTCAATGTTTCAAGATAGCATAACCCATTAAAATGAGAACGTTTCATAAGAATTTGATCATGGTATACATCATGAAAGAGAAATGGGTTCCATAAACACCATTTAATCTTAAAAATAAACCATTCAAAAAGAGAATAAGAATGGTATCATTGGATCTTATCCCTAGTAAAGAATAATTAACCTCAATGTATTCCATCATTGATATAGAATGATTTTGAAAGAGCATTTAAAAACTGTATTGAGGAAGATATCATTTCATCATTGAAAGTGTAAAAAAAACTAGAATATTTTTATTTGAAAATAAACGTGATAATATATTAAATAATATTTGAAACAATGATTGTTTATGATGTCAGAATTGTTTTTCAATCCGTACATGATAAAAAGAATAATCAATTCACATTTTTTTTAAAATCCGAACGAGAAATTTTTTATAATAATAATTGAAGATTAATTTCAAAACAAATTTGTACCAAGTTAAATATGGGTAAAAATTTCCCAATAAATTGGTATGATATTAACAAGAAGGTAATAATTTCTTATAAAACATGGTTCTCGAAGACAAAAATATTTAAGTCCGAATGGATAAATAATGTCAGACTTTCGTAAAAAATAATTCTCAATTATTTTAAGTAGAAAAGAGTAAAAAAAATGTACTATTATATGAATATATCATGAATAAATATTGGAGAAAAAATTTATGAGAATACTTGGAAGTTATAGAATGATATTTCAATATTTTAGACATAATAAAAAACAATCCCAATAAACTATGAGATTGTAACATAAAAAACTATCCACTTTAGCGGCCTTGAATCATATGCCCCATGAAATAATAAAATAAAATGAAAAATTAAAATGTCATCATGATAAATTAATTCATGATATTTCATTGAAAAGGGTCTATATACAAACCTACTAATATAATATTGGTTCATAACATAACATATGTATCAAATAAAAAAAATTGAGTAAAAAATTCCTTACCATAGGTTTTGACTTCCATCAAACTGGTTCAAAAATATTGTATAATAAATATAAGTTTATTATAAATATATTACATAACCATATTCATATATATCATACAATATATTATTTTCTTATGAACTATTTTACCTATTTATTAACAATTCCATGTTAAATTCATGTTTCGGGAATAAACTACATAGTTTTTTGTGTGTATTTTGACTTTTTATTTTGGGTCGACTTACCTTGATCATGGATTAATAATGTCTATAATGTTTAAGAAGATATTAATATAATATATGTTAATAATATATGTATTTAGAGTAATTAATCAAATTTATTTATAGAATATGAAATACATTGTTCATAAAGATTGTATGTTCTATGTAAGCATGAACGATGTTTCGATTATCCATTCAAAAAAGAATAAATAAAACTAAATGATTTATATTATCATTACAGGATTATTTTTCTGTCATATATATCAAATATTTTTATGAAACTCATGCTCAATTCATTCTATGTAAATCATGAATGAATCACATCGCTTCGTGAGGCGGTGGTCCACAATACACATGAGCGACATTATCGTATTCCCACAAAATAGACAGTATGAATGTATGAGTGATATAATAATTAAATTATCATAATAATATCATATATATTTTATATAAATAAAACATCCATCAGTTTTATTTTCCTTGTGTGGTGGTAATGGAATGAAGAATGACATTGGTTCGTAAGGCGGTAGTCCGCCTTACACACGAATGATGATTTCGTAACCCATTGGATGGAAGTGGATATGATTGTTGTTAATTAAATTAAAATAAAAAAATATAACTATATTTAATAAATTTTATTATATAAAAATGTTTTAATAACAATTTAAGGAGTTGGAGGAAGAAATAAAACAAAAATACTCATGGAAGAATCTTACCTCATCTTTGTGTATCCTCATTAGGTTATCACTAAATCCATAATAGGTTGTATTTTTTTCAAAAAGAAGAAATAAATGATGATTTTATGGAATTTGGGACGTGATTTAGTCATTTTTCAGTCAAAACAAATGGGTTTATAGGTGTGAATAATTTAGGTAAGTGAGTTCCCTTTTATAATTGAGGAGGCATGAAATTTTTGTAATTACCTAAAAGTATTCACTATTGGGTGGTCACCCTAACCTCACATACCCCCTAAATAGATCAATAATGGATTTAAAGAAGTATTTGGTCGAGAAATACCTCTACCAAACAAAACAAACAATTTTTTAGGATGTTATTCCTTACACTTTAAATTTAAAAAAATTTCCCTTTAATTTTTTTACCACAGTAACCTGTATATTTATAATTACCCAGGTAATATACCATTTAATACTAAAATTAAAATGATATTTATTATATAATTTATTACCATTAATTATTAACATTAAATCAAATTTGTTAAATAAAAACCAATATTTCTATAAATTAAATTTAATACAAATGCATGTAATGTGGAGAACTATATCTTAACCATAATCGCTGTAATTAATTTTAATTATTTTCAATAATGATTATGATAAAAAAATATTTCAGACCTTATTAAAAAATATAAATTATTATGATTCCAAATACTGAATCCATTGTTCAAAATTACATTGAAATAAGTCAAAAATTTTAATTTATAATTTTTAATGCATATGCAATGAAAAAGTGGGTTTTTAAAAAGAAAAGGTCTAAATGTTTACAATGTTTTTATATCAAAATTCATTATTAAAATTATTTTAATAAACATAATTTGATTAATTGATTTAAAAGTTTTCAAATTTTACTTTAAAAAAAATTAAAATATAATTTAGTATTAAAAATTATTTAAACAAAAAGGCAGTTCCCAATTAAAATTATATATTTTTCTCTATTCATAAAAAATTTAAACATTTTAGAAAAATACAAAAAAATAATCCTAAAATAAGCTTTTTATTCCTTTTTCAAAAAAAATTATTTTATAAAATAAATTTTATAAAATTCGTAACACATAATTTTTAATTATGTGCACAAGGAATTCCAAATCCACCTTTCAAAAAAATACTATTTCATATGAAAATAATTCTTTTATTTATAATGATTTTTATTTTATTTATAATCAATAAATTTTCCTATTTTTATATTTGTATAAAAAGTAAATATTTTTAATTTAGTTAATCCTTTCCATACCCTCCATTTCAATGGCTAGGTGAAAACTATAATATTAAATAATAATATTTAAATATTTTGTCATATTTTGTTTAAACAATGAGTTAAATGTAACACTTTCTAAATTTAGTATTATGTATAACTGAAGAAAAATATAGTGTTACATGAAATGAAATCTAAACTCGTTGTTACATGTAATTCAATCCAAACTCTGTGTTTCTTGTAAAATACAATTTTCAAAATATTAATTTCATTTGAAAAAATATATTTCACAGAATTTTAGGGTATTTAATTATTCCCCTTAAAAATTAATTTTTCCATCAAAATTAATCTTAATCATAAAATGATATTACATTTGAAAAATTACTTCAGATAAATACAATTCATTGAAATTTTTAATAAACCAACCTCTCTAGAAAGAGAATGGTTTGTGAAAAAACATCTCTAATAATGCATAAAAGGTTTTCAAAAAAGAGAACATAGTTTGAAAGTAAAAACATAGACATATAAGATAAGGATAAAAAATACTAATGGAGAGTGATAGAAAACATGGCTAGGAAAAAGTTAATAATCACAAAGCCTTAAACTAATGTTATATGAAAAAGGTCATTGATATCATCAAAGATGATGATAATAAGACAACCTTTTGTTTCAAGGTATTTTCCCTAATTTTGGGGAATTAGTTTCTCTATATAGGCTGAGAACATATGAAAATATAATTAATTGATATCTTCCTATTTCATAGGCCCAATTAAATCATTTAGTTATTCCTTGATAAACTTCCACTTTATCTCACACTCCAATAAATAAAGGTAATTTTGTATGCCTGAAGATCTAATCGATCACCAGATCCATTAATAGAATGATATGTTATTCATCATACCCTTAGTTATCCTCGAAAAAATTAATAGGAAATTGTGTTCATAAATATTCATACGGTGAAGTAAAACATTAATCTCTAAAACCTCGTCCAAATTTAAAATTAAACCATTCCATAAATGGTTAACATTGCAACCCTTATATGATTTATAATTTATAAATAATGTCACTTAATTTCCAAAATGTAACAGAACATTAATCATCCAAATATCATTAATAATATCTTAGTAGTAATTTAGAAAATAGGCGAATACCTTAGTCATATATTCTCTTTATTATTGGTAATAGAAAAAATTACCTTAAAATATCAACGATTACATGCATTCTTGCTAATTCATTGAATAAAATGATATAATTTTTTAAAATATTCCATATATCCAATAATTTTGTAAACTCCATCTATAATAACATAAACCACATTATTAATAAAACCTTTATAAGTTCTAAGGTCATAAATATTATCAAATTTACTTTATCTATATCAATAATCTCTTTAGGAAAATTAAATACCATTTTATCATCCTGAGGATAATTTTAATGGTTGTCTTCCTTTAATAATAAAATAAAAAAATACCATTAAATCCATTTTCTAGGTCATAATTACCATTCAATATAATATTTCAAATCCATAATGAAAAATTTATACTGAACAATCCTTACATATTTCAAAATTCTTGAAGTCCAATACATAAACACTTAAATTATTCCACCTCATCCTTAAGACATTAACTTAGCTTCATCATCATATTCCATGATAATTATTTCCTATAATTTTGATTATGAATCAAGTCTTGACATTCATAAACCTCCATTTAATTATGATTCTCATGTTTTACATTAACAAAACTGTTAGAATATCCCATACCTTTCTTTGGTCATTTGTTGTCTCCTCATCATCAACAACAAAACCATTACTCATACAACTTTGTTGATTCTCTTCCTGGTATTTCCCATTAGGTCATTTATTTTTATAATGACCATACATTACACATTTAAAAAAATCATCCATTGATAACACCATAGGGAGACTAATATTCCCATCCATTATGCTAACTAAACTTTTCAATTTTTTTCCTTGGAAATTGCTTAAAATGTTTCCTTCTTTGCCAAACATAAAAAAATTTCTTGTTCCATTAATACATTGACTAGAGTGCTTCTTTCCCCATTTGTGACATATATAGAAACAAATATTCTTTCATCCTTGGTCTACACTACCAAAACACCCAGCGAACTCTATCCTCCTATTAATTAGTGAGTCTGAGAGTCGGTTTAAATGCATTTTTCTAATCATTTTTTGTGATAACTGATTATAATAATCACAGTAACTTCCACTCCAATCATCATCCCATTTGGATTCTTATTAGAAAATTCCCATCACATTCAATGTTAACACATTTCATTTTGATTACCACCAATAACTAAAACAAAAAATTGTATAGTGAGTAACAATAATATTAATGGGGAACCAAATAATCATGAAAATAACATATAGTATGTCAGAATATTGACACATTATTTTTAGTCTATGAAACCATATGTTTATTATAGTTCATTCATAGTCACAATATATTCAAATAATTTATTACGGTGTTTCAATATTTTTTAAATTTCCAAATCATATCATTGAGTAGTGTCAAACTAGGCTTGTAACATTTTCCATTTTCATGTACCAGGTGATGATCAAATCCAACTCAATGTTATATATTCAGAGTTATTACCCTTATGAACATTTTTTTCTTAATCCACATCCACTTTAACTATTAAAAAACGATGTTTTTTTTTCAAAAGAAGTTCCATATCATTTACCAAAATTCAAGGATGTTTTCTGATACATTGAACCATCCTTATAGACATCCTTGTAGATATCCATATACTTGTCGTTATAAATATTAGAGGGGATATCACTATGTTTTTATTATCCCAGTTTCCCAATGATAGAAAATAATTTCCTATAATACAAACTATAGTGATCGAGGATTATCATACATTGATATGACATCATTTTTTTAAATATTCATTTCATTACACAAAACACACACATGAGGACAGTAATATTTTTTGTTCCATTCTAAGAATTGAACACAATATTATTCATTAATGAATTATTTTCAATTTATCACATAAATATCAACACCTTTAGTAATATTCACAAATATAACCTACTTAAACCATTCTTCAAAACCTTGGGAAAGGAAACATGAAAAATGGTGATTTTAGAGACTTATTGAGGTTTAACAAGGGTGAAAAGTAATCATAACCTGAGTATAAGGGTATGAGAACATGATAATAACATTTGGAAACCCCACTCTTCGTATAAATGATAATTATCTTGAGTTATGGAATAAATATGGGAATCTTATAAGACATGAATCATAAAGGAATTAAATAAAAAGATTAATGGGAGAATAACATTGGTATAAGACACAGATTTGTGGAATAGACATCATATTATAACATATTGAATATGTTTAAATAGAAATATGTTCACTCATTAAGTTATGAAAATGGAATAAAAACTTCACACAAAATTATTGACATATAACCAGATCAACACATAACATGATGGATATCAAAGATAGGTTTATGGATATAATTTTAACATGTAAGTAGGTTCATGCATAAAATTATTAACATATAAACAGGTTCATGCATAACTTTATGGACATGAAAGGTAGGTCTATTAATATTATAATAGTAGTGACGCTTCACTCCCATGAATATCACACTAGAAAAATTCCCTTACTGAATCAGGTTCACTCTCTGTTCCAGTCCTGTATATCTCAATAGATATAGATCTTTACTCAAAGCATTAGAGGGTGATATATTCCCTACCCATCTCATAATTAAAACAATATTTATTTATTCAATGGGATAAATAAACATTCATAAAATCATACCATATTAAATAAAATGAATTTTATAAATATTTCATCATATCATAACTTATGGAAAAGAGATAGCTTTCATAGTCATTTTATTATTTTATCATAGAATTTCATGTGAAAATAAGCTGGTTTCATTAGAATTTTATCAAGTTATAACCCATGGAAGATAAAATAGGTTTTATAAACACATTATCAACTTAAAAATAAACCAGTCATATAATTATTATGAATGGTATTCTATGATCATATCCCCAATAAAGTACCAATAACATCAAAGTATGTCATCTTAGATGGAGAATGATTTTGAAATATCATTTAAAATGTTTCTTGAATAAAATATCATTTTCAATTTGTAAAAAACTTTTTAAATTGTAAATAATTCTGAAAATATTTTTAATTAAAAATAACCTCGAAAATATATAAAGTTATATTTGAATATATTATTTTTAATAACTTAGGAAAATTATGATCTTGTCGTACTTGTTAAAAGGATTTTTCCTTTCACATTTTTCGTAAATCTGAATGGGCATTATTTGGAAAATTACATGAAGATTACATTAAAAAAAATTAAAATTAAAAAATATCTAAAAATATGTTTAATAATTCATTTTTTTTATATTTAAAAAATTGAAAACATTTTCATAAAACCCAATTTTGGAAGAATAAAAATTTCCAATTGATGAGATAAATAATGTCACACTTTCTTAAAAAAATTCCCAATTATTTTAGGTAGCAATGAGAATTAAAATGGATATATTAATTGAATATAAAATGAATAATCATAGGATAATAAAATCAATGTCAATTATTGAGAGGTATATTATGGTATTTCAACATTATAGACCTAATCATAAACAATCTTGATAAGTGATGAAATTGTAACATAAAACCATTACCAATTTGGTATCCTTAAATCATGAGCCCCATGAAAGGATGAATTAAAATTAAAAATTAAAATATAACTACGTTAAATAAATCATGATATAATATTTCAAATGATCTGTATACACACCTCTTAAAAGTATATATGTGCATAACATAACATGTGTCTCAAATTAGGAAAATTGAGAAAAAAACCCTTACCTTCAGTCTTGAATTTTTCTCTAATCATTCAATCAACATGAGAATAGATATATGTTTTTTAGGAATATATTAAATTACCATATTCATATATATCATACGATGCATGAGGTTCTTTTGACCTTAGATTTCCTATTTATTATCTATTCCAAGTTATAGTCAAATTTCCAAAATTAACTACTTTGTTTTTCATGTATGTTTTTTTGTGTTATTTTCGGACGTCATAAATTTATCATTGTTTCATCATATAAATGATTTTAACCATAATATTATTATCATATATATGAATTATATTTTTTTATAGAATAATTCATTCAATTTTTTATTGAAAATAAAATATACCATTCTTGGAGATGGTACGAGATACATATGCATGAACACTACTTCCATATTCCTATCAGATAGAAAGAAAATAAATTAACTAAAATATATTATCAATATATAATAATTTTATTTTCATATATATCACATATTTTGATTAAAACCATCCTCAATATATTTTACGTAAATAGTGAATGAATTCGCAAGACGGTAATATACTATACACATGAGAAAAGTTATCATATTCCCAAAAAATTATGATTTTGAAAGTATGAATGATATAATAATTCCATATTCATTATAACATCATAAATATAATATATAAATAATGAATAAATAATTATTTAAAACCTTGATATGTGGTAATGGAAAAATAAATGAAATTTGTTCGTGAGGTAGTAGTCCGCCATACACAAGAAAGATGATTTTCTAACCCATTAGATGGAATTGGAGATGGTTGTTGGATATTAACATAATTTAATAACATATATTTATATAAAATATAATATTTTAATTATATAATCATTTTTTAAATAATAATTTAATGATTTTGTGGAAGAAAAAAAATATTAATGCTCATTGAACCACGTTACATATTCTTCAGGTATCCTCCTAAGGTTTTAAATAAATCCGGATTATGTTGGATTTATACCGAAAATAAGGATTCTAGAATGAGAGTAATTATTCTAGGAATATATTTTTGTATTTTTGAGTCAATAGTATTGTCTTCGTAGGTGTTAATAAGTGAGGGAAGTGAGTGCCCTTTTAAAATTGAAGAGGAGTGACATCTTTGAAAATACCCAAAACTATTCACTATTGTGGGGTCAATCTATCCTCACATGCCCCAAAAATAGATAACTAATGTAGTGGAGAAATTATGTGTTTTATACAACACTCCACCTCACAAAAAACACATTTTTTATAATGTTCATCCATATTCTTAATGTTAACTCAATTTTGACCATTTATTTTTTTCCATGGTAACTTGTATTTTTTTATTTACCAAGGTAATTTACTCTCTAAAAATAAAAATAAAAATATATTTATTATATGATTTATAAATAATATTTATAAATAATAAATACAATTTATTAAATAAAAACCTATATATGTGTAAAATTAAATACAAACACATGTGATGTGAAAAACCCAATTTTATCATTAATCATAGTAACTAATTTTAACTATTCCCCTGATCATTATGGTGAAAGATTACATTGACCATATTTGGAATTATAAGTTATGATTATTCCAAATATGTAATCAATTTTTCAAAATTCCCTTCACATAAGGGTAAAATTTAATTTATAATTAATCTCACAAATGAGATGATAAAGCGATATTATAAAGAGAAAATGTCTAAATGTTTACAATGTTTTTATATCAAAATTCAACATGAAAATTATTATAGTGAACTAAATTAAATTAATTTATTTTAAATTAAATTAATTTTTTTTAAAAAACATTTAAAAATATAATTTAACGTTATAAATTATTTAGTCTGAAATACAGTTTTCAATTAAAATTCATTATTGTTCACTATTTATCAAAAAATGAATGTTGAATAAAAAGTATCAAGACTTCACCCTAAAATAATTTTGGTGTTACTATTTCAAAAATTAAGATTATTTTATAAAATAAATATTCTTAATGTTGTTAAATGTAATTTTAAATTATGTTTACAAAGCATAATTAATCTATCTTTCAAAAAAATACAACTTTTTTCAAAAAATATTTAATATTCGTTAAAATGATTCTTATTTTACAAATAATAAATAGATTTCAATTTTATTTATTTTACACATGTGTAAAAAATATAATTTCATAATTTTTTTAGTCATATTCATAACCTCTAATACATTGGATAGTTAGTAACTATAATTTTTAATAATAATATTTATATAATACATTTTTTTAAACATGGTGTTGCATGTAAAGAAAACTACACAAGGTATTGTGTATAATACAAGACCAACATAGTGTTGAAAGTAACACAATATAAATTTAGTTTTATGTGTAATGAATGAAAAAATAATTTTTTTGTGTAACACAAAATCTATAAAAGATTAAAATCATTTGAAATAAATATTTCACAAAATATCATGGTGTTATAGTCATCCTCTATCTATAAAAATTAAATAATGAATTTTGGATCCATAACTTTTCATTGGTCTTTAAACTCTAATAGATTGCCTCAAATCTTGATGTTCTACTACTTAGAAATATAAAGATTTTATAACTCATCCTTGATCTTCTATAGTCCCTAATTATCCCATTACATCTGGAATTGGCCAAACCTCTAAAAAATGACCACCATTTAAATCTCTAACATTCACACTATCATGTTCTTTTAGAACATGAGTGCTTCATTAACTTTTAAGACTTATTATACTTCTATTTAGAGCAACCATTTAATACTCCACTTATTACCTATTATTAGTTTCATATTATTCTTGGTTATGATCCTTTAATAGGATCCCTTTATTAAAGAGTACATTTCAGCATCTGATGATCTTACAACAAACATTATCCCATTGCCAAAATATGTGCTCTTCTATATAGTACCTCAAAAAAAACATGACCAATACTTCACTTATAATACACTTCTTCTCTTGTATAAACATGTACATAATAAATGTAACTATAGACTTTGAGGTGGGAAAAATAAACCATTCTTTTAGTCTATGACCATTTTGGAAGCTCCAAGACGGCTGGTGTAGAAGGACTTCTATTCATGAGGTATGTCACACAATTCATAGCTTCTAAAAAAATATATGTTAAACCAAAAATGAATTCACATGATACTTACTCTAAAACATAACATTCAATTCATCTACTTCACAACATTATTCTATATTGGTGTTATTGGGACCACCTTCTCCACATACATTCCTTTCTTTCACCAAAACCACCATAACTACATACATTTAAATTTCTTTCCATTACGGATCATCTGGTATCAGGAATGTTCCAGACCAAGTGTACTCGATCCTAGAAAATTTATTGAAAATAAAAATACATAGGTTACAAACAAACATGTGGTACAAAATTACCACTAAAGAGGGAAATGACAAATTATTGTCATCCAAACAACATATGGTCCAAAGACCCACACAAAATAAAAGACATAAAATCTGACAAATACCCTTTCAGCTTATCAGACATGATCCACTTGAACCACCCATAGAAAACAACGCCACCCTAAGTAGACCGCCCTACAATAATGCAAGACAGAGCTGCAGAGTGCCAAAAATAAAGAAAAACATGTTATTAACCCGTATTCCGAGGAGCATTCTCCATTTTGCATCCCGAAGTCATCATTCACCCTGCATCCCGAGGCCTCTCTCCCCACATCACCATCCTCTCCTCATCTCATGAATTTTGCACCTACACTCTCCACACCTGATCATTTGTTGTTATCAACAACGCCTCCTAACATTTTCTCCATCCAGAACCCAGAGCCCTCGCTGACCTCCCACTGCAAAGACACGCCATCAGCCCAGACACAAGCTGAGGACAACGTCCTAGAAAAGTCACCAAAATCATCGACGACCCAGAAGAGGTTTCTGATTTCATCAGGAACTCCGCGTGAATCATCCTCCAAGAACAGCCACCGGCTGTCTGCAACATTCCCATGAACAGCGTGACCTGAAGTCACCTCATCCCACCCCTAGGTCACCCTCATCTTGTACACAACACGCCGGTGACAGATGCACCACCGCCAAGAAGTCACCAGCACACCTAACCCCAAATAGAAATGGATAGCAGGTTTCCTCCCTCAACTCTGCCAGGATCCCACTTGCAGATATCCCATACCGTCTTCCACCAATGACCCCAATAATCAGGATCCGATGAAAAAATATCCAAAACAACCTGATTTATCACCTTGAGGAAGAATATCATTTAGAAATCCATGTGAGTCACCTTTTTGTTGCTGAATGTCACGTCCTTGTAGGCATGAAACATCCTCCCATAGATGGGTACATAGTCGGCATCTCTGTCATCCGGTTTCTCTGATGCCTGCACCAGAGCAAGAGTTGTGCACATCAGAGATTCCTTCCTCGGCCAATCATCAACATCAGTCTCAAGATTAGACTTGAGAAAATCAATCCTTTTCTGTGGACAGCAAAGGGAAAATAGATCTGCATTTCCTAGAAAATCAAACTGAGTTAGATCATCTTCAAAAATGATCGAATTGAAATGATAACCATAAACAGATAGAGATAGAAGTTCTATCCTTGAGAGATGAGCCATCCAAATGAGTGATAAATTTACATCACAATATCTACTGATCCACTGGTACTTTAGCTTTAAACTGACATTTTTTTAACCCCATGGATATTTATTAAATGAATGTTATGAAAACATTAGTTCAGTGATTGATAAAGATTACCCACACCTTTCACACCTCGTCACTGATGATGGTAGGAATGTAAATATCCCTTAATGAGAGAAGGCCAATGATGGGACCTATACATCTAAATAAAACATCTATAACTTCAAATTATTTGGTTTCATTCCTTTCATATTTAAGGATACATTCTACTATTTACCAAGGATACACTTTTCACATGTTATTTACTCTATATGATTTAGTTTCTTTATTCCGTAAATATCCATGAATGTCATCCCATTCTCACTCATGCAACCAAGAAGATAATGAAAAAATGTGAACTGAGTTAGAAGTTGCAGTTTCAGAAGGTGTTATATCTTATATTATCCTGGTAAGATACAACTTCTAGTCTTTCACACCCTTTTGCACCACTATAGAATTATTTTTTATCTTAACTTTAACTTTTATAACACATTATTATAATCATGAATCATCCATTATACCAAAAGTGATTATATTTTACTTTAACCTTGTTATATGTATAATCCCTTATAACTTCAACAAGTATCAATTACTTATTCATTCATTCACACAAATATTTTCAAATACATCAAGTGTTTCATGATCCATATGATATATCTTACTGAATAATCATGATAAAAATTACACATACTTTCCCATTAATATTTTAAGTGAAATAAATCCATAGAATCAATAATCCATGATTCAAATGGACTACTGAAAATTTTTGATAAATAAATTTCCTCCTCAATTGGGGTGTTTTTAGAAGAAATTCCTAAAGTTAACCTTTTAAAATTTATTCTTTGATCTCTAAAATATTTCTTTAAGTGGAATTTTCAACCAAAATTACAATATACTAGTCTGAGCTAAGGTGATTATCCTTATCTCTTCTCTCTTTTATCCTTAAACATCTTTTGAAATTGGTTTTAACTTCATCTGAAATATCCTCTATCATTTATACTACATATTTTTTTGGTAGCTTTTTATTATTCCTCTTCATATATATCCTCATTCATACCCTAATATCTAATTTCATCAAAAAAATCATACTTACTATTGAAATTACTTAAATAAGTAACCATTTTGTACCATAATTACAAAATAAGTAAAGAAATTATTAATTCCCATAATGCTCTATAAAACATCACTCCCACTAATTCATGTTGACTTTTAATCTTCTTTAACTCCTTTAAATTTTCCATTACCAACTTTATTTCAGAAATTTTTTTACAAAAATTAACTTCTTCAAGAACACTTTTTTCATTTTGGTTGTTTTTCATACATGTTAGCAAGAATGGTCATTAGTCCCACAATTATCCTTACATACAAGATAATAAAGATATTTTTTCAAGAAAATGTCATAAAAACTACCCTAATATATTTATAGTAAATAATTTATCATTCTATTTTTTTACATTACATCTAGATTGTTCACCTTCAATAGATGAACATGCTCATTTTTTTATAGAAAATCATTAATCTGTATCCTCCTTGATTTAATGTCTCACTCATAAAAATTTTCAATCCAAACCATGAATTCATATAATTAAATTCCTATGAATTAGTAAAAAAATCTTGAAATAAAAATTATTCATGTAATTTAAAACCTTTTGAATTCACAAACTAAACACTTATAATTTATTTTATTCCCTATGTTCCAGAATTCCCTTCTAGAACCACACATGTCGAACAAGGATGAAATTTCTAAAACATAAAGCATGTGATATCAATGGATGATTTAGAAAACTTTGATATAATATATCATTAATAATTTCATTGATCTTTTTATAAATTCTAAAACAAACACACAAGCTACAGAATAAAATAACACACACTAATACTAAATAGAAAATAAATTATTCATGGTTCAGATTTAGTCATACTCCATGTGAGAAACACTAATACATTTATAAACCCTGAAATAATATTTGAGGATTACTCAATAATTGAACAAGTTATCACAATAACCTATATAAAGGAATGTTTATCTGGTATATTAGGTGCATCTACCTTACTATCTTGACAAATTACTCCTCTCTCAGTCAAAGGTAATAGAAGAAACACCTCCTCAACAACTCATTCCTGGTAAACAATGTATGATATCATGTTAATCCAACAGATCCTTATTAGGATGTATTATCTAAAACTTAAAAACAGATTAGTTATTCTAATGTATCCAAAAATATTATTCTTATTTGACTCATACACTTCTTTAGTAGTTTCTATCATCCATAGTCAGTTGTTTCTACTATTTCCATTACTCTATCATTTATTTATAATTTAAGTTAAACTTATAATTTCATGGGTTTTGTTGAAAAAATATCATCAGGTTCTGGACCATATCTTCCAAAATCATATCATCGAGAAGATATATTTCCAATGATGAAATGTATTTGTCACAATTACACAAATCATCACTTACAAAAATTATAAAATAACTTGAATTTTCACATATCCAAATATATCCCTTGAATGAGACACATGAAACTATTTAATGTACTAGATTATAATAATATATACGAGACCAAATATTTTATCAAGAGTATGCATAGAGTCAAAATCTTCCAACCCTTAAATTTCTAGATAAATTATATGTCTGGGAGCTAGTTAGCAGTTAGGTCCCAATACCCTTTATACATGGTTCGATACTAGATAGAGACCTCTATTTCATCATAATTCTAACACCTGGTATTTATATACCATAATATTTAAATATATGTTTATAACAAAATTATAATACAAAATCAAGGACTAAGAAAACTAAATAGATTATAATACCTAGCATGTATCCCATTTAATTCATGTGTGTTAATTTAATAAAGTTCATCAAAAAAAATTAAAGCAATAATTAATTCATAATATAAATAAAAACTTCTATGAATATTGTATGTATTAATCTAAAAAAATAATTAATTCATAAATTTTGAAATCAAATAAACATTTTAGAAAAATAAATAAATAATGCAATTGTAAGAACACTATAATATTTCCATGCATTATTGAAATTCCATAATTAAATAAATATAAACTATTGATATTTATTACTAATATGAAATAATTCAAATTATCCATTATATTTTCATTATGAATATATAATTTTAAATTAAAATTGATTCATTTTATATTTCAAATGTATAGTTCATATAATATTTAAAAATCCACATAATAAAAAAATCATATATTTTATTTTTTTAACATCAATCATATCAATTATCAAAACCCCTTTTAATGTGGTTTAATAATTTTATAAAATATTTCCTTTTCATCTGATAATATAAATTAGAAATTATGAGAAATTAAAATTTTAAATGTAAATTCCTTTATATTTTACATTATTTTAATTTATAAAACATTTATAAATAACTTTTAATTTTTATAGAAATATTTTATATCAAAATATTATCCATACCATATAAATCAAAGGAGTTTACAATTAAGAATTATTATTATAGTTATTTTTTAAAAAATGTTTCATTGACTTTTAAAAATTAATTATAAACCTTTACCAAAAAAATTATAAACATTTTATAATTTAAATATATATCATATCAGTGTCCTTTATTAAAATTTATAATCAATTTTTAAATTCTCTAATTCAATTCATAATCGAGAATAAAAAAAATTAAAATTCTCTTTTATATCTCATTCTATGATATATTAATATCATATGTCATAATTCTATTCAAAAATAATTTCACATCGTATAAATGGTGTGCCATAGATTATGATAGAAATTCTAGTAATTAACATTCATCTATGGGGATATACTATATCATAATCCATGTTATAATTCAAAACATATAGAATCACTTATAATAGGTAGAGGAGGTCCATAATATCACATTTACTTGTAAAGGAATCATATTTTACCACATTTATGATATCAACTCCATGATATAAGGCTATGATTTTCAAAAAAACAAACATTGTATTTCATGACCATCGTACATTACAGTTACCCATATCAAACATTTCATTCTTTCAAAAAGTAAAAAAAATATATTATATTGTATGTTATGATATCTCTTATTATGTTATGTTATCATATCACTATAGATGATATCCTATTTCATAAGGAATTATATAGAAAAAAATAAATATTTTATTATTATTTAAAAAATTATATAAAAAAAATATCTATTTCTTGTTAAATTTCGACATGATTTTAGGAATTTTAACACATGACTTTTTATTGATAACAAAATTGGGTTTTTTTGGAATAAATAAAAATTATTTAAATACTAGAAGACAAAAATAAAACCTAAACCAATATCTCTATGCAGTGAAATGTAAAGCATATACAATATAAAATGAAGGACATGTGTATACTGTATATATCAGGATCACCAATCATCAAACACAAGTTTGAGAAATATCACAAAGAAGAACACAACAAGTTCCTTCCTCCTAGGTGTATCTAGGGGTTAACAAATCACCTAACATATGGGAAGAATGATACATTCAACCATTATATGTTTGTGCCTCTAAAAGTGATGGAAGTCCAATAATAGAGATTTGATAGGGAGAATCATAAGATATATATGACATCATTTCCCTAGAATTAAACATCCTTATATAAGTCTCTAGGATGGTCCATATAAATTTATGCAATTTAATAAAATGTTATAAAAATTCACTTAATTACCTTATTTATAGATCATTTTTATCCCTTACAACACTATATATATACATTTAATATTTAAAAGTATCAATTAATATCTTAAATATTTCATCTTATGAAAATATATAGATTATAGATAGATTATGAGGAATAAATTCTCCAATCACCCAAGATACCAGTATAATTAAATCCTACCTTTTTTATTGCTTAATAATTACTTTATGGTTCTAAAACACATATATAAAACCTATATTGAGAGGGTAAGGGGTCCCTTCTCAGTGCTAAAAAGCATTGAGAGAGGCCCGGATTGTCTGCTATAATCACTGTATAAAGAAATAGTATCCAAAAAACACAAAATATAGACAAATATATAATATAATCAACATCAAAATCAACATGATAAATTCTATAATATATAAAATATAAATAATAAATAAATTTCATTATTTTATAACTTAATTATGCATTCACTTTTTGTTACAATATTTATAAGTACAACATTTACATAATAAGAAAAAATTCATAATATTATTTCCAATGAATAAAGAAATATTTGGATTTTAAATAACATAAACATTTATTTATAATTGAAAATTGTATTATATAAATAAGAACCATTCTTCATTAATAACACATGATAGATAATTTAAAAAAAAATTGATGTGACAAAATACACATTTAGTCATTTAAACAACATCACATGTCAGAGTAACTTGTGATTAATTCTTATATTCCATAAATGAATAAATGATGCTTTTCCCAGATATTTACACCAATCAGAGCATCTTAATTCAGTGTTGAGTATATGACATGTGCTCATACTACATAAATGTTGAAAATGGAAAAATACTCTTTAAATCATTCTGACTAAACAATGGATTTGAAAGACATGTCACCATTACTATAGGCCAAATTAAAATTAATTCTTTTTTCTATATATTTTAAATTCAATCTTGGACTATTTTAATAATTTAAATAATTTGAAACATGTTATGAACTAAAATTTAATTCATATATTAAAATGATGAACTTTCAGTTAACTTGAAAAAATGACATATTGGAATAAAGTAAGGTCAATTCCTATATTTCATAAATGAATGATTGAAAAAATTTCTATACTATCATAATAATCCAATCATGTTTACTCAATTTTGAGAATTGTATACACATTATGTACTGAAATATCACTTTTAAAATTGAAAAAATGTCCTTTTAGTCATTTCAACGACATTGTGCTTCTGAATCGAATAAGGAACTTTCTAATTTCTTAAAAATGAATCAATGGAAATTACACTTGAGTTCCTTGATGATATAAGATTTTTTTCTCAGTTTGAGTTTGTGATCTATATTGGAACTAAAATATAATTTTTTTATTAAAAAAACGCAATTCATAACATTTTTATCACACTGCACATTAGAATTTAATATGGTTCCTTCCAATAGGCCAAAAAATCATCAATCCTTTTTTTAGTATCTTGTCAATCTGGTCATATTTTCTCAATTTTGAGAATTTAATGCATGTTTCATATTGAAAAATAACTTTTAAATTTAAAACAAACACAATCTATTATATATGTCACATAATAATGACATAAAGTTAATTCCAACATGTGAAAAATGAATCAAAACAAATTATAGTGTTTTATAAAAATTCTAGTGTGTTTTATTAATTTTTATTATGCAATGTGTGCTATAAACTCCTTTAATGTTAAAAAAGAATATAAATTATATTTCATTCTATAAAATCCATGAATTATATGGAAATATTTTTAATTTATATAGGTTTAAAATTAATCATAAAAAATATATAATATTTTAACTATTATTTTATTTTTTCCCACTATTTTGAGCATTCCATGCAAGTTCTGAACTAAAATATCACTTTTAAATTCAAAATACTCACTTAAATTCATATCATTTACACTATGGAACATAATATCATGAAGTTAATTTCTGAATTTCACAAATAAATCAGTAACCATTTTTAGTGTGTATATTAGTTTGAGCACATTTTCTCAGTTTTGAGAATTTAACACAAGTTATGGTCTTCATTAATACTAAAAAATTGAAAAATGAATTTTATTTCATTATGAACTCACCTCATATTGAAACATTTGAGTAAAGATCATAAATATCAAAAATTAATCATTGATATTTTTTTTTTGATTTTAATTATAATTCAAAAAAAAATTCTCAGTTTTGAGCATTTGATACATGTTTTGAACTAAAATATCACTTTTAAATTTAAAACTCACAATTTTAGAAATATCCACTACACTACACCTCAAAATTATGTTAGTATTTTTGTCTACAATTTATGGATAAATAAAAAATTATAATAATTTAATTAATGAAAATATGAAATTTTTATATAGGGTTTCAATAGGTGATTTGTGTGATAATAATTTGTATTTCACTCATATATGTCAAAAATGAATTTTAAATAGTAAATAAATACATTTTTATTTCATGGAATTAAAATAAATTTGATCAAATATACGGGTGAAGGATTAATAAACGAGTTATAGATAAATATTTTTTCATGACTATTTTAAATATTTCAACATAACATAGCATGCTCATTCATCCCTAAATCCATCAATTTGGTTATTTAAAAATTAATTAGAATCAATATTCAAATAATAATGTACCTATATAAATAAAGTAATGGTTAATAAAAATTTCAACGGAAATTGTATATATTAAAAAATAGAGACATATAATAGATACCATAAAGGGTTGAGTAGCATCTTGAAGAGGAAACGATATTGTATTCATCACATATGAGACAAAGAAATTAAAATACATTTGATTAATATGAACATTAATCTTATAAATAAAAACAAAAGTTATATATAAAAACAAATAGTGATAGAAAATATATATTTTACAATCTTCTATGTTTCGTTAATGGGGGAATTGTTTTACCACTTTATAGATTATGCAAATTAAATTTTCTGGAAACCTATGACATATAAGAAATAATATTTACTTGGTCCAATACAAAGTTCATATAACATCCTAATGAAAGGATCACACTCCACTGAATTCCAAATAGATTTTTCATTTTATTTCATTGCCAAAAGTACTGTAATATATTTTTTGTTATTAGGTTCACATGTAAATAATATACACTACTTGTGATTACATTATAAATGGTCTGGGAGTGGTGTCACATCCATTCTCTCTCAGGGTTAGGATTCCATCTAAGTGGTTGTAACCCTCCAATAGTGTAATATCCATATAAATATATTAATTAAATCATAATTATTTAATTATCTTATTTCACATGAAAACAAAACTAAAATGAAATAATGACACATTAAATAAATTATTAAATTTACTATGTATAAAATCGTCATTAAATTAGTAAATTATTAAAGGATGTAACCAAATTATTTAATCAATGAATAAAATGAAATAAAATGGAATCAAGTAGTTGAAGTATCCATTATGAAGCCCATTTTTATGTGTTTAGATAAGAGGTGGATTTACTCATTTTTATTCTAGATTATGCCTAGGTTTAACCTCAACAAATACTGTATGAGTGAAATTTTAAATCCATAAATTTGAAGAGAAATTAATTTTTTTCCTTTACTTATAAAAAATGTGTCAAAATTTTAAAAAAATAATTAATATATGGCTAGATATTGGGTCTTATAAGACATGTAAAAATCTCAAAAACATTATTCAATTATAATGAATTATTAAAATAGAGGTATAAGAAACCAAATATCACATTTAATGTATTATAACACATCATTGATTATTAAATCTTTTATAACTTAAAATATTAAATGGAGATAGAAAATTGAAAACAAAACTATCTTTAAAACTAGAAACCGCCCCAACCACTATCTCATTTAAGAATCACCACTTGTATTGAAAAACATATAGTGAGAAAGAATACAATGAAAGGATAAATTAACATGTGAGATCAAAAATGAAAACTATGGAAATGTGATGTGTTAATGGAATATGTTTAATAAATTTATATATATTGTAACAAAGTATGGTCATTACATGTATAGTCACTATTCTTATATCAAATAGGTAAATTGAAGTACTGTATTTATAAGTAGTAAATTTTAAATTATATAACTCATAATGAAATAAAAATTTGTTTTTAATATATTCTAAATAAAAATATATTCATTTGTTCTATATAAATATTGAAAATATTATTTTTAAAATATTATATGATGTATGAATAAAATTAAAATAAATATTCTATTATTGATTTTGTAGTAAAACTAAATTTTTGAATATAAATAATCATTATTAATGGTATTTTTTAAAACCAGTGAAGTATAAAAGTAATATTATATTTTTTTAAGAACTATTTTGTGAGGAATTTACTATTTTATCTAGATATATTAAATTTAAAACTTTTACAAAAATAATATATAAACTAATATATTGATATATTTTAAATTAGAAAATGATATGAAATAATATTAAGAATATTTAGTGGTTAAAAACATCAGTTTTGTAGAAAATAATTTTTTATTTATATTTCACATTTTCATTTAAATACTAAATTTATAAATTTTAGAACCTAAATTTTATAGTCCTAAGTTATTTTTTACTTATAATTTAAAATTTATCTTAGAATAAATAGTTTATATTATTCATAAAAAATTTTAATTTTAGGTGAAAAGTTAAATATACTGATGTTATGACTTTTAGGACATTGTTATTATAAAAAAATAATACATAGAAATTTATGAAACCATTTTATTAAGAAATATATATTTTAAAAAATAAATTATACATTTTAAAATATTTAATATAGTTTACACACCAATATTTGATATCTCAAAACTTATGTGGTATTTTTCTCAAAATATGATTAAATAAAATAAACATTTATTATATTAAAACTAATTTTCAAAACCTTTAGAGATTCGATTTTAATAAATGGGTTTCCTGAATAGAATCAGTGTGTAAAAATATCTAATAAGATTTAATTTATATATAGTCATAAATATTATGCTACCATAGGTAACAAATCATCACCATGGTAAAATATTAAATGAAAAATGTCATGATTCAAGGAGTAAAGTGCTTAAAAATTTTAAAAAATGTGTTTATAATTTATTGTATTATATATTATAGAGTTTAGCTCACCCAAATCTAAGTTAATTTTTATTTTTTGATGCACGTGATATGTTTAAGATGATTTTCCTTTATTTTAAGTTGAATTATTTAAAAAAATGTCATTCTTAACTATTATAAAAGGGGTCTCTCACCATCACGTCCATACCAGTCTAAAAATGTGGTTTCATCAATAAAATCTTATCCATTTTCTTCTCTATCATCCCATTTCACTCAAATGTCCTTCTGGTCACACGATAATAGCTTATTCCCTTCTTATCTTATGAAGACTCCAAGAGAAACTCTTTGTTCTCAATGTATGTTCAAAACATTCATTAACAAATTTCCATTTTATCATTACATTTAAAATTTATATTTCCAAATATAATATATTACTTAAGAGTCTATATTATAAATTTTTTTGAATATTTTTTGAATAAAAAATAACCACACTTCTCTTTTCCCCTTAAGAAATGTTAAAATCATCATTTTTGTGTGGGGGGGACTACCACCTACAAAAAACATCATGATTTTATTTCCTTAACCATCTTATCCAGGATGATAATAATTTTGAATCTAGTAAATCAATACGATATCTATATAATATTTTATGTTCTTAAATTATAAAATATATTTTACAATTATACTGTTCTGTAGAAAATGAAATTGTTAACCATTTGTATGTATGGACAACTGTCTTAATGGAATGACTCATTTCCATTTTTCTTTTCATCACCACCATACACGGTCATTAATGAAAAAGGATTTAATATATAAATATTATTTTTATGATATCATTCAAGTTATGGAATGAAAATTTTGTGAACTTATTAATGTTATGATCTATATATAATAATCTTTAATTCAATCTCTTAAACCAAGTGAACAAATTGGAAATCATTTTTATTAAAATTATGTAATATTTTCATATCCAATATTTATTCTTATAAATAATTAATAATTATGATATATCAAACTAATAAATATTAAAATATATTAATATGCCACTGATGTAATGATATGTTTACTAAACCACCTCTTAATCATCTATTAGTCATAGTATGTTCATGTTTGAGCCAGTTTGAACACCAACTTGAATAATAATATGAAATTATACCATATATGACTATGAAAACAAAATTACATATTTGATATGATATAAATATGTAAATAATAATTTTTTTATCTAATTTTATACATCAATATTTTACTTAAAAAATAAGAAAAACCTAGTCATGGGTATGAATCACTAAAATAAACTTAATATTGATTTCATCTTGTATGATAAATATTGAAACAATAATGAATGGAAATTTAAACATAAAATGAAATAATAAATCATAAATTATAGTAAATTTAATGATTTTTAAATACAATTTTTGGGTGAATAATTAATATTGACATTACTACAACTAAACTAGTATAAAACATTAATGTTATAAAACACCTTATGTGGAAAAATATGTAAAAAATAAATAACACACAAACACACACACACACATATATATTTATAAATGATGATTTTATAAATGTTTTGTTTAAATGATTACTAATATGAATTTGGTTCTTGTGTGTGTAATTAATAAACTTAATTTAATTATTTAGTTTGTTTGGTGTATGTGCATATTGAGTGAGGACCAAGGTAAGTATTTTCATTTCAAAATTCCTCTCTTTAAGATATATTTTTATATTATGCACCGAATTTCATTTATGTGGTGTATATAATACCTTTTTCAAATAATATAACATGAAATAAAATTTTTTCTTGTCAATTTAATTCTGATTGAAATATCTCTCTTTCAATGGATTTTTTTTAAATGTTCCTCTAATAGTAAGGGGTTTTCTTGACTCAAATATTTTTCTTCCACCACAATCATTCCACATCAATTATAATCATTAATTTTTTAATTTTCCTACACAATGATGATGTTATTTTTAATATGCATTTTTCTTTCTCTGGAAATAATGTTTCACAATAAATATTTCTTCCTTGATGATTTTCTTATATTATAAAAAAATGAAACTTTATTAAGATTAATTCTCATTTATCATTGTTTATTTTTTCTCTTTATACATTATTTTTATTACAAACAACATTCCCATTTCCATAGTGTAAAGTAATTTTTTTATCTCTAATTAACCTTATATTCCCCTTTATTATTTTTAAAATAATGGTTTTGTTATCCATTTGACGATGTGGGTTTTCAACATGTTTATTTAAAAATATTATAAATGTAACATCCATACCAAAAAATCCCAGAGCCAGTGTATTATTTTAATACATTGGAATAATTACATGGATTCAGGTCTCAAAGGACTGTTCAACTTAGAAGTCTTGGAAAATATATTACATACAAGAACCTATCATTACAATTCAAAACCTAATATGTATTCTTTCAGATTGAAAGTTTTCTCCAAGATTAACCATGTATTTCAATACTAAAACACTTCTTGGATTCCTAGGAAAATAAAACATATGAAATGGGTGATCTTAGATGCTTTGTAAGGTTAAACAATATAGTAGAATATTTCATAAATAAGAATAAAATTTTAAGGAATGGCATAAAACTCAAACATAAGCCTTACATAATAATCAGTATAATATGGAAAGAATAAATAAAATAATTCCATTTTAAAATTCTCATGGATATGCTACTAGTCGAATAATAACATGTAATATCAATAACTAGTCTCCTAATTGAGGAATGCGTAATGTTGGACATCTTAAACATATCATCGAGGCCTTGGAAAAGACATCTAAAAATAAATTCTTAAGGACACGTCAAAGCCTATATCTAGTTTGTCTCCCAAGACCTACAGATTCATTGTGGTTCTATAACAGGCCTCTCCCATCACTTACTATGTTCAATACATTCCTCATATGAAAAGGATAAAACATAACATAAACATTCATATTATAACTAGTATATGGAATGTCAATAATTTAACCATAAACCATAAATGGTATCAAAATAGAACATCCACGGGTAAACATATTTTAAAACATTCAATAAATAAACTTTAATTAAGCATAAAATATACCAAAGGATTTTTCCATGTATGAAAATAATCTAAAAAAATTATTAAAAATGTTTGATAGAAATATCCCATTTTAGTTTGAAATTTTTTAAATGTTGTGTATTATAAAAGAAAAAATATCTATTGAAAATAAACATATAATATTGTAAGCGAAGCTTAAAAATTTTATAGTGACATTATAGTGGAAAAATCCACTTGTTTTGTATAATATAAAAAACATTATTTCATTAATTTTTCAAAAAGGTCACAAAGTATATTGTTTTGGAAAATTATAGAAAGATTCTATTCAAATCATTTTATAAAAACTAAAACATGGTTGTAAATGAAATTAAAAAATTGTATATAAAAAATAAAAATATTTTTAATTTGTTTTTATGAAATATTAACATGGATGATAAATATGTCCTAGTAGATACTTCGTATAAAAAATCTCAACTAAAAATAGGATTGTAAAATTAATCTTTACCATGTATCTTTCTGTAGTCAATGGTGCATTAACATATTTTATAATAGTTAAATCATGTTATTAAATTATTCCAGATCCTTATCCATATTAATGATATCATATATGATATTATTATACTATTTTGTTAATAATATTTCAATATTACCATTGTTTCGGGTGTTAACTGCTTCATTTTCCAATGCATGTTTTGTCGTGTAAGTCATGTTTCTTATGCATAAGACATATTTTATTCATATCTAGAATGATAATATGATAATAAATATTATATTTACTTATCATATTACTTTTATAATTATTCTGGAATTTTTAACATGGAGAATGAATCTGATCATGTCATGGAGATGGTAGGTCGTACGTATGCACGAGCGATGGTATTGTTCCCTTAATGGTTAAATGATATAAAAATTAAATGAATATTAGTTATATATAATAATTTTTATGTTATATTCTATATTTATCTCCATTATACTAATTATTATAACCATCCAAATAAATTACTGTTGAATAAATAATTACCCCACAGTGTGGAGATTGTAAGCCATACATACGCACGCAAGGTGATATTTTTATTCGTATAAAGGATTAAATGGGGGATTTGGTTGTACCATGAATATAATAGAATATCATTATATGTATGATAGTTTATTTATTAATTTTTTATGGAAACAACAATAAAAAGAGGAAGTATAAGAAGAAAAGAACTTTCTTATAGGTGATAAGACAATTACCTCTTTTTCTAGTGTCTCCTTTTGATTTGCACAAAGGGAATCCTTAGGATGACTTTCTGCTGAATGTATGGGATCTAGGATATAGTGTGGGATGTTGTGATAGTAAATGGGAAGGTTTTGGATGATCCAAATGGCTTTATATGTGTTAATTAAATAGAAGTAGAAGTTTCCTTTTATAAGAGAGGGGGCTACCTTTGGAAGCACCAAAACAATTTAATTATTAAAAATTAATTTTCAAATCAAAATGGATCCAAAGTGGATTATTTAGAAGACAATATAGGGATGGGTGAAAATCCACTAAAACAATAAAATTTAGAATTTTTTTTCTTTTAAACCATATCATTTTAACTTATCTTATTTAATCTATTCAATTAAAATCATGTTAATAATATTCTAAATATTAAATGGTTATAAAATTTTACTTATATGGTGTCAATTGAGCATAAATAGTTACTTTAAAAAAAATTTAGACCATATAATTATCAAATTTTAATTGTTAAATATTATTATGATTTTTAAATAATTAAATAGAATGTTACTTTTATAAAATATAAATAGTTTTCATATTGACATTATTCATTACTTTCTCTTAAAAAATAAAAACAGAAGGATAAATTCAAAAGAAACTATTTAACACACCAATAAAATGTAATATTCAACTAAAAAATAGTTGTATCACCTACCTTATGTCAAATTAGATTTATTTTAATATTTTAATATAATTTATTTAATATTTTATTAATAAAATAATTTATGTGTCACCATTTTGTCATTATTAATGGTAATTGTGTAATATCTAATAATTGTCAAAAAAATTGTATGTTTATATTTTCATAAAATACTTATAATAAATTTTATCTTATCCCTATATTAAAATTAATATACTTATCTAAAATGAGAGTGTGACATTTTGTCACATTCATTGATTTTAATAATATTCATGTCATATTCATAGAAAAGTACGCATTAAATGATTTTATTTCGAACCTTATATGATAATGGTATAATATTTTCATTAAATAGTTTTTAAAGGTTTAGGATAATTTTATAGTATTATTTTTACCTTGATTTAGATGATTTTCCATTAACCACGGTAATAAATAAAATTACTAATGTTACAATTCATAAAAAAGTAACATATTAACAAAATTTGGACCCCATAATTCGCCAATATGGAATCCTTTATTCAAAATTTAAAACACATATATTTCAGTAATTAATTTAAAATTAATCCTCGTTGATAAAATGAGAAAATGGGTTCTTTTAAAGGTAAAAAACATTTAATGATAGTCATATGTTTATATAAAATGTCAATTTAAAATTACATCCAATTATAAAAATTAGATTAAATGATAAAAATATATTTATACCTTAAATACAATTAATAGGATCATATAACTATATAAATAAATTATATTAAAATGCATTTTTAAATTAAAATTTAGTATTTTTCACTATTCATTAAAATATGAAAGTTATCAGAAAAAAAATCCAAACTAAATTATGAGGTCCCAATTTCAAATAATAAGATTATTTTGTCAAATTTAATATATAAAAGAGTCAAACATTGAAGCTAAAATGGGTTCTCTATTAAATGTCTATAAAACAACATTTTTTTAAAATACTTATTTTATCTGAAAAATTGAATTTCTTCTTATATCATGTCATATAAGTTGAATATTAAAATTATATATAAAATTCAAAATATGGTTAATAGTATTCAAAACCACTAATTTAATTACTATATAATATTAAATAATAATATTTTATTAATATATTGTTGTTATGTAAAACTGAGTCTTTCATGTAATATAAGCCAACTCATTGTTGTGTGTAGCATAAGTTTTACCTGGTGTTGTGTAAAAATAAAGAAAGGAACAAAATTAAATTTATTTATAAATAAAAATATTATGAGATATTGGAGTGTTACATTCTCCCCTCCTTTAATAAGTTCCATTCTCACAATTTAAAATCAGGACTGATTACTAGGGGAATGTAATTTCAAAATATAATTGTGGTAATCCCACATCAGAAAATAGATTAATGAGACCTAAATTTTAAAATAAAGGAAGGTAAGTGTGAAGGTTAATAGATATAATGCATGCTAGTGATCAATATAGAAAAATATTGACATGAAAAAAATTTAACAATCAAGTTTTGATGGGGAGTGATAGAGAACATGATTAAGAAAAAGGATTGCAACCACAAAGCTAAAAATCTACGATGATCATATGGGCCATTTTATTCATCAAAAATGAAAATACTAGGAACAAATTTTTGGTTTCATGATCCATTAACTAGAGTTAAAGAATTAATTTACTTCGTAGAATATGAATATGATGAAACATACTTACTTGACAAGTAGAGTTTCGTCCTTTAACTAATTTCTACCACAAAAAATATTTCTCTTCAAAAATAATAAAATTTCAAAATATTCTATTCATATTAATAGTATAAGGTTCCAAAAATGAATTTATACCATTTAAATAAATAAAACTATGTTATACTAACCAGAGACTTCACTTTGGCTAGTGATAGGTGATAAATCCTTGTCGCACTTCGCTAGTGGGTTCGATTACCGCCACCTTGTCCGACACGACGGGTTGTTGCCTGACCTGTGGGTTGTCCTTCTTCTAAAACTAAATTATTATAACATTCCAAAAATGACCTTATGAAATGTTTTAACCTTAAACAATTTAATCTAGTGTTCAACCTAATCCATTCCAAACTTATGACTTTTCCAAAATATTACTATCCAAATTAACAGTCTAAAAAGGTCTCTAAATTTCCAAAAATAAATTGTAATGTATCTCTTATTGACAAATAACTTTATAATATTAAAATATTTAGTGAAATAATTCATGATTACAACTCCTTAAATGACAATTAATGCAATATAATCCTTATATATCAAAATATTTTTATAACCAAAATATAATAACATAATTCTTGAATCCAAATACATAATTACATTAATTATTCCACTTTGACTATAATAACTAAATAACATTTTCCTTGATCCATTTTATTCTTCTAAGATATATTTATTTGACTCTTTGGAATATCATTTTCATAATGTCCCATATCGTTACAATTATACCATTACACATTTGTTTCTTCTGTCGTTCCATTACAATCATGATCATGATCACCATTCTCACCAAACTAGAAACAAAATTCTTTTCCGTTTAATCAGGAACAAGGGTGCTTCCGTCCACAAATGTCACATGTGAAAAAATACTTCTTTCCCTTCTTCCAATTATCTATCTCTTTCCCCACAATTCTATTATTCTCTTACTTTCCCTTAAATTCATAAGACTTGGAATTTTTTTCTCTATATTGATAGCACATGGGGTTATATATTTGTATTATAAGATAGTTTGGAAGACCAATGTATTTCAGAGAAATGGCTTTAACCCATAAAAGAAATGGTCAATCTTACTCCTTAGTTTATGTATGTAGTCTACAACATACATTGTTATGATTCTGATGTTAGCTTCATACTTGGAATCATTCCCATCATATGTCTGCCTCAGACTCATAATTTTTCTCTCTATATCAGCTCGTTGATCACGAGAAAATTATTTTTCTATGAACATTTCTTTAAAATTATTCCATTCCATATTTTATACCTATTCATCCTATGTGTGTTGAATTAATGGCCACCATTGATCTGAATCTTCTATGAGATAACAAACTACCCTGAAAACTTTTTCCCTTTAATTACTCCCCAAATAAAGAATTATCTTCTCTAAGGAACTTATACATTGTTCAGCTACAAATGGATTAGTTGTTCCATTGAATGTTGGAGGTTGTTGTCTCATGAAGCGGTTTAATATTTTTCCTCCACTTTATATATTAGGATTCTCTATACAAGCATGGTTATTGATCATAACCTGAGTCAATGGTCCTAGAACATTTATAAGATTCTCATTACTAGTTTCATCTCTTGGTCCAAAATCATTACCTTGAATAAGAGGTAAATACCTACATTGATTAAGTTTGTTGATACAATTTCCATTCCATCCAAGAGGCTCCATTTCTAAAACATTGCATACACTAGATTAGGTTATAATTCAGAATGCATATTTTTGAACTAGTAAAATACATAACATAAATTGAAAACATTTATGTATATTTTATCTCATAATCATAAAATTTTTTTCCTTGGGGACACATTTACTCCTAAATCCATCATAATGGAATGTAAATAAAATGCGAATTATCCTAAGTATATCCCCTAGGAGTGTCAAACTAGATGTGCAGTAAGGACCTTTTTTATGTAACTGGTTACCCTGAGTGAAGCCCAAAAAACATATTAGAGTTATTAATCCAAGGTATATCATTTCCATAACCACATACACTTTCAGTATCTAGAAAAGTATCTATTTTCTATGAATACATACATAATATCTACCATACCAAAATAATAGATTTTTGTTCTATATTAATCCTCAAATTCAATCTTAGGGTTTTGTTCCCTAATCTATGTTTTCTAAATATAGTTTCCAAGGTTGTCTCTAAACTACATCTATTACAAAATATAACACCCTGACCCTAGAATCCTGGATCCAGTGCATTATTTTTATACATTGACATGATTATAAGGAATCATATCCCGAAGGACCGAACAATTTAACAGTCTTGGAAAATAGATTTCATATATAAAACATTCATTACAATTCAAAACAAAATATGCAACATAGTACATTATTTGATAAAACCATTATTCTAATATCTTAACCCCTCATGACAATTATAAAACAATTCATTGAATCCTGTGATAATAAGACATATTAAAGGGGTGAGATCATATTCCCAATAAGGTTAAACAATATATTAAAAATCTTTTCTAAATAATCATAAACCTTTAAAGAAGGGTTTAAAACTTAAATTCATGCCTTTTACAGAAAATATTATCATAATATAGAAATAATAAATTAAATAATTCAATTTAAACATTGAAGTGGATATTCGTAGTTGAATAATCACATGTAATATCAACAACTAATATTATAATGAAAGAATGCATAATACCAGACATCTAAAACATATCGTCAAGGCCTCAGCCAAGATATCTAAAAATAAATGGTTAATTACTTGACCAAATACTTATCTAGTCTATCTCATGAGGCATATTGATGCATCAAGGGGATATATTGGGCCCCTCTCATCACATACTTTGTTTAATACATTCCTTATATAAAAATTGTGAATCATAACATAAACAATAACATTAAAACTAGATTACAAAATGTTAATACTTTAAGCATAAACCATAAATGGTATGAAAATTGAATATACACGGTCAAACATATCATAAAACCTTCAAAAAATCAACCTAAATTAAGCATAAAATCTAACAAAGTATGTTGACAGAGATGAAAATAATCTGACAAAATAATTAAAGCTTTTTTATTGAAATATCATTTTTTTGATTGAAATATTTAATTATCCACAAGATTATAAAATAAAACATTTATTTTGAAAATTAAATTGTAATATTTTAAAAGAATACTCAAAATTTTAAGGTGACATAATGGTATAAAAATCCACTTGTGTCATATATGTTAAAAAACATTCTTTCCTTAATTTCTCAAAAAGGTCACAAATTACCTTGTTTAAAAAATGACAGAAAGATTTCATTCAAAACATTTTATAGAAAGTAAAACATGGGTATAAATTACATTAAACAATTATATATATAGAGTAAAAATATTTTAAATTTTTTCTTAATAAACATGTACATGTATGATAAATATTCTATAGTAGATACTTCATATAAACAATCTCTGATAAAAATTAGATTGTGAAATTAACCCTTACTTTGTATTTTCCTGGAGTCTAGGGTGTGTTAACCTACTATACAATGGATAAATCATGTTATTAAATTATACCGAAACCATATCTATATTTATGATATCATAGATGATGATATTATATCATTTTGTTAATTATTGTCTAGTATTACCATTATTCGATGTTTTAACTTCTTCATTTTCCTATCCATGTTTTGTCATCTAAGACGGGTTTCTCATGAATAAGACATATTGTACTCATATAAAAAATTATTTTATGTTCATAAATGTTATATTTAATTATCATATGACTTTTATAATCATTATTTAATGGTTAATGTGGAGAATGAATCTCATCACGTCGTGGAGAAGGTAGGTCGTACGTTCGTACGAGCGATGATATCATTATCTTAATGGTCAAATGGTTTGAAATTAAATTTTATATTAATTATAAATTATAATTATTATGTCATATTAATTAGTTATCTCCATTATACTCATTATTATGCACATCCAATTAAATTAATGTTGAAAAAAAAATTACACCACAGTGTGGATATTGTAAGTTGTATGTATGCATGCATAGTGATATTTTCATTTGTAGAATTGATAAAATGAGGAATATGGTTGTAATATTATTAATATAGAATCTCATTATATGTGTTATACTATATTTATTACTTTTTATGGAAAAAACATAGAAATATCATGTATAAGGAGAAAATAACTTTGAGAGAGGTGATAAGACCATTACATATTTCTCTAATGTTTGATTTTGATTTTCACAAAAGGAATCATTAGGATGGATTTCCTCCCAATGTAGGGCCTCTAGGATGTAGTGAGGGATGTTGGTAGATTAAATGGTCAGTATTTCGATGATCCAAAGAGATTTATAGATGTGAATTAAAGATAAAGAGAAGTTCCCTTTTATAATTGAGGGGAGGGGTACCTTGGGAAATACAAAAACTATTAAATTATTATAAGTTAATTTTAAAATCCAAATGGTAGAAATTTATAATATTTATATGATAAGATTAGGATGGGTCAAAATCCTCTCAACCAATAATATTTAGAGTTTTTTTTATTTCCTTTTAAACATTATTAGTTTGATTTATCTTATTTAATCTATTTAATTTATATTGTTGTAATAATATTATAAATATTAAATTGTTATAAAAAAATTATTTATATAGTGTAAATTGACCATAAATGGAAAATTTATGAAATTTTGGACCATATAATTATAACAATGTAATTTTTAAATGTTTTTATGATTTTTAATTAATTTAATAAAATGTTACGTTTTTAAAATTTCAATAGTGTCAATTTTGACGGTATTCATTACTTTGAAATTAAATAAAAAGAAGAAAGATAAATTCAAATAACCATTTAATACACTATTATAATGTCTTATTAATCTGGAAAATATTTGGATTCCCTCAATTATGTTAAATTAAATTTATTTTAATATTTTAAAATAATTTATTTTATATTTTATTAATAAAATAATTTCTACGACACTATTTTATCATCATTAATGTTAATTATTTAATCTCTAAAAATTATAGGTAAATTTATATTATTTAATTAATTATTTTATATTTATACAGGATACTTATAATCCATGTTATCTCTTAGTTATCCCTATATTAAAATTAATGTACTTATATAAAATGAGAGTTTGACATTTTGTCACATTCATTGATTTTAATAATATTCATGTAATATTCATGGAAGAGTGTCCATTAAATGATTTAATTTTGAACCTTAGATGATAAAAATAATATTTAGTCAACCAATAAGATATTTTCAGGTGTTAGTGTAATTTTATAATATTATTTTTACATCGAATTAATCAATTTACCCATAACCACAATAATAATAAAATTACAAAAGTTACGATTTATAATATCAAAATAATAAAATCAATCTATTAAAATAATTTTTATCCAATGATTCCAAATATAGAATCAATTTTTAAAAATTAAAAACACATACATATCATTTATTAATTAAAATTAATCCTTTTTGACAAAATAAGAGAACATGTTTTTCTAATTAAAACAATCCAAAGATTGACATATTTTTACATATAATTTCAATGTGAAAATACTTTTGATAAATAAATATTATATTAATTGGTAAAAAAATAATCAAATTTCACATTAAAATATATTAAAATGATCATCTCACAATATAAATATATTATATGAAAAAATATTTTTGAATTAAAATTATATATTTTCACTATTCATGAAAAAACAAAAGATATAAGAAAAATGAAAAAAATATCCAAACTAAATTTTGATTCATCAATTACAAATAAGAAGGTTATTTTTTCTTTCTAAATATATAAAAGATTATATTATTGAATTTGAAATTTGTTCTCCATTAAAAGATGAGAAAAATGCATTGTTTTAAAATACTTCTTTTATTTATGTTTTGGTCGTTGATCAAAATACGAAATGTTTTTCCATTATTTCAAAATCAAAAGTTTTTATTTCACTCCACATTCCTTTTAAATAACTATTATTTATCTTAAAATCTCTATTCTTGATTATTTTTTTATATTAAAAGTTTTCAATGTTATTGCGCACCACTTTTTGGAAATTTTTGTGCCATTTTCGAAGATCAATTGTTGAATATTATATTTAATATAAAGGTTTTAAATGTATTTTCACTTCACCTTTTTTAAACATTTATATATTTTTCATGGACCCCCTATTTGAATTTCCTTTTAAAAGTGTAATTTTTTTAAAAAAAATCACTTCACCTTTCAAAAATGAATTTTCAGACTAACTATAACATCGTATTTTCTCCAAATATAAAAGTGTTTTATAAAAACTATTTTATGAATTCACAAAAATTTTATTCATTATCTAAATTTTTTTTACTATTTTAGATATTTTTTTATAAATAATCTTCTAATTTGTATTATTAATTACACTATCGGGGTGATTTAATTTTTTTCTAACAACTATTTATATACTTGAGTAATATTTTGGGGATACCTTCTTTAGGGGTTTTTAAACCCTTTTTTAATTTTCAATTTGTAATTTTTGATGTGATGGAAAAAATCATTTTTCATTCTCATGGGTTTTCAAGACATGTTCAATTACTAGAATCTTATAGAACACATATGTAGGGATGATGAAGGAGGGGTCCTATATCTACCTATAGTGTACTGATTAAGGTTTTATACCTTGTGGGGAAATGATGTTGATCATGAAGATGATGTCGATTACTAACATTCATACAATTAATCATGAACAGAATTCATATTAGTACATTCACAAGCTTAACAGTGAACATGATTAATATTTTTAATGATCACAAGATTAAGTGAGAAAAAAATGAATATGAGATATATTAATAATATTAATCTTGAACGCAATGCAGTTTATCTATGTTCCCAAGAATGAACCTGAACTCTATGTGGTTATCTATATTGAAAATGATATTATTGACTCTGATTGTTCCTATTCCATAATTTTGTCTTATATTATTATGTTATGATCTATGTAATATGTTTATTACATTGTGTTTCCAAAACAAATGTGGTGGTATTTTTTGTTCTTTTGAGATTAAATTACCTTTCATAATCACTAATGGATAACTATTATCTTTCCATGTAAATTTTAATAAGATGCTTCTGACGTAATTCAGGTACCCGGGCCATGTTCTGGAAACTAAAGGGTTGTTAATTTAATAAAATCAAAGATTAACCTAATTATGTAATCATTCGAGAGATTCATCCTCATACCGATTAGGATCTTGTGTAAAACTATAAGAACAGAATTAAATTTTAAAAATACCTAGTTGGATATAAGTTTTTCAATTCTTCATCCATTGATTACTAGAAATCACTACTTAAAGGATCCAAATTGGAATCACTCAAGATCACCCACATGTGCTTCAAAAATCCACAAAGCATTGAATGATCATTTGTTTGTTCTAGTGTGAAGATATGAAGATGCCTTCAATGGCATGATGATTATCACATCCCCACTCTATTGATTCATGAATGAGTTCTTCAATTGATTCCTCAGAATGAGAGATTCCACATATATGAAATTGTGAGGGAGGAGGGATATGATCTATATCTCATGTGATGAATTGTTAATTTCATGGGAGACTCTCCACATTGTATAGGGATTTTATAAAAGAACACGAAAAAGGATCATGGCCCCTAGTTATGTGTAATTTCTATCAAACATTCAACCCATGGTGAATTCAAATTTATAATAATTTCTTTATTATTTTCAATATATAGAATAAAATGTACACTATTATATAAAATGCATAAGGGATAGCATTCCCAATCAGTGATAGATATTGTTAAAATATATCTTATAAAAGTAATTCAACTTTTATGTGATCATCATTATGAGATTTTAGAAGTCCATTTCTATCAACATTAGATAGGTATTAAATATATAATATAAGGATTTATTTCTCCATATAATATTCTATAATACAATTAAATAGTAAAATTTGATTTTTTTTATACATTCTTAATGTATTTATATAAAGTAAAACAGTGTACATCATTATGAAATGTATTGGGAAACATAGTTCTGTATCCCTTAGAAAATGAATCACCAAGAGAACCATGGTATCAGTGAATAATGGAGTGAAAACAAATTTATTCCACATAAATTGTATATAATCTCTTTTTTCATTCTTTGAAACATCACCATGTTAATAAATGTGTTATATATTTATATGAAAAAGAAACATAGATTAATTATAATCTATTGAACATTTTTTTGTAATATACATTGTATTTTAATATGAATTTCTAGAATCCAATTGAGGATTGATGTTGGTATTGTATTTTTGAAAAATGTATATATTTTTTTGTGCTAAATAATTTAATAAATATGGGTTATACAATATTCATTTTTTTCTCAACACATGTGGTGATGGTATTTTTTTCAACTCATATTTAAGAGTACCTAAAGTTATTTTATAAGATCTTTTATTCTAGAAGTGGATATTGAGCCATTCTCAAAATTATTCGAGAATTTCTATTATTCTAATAGTGGATATAGATCCATTCTAAATTTTATTCTAGAAGATGATCTATGGAATTATAGAAGAATATATGGATGTGTTCTAAAAATGAAGTTGTTTTGAAAGAAAATGATAGAAAATTAAAGCTGAAGATATTTCAGATGCTAGTCTAGAAGATAAGCTAAAGAAGGTCCATAAGTTATTCTGAAAGAGGGGTTTTGGACATTCATGAAATAGAATTATTGCATATAACAATCTTATATTGAGGTATTTCCCTATTTTATTATTTATTTTAATATATATTATGGTTAATTTTTTTATCAAGAAGGTTATATATGTTTTGACAATTTTTGGAGAGGTTTCAGAGGGTGTACGAATTGATCATGGTAATAGAAATGATGAGGATTCCCCAGGTAAACAAATAGTAATTAGTGGGGTCTTCTAAAAAATGACATGGTGTTTTCAAATTGTGTGACTTTGAAATTTTTAGGATAGATATTATTTTTATAGTTACAACACAGTTTCCCCAAAAAATGACTACCATGAAACAAAAAAATTAAATATAAAGATTAAATTAATGATATGAAACTTCCCAGAAAACTGTCATTATTTATCCACTAACATTGGTTTTTGTATTTAAAAAAACCCCTAGAAGATTTTGGTGATCTTTTTTATCCTGATGATCGATTCCAGCGGCCAAAGAGCACTGGGTCAAGTAAATTGAAGGTAAGAATCACATTCTTCTTATCTTTCCTTGGTCCTCACATTCAATCTATGTAATAACTTAGATATGGATTGTTAATGACTATATATTTTTTTTATATCATTCATTTATTAATATTATTTTGGACTCATGGAATTAACAAATAAAAAAATGGATCTTCAAGTCAATGATAGATTTCATTTGGTGCCAATTGTTCAATTATGGGTGGCGTCTCTTTTCTACATTCTTATATAACATGAAAACTCATTATTTTCTAGATAAGTTACTTTTTATTGTAAAAACATTTTTAAAACATCATGTCACTCCTATTTTCTTGTGTGGTCTTTAAAACTATATTTTTTTATTCCCACAGGGGTTTTGATTAAATAATTAAAGTAAATTGGATGAAAAATGGTTTATAATGCGAGAACATGGAATAAATTTATTGGGTGGTTGTTCATTTGAATATGGTTAGTACTATGTGGTTTATATATTTTAATGACCAAGGATTTTTATACATATATATTACATATTAATATATGAATATTCAATGAATTTCACAAATAAATGCCAAAATACCATTAAAGTTTGGTGTCTTTGGAGACTAGATAAACCATATTCTTATTTCATGAACGATATTCCAAATATCCCATAATGATCTTATTTTTTAGTAAACATCTTATAAATACCCTATAAAAAAATTTCTCATAACACAAAGAAATGATACATAACAAAAGGTGTTATTAGATAATTACTAAGGGTAAACATTTAAGTTATCAACTAATGGTCATATGAAACCATAAGACAATTATAATGGTATGGTATTAACAATAATACATAAAAATAACATACCCAACATATCATGGATCCTAAATGTGATCTGTGGAATAAAAATATATTATTTTAAAATACATTGACCATAAGAGTGAGAAATCATCATAAATAAATCATGAACCATAAGTCCAGTCATATAAGCATGACACCATTATAAATATAGAACCCATTTCATATGCCAATGTAAAAATTCGAAACCAAAAAAATCATAATTGATCATGCATCAAAAGTATTTTCCTTTTTATAATGAATCATGAAACATAACTTATTTCCTATATTGTGTAAGATCCCAGGTTTTCTTAATGTGTGTTTTTGTTTACGTTTCTGTTTAGTCGCTTATTTTGGATAAATAAGTGTTTCCTCATGTTCATGTGAAGGCTCGAGATTGTTCTGGGGGTTTAGGATATGAACGGGAAATAAAAAGGAGTTTCTGGGCACATTTCATGGTTTACACAAGGTTAAGGAAAACCATGCGGGAATCCCAAGTAATCGTATGAGGGGGTGATTTTGGACAGTATAATCTGCATGATTTGAAAATGGTTTGGGAAACTGTGTGGGTAAACCATGCGGCCCAACAAACATTAAGAAAAGTACAATAATGCCATTATAGGATTTTAAGGCTATCTCAGGATTTATGTCTACCTTCCTTCATGAAACCCTACTAACATCCAAAAAACCTCATGAGCTCCCATGTATCAATATCTATCATCTCTATTCCATTTATAGTTCCTTCAGTTCTAGATTGAAGCTCTGGGTATATCTAATATTCCTCCTGATTCATTTTCTAGATTGGGGTTTTTGGTTTCTCCTATCTCTATCTGAATCTAAAAACCCCTACTTTTTCAATGAGTATTAGGTTGATGCTTAAAAGGTTGGTTTAATTCAGATCTATGGATTCGATTAAGAGTATGTTCATAGTTGGATTTAAATTAAGTGGTCTACAAGTATTGTCCCAAAGTTTTATTTTAGATTTGTGTGTGGAATCTTGTGCTCTTCTTTTTCCTAATTATATTCTTTATTCCTTTGTATTTTTTTATAAAAATGATTTTCTAAGTAACTAATTGAATCCCTCACGATACCCATGGGATTTCTAAAGGTTTACTTGACCATTTTAGGGCATCCTGTGGGGTGTGACAGTATTTCCTGCCATAGAAAATGGTAGGGATAAATAAAGGGTTTTCAAGTTATAATGTGAAGCCCATGTAGAACATGTCTAAATAGTTGATTAAGTTGTAAATGGAATATTTATGTTTGGGACTAGGTTTTAGGGTAACTTCATAAAGGGTATTTTGGAATGTATTGAAAGTGGGTTTATTGTGTTTAATGGGATTATATGGAATGGTTTATGAATTATGATGAAATTCTAAAGAAGACTAGTATATTTGAAATGTTGATCAAGTTAAATTGGAAATGTCTTGTGAACTGAGAACATGTAAATGGATTCATAAGGGAATTCTTGAATGTGGAATGAGTTAATACATTCGGAATTATGGGGTATACCTAATGTGTGGAATGTGATAAATTTATTAGGCAGTGTATTATAATAATCGAACTTGAATTCATAAGGGGTAAATTCTTGTCAAATGGTGAATTGGATAAATGGGTTAATATATGGTAATTGATGAGTATTGGCTAAGTATGGGGGTTGTTTAATAGACCTAATGTGTAAAGGCACGAGAATCTTAATTTGGAAAAATGGATATGAATTTAATTTGTTAAATGTTTTAATGGGTTATGCAATGGTATTAATTCCTATATTGTTGTTATGTATTTTGATTTCCCAATGTAATTTGTTTTGTTGGGTTGTGTTATGGTATTATCGTGGTGATTGGATAAATAAACATGTGTACATGGATTGGTAGTGTTGGGTATTGACATGGGGTTCAATGCTCACGGGTCGAGTTAGACTGAGGCTCTAAACTATACCCTATAAAAGCATGGGTTAGGGAAGGGGATGTAGGCTCTATTCCCCTAATGGTTTCATTCCACCTAGGTTGAGGCTTTGAGGTGAGGATAATGTATTGATGTGATATATGTATCCCTAGTGAGATAGGGACTTGACGTATTTCCCTTATTCATAGCGATTGATTTCCTTAGACTCATGTATAGATGATGTATATGCATAACCCAAAGAGCATGAGTTAAAAATGGATTATATAGTAAAGATTGAATAAGAAATGGAATTGGGTTATATGCTTGGAATGAATTAAATGAACGTTGTTAACCAATGGCACCCGAACTATCCCATGTTTACTTACCATTTATTTTGATCATTCATTCACTATCTATTATACTGGATATTTCATAAACATCCTTGGTGGTGGCCTACTGAGTATTGAAATCACAACCTTCTCGGGCCACCATTGGGTAATGGAGTGGATTTCGTGGTTGTAGGTCTGGACAAGGGCAGTGGTCATGTACATGGATGTTGAGTTGGGCTCAAGATTTATATATAGGAGGCTCCATAAATAGAGGTTGACCCATTTTGGGACTGTTCACATTCATTATTTTTTGTTTTATTAACATTTCACTACTAGTATATCATGAAATTGTTAATGTTAAATTACGTTATTCACCAAGTTGGGTGATGTTAGGCTTGTATGTTTATTGGTAGTTACATTTTTTCTATATTTATTTTGTGTTTTACTGTGGATTATTATGGGAAAGAGGGTATAGTCTCCCATGTGACTCATTAGACCCTTGCTTCTAATCAGAAACCTCTGGCATATGAGGAGGCGCGCTTAAAGTCATGTAACGACTCGGCTCGAGGAACCAGTATAGTGGATCCAGGGTCGGGGGCGTTACATAGTTGTGTTAGAGGAGTTATTTTCTCTTTCATATTGTATTAGGATGGTAGACAATATATTAGGATGATTTGGGCCTTGATAATGAGCTCATGTTTTGTAGTACCTAACCCATGTACGGGGGGGAACCCATGGTACCCTGGGTGGGAATTGTTGTTCTTATGTGTGTTGTTATTATTTGGTGAGATTTCATAATTGGGTGATTTACATGTTTGGTGATTTTATTGATTTATGATATTTTCCTCATTTTCATAATGGTATGAGGTTGTGCATTCCTGCATCATTTTAGGCACTTAAGGATATCGGTGGCATGCATCTTTATAGGCACACATAAGGGATTGGTGTGCAGGGCATAGAGACTAGAATGCATTTTTCTTGAAAATATTGTAGAAAATGATTCATAATAATGACAATGCATGTGGGTGAATTAAAATAATGAAAATTAATATTTAATCAATATCCTATATAATGAAATTTTAGGACCAAGTTCAAATTTTGGGTTTTGATAACACACAATGTTTGATTCATTGTCTAAAATAAAAATATTTCCAAATGACGGTAAAATTTTTAATGAATTTTTCCTAATTAAAGGGGTAAATGAGTTAAAATGATGATTTTAACAAGTTGTGAAATGGGAAATGTTACTATGAGGGAGGAATTTATTGTAAAAGAAGAGTTGGTTTGAAGAGGTGTTGACAGAAGACTTGTGATTAAGTAAATTGGATACCCCATGTTGACCATGACCTATGGATGGTATGGTAGAGGGTAGTTTTTTATGTTTTATGGTGACCATTTAGATAGAGTATGAAGAATGTTTTGTTTTAATTTTGATAGAGTGAGATCTTTTCCATCAGTGGTTTAATCATATTTTTCATTCTTCAAAGCATCAGGTGAACAAGAAGTTTAAAATGAGAAATATTGAGTTTAAAAGTGTGTATTATTTGTGTTATTGGTTTGAACATTGTATAAGTTTTTTGTGTCAATGAGATTTCCCTAGTTTGATACATTGGATTTGGATTATGAGGCCTTGCCAGTTATGATATGGCCAAGGTGGTTTGTTTAGGGAAACCTCTGTAGGGTTGTGGCTTTTGGGTTGTGAGGCATTATTCTTTAATGAGATTTTGGAAACTCTTGTGGTTCGTGACCGTATGGAGTGCATGTTAGACCCTAAGGATGGTGATTGTGTCTTAGTGACCATGTGATCAGTGATCTTATGATTTGTGTTTCTAATCCTTGATGGGATTCTTTGCCCACAGTGCTGATGAATGTGTACACATTTTCTACAGAACGTAGAGTAAATGGTTGTTTGGTGCTCTAGGCACAGTGTGAATTGTAACATTAGTGACAATACCATTCATGAGAATTTCATTGTTTGTGTCATGATATGTATGATTTAGAGATAGTACCAATGTATTTTTCTAGTTGTGACTCATGTCTAGGGAGTTGGTGTTATTCAAACTTCAAAGTGACCTATGATAGAGGTCAGACGGGGATTCTAGTGATCTTTGTTGTGTATTACACATGTAGATATTTTTTACTTTGATAGTGGAACCTAGAGTGTATCATGGTATAGGTTTATCCTAGAGGTATAAGTGGGAAGATTGATGGATGGTGGTTCCACTCGATTAGTGGTTACGTGATGATAGTCTTGGAATAACAAGGGTGACCTTGTTGGAGGTAATCCTAGAGGTTGAGGTACCTTGTAATATTAAGCATGAGATATTCTTCAAAGGTGGTGTCAATGCATACTTAGTACAATAATGTTTTAGTAAATGGTAAAAATTTTCTTGGTTCATTCATAAGGGAACATTAGTGTTTGTGATAAGAGGTATGTTTTGTTTTGAAGGGTTGTATCATATGAATTTATGACTCGCCTGTTTAGATGATGATTAATGGAGGTCATGAAGTTGTTTTCAAGTTCAAGAGACAATAGGGGATGGGGTGAGGTTATATTATTTCACTTGATAATGACACCAAAGGGGAGGGTGGTCACATAGATGAACTTGTTTTTATGAATGGTTTTGTTGTTGGGTAAGTGGAAAAGGCTGCCTCGGGGATAATGATTCTGACTAACCATGATACATGGTTAGGTAAGTAAGTGGGAGATAGACTACACATTGGTAAAGGTTGATTTGTGAGAGACCATTGTTTTGATTGGTGTGGTAGACCATTGTTCTTTGATTGTTTTCTGGAAAGGACACATCATAAGAACTCGATTGAATTGGTGAAAGTCGTGCCATATGAAACATTGGTTCACAACTGCATGGTGATTTGGTCATGGAGTGATGGTTAGACTTGGTATGAAATCACAACTGAGTAGTGGTGGTTAAGTATTGATCTGATGTGTTTGGAAGGGGATCCTGAGATCCTTGACTGGTCATGGTGTCCCATAGTTTGACATCATAAAGGGATAAGTTGGTGGTGGCGTTCTTAGAAAACTACTTCTCATACCTCAACTAGTGACGATCCTTCCAAATATATTGATATCGTCCCAAGTACATTGAGAAGCTCTAACATTATGCCATGAGACTTGAAGGTGTTTGGTTGAATGAGGGACATCATGGAGTTTATGCTCATGGAAATGGTATATTTGGATTGTAGTTATGGTATTTACACCCTCGATGGATTAGGTTGGGTCCTCAGGATGGTCCAAGGGTCACCAAACTATATGGGTGTCGTTCATTGAAGTCGGGAACAGGCCCTAGGTAACGTTCATTTTCATCTTATAGAAAAATTATAATATCCATGTATTTATTTTTGGGTTTGGATTGTGATCGAGTGTAAAGACATGGTGGATGGAAACCCTCATAGACAGAAATGGTAATGATACTCCTAAGGTAGGTAGTGATAAGTCGGACCAAGATTTGGATTGGAGAAAATCGAGTTGGTGTAGTGGCACCAACATGCCAATGAGGAACCTATGAGGTGCACGTTAGGTTCCCCAGAGAGGAAATCTGGGCCTTGTATGTGGTGACTGATGGGCAAAGTGTTGGGTTCGATCTCAGGTTAGTTCCAATTGATGCTTGTGATGTATGTGCTGAGCCGTAAAAGGGTGTGGTTGGATATAATAACAGTTTTGGGAAATATAGGATGGGGTCATATAACTCCAACGAAGACTGGGGGTAGAATCAGGTAATTTTTTATTGTGTGGTTTTAGAACATCTTGAAGTGGAAGGCACCTCAGCCATGTTATATGGTTTCATGCCGAGGGTGATGCTCAATGAAGGTCTAGAAGGCATTAATGTCGTTATTATGAAATTATACCGGACATCGAAGAGGGAACTCAATGGGTGTGTGGGATGATAATGATAGGATTCAAATCTATAATCACCTTGGGAAGGTGAGAAAAAGGGTATTGTACCATAAGTGGAAGGTGGGTCTTCTGGGACAATCAATCCGGGGTGGGTCCAACCAGATATTTTAACCTTGAATGGGTGTGGTAAGAGTGACCCACCACCGGGTTCATGTTTTCGTGGAAAGTGTTTTTTAAATGAAGTTGGACCTAAGTGAGATCAAGTTGATCTTTATAATTTAAGGGATAATGTAGGAATATAGTCCCAAATGGTTTCAATGGTGCAGTTAGATTCCAATGTAGGGTAATTCCCAATGGATGTTTGGACATGGTGAGTTGGGACACATCGGGTGATGTGAAAGTTGAGTTGAGATTCGTCTAATTTTTCCTCAATAGTGGTGAATCGATATAAGTTATAAAATGTGGTTGAGATGAACACGCATCCTCCATTCAGAGATATTTAGCTTTTTCACCAATGGAGTTGGTGGAAAATAGAGTAAAACGATCCCAAGTGATTCGGGCCTTGATTTGTGTAGAGGATCAGACCGAGTGGGTGTCGATTGGTTCCTCCAAGATGAATTGATGTTGTGGGAAAATATTTCAGGGGTATTGAGTCAGGAACTATTGTTTACGTTTACTCTATGAAGTTATAGTGGTTAGTTATGGTTGAATATTATGTATCCTTGAGGAGATTTTGGTTTGTAATGTAGTTTTGGTGAGGAAGACATGTAAGAGAAGTTTGTTCCCTTGATCTGTGTTCAGTTGGAACTGTAATGTGTAACCAAAAACATGGATGATTGGAATGGATAGGCAGGCCCAAGGAAATGATATCTAGTTATGAAATTTTAGTGATGCTTGGATGACCAACTCGAGGGTGAGCTGTTATAAGTTGGGGAGGTTATAATATCTCATATTTTCTTATGGTGTTCTTTTGTTTAATTTTTAGTTTGGTCTCTTCTTTTTTCTAGGTAAGTGTTTCCACATGTTCATATGAATGCTTGAGGTTTTTCTGGGATTCTGGGACATTAAAGGGGGATAAAAATGATTTTTGGGGCATGTTGAATGATTTGAACATGGTTAGTGAAAACTATACAGAAATTCCAAGTAACCATGCAAGGTGGGTGATTTTGGATAGTAGAATCCTCATGGTTACTTCATGGCTTGGAAAACCTTGCAGGTAAACCGTGAAGCATAGAAACATTGACAAAATTACAAAACATTACATTACAGGATTTTAAATCTCACTCATGATTTTCTCTTTTGTTCCTACTTGTAACCTTATTCTCGTCCTAAAAATTAGAGAGATACAATGGATTAATCTCCCTCTTCTCTAGGAAATTTAGAGTGCCGTCTATTTTGGATCGATGATTTGGGTAATTCTAATCTTCCTCTTTATTATTTTTTCTAGATTAGGGTTTTTGGTTTATCCTCTATCCATCTAAAGTTCTCAAACCCTCATTTTTTAGTGAGTTTGAGGTTGAGGATTCAAAGGGTGGTTGAATCAAGATCTATGGCTTCAATTAAGGGTATGTTCATCATTATATTTGAGGTAGGTGTTATATAGGTATTATCCCATAGTTTTATTTTAGATTTGTTCATGTAATATTATGCTCTTATTTTTTTCTAATTTTTTTCTTGGTTCTATTGGAGCGTTTGATAAAAATGGGTGTCTATGTGACCAATTGAAACCCTCACGATCCTCGTATGATGCGTAGAGGATGACTTGACCATTTTAGGGCCACCCTTGGGGTGCGACGAACTTTATGGACTTAGAAAATGTAGGGATAAATGAAGGTTTGTCGTATGATAATGTGAATACCATTTAGAAAATGTCTAAATAGTTAGTTTAACTATAAATTGAATACTGATTTTTGTGCCTAGTTTTTTGGGTAATTGCATGATGGGTTGTTTGTAATGAATTGAATGTGGGTTAATTGGGTTAAATGGGATTGTATTGAATTGTATATGAATTATGTTGACATTCCAAATACGAATAGTACATATGAAATGTTGATCATGTTAATTTGGAAATGTATTGTGAATTGAGAACATGTAAATGGTTGCATAAGGGAACTGATGAATGTGAAATGATTTAATAGTTGGGAAATTGTGCGGCATATATAATGGGTATAATGTGATATAGTGATTGTGAATTGTATTATAAGAATCGAACCTGAAACACATAAGGGGTAAATGCATGTGAAATGGTGAATAGGCTAAAGGGCTAAATATATGGTAATTGAAGAGTATTGACATATTATGTGGGTTGTTGAACACACATAATGGGTCAAGGAATGATAATGGTAATTTGGTTAAATGGATATGAATTGTAATTAGTAAATGTGTTAATGGGTTATGGAATGGGATCAATTCCTTTTTTGTTGCTATGTATTGTGGTTTACCAAATGAGTTGGTTATATTGGGTTGTGTTATGGTATGATTATGGTGATTGGATACATAAGCATGTGAATATGGCTTGGTAGAGTGGGTTATTAACATGAGGTTATATGCCCATTGGTTGAGTTAGACTGAGGCTCCAAACTCCACCCTATAAATGCATGGGTTAAGAAAGGTGAAAGAGGTTTTATTCCCCTAATGGTTGAATTCCACCCGGACTAAGGCTTTGAAGGGAGGATAACATATTGATGTGATATGTGTAAACCCAGTGACATATGGAATTGAATTATTTCCCCTATAAATAGTTATTGATTTCCTTATACCCATGGATAGACGATGTATATGCCTCACCCAAAGATCAGGTGTTAAAATTGGTTTATGAATTAAAGATGGTATAAGAAATGGAATTAGGTTAAATGCTAGGAAGGAATTAAATGAACCATATTAAACAATGGAACTCAAACTATCCCTTTTTTTACATAACATTAATTTTGTAATTTCATGCACTATCTGTTAGACGAAGTATCTCATAGAAACTATTGGTGGTGGCCTATTGAGTTTTTTACCCACACCTTGCTCGTGTTACTAATGGGTAACTGAGAAGATTTCATGGTTACCGGTCAGGATAAGGGTAAAGGCCCAGCACTATGATGTTGACTAGGGATCGGGATGGACATGGAGGAGGGTCCATACATAGAGTTGGAACCTATTCGATCATTGGTCATTTTCACTATTTTTTTCTTTATTAACATTAAAATAGTTATTTATAATGACATTTTAAATGTTTGATTATGGTTTTCACCTAGTTGAGTGATGTTTGGATTGTATATTTGTTGTTTTTTCATTTGTATCCTCTATTTATTTTGTATTTTTTGAGGCTTACTCTGGTAAAGAGGGTATAGTCTCCCAACGTGACTCGTTAGACCATCACTTCTAGTCATCAACATCTGTCATACATGGCTACATGCTTAAGGTCATGTGGTGACACAACTTGGGGAATCAGTTTAGTGGATCCCAGATGGGGGAAGTTACAAAGTGTATCAAGCACATCAACCAATTTTTCATAGCGGATTAACCCAATCATATTTTTTCTCATCATTATCCCATGAGATATAACACTTCACCCAATTAATTGAAAGGGGTTATAGGTCCAAACCACCACATAATCCATGAATTTGTGTGCCAAAAAATCATAAATCAATATTCATTTAATTACACATGAAAAAAATGGTTTCATTTACATTTCATAATAGCGTATCCTATGGAAAATAAATCAGTTTAATAATCATTTCATAATTTCATCATAGTATATTCCATGAAAAAGGAATGAGTTTTATAAATATCATCTCATTATAAATATAATCCATATAGATAAAGAAAAAGGATGGTTTCATCAGTTTATATCCATAGTAAATCTTAGGTATCATCATAGAATTTCATAATAGATGAAAAAGTATTTTAAAATATCACATGGAAAATTTATTAAGGAAAATATATGTCCCATTTTAAAAAAATAGTTTTGAAATAAAATAATTTCACAAATACAAAGTTATCCATTTTTTTTGAAAATAAAATTGAATATTTTTAAATGAAGCATCCAATAATTGAGTGTTCAGTACATCTTAAAAATCCATTCCTATCGTAAATGTCAAAAAATATTATTTTCTATTTTTAGATAAAAAGTGAAAAACACCTCATTTGAGAAAACAAAAGAAGATTAAATTTAAAATATTTTTCTAAATGGTATTAAAATGGTAAATATTAATTTAAAAATATAATTTCATAATATAAATAAAATGATTTTAAATAATTTTTCAAAAAATATTTATATGGAAAAAAAGATAAGAGTTTCTGACTGAAGAGAAAAATAATGTTTCATTTCCTTTAAAATTTATTTTGGAATATTATGTACGTAATGTGAGGTAAATGAAATGAAATAATGAATTTTAATGAAACAAGGAGATTATAATAAATGTATTGATCTTATTAAGGGATAAATCATAATATTTAATCATCATAAACATAATCATAAACAATCTTGATAAAAAATGAGATTGTAATATAAAACATTAAAAAATATTATTTTTTAAATCATAAGCCCTATGAAATAAAGAAAATTATTTGAATATTTGTATAGAATAATTTTCATAAGAATATTCTTAGAAAAAAATAATATTTGTACAAACACAACAAATAAAAAATAAACTTGTTTATTAGGCATGTGTCCCACAAAAATAACAGTGAGGTGTAAATTCATTACCTTATGTCTTGAATTCCTTCGTACTCATTCAGCCCTTATTTATAATAAATATATATTTATTATAAATCTCTTAGATGACCACATATAAATATATCATACTGTATATGATTTATTTATGAACTTTTATTATAACACCCCGACCCTAGTTAACCAGATTCGGTGCTTTATTACATAAGATTAGCTTGATACAAGGAATCATGTCCTAAAAGACTGATCAATTGAATATTATTGGAAACAAGATACATGAATAAGTTCAACATTACAACTTGAAAATAAATAAAACCCTAATTTATTCCCTTAAAAACATCCATAAATTCTAGATTATGCATCTAAGTCACTCATACCTAACTTCATCACATCCTGGGATAACAAAACATAAGAAAGGGGTGAGCTCAAATGCTTAGTAAGGGTAAGAAATATAGTGGATGATAACTTAAACATTAATCATGGTGAATAATTGAAAACACATGCCATTACAAATAATAAACATGAACACATTATGGTAGGAATTTGATCTGAGTAAATAATGCCATAATAAAACATAGTCATGGGTATTCTACTAGTCTAATAACAACATGAACCATCAATAATATTTTCATAATGAGGGGATGTATAATGCAGGTCATTCTGAAATATTTTTTTGAGGCTTTGGCCAAGACGTCTAAAAAAGATTAAGGCCATGGCCAAAACCATATATCAAAATGGGGAAAGGCCTCGACCAATTCCATGTCAAATTGTCTCAAGAGACCAAACGATGCACCGAAGATCTATAGCGGGCTCCACCCGTCACTTACTAAGTCCAATACAATCCTCATATGAAAAGGTTGAATCATAACATAAACATTTGTATTAAAACTATCATATGAAATGTCAATACGTTAACCATAAAAATTGAATGGAATAAAAATAACACATCCATAGTCAAATATATCAGAAAACCTTCAATAAAATATGGAATATTTGTATCATAACAAATCAACTTCAAAAAAGTTTAAAATCCATCAAAGGATGTTGACAAATATGAAGTCTAATGTTTTTAGAGAGATATCTCTCCCTTTTGAAATAATTTATAAGTCATGTAATTATAAAATAAAACACTTATAATCTTATAGTCTTTAAAGGGAAGCTTCAAAGATGTTATAACTGTGTAAAATAGTCGCACTCGCCGTATAACTTAAAAAAACATTCTTTCCTTAATTTTGTCGAAAAGGTAGTAAAGTTACTTGTTTGGAAAATGGAAGAAATATTCCTTTAGAAAAATTCAGAAAAATGTTTAAATTTCATTAATCCATAGTCTAGAAAATATTAAAAACGTTTTGAAATATATTTTTATGAAACAAAGATGTGGATGATAAAGAGGACCCAGTAGATACTCACGTATAAACAACCTCGAATAATAAAGAGATTGTGGAATTAAACCTTACCTTGTACTTTTCCTTAGTCGATAGTATGTTAACCACCTGTATAATAGTTAAAACATTGTTATTAAATTATACATGAATTATATATAATAATGTTATATCAAATCTGATCCTCTAATATTTCATTGTTAATAATATTTCAATAGTATCATTGTTTCAGTTGTTAACTTATTAATTTTCTTTTATATAATTGGTTACATAAGCCATATTTTTTATGGATATTATGTATTTAATTCATATAAATATTGATATTATGTTAATAAACATTATTTTTAATCATAAAATGAAAAATTATTCTTGAATGATTACTATGGGGAATAAATCTTTTCGCGTTCGTGGAGACATAAATCCGTACGTATGCACGAGAGACAATATCACTATATTAATGGTGAAATAATAAGTAATTGGATGTTATATCATATATACTGAATCATAAATATGTTATATCTATTATTAAATCAGTTATACTCATTCATATACCCATCCAAATAATGAAGTGTTTGAATAACAAACTACATGATGACGCGGAGACGGTAACCCGTACTTACGCACGTATGGTGACTTTGTCAATTATAGGATGGATAAAATAATGAATATGGTTGTACGTATTTATTATAACATAAAATTATTTAGATGGTACATGATTTATTATTTTGGTATGGAAAAAATAATGAAATATTTGGTGGAATTAGAAAAGAACTTGAAAGAGGGTGGTGAAATTATTACCTCTTCTTCGGGTGTTTCCTTTTGAATTTATAAAAAGGGATCCTTAGGTTGGCTTTATGATCAAATTTTGGACACTAGGTCAATGTTAGGGAAGTTGTAAAGGTATTTGGGCAGGTTTTGGAAAATCCAAATATCTTTGGAGGTGTGAAATTAAGAGAAGGGGAAGTGCCCATTTATAATAGAGGTGAGGGTCACTTAAGGAAATCTTGAAAATTTGTTTTATAATAAAATCATTTTCGGTTTCTAATTGCTCCAAAATGAATTATTTCGAGGATAAGTTGGGTATGGTTCTAAAACATCTCAACCAAAAGGTTTTAGTTTGGTTTATGTCACCATATTAACCTTATATTTTAGATTAAACATTTAGTTAAATTGTTTGACATTTACCATGTCTCTTTGTATTTTTATATAATATGGTTAATGAACATACCATAAAATTCCAAGAGAACCCCAAGTGGTTCATTATTGATATATATAACCTTATCTAAGTCTTTTTTTCCGAAACATATCTTTTTAGGAATATTATATCAATTAATAATTTTGTATTTGTTTTAAAAACTCAATTGTGTCAATTTTGAGACTATTTAGTATTTGATTTTTTCCAAAGCCATAAAAACTTTATCACATGGAATAAAATTTATTTAATCAACCCTAAAATGTATTATTGACCTATAAAATTAGTTTAATTCATAATATGTCTCAATTTACATTTATTTGGATATTTATAATATTAATTATTTTTATATTTCATTATTAAGGTAATTATAGCATCATCATTATTTCACAAATAAATTAAATTATTTAATATCTAAAAATTATAAATAATATAAAATTATGTAGAAATGTTTTTATATTTCTAATGAATATTTATAGTCAAATTTATATTGTGTGTAACCTTATATTAAAAATGGTTTAGTTATTAAACATTGAATGTAACTCTTTTAACTCCTCTTAAAATAAAATAATAATAAATGTCCTAACCTAATCCAAGTGGACTAAAAGGAACATATTTTATTCATAATGTTGTTTTTTGTTGAATTACACTTATACAATATAATTAAGACATGCTTTAGGGTATTTATAATATCATTTTTACCCTTAATTACCCTATTTAATTTTAAATGTGGAAAATAAAAGTCAAAAGTTACTATTCACCAAAAATTATATTCATATTATTGAACCAAATTTTACTTACTGGTTTCAACCGTGTCTCTAGGATTTTTAAAATCCCACCCACAGAAGCGGTAAAATTATGTTTTATGTAAATTTGTAAATGCTCCTAGAAGGTGGGTAAAAGACTATAAAACGTTCAATAAAATTTTATATATGTAAACTTATTATAAAATGACTCCAATGAATTAAATTGAACATATATAGGTATTATGTATTTATTTTGACCTAAAATAAATTATAATTAAATTACTAATTACATAAATAAAACGTCAGTTTTAAACAATATCGTAGTGTTTTTCACTATTCATCAAAAATTGAATGTTTTTAGAAAAATACCAAAAATTCACCATAATCTAATTTCGATATTCCAAATTCCAAAATGAAGTCCATATTGAAAAATAAAATATATAGAATTTCATAAAGTGGGTATTACAATTCATAATGGCTAGTTCGATTGGTCGTGGTGTGTTAGAACTCTAAGTTGCGTAAAACGCAAGCTAATGCATTATTCAAAGGGAAACGTACCTTGGAAGCTAATGGTGTTACATTTATTACCCATTTATTATCAATTCAATGTTAAAATCTCATTTTGAGTAATAACTGCTATGTTATTCATGTATGATTTCATTTTGTATTTTGGGTTCTTTTACATTGATCATAGTTCTACAATGTGCATAATTTTAAAAATTATATAAATATGACATATATTTATTAAATATATATTTATATCAATCCCTAAAATATGGGTAAAGAAAATGAATTACAATGTTCATGAAGACGGCAGGTCATACGTACACAGGATCATTCTTTCCACTTTTTCAAAAGAATGAGAGGAAAGAAGGTGAATAATATTTTAAATTTATATTTTCATTTTATTTTCATATATATATATCACATTTTTCTTTATATTTATCCTTGTTACCTTCCCTATAATGCATAGGTAAAAAAATGAGTCACATCACTTCATGAGATGAAAATATATTAAACAAACGAGCGATGTTATTGTATTCCCAACGAATATAAACTAAGAACATTAATATAGTAAAATAATTCTATAATTATAATTATATGATAAATATAATTTACATTTGATTTATCCATCATAATATCCATCTCTGAGAGGTGGTGATGGAAAATGAAATGCATCTATTCGTGAGGTAGTAGTATGCCGTAAAGATGATCGATGTTTTTGTTTCCAATTTTATAGATGATAATGGGAATAAAATTTATGCCATTAACATAGAAGTATATTATTATATCATAGATAGTGATTTTCTAATATCGGTATAGTTAACGAATTTTTGAAGGAGGGGGAAGAAGAAATAAAATAAAAAACATAAATTTAAGAATTTTTCCTCTTCTTCAGAGAACCTCTTTATGTTTATACCTAAAGAATTTTAAGTAGTGTTTTCAAATTGAAATAAGGAATCTATTATTTTATAATGGAATTAATGAAATAATTATGGTATTTATTGGTCCAACCAAGTGGTTTCAAAATTATGAAGAGGTTAGGAGATGGTGTTCCCTTTTATAAGTTGGGGAGATGACACACGAAGAATTTTGGAAAATAAAAAGATTTAACTACATTTTAATCCGGAAATAAGAATAGAAAATAAGAAATAATAGAACCATATATGTTATAATGTTTGAATAGGGCCATTATTTGGAATTTGGATATGTTTCTAGGTTATATTTCCCCTTATCATTTTTATATTAACCCTAGGTAAACTTACTTTAACCATAACAACATTAATTATGTTTTTAATATTTTTTTTGAAAAATTTTTAATTTAAACTAATTATGTTATATTGATTATTAAAATTTTAAAAAATAGAATCTATTTTTTAAATTTAAAATAAAAAATTTCGAAAATTTTAATTTGAAATTAAACATAGAAACACGATGACACAATGACTTTCCCAAGAGAAAATTTTCTTAAGTATAGACATTTTTAATATAAAATTTGAACTTTAGTATTATTAAAATAACAAAAATTAGTTTAATAAAATCATCATTAAACAAATATTACATTTAAATAGTTTTTAATAAGATGGAAATTCGTAGATTCTATCCAAAAAAGGGTATTTTTAAATAAAAATCATTATTTTTCACTATTCACCTAAAAAATAATCTTTTTAGAAAATAATAAAAAAATCAATCAAAGAAAATTTTTATATGTAGATTTGAAAAATTGTGGTTACTTTTAAAAAAATAATCTTAATTTTTTTTTTCAAAAAATACTTTTATTATTTTTCAGAAAATGGAAAATGACATTTTGTGAGAAAATAGAATTTTTGAAACCAATAAATACATTACTATAAATTATGTACTTTTTTATCAATATTATTTATTTATATAGTAGAATTATAAAAAAATTAAAATTATATTATTCATACTCATGTAACCATGTTTAATGAAAATTTTATAACATTCATGTTAAAATAATAATATTAATAGTATATTACGGTTTATTAAAATTCAGTGTTGCATGTAACACAGGCTATCGAAAAAATTAAATTTATTTGAAACAAATATTTCATAAAAACAAGAGGTGTTACATTCTACCCCCCATAATAGGAATTTTTTCCTAAAAACTAATCACATTGATAGAAACAAATAATGAAACTTATGTCTCAACATATGCTTAGTTTCACATATAGCTTCTTTAAATTAAAAGTTTCTCCACAATACTTTAACCAGGCACGTGGTCTATTTTTGTATCAATTTATCTTTTTGATATAGAATCTCAACCAATTATTATTCAAATTAAATATCATCTTCCAGTGGGGAACCATCTATGTTTAATATATATGAATGCCTAGGTATGTACTTCCTTTTGAGAGATACATGGGACACATCTTGGACTGGAGGGAGGTACATTATAAGAGAAAATAGATTATATTTCAACCCAATATAGTAAATTATTTGAAAGGGACTAATATACCTTATACTAATTTTTCCCTTCTATAAAAAATATCAATAAATAATTCCATGGAGAAATTCTAAGAAACCATTTATCTCCAACATCAAATTCTAGATCACCTGAGTGATTTTCATTATATCTTTTCTACTAACTTCTTTTCCCTTATATTTTTTGAATGGATCGAACATTCTCTACAATTTCTTAAGCTCTCTTAAGTCCTAATATATTTCTTTCTCTATCTTCATCCCAATATGATGTATTTTTACACTTATTTACATAGAGGGATTTGTAAGGATCCATCTGAATGCCTGAGTGAAATCTATTGTCATATAAAAACATAAACAAAGGAATCTATTGATCCCAACCACCATTTAAATCCATATAATAGGATATCAATATATCCTCTATGATTTCAATAGTTCTATCAGACTGACCATCTATTTGAGGATGATACAAATGACTAAAACTCAAATGTACATCAAGATGATGCTGAAGAGTTTTCTAGAATAATGAGGTAAACCTGATATCCTGATTAGATATAATAGAATGTATTACTCCATTCAAAATGAAAAATTCCTCAATTTAGATCCTAGAAAGATAATCCAAAGATAAATCTTCTCTGATAGTGATTATGTGTGTTGAATTTATATGGTGATCGACTACATACCGTATAACAATAGGTCCTTTAGATTTTTGGTGGAGTATAATGATAAAATAAATTGTTTTGTTTTCCCATTTCTATTCTTGTATGAGTAATGATTGAAATATTACCTTATAATTTTGTCTCATATCTTTAACTTTCTGAAATACCAAGCACTGAGATATATATTATGTAATCTATCTTCATGTCATCCCACCTTAAATACTCTTTCAGATATCTATAAATCGACGTACTTCTATGGTTATTAGAGAATGAAGAAATATGAACCTCCTATAATAGCTTCATCTTCAAATCATGGTACAGATGGAACACATAAATGTCTCCTAGACCTTATCATTCCCTCGTAATCAAGGTTAAAATCAAGAATATTTCTCACCTTCTTATAAATATCTATATATTCCTTCTATAGATTTTTAATCTTCAATTGTATATGTGGTTGAACACTGATTTGAGAAAGATGATATTTGTACCATTCCTTCATAATTTCCATATCCATCCTTCGAAAATCCAAAAAGATGGATCTTTTTTTATCATTATCACGGATAAACTAGCACAAACATTTTGATTCAAAGCAATGGTCAACTTTTTCTCTTTTCTATGATAGTGATGTATTGAGAAATCATAAACTTTAATCAGATCAAACCATATTCTCTAGTGGATGTTCAAATCATTCTAGGTGAATATTTATTTTAAATATTTTTTATCAGTATATATATTACACTTCTCATTGTAAAGATAATTCCTTCAAATCATTATTGAAACAATTACCCCAAAAAACTCCAAAAAATGAGTTGGGTAATTTTTTTCATTATATATAAATTTACATGATTCATAAGCTATTAAAATGTAATTTTTAATGGTAACACATCCCAACCCCTTCTTGGATGCATCATTATAGTTAAAAAAACCCTTCCCCATAATAGTGTAAAGAAATCATACGTGAACTGACTAATATTCACTTCAGTTTCTTGAAATTTTCCTCACATTAATCCTTCCATAAGAACTTAGCTACCTTATGAGTTAACATGAAGAGTAGATTAGATATCCATGATAAATTATCTATAATATTTCTATAATATCCAAAAATAAGAAAGAAAATTAGAATCTCATTAACCATAGATGGTCTAGGACATCATTAAATATCCTCTGTCATCAATGGATCTATGAATATACCCTCCCATGAGATTATATGATCGAAAAATGAATTCTTTTGTACTCAAATTTCAGACTAGTAAATTTTACATGAAGTTCCTCCCTCCTTAGTTTCTTTGTCACAATTCTCAAGTGATCTCCATTATCTTCCTTTCTCCTCGAATATATAAGAATATTTTTAATGAATACCACCACAAACTGATCTAGGTAGTATCTAAATATATTAGTTTTAAATCCATGAATACTGTGGGGGTATTAGTAATAACAAATTACATCACTATGTATTCGTAATTTCCAAACCTTGTATAGAATGTTGTCATGTTTATATCCTCCTACTTGACCCTCAATTGATAATATCCATAATGAAGTTCAATATTTAAAAAGTATTAGTATCATTGAATTTGATCAAACAAGTGATTGATATGGGGTAAAGGATAATTGTTATTTATTGTGATCTTCTTGAGTTCCTAGTAATTAATTTGGAGACTCATTGATCTATATTTCTTCTGAACAAGAATAATCAGTGCACCCCCATGTAACACACATGGCCGAATGAATCGTTTTTCAAGATTCTCCTAGAGTGGCTTATTTAATTTATAAATATAGATTTGGGAAATATTATATAAATTATATAATATATATTTGGAACCAGGTATAAATTATATAGAAAAAACACGATTAGGCATGAGACTAGGAAATTATTACATAAAGATATCAAAAAAACCATGCACAATAGGCATATCATCGAAGTTGAGTTTATCCTCAAACATTTGAGATAAACACAAATTTTAAATAGAAATCGTGACCCATATATGGATGTGATATCAATTGAAATTTTATATTTATTGTCATCAAAATAAAAAATCATAGGTTGGTTATGAATATTAAACTTGAATTCTATCCTTGGAAATTGATGTGAGATTTATGTAGATAAATCCCATCCATGCCTAAGAAAACGTAAAAATCAACCAAATAATGAATAAAAATATTTAAAAGATTCATATTCTCATAACATTTAACTACATAAGAATCATATACTTGTGATTCAATCTTCATACCATTAAGGGTTTTAAATACCAATTCAACATCTAATCATTGGGGAAAGAAATTAACATTACTAGATAATTTTCATGATATATGGGGATTTATATAACCAAGATCAAATAACATTATTGATATTTGAGCATAATTGTCACCTCCCAAAGTTCATTCCACTATCTTCATTCCATTTCTAAAACAAATATGGTTATGATAACTTTTAACCATAATTAATTAGTGTGATTAATCATGAATAATCCTTCAAACTATATCTAAATCAGGAATTTTTTTCAAAATATGGAACCTTCAGATTATCCTATGTTATTTATGGTCATCATATATTGAAATCATTCATAATGGTTCATAATTGTTTTCTGAATTTTTAAAAAATATATAAGGAGAGTTTCAAACCTATTGTGCAGTATGTCCCATTGTCATGCACTAGATGGCGATCCAGGAAAATCCCAAGGAACACTTTTCCAATTTATTACCACTAGATACAACTATTTTGAACAGACATACACATATAGTGCTTAGAAATAGATTTAATTTCTTGGAAACCACTCGCTCTATCATTCACCAAAATTCAATGAAAATTTTATATGCTTTGACTTATCCTTGTAATTATCATTAGACATATCCTTATACGTATCCCTAGGTATCTAAATAATGATGTATCATAATAGTTTCCAAATTTCAACTAATGCATGGTTATATACCAACTATTATAACCCTATTTTTTCATACATATATATTATATCTTAATAGATTAATATTCAATATATTTAAAAAATACATGCCCAAAGACCATAAAAGTTTAGTTTCGTTGGAGAACAGATACGCCATGTTATTATTTAATGAAGGATCTTCAATATATTTCATAAATGTCTTATCACTTAGTTAACATCATATACATACCCCTATTAATCATTTTTTCATAACATGAATAAATGAGACATAAGAAAGGGTGATCTTAGATGTTCAATTAGGGAAAACATTGAAGATATCAACCAAAGGCCATTTGAAAGCATAAGATAAGAAAAAGGGTATGATTTTATGAATATAAATTACAATGTTCATACCCAATATATAATTAATTATAAATATGATCCATGTCATAAAACATTATCATTTAAAAATAAATGAACCATAAGAGTGATAAATCATTATAAATTAATCATGAACTATAAGTTCCTGTCATATAAGTATGGAAAATCCAAATTTTTGATACAATTTGATATATCATGGTTAACATGTCAAACTATAAAATCATAAATGACCAAGGAAAAAGACATTTTTCTATTTCATTGCATATTTAGAATCATCACTTATTTCACATAGTTGATAAGAAAACATCATCTTATTTACCATAGTGTATCAAGCATATCATATTTTTTCCCATCATTATCTCATGAGATATAAAACATTACCCAATGAATTGAAGGGAAATATATGTCCCACCCATCACAAAATACATATATTTTTTCAAAAAATCATTAAATATTAACCAAATCATAACCCAAGAAATAAAATGGGTTAGAGAAACATTTCTTCATAACATAACCCATGGAAAAAAACGTGTTTTATAGAAAATTCATCATTTCATCATATAATAACCCATGGAATAGGAAAACAATTGAAAAAGATATTGTCATAAAAAATATAAATCATCCATTTAAATGTTAATGATGGCATCATTGGATCACATCTCTGATAAATATCATGTTACATTAAAGGATTTCATCTTATATAGAAAATGATTTTGAAAGATCCCATGGAACATTTCTTAAAGAAAACATCCTTTTCATTTTGAAATAAACTTTTCAAAGTATAAAAATTTTACAAATATTGAGTAAAAATTATTCATTGAAAGTAAAATTAAAAAATTGAAATGGAATCTGTAAATAATTGAGTGTTCATGATAGTTGACATTTTTTTCATGCTGTGTACATTAAAAAACAGATTACTTTCTCACTTTCATTAAAAATTCCAAAGCAACTATTTTATAAAATGATAAGAATATTCATTTTAAACCATTTATTAAAAATTTAAAAAATAGATATATATGGATTTAAAAAATAAATAGATAATATTATGATTATTATTTTAAAACATTTTTCAAAAACACGGATATGGGAAAAAGGGATTCCAACTAAAGAGAGAAATAGAGTTAGGTTTCCTTAAAAACGTAATCTTAGAATCCTAAGTACATATAGAGATAAAAATATAATGAAAACACATACTTTCATGAAATAACAATACTAGAATAAAATTATAGAATTTATTGAGAGATATATCATAATATTTTATCCTCGTAAACTTAATCATAAATAATCTCAAAAAATAATGAGATTGTAACATAAAACCATTACCACTTTGGTATATTTTGAATTGTATTCCTCAGGAAATAAAATATATATATATATATATATATTAATATCCCATATTTTTCATAATAAAAATATTATGGTCGATACATACACCACACAGAAGAAACAAGTATTGTATAAGGAATTAGTCCCACAAAAATAAAAGTGAGACGAAAGTCCCATACCTTGATACTTGACTTCCTTTATACAAATTTAGAACATATGTATAATAAATATTTTTTAATTATACAAATATTTCAGAACCATAATTATATATTTCATACCATATATGATTTAATTATGACCTTTTATTACCAATTTATTAACAATTCCATGTAAAAATGACATTTTTGGTAATAACTACTTTGTTTTTCATGTATGTTTTGACTTATAATTTATGGTCAAGTTACATTGTTCATGGTACCATAATATCCATAATATTAAAAATGATATAAATATTATATATATTTATTAAATAATAATTTATTGTAGTACATAAAATTTGGATTTAGAAAATGAATTACACCCTTCATAGAGATGGAAGGTCATACGTACACATGATTGTTGATTCCATTTACCCAACAAAATTAATGGAAGGAAGGTAAGTAATATATCACTATAAAACCCTGATATTTTTATGAGATATTTTTTTCATATCTTATACACTACACCAAGGTAAGTGTGCTCTATACGCAACACCGACTTAGCTTGCGGTATATGAAACACTATGCTTGGATTGTTTTTCACAAAATTTCAAGTCATTTTGATATAATTAATTTCACTCAAGACATATTATAAGTGATTAACTAAATATTAAAATCTTCAGTTATAATCTAGTCATTATAATTCCATGTATGAACAGTATAAATTTTCTAATAACTGAGTTTATAAAATAATAAAATCACTCTTAATGGATTTTATTAATGAAATATATGTTTAATATATTTAATATAATGATTAAAATTCATATTATTTTTTTCTATAACATATATAAGAAGAAATTCAATTTTTTAATATAAGAGAAGTATTTTTTTAAAAAAAATGCAGGTTTGCAACCTTTTGATGGGGCACCCATTTTAAATCTAGTTTTTGACACTTTTATATATTCCATTTGACAAAGTAAACTTTATATTTCAAATAGTAGTATCTATATTCATTTTGGTTGAATTTTTTGTATTTTTCTGATAAGTTTCAATAGTGGATAAATTGTGAAAATACTGATTTTTATTGAAAAAGATGTATTTTCTTTTAAAATCATTATAAAGTCAAATTATGTTTTTGGTTTAGTTTTAAATTTAAATTAGTTAATATTTATTTAGTTATGGTTTTTTATATTTATATTATACATTAATTAATTATAATAACATATTCCATCTTAAAAGGACATTTTTTCTGAATAACTATTTTTCATGACATTTCACCAGTTTTATTTCCATGTTAATTTTGAAAATTCTGGGTTTTGAATTTTGAAAAATGCATTTTAAATTTGGGTTGATATGGTCCAATGTTTTAAAATATTTCTCATTTATTTTTTTGCAAAAATGAATAGTAACATTGGTAAATTTTGTTACCATAGTAAAGGGTAAATTGGGTAATTTAGTTTAAAAATAAAATTATAATGACTATAAAATAACCCTAAAGTTGGTAAAATATTATTATATAAATTAAATTTGAACCTTAACAAATAAGGATTTCAATAATGTCATTTAATGAAAACTTATCCCTGAAAATGACTAAAATAATATTTAAATAAAATAAAGATACAAAGTGCCATTTTCATTGTCTTTAATATCTATTATGTGTCAACATGTGCACATATTTCTATTATGACCGAATTTAAATTCAAATATTTAACTAATGAATCATATATTCATGATAATAATTTATTTTTGACATTTTGGACCGCTTGTGTGGAGTTATGATATTTATATTTTTTTATTTATTAGAATTTTAAAGATATCACATTCATGTTTTAATAAATATATCATTTTTAATATAGGGTTTTAATGTATATAAATTCAAAAATAAATATTCTCTTGAAATAAATGTTTTCTTATTTGTCATGGTAAATTATTTCTAATTTTTTGGAAATACATAATTTCATTAAAGTCTTATACATTGATGGAGCATTAATTATTCAAATTATGAAAAATCAATAAAATAATTTTTATTAAAATGATAATAATCCTTAAATGACAATAAAACACTGCCAAATCATATTAGTGAAATTAATGTCGACCATAATCATCCAAGTATAAATTTATTGGTCATTTTGATCTATATAGAAATTATTATAACACTTATAATATTGTATTTAAAGTGATGTTTAAGTGGTTACATTCTTGCTATAACAAATATAACATTTTTTATATAGGATTTTCAAGAATATATACTCTATTAAAAATATTCATCTGAAAAATATAAGAATTATGTTCACTATGGTATTTTATTTCTAATTTTTATTCAATAAATTATTATATTAAATAATTATATAATATAGATGTAGTAATTATTTTATTAAATGAAATAAAAAATTAATGTTATTAAAAATATTAAAATAAATATAATTTGGGATAATTAATATAACCAAATAATTTTCTTCATTACCTTGACCCCTTAGGTATATAATAAAATATATATTTTTTAGGATACCTTCTTATCTAGATATTCTTAAAAATAAATAAATTGAATAGATTCAAAATTGACACTATTGATTGTTTATCAAAATTATGTATTATTAAATTATTTAAAAACCATATAACATTTTTAAAAATATAAAATAATTATTATATGGTATAAAATGTTCAAAATATTAATTTATGGGATAATTGAGATCAAATAAGTATATATTACATAATTTTAATATTGAATAATTGGTTACCTTAGTTAAAATTAAAGTATAATAACATAGAGTAAATTGGAATGATAATGCTTAAACTGAAAAAAACCTTGTCTAAAATTTATTTATTAAAGATATTAAAACCTTATAAAATTATATATTCTAATAAAAGAAATTTTGGTGGTATTTGGATTAAGATATATTTTATTATAATATAGTAATTTTGGTGATTAAAAGAGTTTCTCTAACCTCAATTATAAAAGGAACTTCCTCGCTCACTTATTCACTCCAATTTGAGCCATCATGTTCGTTCATACCATGAAAATTTCCCTTATAAACTTCCTTAGTCCCATTATAGAGGTTTTAGTCTTCTCAAAATACCAACCTTAGATCCTTTAAGACAAAATCTAGATGGAGTTCGCTGATGATGAAGTAATCTCCTTTACTGACTCTCTCAATATCATTTATTCTTCTACATCCTGGTACTTTTTTTTTACATTGTTAAGTAATCACTAAATTATGAAAACTATATTTATATATTATTATGGTAATGTAACAACCTTATTCCACTATCTATCCATCCTATAAAAAAAATCACCACGCGTGTGTACGTACGGCCTACCGTCTCCATGTCGTGTTGTAATCTGATTTTCACCACCACATTACTTGGATGGGTATAATGATAGAAATAATGAATATATATAATTTTTATAACATGAAATATATTATTTACTAAATTACATACAATTCACATCTACACCATTTCAAAATTAGGGGAATGATATTGTCGCTCGTGTGTATGTACGGCCTACCGTCTCAACTATGCGATGTGATTCATTCTACATGATATCCATAAAATAATAATAAATAACTGTATTAAAAGAAAAAATATGATATTTATTATTTATTATCAATCTTTAAATGATATAATTTTAATATAATAAGGGGAAATAGTGCTTTTCGGATGAAAAATGTGTGATAAAATAAAGCAGTTAATACCCAATGGATGAGTAATACTGTTATTAAAAAAGAGATGATAATATAAAAATATATGATATCATAAAAAAATATGATTTTGGAATATATCAATGAAATTATTTAAATCATTATACAGGAGGTTCATACACATACAAATGATATCAGAACTAAGGTAAGGGATTATTTTGTCTCACTTTTATTTCTGTGGGTTACATATCTTATACACCACCTATTTCTTTTTTATGGTGTTTATAATACCCATGAATGTTTTTCTAAATCATATTATGAAGTTTAATAAATTTAAATATGCATATAATTTTCATTATTTTTTTAGGAATACGGTCTGACTTATTATAAATTGGTATGTGATAAGTTTACAATCTCATTATTATTTGAGATGGTTTATATATAATTATTTACTGGGTTATATTTATCATCCATTCCCATTTTTTCTAAATATGATTTCTTAAAATGTTTACTAGTATTATATGTTTTTTTGTTATCTTTAACCATTTTTGTACTTTTACTACATGGTTTGGAAGAAATATTTCTTTCATTTTCCATATAATGTACATTTTTTATTTTTCAGAAAAAGTATGAGAAGAATTTCTTTTAACATATACAGCATGGATAGATTTTTATTTTTTTATAACACCATATTTTCATGAGACTTCACTTACAAGATTTAAAGGTTATTTTCAAAGAAATTGATTTTTAAAAAAGTTGCACAGTGTTTTATGAATAGAAAACATTTTCGAATATGAAATGATATTTTCATCAAAAACATTTCAACTGTTATATGAGAACTATATTCTATATTATGTAACTTAATGGAAACATATCCATGAAAATGACTTAAATAATAGTTAACTCAATGATAGATACAAAGTGTCATTTTCTTTCTCATTAATATCTTTTATGTGTTCACATGGGGAACCATTTCTATTATGAAAAATATGATTTCCAATTGTTTACTTAAAAAACATATATTCATGATAAAAATTTATTTTTGACATTTTGGACAACCTGGGTGGAATTATGATATTTATATATATTTTTTAATATAATTTTAATGGTTTCAGATTTATGTTTTAATAAATATATCATTTTTAATATAAGGTTATATAGTATAAAAATTAAAATATAAATACTAATTTGAAATAAAAAAAATATTTTAATTTTTATGATAATGTATTTTTAATTTTTAGGAAATAAATAATTTCCTTAATTTATTACAAATTGATGATGCATAAATTATTTAATTGAAGAAAAATCAATAAATTTCTTTTATATTAAAATGGTAATAACAATTAAAAGACAGTAACACTTGACCAAATCATATTGTTGGTGTATATCTCAACAATAATTATCCAAGTGTCAATTTATTTTCCATTTGGATCAATATGTAAAGGATTATGATACATATAATATTTTTTTTATCGTGATGTTTAAGTTTTCACATCCTTGCTTTAATAAATATATCATTTTTAATATAGGATTTTCCAGAATATATGTTTGACTAAAAAAATCATCTGAAATCTAGAATAATTATCATCATTATGGTATTTAATTTTTAATTTTTATTCAAAAAGAAGTATATTAAATAACTATACAATATGGATATCATAATTATTTTATTAATTGAAATACAAAATTAATGTTATTACAAATATTAAAATAAATATAATTTAAGATAATTAATATATCCAAATACCTTCTGAATTACCTTTACCCCTTATATATATAATAAAATATATGGTTGGAGGATAAATTATTATCATAATATATTTAAAAATTAATAAATGAAATAGTGTCAAAATTGACACAATTGATTTTTTGTCAAAATTTTCTATTATTAAATTATCTAAAAATCATAGATCATTTTTAAAAATATTGAATAATTATTATAAGGAGTTAAATGTTATAATTAATTCTTTTATGGTCTAATTTAGATCAAATTATTCGATATTATACTATTTTAATATTGAATAATTTGTTACCTTAGTAAATATTAAAATATAATTACTATGGTTTAATTGAAATGATAGGGTATGAATTGATAGAAAAAATTATCTAAAATTTATTAGTTGATGAAATTACAGCATTATATCATTCCATAAGCTAATAAATGAAATTTTGGTGTTATATTTATTGAGATATGTTTTATTATTATTTAATATTTTTGGAGATTCCAGAAGTTCCCATAACCTCAATTATAAAAAAGTCTCTTACTCCCTCACTTATTAACAACAATTTCAGCCTTCAAGTTCATCCATCCCTAGACAATTTCCCTTATAAAATTCCTTAGTCACATTATATAGTTTCCGGTCTTCTAAATGGACCATCTTTGGTTCCTTTAAGGGGAGATCCAGAGAGAGTTTTTTGAAGAAGTGGTAATCTCATTTATCGACTCTCTCAAGATCACTTATTCTTATATTTTGCCTTCTTTTTTGTTTTCATTATTAAGTAATAACTAAAGTATTAACTATATATTGATATGTTATTATGAATATGGAACACCCTTATTCCACCTTATATCTATCCTATGAAAAACAAAATCACAACGTGTGCATACGTACGACCTACAATCTCCATAATGTGGTGTAATCTATTTTTCACCACCACATTACTTGAATGGGAATAATTATAGAAAACATAAATATATATATTATTATTATTACATTACATGGATTATGTATCAAATTATATACCATTCAATTCTATAGCATTTCAAAATTATGGGAATGATATCGTCGCTTGTGTAAACGTACAGCCAACCGTCTCCACGGTACAATGTGATTCATTCTACATGATATCCATTAAAGAATGATTTTATAAATGTGTTTATAGAAGAAAATATTATATATAATATATTAATATCATTATTTAAATGATATAATTGTAATCTATAAATATTAACAAGTGCTAATCTGATGAAACATATGTAAGAAAATAAATTAGTTAATATCCGATGGATGAGTAATAATGTTATTAACAAATGGCTTATAATATGTTCATATATTATATCATAAAAATAATATAATTATAGAATAAATCAATGAAATTAATTAAATCATTATACATGTGGTTTGGATACATACAAATGATATCTTACCTAATGTGAGGGACTATTTTGTCCCACTTTTATTTCTATGGAACATATGCATTGTACGACACATATTTATTTAGTGTGGTGTTTATACTACCCATGAATGTTTTTATGACTCTTATTATAAAGGTTATTATATTTAACTATGCATATAATTTTCATTATTTTATGAGTCTAATGATTCTACTTATTATAAATTTGTATGTGTTAATTTCACAATCTCATTATTATTAGAGATTGTGTATACATAATTATTTGTTGTGGTATATTTATCATCTATGACCATGTTTTCTAAAAATGTTTTCATAAAATGTTTACTATTATACTATGGATTTTAAAGTAATTATTACCCCTTTTTTGACTTTTATTACCTGTTTTAGAAGGAATCATTCTTTTGTTTTCTATATGAGGTACATTTGTACTTTTCCAGAAAAATTAATAGTAGAATGTTTTTTAACTTATACGACATGAATGGATTTTTATTTTTTCATAACACCATATTTTTATGAAGATTATCTTACATGTTTTCAAGGTTATTATCAGAGAAATTCATTTCTTTAAAAATTTTGTGGTGTTTTATGAAAGGAAAATGTTTTTATAGAAGAATGTATATTTTCCTCAAAAATTAATTTCACGTGTTATATGAAAATTATTTTCCATCTAAGATAGAATTTTTTAATAGGGTTATGTTTCAAGTATAATATCCTTATTGTTCCTATGGTTTGATTATTTTTATGATGGATTCTTATTTATGAAATCCATTTTTTCCTGGATTATGTTACGATATAATGATTTTTAAGATGTCAACTTTATTCCTTAGGTTATTCAATGATGAATGATTTATATTTTTGTGGCACACGTAAGAATGATTTCATTATGATATGGGAGACCTATTTTTCCCTCCAATGTAACAACCTAAACATTTGACAATGAAATCTCAACCTTCTTTTAGTAATGTCATAGTACCATAAAATCACATTTGGAAACACAATGCCACATCTTTCTTAAATGAATTACTATATGACCTTCAAACATAAATTTTCCACTTCTGTGATTTGAATTTCGAAAATCTAACATACACGGTTGTGATGAGTAAGATGTTTGGAGTCTGATGGGATAAACTAATTCTTTTCTGAATATTATCATACCCTTATGAATTAAAATTAAACACTTATGAATAGTAATATGACCCTTATGAATATTAAATCAGCCAAGTGACTAAGAACCTTACCAATTGTAGTATAAATAAAATCTACCCATCCTATAAGTGACAATATAATATAATTACATTATAGAGCTGGTAATTTTATAAGTCATGAATATTTAATGATTAATTTAATTATTTAAATGAAAATTTATTTTCATAAAAAGGTATTCATAAACTATCATTTAGATGTATTATTATTATATGATAAATTTATGAGACCTTAATTAATTTTTGAAAATGTTTGAAAAGGTAGTTTTTAAATTTAAAATTTGAACTTTTCAAGTAGAGTGTGATTTTAATTAAAAATTAAATTAATAATATTTATATATTTTTTCTCATAAAATGGATTTCATTTTTTATTTCTACACATAAAAAAATGGTTTGGGTGAATTTTTTGGATTTTCCTAAAATACTTGAATTTTTGGTGAATACTGTAATTCGATAATTTACAAAATATTCTAACTAAATATATTAATGAAACATGGTTGAGAAATGAATGATATAAATTTCCATTTGTTCTAACTCGCATTAATTTATTACTATTTTTAGTCATAATATTTCTCATTATTTCTTTTCTTGTGGAGAAGTAATAAATTAATGAATATAATATTGAGAAAATCACTCTCACCTCCACTATAAATATCACCCCTCACAACCTCATTTCTTCATACCTCTAAAGTCTTGTGAATACTCAAAATTATTCTCAAATATCCTCCCAATCTCATCCCCCACGTTCATCAGCCCTTTGTCTCATAAAAATACCAAAACCTCTCCCTTAATGAGTCTCTCAAAGAAGATATATTCAAGATGTAATTTCTTTATCTTCTTATTCAAATTCTATTCTAACTTCTTTTATTTTCTTCTCATATCCTCAAATTATCTTATCCAAATGTCATGATAACTCCATTATGATCGAAATAATGGTATTCTATCTTGTGAATGGAATATTATTCATTATACTCCTCCCTCTATATCTTTGTTTATAAAAATGAAATTGTTCTTGTGATGTGTTAATTTACCTACATCATGGGCGATGCACTTCCATTTTCCTTAAACACCTTATAGGATGTCAATAAAACCATTAGATTATTGAAAAAAATATTTTAATATGTATTTTCTAACCCTTTATATATTTTGGAAACAAATTTTTTACATAATAGTAGATGATAAAACAAAACATGTTTGTTGTGATCCAAAGACTGCCCAAATTATCCTAAATTGATCATCATTAAATTATAACTAACGACTCATCCACATGGTATTTAAAATAATTAAATACAAGATCATTTAAACTCATGGAAGATAAATAATAACTTTTAGTATCGTTTTTGTATTTTTATCCATGTTCTACACGAACTTCCATTCATGTGTAGAAGTGAACCGTTCATGAAAACTAAGAAAAAGAACACTCCCAAAAAACCATTAAACTCTATAACTCATCCAAAGGCACATAAAAGAACTTAATAAAACCATAATGAATAATTTTCATGTACAAGTTGTTCTGGAATTGTTAATTGATTAATCTAATGTTGTGATATAGTACATTAAAGTGAAGAAAGCATTCAGACACATGGTAAGGGGAATTCTAAAACACAACTTTCATTCATTGAGTTTTCTCTCTTTCAATCCATTTTCAGTATGGTTATTCCTTAGAAATAATTTATTCATCCTTATCCTAACTTTTATGAAAGATACATGTTTTCTAGAGGAGTCTATGTCAAACATAATTTTTTCCAAAAGAACACTTTTTTCAAAAACACACCCTTTGAATCTTAGTCAAGTTTGATGATTCATGTATCGATTATAATATTCCCTCTTTCATTTCGGAAGCCAATTTTTTTGAATATATGCTTATGAAATGAAACCCATTACTTTCCATGGGATATTATAAGTTCAAGATTCATATATTTAATATTTGGCATACATGATAATGTAAATGTTGTGATGTGACAAGTGTACCCAGAATTATATAGCGTAATAAAATTTTATGATGTGATGGGTGCAGCCGGTATTATATAGTGCTCCAAAGAATTGGGTAATGTGAAGAACCAAATGTTTAAATTTATGTATTTGTGAACATGATGCCATATGTTTGGACAACTATGTGTTGTAGTTGACCACTAAGACATGATGTTTCATTTTTATGCATTTCCACATTCTACATTTTATTTTTAATGTTCCCTCTAATGATTATGATCTTATGCCAAAGTTATAATGATAATGATTATTCTCATACCATGTTATATTGTTTCATGTTCTTATCTATACTCTTACAAGGATTTTATCTCACCCATTTTTAATATATATCCTAGGTGACTACTTTTTCTAAGGAGAATTCAAGGGCCAATAAGAATCTAGATAAGAATGAATTAAATAAATGTTTATGTTTATGTTTTAAAATTTATGGTTGGCCCTAGTTTTACCCTGAAAATAAACATTTGGATCCACTTAGTATAATGATATTATGTTTTTTATCATTAAATTGATGAAAATATAGTGTAAAAAAATTAGGATCGCTATATCCAATGCATTGGGTAATGATTTATATCTCATGAGATAGAAATGATTGGAATGGAAAGTGAATCTGGTTCATTAACATAGGGATAGAATTGAATGTAAATCCAGTTCAGTAATACATGGATGGAATGGAAAGTAAATTAGTTCAATAAAGGACTTTTTCAACAATGACAGTATTGGAAATTAGCCTTGGAAAATATGGAAATGATTTTCTATTCTTATGTGTTTTCCAAAATTATATCTTCTATGATAATTATATTTTATCATGGAATGTGTTCATTTATGATTTATTCCTTTTGAATTGCCATGATTTATTTCATGTAATGAAGATGAATTATTTTATATAACTTTAATGGTTACTATTTCGGTTAAATTGTGGGTTTTGATTATGACAAACCCATTGTTCTTTATAACTTAATACAATTTGTAAAAAGGTATTACAAATACATACATAGGGTATATTAAATATATAATAATATGGTTCAACCATAACAAGAATGGTTTCATGACCAAAATTGAGAATAATAATATAAATCGAAATCTCATCGTCCTTGAATGTTGTAAATGGACACATCTCAGATGGTGTTCTTGCGACTAGTATAAAAGAAGGTAAAAGGAAGAGATGATGATAAATTATTCCACTATCATGAAAAATTATAGTTCATGTAAGGTACTGGAGTTATCAATACATTTAGAAAAGGATAGGTAATAATAGAAAAATAAATCAAATGAACATGAAATTAATGACAAAGAATTAAAAAGAGGAATTTACCTCTTGAACCAAACATCCTTGAGAGCCTACTTAAGGGATATGTTTTGGTCTTTTTATGAGGCCAAGGCTTTATGGACGTGGGAGAGGAGGTTGTGAGAATATTTGGACAGAATTTGGAGAGGTTACAAGTCTTGAGAGGATTTAAGAGAAGAGGGAGTGATGAGGGGTTTTATAGTGAAGGGGAGAGGGGATTTCTCAATTTTATATTCATTAATTTATTATTTCTCAACAAGACAAGAAATAGTGAGTCTTCTTTGACCAAAAATAGTAATTTTATCATTTGAATCCAAATAAATAGGTCTTACATCAGAAGAACATCATACATGACTCTATAATTAGTGTATTTAGCTTATTTTTTAAATTATGTTATTTCACTATTCATCAAAATTTTAATTATTTCAAAAAAAATCCCAAAAATTCACCCTAGCTATTTTTAGACCTGTAGAATCCAAAGATGAAATATATTTTTAAAAAAAAAATTTCTAAATATGATTAATTTTATATTCAATTAAAATCATTATTTATTTTAAAAAAATATTTAAAACATTTATTTACTTATTCCATAACACCGGTATATATTACTTTAACTTGAATAATATGTATACACTATCATAGAAAGAGTTACTATTCATTAGGGTATATAAATATTAATAAGGGTATGTTACTATTCATTATGGTATATTAATATGAATAAGGGTATATTACTATTCATAAGGGTAGCTTACTATTCACAAAAATTAAGTTTTTCTTATCCGACTCCAAATAAATTTCTGATCACAACTGTGTAAGTCAGATTTTTGAAATTCACATCACAGAAGTGACAAAATTATGTTTAAAGGTCACATATCACTTAGTATTTCATTCTATAGTGATTTCACGTGATTATGAAATGTTTATAAGAAAGTATTTTTCCTTTAAAAATATTGGGTCGTCATAAAAAACATCACTCTAATGATCCAGGTCAAAAGAAAAACATAAACATGAGGTACAGTTAGATAGATTATCATTCCATGATGTACTAGAAATAACCATATTGTCTGTTACATGAAAATTAAATTACCAAACTAATATGGTAAGGTCCCACATGGGGTAAAAATATAAGGCATCAAGTGTTTGTACCAACCAACTCTTGGGGAACCCACCACTTCTGAGAATCTTCACATCATACTACTCCATTGAAAATCTGTTCACATCACACAAACATACACATTCAATCTGTATTTCCCACAGATGGAATGTATCTAGTATACCACTATTACATGGTTTGGGTAAGTAGAGTTTCATCTAAATATATACGGTAATACATAATATAGGCTATTAATAACACATTATGTAACTAAACCGGGATAATAAAGACCCACATGGGGTTTATTATAATGACTTCCAATGCCCATGTCTTCCTACTAGGGTCACTAAACCTCCCATGTAAATAGGACATCATTTTTTTCCTCATCATCAAGAATTTCACCATTTATTCACTTGACATTACATCAGAAGAAAACATATATATAAATTGGTCCATTTCATTAGAATCCAACCATGAAAATATACAAGAATTTATTGTTTGAGCTTTTGTAGACACTTTCACCAGGTAGGCTCGAGTAATCATGGATACAAATCACACACTAAGAGGAATTTATATAATGTGAATCCCCATGTGCCTAATAAGATGCATGAGATTCCCATTTCCTCTATAGAATAAGATTCAAATTTTAAACTGGATGCCTTCTAATGTAATATGGTCTAAACATCCATAATAAATTATAAATTCAAACACCATGTTCATCAAATGAGTTGAAATCAATCAACTATAACATCGTAATCTAAAACAATAATCTAAAACCTATAACACAGACTTATTATCAGAATGGGTGTTCATGATACACTAGATTGGTAAACATTATATACTCTAACTCATTCCTAAATCTCATATATATCATATCCTAAATAGTAATAAAAATTAAAAAAAAAGATTAGATACCATTTTATAATTCTCAGACCTAGCTCACCTCAATCAATAATTGGACCAGAATACCATGTGTGTTTTGATGAACCTCATCTTAAACAATAGATTATTGACTAGTAGAAGGGGTCTAAGGTGGTACTATGAGGATTCTATACCACTTTTATTAGAGTGTTCAGTTATAAATAAATAAGAAACATCATCACCTCATAGTATGCAGAATAAATAAAAATATCCAGTAATAATTAATGAATATGGAAGAAATATAGAATCAGAAAATCATACTAGAATACAATACGTATTTCCCATTTGTCTGATCACATTAACAATTAATTTAAAGAAAATTTACAAGTCCATAAAATAGGTCCCTCCATTAGATCAAGGCCTCACCAGAAATCTCCTGATACCTCTCAAACTAGCCCAACTCATAAATAGAAAACCAAGACTTTTCCCAACTCATATTTGTGACCAAGTGATATTCTTCTTGGGTATCCAAGTGAAATGGCTACCTAAGCATGGAGTGAGTACATAAATCAATAGTTTTCCACCAATTTAGTCCCATAGTAACTAGTAATGTTGTGATATTTGCATGTTATATTCTAATCTATAAGCTAAAAATAGAATATATAACATAAATAAAAAAATATTCCACCAAAAATATTTGTTTCAACTCAATTATGGAATATCTCTGAGCATGTCATGCCAGCCATTCCAACCATAGTTTCATGATTTCCTGATATTAATATAGACATGACTCATGCTAAGATTAATAATCATCATCAATCCATAGGTCCATGACCCAATTGACCATACATACTTGGACCTATTCTTGTGTTTCTCTATGAATTTGAATCACTTCAATGAGAACTAAATCCAAACTCTAGGGATCCCAAACTCATGCCTCCAGCATGTTGATTAGTGAAACATTAGGAATTGCTAGGAATCCCCCATACTCAAGCCCTTTGGATGAACCCCACAGTAATACCTGGCCATTCTCAATGTCTTACCAACAACATATTCTTGGGAGGGGGGTCTTAGGAATTCTAATATGTCAAGGTTTGACCGATTCCTATGTTTCATGGGAAATAAAATGGAATACCCTCCTAGACCTCATGATCAATCAATTGGGAATCCAAAAACACATGAATACTTAACTGTAAAAATCTAGTATATCCACTTGATCTCAGTTATATTCTACAAATCAACTGATGAAGTCCAGAAGTCAACCTCAATATATCCAACATCTATTCTTGTGGATATATTCCACCCAGAAACCTCATACCTTTATTCGAATCGCTAACTCCTAGTAAATTCTAAAGCTATAATTGTATTTCTATTGGACTCTCAAGATCCCTTAGCATTCTAAATGGTCTAACTATATCAATGGAGTGTGTGGTATTTGTAAATTCCTATAATAAATCTATCACATAAATAGATCTTAGATCATATGAACCACCAATAGGCATCCATCTACACATAAACCATATATGATACTATTCCAACTATGAATCCTCCCCCAAAAATGTCGTGAGAAAGGATCCAAGATATTTCAAACATCCTAGGGTCTCATCAATCCTAAAAGGTGATTCATGGGTACACTGAGCAATAAAAAAAAATTAGGCCCAAAGTCCAATACTCAAAAAACCTAGGAAGTCACATCTCTTTTCCAATAATAAATTAAAGGCATATCAAAGGATTACTGAACACCAATTCACATCACCATCATCTCAACACCATCAAGCTTACACATTAGTTCATTTTATATAACAACAAGAAAAATGATGTCTACCCAACACCATACACACCTGATCAGGGTTTTTCTATCAAAGAAGCACCCCAAGGGTACCTAGGTCATTGAAAAATAGTGGCTCCCTCCCAAGGGTCCTCAGCCTAATATTGGACTCAGGTAAACACAATATGCTGTTTGGACACCGTATCCCTTAACATCGCTATAAATAACTATTTACCCAAGAAATCTCAATTGTGTTCCACATTTCACCATCTAAATATCTGGAGTATGTAAAATCATAGGGTATGTGGTATCTCTTGGTAGGTCAGTTCAACCAAACCTGATTCCCATCTACCTAAGGTGTGTGCATCATGGCTCGGTCATACTGAACATGGTAAGGTGACCCACCATGGGTCTAATATCATGGGAATAACTTCTCTAAGGTATCATAGGGGTCCTAAACTAGACCACTTGATTATTTCTTCTCAAAATAAATCACACCCCCTCAAGGAGGTGTAAAATATTCTCAAACTAATGGTGGTCAAGTCATCCAAACATTTACTTCAAATTAAATAAATCATTTTTACTACAAAAATCATATTCAAATAATTAAATCTAGTCAATCCCTCTAATAGAATAATCATACATCAAATACCTCATAACCAACAACATAATAATACATATGGACTATATCGCATACAATATACCATAATCTAGTGATTTCTATAGAATATCCATCCTAAGAGATACTATTTAGATCTATTAATTCTCACCCACTCATGTTCACCCATTACAAGATCATATATCATACCTATAATTTCCAAAAATTAACAAAAATGATTATTTTAAATTAAATCAATTCTAATTAAATATTCATAATGTTCGTTTAACTCAAATAGAAATCATGTTGCATCAACACCAGGACCACTCACCCATTGGAGGTCTGAAACATACACCCAAAATCAAATTTGAGAAAATAACTTTCTTTAGTTATGTATTTTGACACAAAATTAATTTAATTCAAGTAAACAACATCAATAAATTCTGTATAGTGAAATGAATTATTTGAAATAATGGATAAATGTAGTTAGATTTCATTATGCGAGGACCTCACCACAAGTAGAATAGAAGCCTATTTATCCTTGATAGATTTCATCATTCCATAGTTGAATTATCTTCAAAACCCAAGTTGGAGAAAAAGATATTTTATTTGAATGGAATAGGAGATCAATATTGGTTAATGTAATTTGAAACCCACCTCAAATCACTGATAATTCACCATCATGGGGATCCCAAAATTAAGGGGGGTAGGGTAGAAGAGGTAACACCATCCACTATCCCCGTGGGAAAAATCAGGAGAAGAAGTGGGGGTTCAGCTATTAAACTAGAATTGAAAAGTATATTTTCTCCATTAAAATCCCATGGAATAGTTGGTGGAACCTATAGTGTATGACTACCACTTTCCTAAAAATTGTTTATCTAGTGATTTTTGACTTCAACCCCAACACACTTGGCCTCCTCAAATGATTTTCTGTTTCTCTTATGATACCTTCGACCACCCATATAACTTCATTACATGTTATAAAACACCCTTTTTTAGATATTCAAATTATCATAATTCTATTATAAATTCTAGTTCAAATATCATCCCATAAACCAAATAAAAATTCAAATTCCATTTGAAAACCAAATGCTTGTATGGACACATAATTCTATATTTGGAAATTATATGTTTAAGCTATACTCGACCAAGGCATTATATGAGAGGAATTCAAATAATTGTTCAATAATTTTTTTCACTATGCTTGTAAAGTAAAAAAACAATATATTTATTTAGCATCCAGCAATGATATATTTTCAATATAGAATATGGATTATGTTTATGGATTTAGATCTATTTTCTCCAGAGGTAGAAGATAGAATGAATTTTATGGAAGGTAAATTCAAGGTAGGGATATGATGGAATATTTCTTCAAATGTGGTTGTATTATTGATTTTTTAGTATAAAAATATAGTCACAAGGGAAATTTTGGTTGAAAGAGACAAAACATAGAATGGTAGTGGAGTAAATATTTTTTCCTTAATAAGGGGGGTAAAAAGTATACTACTAAAAATAAGAGAATGAGGGAAACATACTACTATGAAAGCAGAGAAGGGGTGAATCAGAACACCAATCAAGTATATGTTTCAGCACATTATTGTACAAAACTAGGTTGCTTATATTATGGATCCTCATTCACAATAAATGAAATTATAAAACACCACCTTTGGAAATCACAAATTTTGTCGAAAAGGACACCTCAAGAAATATTTTTCAAAACATGTTAAGATCACAAGTGCTAGTATCTTGAAACAATCATTGATTTTTCATATTTAAATAGGGAGGTCTCTCTAGATTAGTTTTCAACCTCAAAGGTGAGTAACCTAAGAAGATTCCATGAATACCTTGATCATATAGCTGAAACTAAAACCAAAATATTGTAGGGACTACCTTATAAGAGTTCAATAACAATAGCACATATTGGATTGGAAAATTATAACTGAGTAATTGAGTCCCTCGATAATTTGAGCTACTATTTTTCTAACCACCACTCTAATGAAAGTAATGTTTGGTACTCAAGAATCCCACTCTTTTCTTGCACCACATGTAGAAAATCAATTGGGGTTGATGTGGAAAATGATTTCTCCTGTCTTGAAAGTCACATAAAATCTTGGTAAATGAGAATAAAGAGGATTCAAGTGTCTATCCTTTCCTTTTACTATTAATTATGTAAACATTTTATTTGAGTTTATAGTCTTGGAAATGGATATTTTTTATTTGACCATTGAAATGGACTGGTTGATGTAATTCAAAGGATGTATCAACTATTAAACCAAAAAAAAATAACATTCTCATTTATGTATAGTGTTGTTTAGTTTTTAAAAGGGGGGTGTATGTGAATTCTAGCATCCCAATTCCATTAGTAATAGTATATGAGACCATATACTCTCATATGGATACATTGAATTTGGTTATGATAATTACATGTTATACTATAATTCTTCATTCTCAATCACATCGATATAGTGATTTTTTTCCAAAAAAAATATAGTTTACCACCTAAATGGGGAAATAAATATTTGATTTATCTACATTTGAGAATGATCCATATTTCATTATCATAAATTATAAGGCCACCAACTGAACTATCAGAATTAGTTTTCCAATTGGGATAACATGAATGTGAGGGGTTCATTAGAGCAAGAACATTTCCTTGCAATGTTTCGTTCTGATTTTTAATGAAAACAATGGTTCAATTCATTTATTTTGTGATTATTATAAAATAAAAAAAATTATTACGAATTGGTTCCATCGACGTCGAATCCATGAAATTTTTGATCAATTGGAGGAATCTAAATGGTTCTATAAAATTGATCTATGATATTGATATCACCAACATCATGTAAGAAAAAATTATATTCTAAAGATATCATTCCAAGGAAGTTACAATAAACATTAACATATAGTAACACCATTTGGAATTAAAAATACACATATTTGTTTTATGAATTTAATTCATCATCTCTTCCACAACATGAGTCATTTTTCATGAAATATGACAAAATTATTATTTTGTACTATTAAACTAGAAATGATCATGAGAAGCACATAGATATTGTATCGGGTATATTATGAGAGAACCAATTTATGATAAATTTTCTTTTTGTGGAATATGGATACAAGAGGACCACTTACTTTGATATATAATTTTTGATAGAGTCATGTCATTAGATCTTGAAAATATCGATTTAGTGATTTCATAGAAACTCCCAAATAATGTTTTCATGATATGATTTGTCTTGGGATTTGTAGATTATTACCTTTACTTTGTTTTGGACTTCTCGAGGGTCACTTCTTTTGTGAATTCTTTATCAAGAGAAGTTGTTTCATTATATGAAAATAAGGACAATTTTAAATCCTTCCAATAGAATAATTATTATATCACTTTGACACCAATCCTTATCTTTCTATAAATTGGACAATAATAAATGGTATATTTTGGTGCATCCAGATCTCTATTCGGCTGTTTTCTCATAAAGGGAGAACATGTTATATCTTATAGCTTGAGAAAGTTAATGAATCATGAAATGAATTATCTAAAACATGATCAATAATTATCTTTAGTGCTCTAAAATTTAAATAATGGAACCACTATCTATTTGGTGAAAATTTTATAGTGTTTAGAAACCATAAAACCCCAAAAAAATTCTTTGAACAATTGGATTTGAACCAATGAAATGACGTTGGATGGAATATCACTAGATGTTTCACATTGACTTGGTTTATACAATAGGTAGAGGAAATTAAATGGCTGATTATTTGATTCACAAATATTATTATGAACTGAATTTAGAGGATCTCGACCAATACAATAATATGCTATTAATTACTCATATGTATTTGGATATCACATAAAATGTATAGAATGAAATTTTCATTCCCATCACTCGCATACCTAACCTAATGAGTTTAATCAAGGAGGCTCAACAATATGACCAAAATTGTCTATCCATGATGACAAAACTCAATGATAGGGATACAACTGAAGTTTTTATTATTATTTGAAACTCAAATTTTCCCTTTCAAAATAAATTCAATGTTCGTTGAACTGGAAAAGAAAATAATTTTTTTATTTTTCACCATTCAAAATGGGTGGATCACCTAGGAATTCAAATAATGTGTCGGGAACTTATGACTCATTTTTGGTGGTCTGACAAGAAATGAAAATAGGATTATTATGTTAAGATATGTATCACTTTCTATCAAGTAAATGTTGAACACCAATGACGACTGAGAATTTTATAGTCGATAACAATACCAATATGAAAATGAAAATAGATTTCCATTGACTTTATTACCATTAAACCACTGAAACATTAGAACTTTGATTCAATATGAGTGATTTTTCACCAACTCAAAATGTTGACACATTTCATTCTAATTAGTGAGACAAATACAGCCGAGGATTAGGAAATGTAAAATATAAGGAAATTATAAAATTGAATTTAGTATTAGTTTCTATTGTCTCCACACTACTGTAAAATGGTGTTTTACCTATGTATCTATACCCATGGTCTATAAAAATAGTGTATATATATTGGTTGTAATCTATATATACCCATGGTTTATGTAATTTGACGTTATAGACAGTTTATCCCAATGTTTTTTAAAAAATAGTTGGGAAAGTTTTCCTTGCATTTCCCTCAAAATCCCACCCTCTACCCCTTTACTTTAGCCATATCCCCCTATTCAATCCATATTCCCCACTCACCTAAGTGATGATTGGCGAATATCTTCCTCCAGTGTTCTCCCTTGATTCATTTTTAAATTATTATCTTCTTCAACATCATATTAATGTGTTTTGAATCCTTTTTTTATTCTAATGAATACTATTTTCATTTTTATATTTGTATGAAAATATTACCCATATATTATTATTTCACAATTCTTCTGAATTATTTGAAATAAGATTCTTTGTGGGAATTTTTTTCTTTTTTAGATTTTTGTTTAATAATTGTAATTTAGATGAGACTTTAGTACTCTATTATTGTATATTTGGGATATAGTTGATGGTATATTATTCGAATTGATGTATCTTGGTTTTGTTTTTCTTTATTGGTATTATTTTTGGTTTATTGATTGTAATTGTTCCCCCATTTCTAGAATTTTTTATCTATGTATGTGATTTTACTGGATCATGTTGTCATTACATCAATGATCATGTTTTTAAATTTAATGTCTTCTAGAGATCAAATATACTCTATTAAATTCCTACAAGTAACATTTTAATTATAATTTCATTATTTTGAATACTATTTATGGGATTCTTATGAATTTATCTTAAATTTTAAATTCTTTAGGTTGATTATTATAGGGATTTAGATATTTTTATTATTGGGAATCATATATAAGATCAATAAAGTTGTTAATACTGGTTTTTAATATCCTCAAATTATAGGATTTAATTATTGAAATTTAATTTTTTATATCATGAACCATGGTTAAACTATTATTTTTATTTTTTAACACATAAAGAAATAATTTTAGGATGATGTAGATTATTATACTATTATAAGTAAATATGGAATATTTCTTTATCTATGAAGTTTTATTATTTAGGAATTTACTATCGTATTTATTTTTCTTACCAAGAATGTTTCTTATAATTGATTAGTATGATTTAGACATGAATGAATGAAAAATTATACTTTCAAATAAATAAATATATGGATTTAGAATGTTTAAGAATTTTAAAACCATTATTATGTACAAAGATTTATAGAAGCACTTGGTAAATGTCAAAAAAAAATTATATATGTTAAAATAGAAATCTTGTTGGATCGTATTCATTTTATGAAACATGGATTCTATTGATAATGTTTTACATAAGAAATAATTTATTTACGAAAAATTTAATTGTACAAACTTAAGTTTCACCTATTTTCATTAATTGTTGAGATTAAATTAGTTGTTTATTAATAATACTTCTTTATATAATTTATCATCTTTTGTATTTATCCATTAATTTCCAATACACATTTAATGAATTAAAAACAATCTAAAGACACTTTCCTTTAGTTAATAGGTTTCATACGTGGTGATGTAATAGATGGGTTTCATAGAGTGGTATGGAATGGAATAATAATTTAGTCATGATGGATCTTCCGCAAATTAAATACTTATTAAATTTAAATAGAAAATCATGTAAAATCTATTTTCCTTGTGCTTGAATAATATATGTAATTTTAACCATAGATAAAATCCATTAAAAAATAAATTTTATCCTCAGTTATATTTTCAAATGAGAATACCTCTTGGGATAAAAATACATATTTTTATTCAAATATTACTATGTTCTACTTATTCCAATACATAAACCTTATTTATATTTCTTTGAAATTGCATTGGGTTTTCCTTATAATATACCTTTTTCTTTTTAAGATGGATAGTGGTATTATATAATAGTCACGTGTATCATGAATTGAATTAAATTTGGTTTACTATTAGGGTTTTTTAATTTCCTATAAATTAAATCTTGAATTTATATTTAAATTTTGATATCATTATAGCATTACAGTTAGTGTAGTTTGAATTTTCATGTTTATTTCCCAATTAATAAGAATATAAATGATGATATATTTCAATCATAGATCCCCTAACATGGTATCATTTCCAGTGATGGATAGGTTTTGAACGATGAGATTCGTATCCATATATGCTTACTATATATGGGATATGATCATGGTGTGATGACTCTACCCAATTTCCCATCTCCTAAAATGATTGGATTAAAGGTTTCTTAAATCCACATACACATTACGTTTAATATATCAAACTACTTCGAGCTTCCATATCCATTATTAATTTTTGTATATATATATATATATTTATTTATATATGTTATTTGATAAATATTAGTTTCTATAATATTTTAATTCAATGATTATTTATATTTATATCAATTGTGGTATAATTTCCAGGATATTATTATAACATGTTTTTGTGGTTTTGATGTTTTGTGACAGATTATTATTATTCTTGAGAAACAAATTTCCATCCTAAATAAATGTTTATTTACTTGGATTAATATCATATTAAAAACATGGAATTTTTAGAAATATTTGATTCATAATGACATATATATTTAAGTGTATTGTGAAATAGTTTTGTATCATCCCATGAATTAAACTTTTTTTAGTTTTTTATTTGTAGAAATCTCTTATAGAATATATTGTTTATATTATTCTTTTATTTTATAGATACAATAATGACTCAATGAAATCCATTAAAAAATTTAAAATGAATTTTATAATTATGGTTTACATTGTTTATTTCAATATAACATTTTTCCCTTGTAATAAAATAGATATAATTAAGATGTAACATATTGATTGGATTTCAACCGAGTATCAATATAAGTTGAATTGTTTTCATTTTTGATTGAAAAATTTGTCATATGGAGGTTGTATACAATTTTCATGTTACAATTTTGTTAGAAGACCGTGGTTTTTTTAGTAAAAAGTTATCTACCATATAAAAAAATATGTGTATCAAAAAACTATTATTTTTTATTAGTAATGGATATATGAGACAATCTTATACTATTCTTGAAAAGAAATAAATAAGTGGTATGGAGTATTTGATATTGGATATGTTTCCATTTGTGTATTATTATGAGGGAGATAATATACATGTGAAATAATATAATGATATAAATACACATGAGGAAAAGAGTGAAGATAATGATGTTGAGAGAGTTAAAAAAATTAGTGGATGGTGTCAAAACTCATGCATATCATGAATGTAATAATATAAAGAAGATTGAATTTTTAATGAAATTATATCATATAAAAACCATGTATATAATTTCTAATACATCCATTAATTATATTCTACCCTATTTTAAAGAATTTATTCTGGATGGTGTAGATATTCCACCAAATCCATTATAAAGCGTAATAGTTAATTAAGAAGCTCATATTTTCTATTAATAAAATTCATTCTTGTCTGAAAGATTACAGGTTTTTTTGGGAGGGAATAGAAAACATTAATTACTATAAAGAATTTGGTAAATTTAGATTCTAGGTATATGCAGATGGAACACTATCTCGTGTTCCAAAGAAATTCATGTAGCACTTTCCAACAATTATTAGGCTTCAAAATATATTCATGTCTACAGAAATCTCAAATAATGTGGTATGGAATGATGCTAAGATAATTGAAGATAAATATGTGTTAGGTCATCCTGAAGATTGATTATCATGGAAAATTTAATGCATAACTATAGATTTTTCATCTGAGGTCTGTAATGTTGGGGTGGGTATATCCTGTGATGGTTTTAATCCATTTGGTTAGATGCTTACATCTCTTAGGATGTGGCCAGTTTTTATTCATGATAAAGTATTATTTCATTGATGTGTAAGAAAAATCCATTCAATTACTTGATTATTTTTATATATAGATGTTCTAATCATGGAAATTATATATAAGTATACTTACAAACTTTAATACGAGAGTTGAAGAAACTTTAGGATATATGTGTGCGTACATTCTATGCTTCATCAAGAAAAAATATTTCATATGTGTGATGGACTTCTCTGGACTATAAGAGATCCCTGCTTCTGAAATGATATCATGTTGGGTAATGAATGGAAAACTATGATGTCATATCTCTATGAAGAATACATGATCCAAAAGACATAAATATCTTCATAGTTTCAGTTTGATGGGGAATCAAGGATTCTTTCCAATGGTTAATCAATATTGGAAGAATCATTGGAGGTTTTATAATATTATTGACACTAAACAAACACCTCAATATATGTTAAGATCTAATCTGTTTAATGAATTGAAATATTTCAGTTATTCATTAGAGAAAGGTCATATGAAATCTAAAAAGAAGAAGAATATTGACAACGAATCAACTAACAATTAGAAATAGAAATGTATTTTTTTTAGATACCATGTTTGTCTACCATTTTTTTACATCACTGTTTAGTCATAATTCATAATGAGAAAAATATATTTTAATTTTTTTTTAATTATTCTAAATATAAAGAGGAAGTCCAAATATGACTTATGATCTCATTGAGGATTTTTGTATTATAGTATTCCACCAGAACTGTATCTTATCTGTATCAGTGAGAAAATGGAATATTCCTTGTGCTTCTTAAGTGATGAAATAATTAGATAAAAATCAATTTTCCGATGTATTGTATAATATCATGGTTTATAATGGATATTTGAGAAACATATCTAAATGAGTAAATAAAATTTATTTGAAATTAAAATCTCTAAAACTCCAGATTAACACATTATTCTTTATTAACTGCTTCCAATAGAAACCAAGAATTCACTATCCAATAATATAAGGGTAACAGGGATTTGATTTTTCCATTTTTATAAAGACATTTTTTCTAAATGTTTATCTAAGTCTTTCTTGATAAAAAAGTAATAAGATCCACCAATAATATTTTTTGAGATAGGAAAAAAATTTCCTCCATCATTTTAAACATTAAATCTGAATATAACATTTCATATTCTAATTAAAACACTTCTTGGGGGAAATATTTATTTTTAGTGGATGTATCTTACTTAAATAAATATGTGAAAAATGAAATATTATTTCTAAAATATGAATTATCTTAAAGGATCCATTTTGAGATGATATTTGTCTCAAGAATGTATGGAATCTTTTTCAATGTATTTTACTTATGTGATCACAAGACATAACCTACCTATGAGAAATGAAGATGAGAAGTATGTAGAAATTGATTCCCCTTTTTCATCTCTTACAAAAATAGGAGGATTCCATGGGTAAAATACTTTGGCTATATTGAGCCTTGAAGAGTGAGATATGGCACGTCATGTAACATCCTGATATTTTTATGAGATTTTTTTTTAATTTCTTTGATGTCTTTTGTTGTACGCTACACCAAGATAATATTGTGCAATATATAACACCATCTTAGCTTGATTTATATGAAAATATATGCTTTGTTTGTGTTATACAATATTTTACGCTCTTTTTATATAATTCATTTCCCGCAAGACCAGTTATAAGTTAACAATTTAATATTATAACATAATCATTGTAGTGGTGTGTATGAATAGTATTAAAATCCTTCCGAATAACATTTTAAATGAAAATAAGTGAGTATATATAATAATAAAATCACTCTTTATGGATTCAATCTAATATTTATAATTTTTATTATTTGTTTTTGAGACATTATATAAAAACAAAATCAATGTTTTGGATAAAATAAGTATTTTTCAAGAAATACAGTTTTCCACCTTTTGATGGTTCACCCAATATAAATCAAATTGTTGACACATTATTATTTTCAATTTTAAAAAATTAACTTCTTATTTTAATTCTTAATATAAGAATTTTCTTTGGTATAATTTTTGGTATTTTTATGTTAAGTTTTATTTTTTGATTTATAGTGAAAATATTTATTTTCAATGAAAACATTATTTTATTCTAAAGTCATTAAATAGTAAAATTATGTTTGTATTTGGTTTTAAATTTTAATTAGTTAATTTTTATCAAATTATTGTTTTTGAAAATTATTTTATACATTAATTTATTATAAAAACATTTTCCATTTAAAAATTTTCATTTTTCCAAATAAAACTTTTTTCATGACATTTTACCAGTTGTATTTTAAATTTAATTATTCAACTTATGTGTTTTGAATTTTAAAAAATTGATATAAAATTTTGGATTATGAAGGTCCAAATTTTTTAAGTAGTTCCCTTTTATTTTGTACCAATATGAATAGTAACCATGGTAAATTTTGTTACCACGATAAAGGGCGAATTTTGTAATTTAGGTTTAAAAATTTATAATGACTATAAAATGAATAAAATAAACGAAATAATATATTTTATGAATTAAATTAGACTCTTGATATAAAAGGATCAAAATTATGTCATTTAATGAACACTTTTTTGTAAAAATGACTTAAATAAAATATAAATCAAAGAAAAAGACAAAGTTTCATTTTCGTTGTCAATAATATCAATTATGTGTCCACATTTGAAAAACCAGGTGGTATCAATGAATATAAACGTTACTTTTTAACATAATAAAAATATTTACCTAATATAAATTTATTTTTTATGTTTTGAGGTCATTTGGAAGATATTATGGTATTTGTAATATTTTATATAATGTAAATTTAAAGATGTCACATTCATGTTTAAAATAATATATCATTTTCTAAAATAAGGTTATACCAATGTTATAGTATACTATACATACTAATTATAAATATAATTTTTTTTATTTATCATGGTAATTTATTTTTAATTTTTAGTAAATAAATAATTACCTTATGGGCTTATAAATTGATTACGTAGAATTTATTTAATTTATTAAAAATAAATAAAATAATTTTAATAAAATGATAATAAATATTAAAAGACTAAAAAACATGACCCAGTATTATTTTTTGAGTATATATATATCATAATCAGTCTAGGGTAGTGTTATTTTCCATTTTTAGATTTAGAGAAGATATTATGATACTTATATTATTTTATTTAAAGTGACGATAAACTTGTCACATTCTTATTTTAGTAATTATAACATTTTTATTTGTTGATTTTATAGAAGTTATATTTTATTAAAAGTATTCTAATGAAATATAGTATATTTTTTTCTTCATATAATTTTATTTTTAATTTTTTCCCAATAAATATCTATATTAAATAATTACACAATACTGATGTAGTTATTATTTTATTAATAGAAATATAAAATTAATTTTCTTAAAAATATTAAAATAAATAAAATTTTCGAAATTTAACACATCCAAGTAATTTTCTAGATGATTTATACCCATTATTTATATAGTCAATTAATTTTTTAATGATAAAATATTATCATGAAATTTTTAAAAATCTAGAAATTGAATAGTTTCAAAATTCACACTAATGTTTCATTGTCAAAACAACGTTTTGTTAAAATATTTAAAAATCATAAAAATATATAAAAATATATAATTATTATATGGTGCAAAATTATCTACATTATTTTTTTATGATTTAATTTACATCAAATAATTAAATATTTTAACCTTTTAATATTGAAATAAGTGTTACCCCAGTTAAAATGAAATAGAGTAACTATGTGTTATATTAAAATAATAAGGTTTAAATTTACATAAAAAATTATCCAAAATTTTTCTGATTTCTATTCCAACCTTATATATTTTCATCTTTGAAAATATGACTTATTTGGATGTTTTTAAATGTGGTTTTATTTTACTATAAATTAATATTTTTGGATATTCCAAATATACCCCATACCTCAGTTATAAAAGGGTGCATCCTCCCTCACAATTTCAAATCACATTGAGCCTTCAAGATCATCCATTTCATGATCATTTAACTTATAAACTTCTTTAGTCACATTCTAGAGGTTTAGTTCTACTCAATGTACCTACTCTAATTCCTTTAAGAGAAGATTTAGTGGGAGCTCGTTGAAGAAGTGGTAATCTCCTCTATCGATTCTTTAAAATTATTTCTTCTTCTACTTTCTTTTAGTTATTTGTTTCCATTAAAAATTAATGACTATATTGTAAAATTTATATTTATATGTTATTAAGATTATGGAAAAACCAAATTCTACCTTCTATCCATCCTACAAAAAATGAAATCATCACATGTGTATACGTACGACTTACTGTCTCCACGCCATGATGTAATCTGTTCTTCACCAACAATTGAATTTGATGGGCTTAATTATTTAAATAATAACTATATATGATTATTGTAATAGGTTATTTATTATAGAAAAATATATATACCATGAACTTCCATACTATCTCATAATTAAAGGAATGATATCATCGCTCATCCGTATGTACGACCTACTGTCTCCACGATTCAATGTGATTCATTCTACATTATATCCATTAAAACTTGATTATATAAATGTATAGAAAAAATAAATTTGAGATGTATTGTTTGAATATAATTTTTAAATGATACAAATATGAACTATAATGGATAACCATAAATTATTCAACCGAACATGCATACGAACATAAAGTAGTTAATACCCGAATAATAAGTAACTAGGAAATGTTACTAAAAAACTGATGATATTATGATAATATATAATATAATAAAAATTACTATGATTATTAAATAATTAAATGAAATTATTTCAATCATTATACAGATGTTTTGAATATATACAAAGGATATCAGACCTGAGGTAAAGGATAATTTCACAATCTTATTTTGTTATCTAAGATTGTTTATACATAAGTATTTAATAGGGTATAATTATCATCCAAGTTTTGTACATATGTATTATAAAAATTTTCTTCATATTATTCTAATATTGTTTAATGTAAAATTTACCCATTGGTGAATTTGTAAAAAAATTTATGAAAGTAATCTTTTTACATTTTCAATATGAGGTACTTTTTGACTTTCCGGCAAATGAGTTAAAATATTGTTTTATTTTAAGTTATAGGGCATGAACAGATTTTAATTCTTTCATAACACTTTATTTCCATTAATATTCCTTTACAATATTTCAATTATATTTTCAAATAAATTCTTCCCTTTAAGAAATTCATTCCAATTTGAGAAAATAATGTGTTTTTGATAAAGAAAGGATATTTTCCTCAAGAATTAGTTTCAAGTGTTCTATCAAAATTATTTTCCATGGGAGATGATAATAATTATATAGGGTTATGTTTATATACCTGCTATCACTATGGTTTGATAGTGTTTATTATGGAATTATATTTATTAAATCCATTTTTTATATGTATTATTATGGAATCATATATAAGAAACCCATTTTATTCCTTGGGTTATATTATGATGAATGATTTATATTTGTATGGAACACATATGTATGGTTTTCATTAAGTGATGGGTGGACCTATATCTCTCTACAATTCATTGGATAATGATTTATATCTTATGATATAGATATTATTGGAACAATAAATGGTTTTGGTTCATTAATATAAGTCAAGAATGATGAGTAAACCCAGTTCAGTTATAAAAGACTTGAACGAGGAGTGAACTCGGTTCAGTAATGGACATTGTCTACTATGATGGTCATAGAATAATCCTTGGATAATTAGGAAATGATTTTGTATTCTTATGTGCTTTCCAAAATTCCATGGATTATGCCAAATTTATTTTTTCATGGTTCATGATTCCTTTTTGTTTTATTCCTTATGAACTACTACTATTTATTTCATGTCTCATGATTCTGATATATATTGAAATGATATGATTTTAAAAAGTTATGTTCATGTTATTACATTATTATGTTCATGTTTTGTTTGATATTTTACTTGTTTGTCCATACACAGCTTTTCAACTCATCCTTTTCATATGTTTTATTTTCCCCGTGATATAAAGAATGGTTTTAGGGAGGAAAAATAAAGGGGAAGTTCTTTATGTGAGATGTTGGAGATCAATCATCAAATTAGAAGAATGTATTACAAGATTCCAAAGGTACTAAACTAATATGGTATTTGGGTGTCTTTTTTGTAATATATTAAGTATTCCTCAAAAGTAATGTAATTTCCATGTATGTCAATCTTGGGTCTTTACAATTGGTATTAGAGTGAAGGTTTAGTCAACCATTGGAAACTAGGATACGAAAAGTTAAGTGAGATCCCTAGAGGTATTTCTAAGGATATGCCTTGGGATTTCCTAATGATAATCCATCAATCCATCCAACATTAAGAGATTTTATTGATAAAGGGGGCCAATGACCAAAAAAGTCACAGGGGGTGGAAATAGTGAAGTCTGAGAGCATCATCCATTACATGACATACACATTCATGTAGAAGGGACCCGGTGGTTGTAAAAATAGTACATGAATTGACTGGAAAGACCTGGGAGGATAGGAATTCTGCAACCATATTACCCTCTCTCCACATGTGGGAAATATCCATGGGACTGGAAATAAATTTTCTACATCTGCAAAAAAATATAGATGATAGATCAAAGGACTGGGATAGTCTTTGGGATAGACCCTTAGATAATAGAGGATTCTATCTACACTCTTTCAAGAGAGATGTTGTGAGAATGACACAATTCAAATCCCTTATTCATGGCCAATGCATCAGCATAGAGAGAGTCACCAGTTCCAAAATAAAAACTAATGGAAAAGATGATAGAGCCATCCTCGTTGCAGAAAAATCCTCCACCTCTCATCATACCATTGATGCAAGACCCATAAATATTTATTTTGAGACCAGAAGTAGTAGGAATACATTGCACACATTTTCTCTGTGAAGAGGATCTGTGAGTGATTCTTGGTGAGGATTTACCCTATTAAAGATGACAGAGTGATGGTAAAGTTTCCTAGTACTTAAAAAGATGAGTGAAGTCCAAGGCTAATGAACATGCCTAAAATAGAATAGCCAGATTTGAGTTTTTCTACCCCTCATTCCACCACTTATTGTTGGAATTACAAAGGGTCCAGTAACCTGTGGAAATGAACATCATTTGCGCCCTGCTCTCATGAGAGTTGGCATGTGAGTTGTAAAACCAGCAGTGCAGAAAAATATTACCAGTGAACTCATGATCTTTCATTTCACAAAAAATGCCAAGAACATTCCACACAACGGCCTCCCATTTCCCCTCTAAAAAAATACGGTTGATAGACTCCTCACTATGGCGTCAGGAACAGCTACATTGTGAGGTCAGAGAGATACCTTGCCATCACACCAGATCACCATTCAACAAGGAATGATTATGGATGCTCCGAAGAATAAAGAAGATATTAGTTATAATTTAGTTTCACCACTGGGATTCTCCCCACACATCGAACTCAGAAACCCCATGAAGAAATTAATGATAAGCATTCATTGAGATGATCCCAGAGGAGGAGGTAGTGAAGACCAGTCGATCGAGCTCCGAACTGTGTGTGATTTTGTTGAAGGATTCCTACTCTTGGAAGTCAAGGGTCGCATGAATAAAATATGAATACGTTCTAGAATGAAAAAATTAGATATCTGGAACAGGGAAACTTGGGAAATCAAAAATCCTCCCCATCCAATTAGTGTTCCAGTAGCCAATAGATCAACATCCAACAATCCAATTTGAGTGGTGTTGTAGGGAAGATAAGTGAAGTTGAGTTGAGTTTCATATTCTGTAGCTCCTACCCTCTAGACCAACCGAACCCTTCTCATATTTTCAATGAGTCAATTTTTCATAAAATTATGTCCCTTCCATAAAATACCATGCTAATATTACTTGGAGACTATCCATTGTAACTGTGAAACTTCACAATCAAATGCCTCCACAATAGACATTGTGGGCCATCCTATGCCAGGATGCCCAATGAAATTTACCTTCTCTATGTGTGTCCCAAATTAAACCATTAAGGATTTTATCAATGCTCTGGATGATAGCCTTAGGGTTAATGAGGGTAGACAGGACATGCATGGGGATGGAGGTGAGGATGTTGTTAACCATGGTTATACGACTGCCAAAGGAAAGAAATTTATTTTTCCAGTTGAGAATATGGTTGGAGATTTTATCAATTAGCCCATTATAGTGATGAATCAGAACTCTACCTAGGGATATTAGAGTGCCTAGATATTCTAAAGGAAAGGATATTTTTTGGATTCTCATACTATCAGTAATTATCATTCCCCTTGGAGATGGATAGAAATTAGGGGGATAAACACCACTCTTCAACCGGTTGATGGATTGGTCACTACATTTATAATATAATGCAAGGACTCGGTCATGCTCATAGATTGATCTGATTTTACAATTCATGAATAGAAGCATGTCATCTACAATGAAAAGGTGGGAAGGACCTTTGATGTTAGTTTTTCAATGGAATGGGCACATGTGGCCCTCATCAATGTTTTTGTTGAGATATATGCTAAACACATCCTGAACCAAAATAATAACACTTAGGGTGATAGGATCCCCTTTTCTAAAACCTCGGGATGATTTAAAGAAACCATATATTACCCCCCATGAAATTGATGGAAAACCAGGGGAAAATTCATCTAAAGAACATGTCAATATCCTGTTCTGAGAAACCCATGCATCGCATAACTCTAATGATAAAGCTCCACTCAATCCTATCGTATGCTTTGTCCATATTTAGATTTATAGAAATGTTAGATCCAAGAAATTTTTTATTGACATCCTTTATCATTTCACAAGTAATGGAACCAGTGACCATCAAAATTTATTTTCATATTTTTGGAACACAGATTAAGGGAAGGACAACCCTTAGTATAAGTTAAATTATGAGATAATGATATTTGGATAAACATATTTTGGATATGAATAGGTAAATTGTATGGTAATGATTTCCTAAAAATGGATTGAGGATTTATTGAAAACTATTTTAGGATATTATGGGAGATGTTTGTAGCTTTTTGGACATAAGAATAAAGATACATGCATGTTTTCAATATTGTTACAAGGTAATTTAGTCTATTAACACGACTTAAGAAAATACAAGATGAAGGTGTTCACATTTTTTGAATGTGAACAACAAATGATACCCTGTGATATATTGGGGACAAATATTATTCCAATTTAGTGCACCTCTTTCTATTCTTTTATATTTTCACCTTTTATAATGATTGTAAGGTTATCAATTTATGAAAACTATATATTAAACTCTAGATGATGTTTGTTATATTAAATTATTATCTCACTATAGGTGGACTTATAAATATTTTATTATGTATTATAACCTTTTTATTGTGACAATGAAATATGGAATGAACTGTCATTCTATTTATGGATCATATGATCTGATAACACTTCAAGAATGAGAAATTCATTGTCATTTCTTTGAATATGACATGAAGTGGAAATTTTTCATGGTACGACCAATGGTGAGATTATACAAAAAACAAGTAAGTTTATATTCTCATGAAAATTATTCAAAAATAAGAGAAGGGATCATTATGTAAAGAAGTGTCATATAATCATAATTTTTTATTATATCAATTACCTCCTTCACACCTACATATTTTATGGTTTTTTATTGATAAACTTCTATGGATCGCCCAGTTCCTTGTGATCAATGAACATTATCAATCTATATGATTATTTACACTTTTACTCCATACCCAAATCTTCTCCAATTTTCTCCTACGTAGAGACCGAGTTAGGATTTACTTTGGGTAACTATTATTTTACAAATATTATTTTTTAAAAGGGAGATTTAGAGTTCATTTTTATGATGAGGTTTTTTATGAAATAAAATCCCTAATATAATTGAATTATGAGGGAGAAATTAATGATTAATTAAGGTAGAATATAACACCCGGAGATTTTTATGATATAGATTATTTTAATTTCATTGATGTCATATGTTGTACACTGGACAAAGATAAGCTTGCACTCTATGAAACACTAACATATCTTGTGGTATACACCAAACTCTTCTTGGTTTCTGTTGCATGAAAATTTATTTTCTTTTTACATAATTCATTTTACACAAGACCAAGTATAAGTGAAAAACTAAATATTAAAACCTAATCACTATAATGAAGGGGATGAATAGTATTATGTTCCTTAAAAATAATATTTAAATAAAAAAGTGTGTCTATAAAATAATAAAATCAATATTAATGGATCTAATAAAATTTTTAAATTTTTATTATATGTTTTCTAGACATTGTATAAAAACAAATTCAATTTTTTTTATAAAAGAACAACTTTTCAAAAAATAATGTTTTGCCACATTTTGATAGACCACTAATTTTAAATCTCTTTTTGACACTTTTTCAAATTAATCATTAAAAACTAAACTTATTATTTTAATGTGGAAAATAAAAATTTATTTTGGTTTAATTTTAGGTATTTTTATGATAAGTTTCATTTTTTGATGAACAGTGAAAATACTGATATTTATTGAAAACAATATTTTCATTTAAAGTCATTACATAGAAAAATTATGTTTTTTTTTATTTTTAATTTTTAATGAGTTAATTTTTATCCCATTATGTTTTAAAAAAATGAATTTATTCATTAATTTATTATATAAATACTTTTCTAATTAAAAAGGGGAATTTTTTTCAAGAAACTATTTTTCATGACCTTTTACGGTTTTTATTTTAATTTTAATTTTAAAACTTTTGTGTTTTAAATTTACATAAATGGATGTCAAATGTGGATTCAGGAGGTATAAATTTTTTACGTACGTACCTTTTCATTTTATTCAATATTAATAGTAGTCGTAGTAAATTATATTACTTTGGTAAATGGTAAATTGTGTAATTTGGATTAAAAATAAGATTATAATGACTATAAAATGAAAACAAATGAAAAAAAATTATTTTATGAATTTAATTCGACCATTAACACATGAGGATCAAACTTATGTCATTTAATGCACACGTTACCCTGAAAATGACTTAAATAATATTTTAAACAAAAAAGGGACAAAGTGTCATTTTCTTTGTATATAATTTCTATTATGTGTCCACATATGAAACAATGGCTGGCATAAACGAATAAAAATGTTAATTTTTAACATAAGAAAAACATTTCTCTAATATAAGTTCATTTTTGACATTTTGGGTCCATTTTAGAGATATTACAGTTTTTTTAATATTTTATTTAATGAAAATTTAATGATGTCACATTCGTATTTTAAAGAATATACCATTTTTAAAATAATGTTTTAAAGAATATATATTCAACTATAAATACTAATTTGAAATAAAAAATGTTTTTCTTTATCTTTGTAATTTATTTTTTATTTGTAGGAAATAAATAATTACCTTAAATGAATATAAATAGATGATGTGGAAATTATTTAATAAATGAAAAATGAATAAAATAATTGTATTAAAATGATAATAAATATTTAAAGACTTAAAAACATTCCCAAATCTTATCGGTCAAGTATATATTGACCATAATCATACAAGTGTATAATTTTTGAGAATTTTGAGCCTCATAGAAGTAATTATGACACTTATATTATTTTATTTATAGTGATGATGAACATGCCACATTCATAATTTAATAAGTTTAATATTGTTAATTATTTATTTTCTAGAAAATATATTTGACTAAAATTATTCTACTAAAATATATTATGTTTATATTCATCATATATATTTTTTAAATTTTTACCCAAAAAATATATATATTATATAATTACCCAATAATGATGTAGTTATTATTTTATTAATGTAAATTTCAAATTAATGTTATTTAAAATATTAAAATAAATATAATTTTAGATAATTATTTTTTCCAATTAATATTATATATAACCTAGACACATTATATATATAATAATAAAATTGAAGATAACAACTTTTCTTGATATTTTTAAAAATCCACAAATTGAATAGTGTCAAAATTGACACAAATGTTGCTTTGTCAAAACAATAAATTATAAAATTAATAAAAAAATCATAAAATAGATTTAAAAATATAAAATAAATACTATATGGTCTAAAATGAAATAAATTATTTATTTATGATTTAATTTACATCATATATTTCAATATCTCACCATTTTAAAATTGAAATAATTGTTACCCAAGTTAAAATTAAAGAGAATAACAATGTGTTTTACTAAAATTGTACTGTTAAAATCTACATAATATGTGTCCAATTTTTTTTTATATTACAACCTTATCTCAACTCATTTCTTAATCTATAACATTTTTGAGGTTTTTAATGGGGTTTAAATTTTTTATAAATTAATATATTTTGGAGATTCCAAATGTTCCCCTCACCTCAACTTTAAAAGGGCACATCCTCCCTCACAATTTCAATTCACTTTGAGCCTTAAAGCTCAGTAATACCTTTTAAATTTACCTTATAAACATCTTTATTTATATTATACATGTTTTGGTTTTCTCAAAAGACCAAATAAGTTCATTTAAAAGGAGATCTAGAGGGACCTCGTCAAAGAAGAGGTAATCTCCTATACATATTATTTTAAATTATTTCTTCTTCTATATCCACTTCATGATTTTTTTCCATTATAAATTAATTAATACACTATTAATTATATACTATGATGTTATTAAGATTATGTAAAAACCATGGTATGTAAACTAAATCACTCCCAAAAGTGATCCACGACTGAAACCGGCAACTGAAAAGTAAAGTAGGTGTGACCACCGAGATACTCAGTAGGAATTTCAAAATAAAACAACATCCTATGTCCCCGCCGTTAGTAAGAAATCCAATCATTCTAGTTTGAGAATAAGATATAATAAAATAATTTTTCACCTCTTTTCCAATTCAAGTAACAAGTTAGCAATTTAAAGTAAATCATTTCACTCACACTACATTTTCAAAATAGGTTCCAAGCTTGCATTAACGTTTCAAAATGAAAAGAAACCAGTTTGGATTAAAATTTGGTTTTCACAAACAATACATTAAGTATGAAACAACTGAAAATAAAGTTACATCACAAGCAACATTTCATAATTGAGCACCATGGGTAATCCCTATAGGTAGCTAGAAGAAGTGGGAACCTGTAGACCTTATACCTCATTGAAATGTGGCATAGAAACCCCGAACCTCAGAAAAAGTGGCTTAGAAGACCATGAATCTCAGAAATTTATATTTTTAGTTAGCGTTGTTGATTCAATCCTACAAGATGAACCGAGACGAACCCATGTCGGTTAATCTAGAGTACTAGTCCTTGTCACCCACCTAGATACCCTGGGTACCTGTTGTGCTCTAATTCAATTGGTGGTGAGTTTCCTTTATCAAGCAAACCTATAAGTACATAACACTTTCATTATCCAAAACCCATTCAACTACTCGCCACTGTTCTCCCTCCTTATGTGCATTCCCCCTCTTCATGTCTCAAAATACATAATATTCAATGTTAGGCACATCATAACACATTCAACATACAAATCATTTTCTAAAACCAAGGGGGAGTGCCTCAAGATAGGTTTTTTTATTTTTCATAAAACATTCTTAAGGGGCCAAATGGGATTTATTACATAAAGAGAATAATTTTTATAATTAACCATCCAAAAATCCAAAAACATTTGTAAGTACACATTACCAATTCAAAACCACATAGGAAATCAATTTTTATGAAAAATAACTTATGAAGGATTGTAGTAGAAATAAATTTCAATTTCCAAAGAAAAGGTATAATCATTTCTAGTAACCACAACCAGATTCTATAGCACGTGTGTATAGAATAAATTTAAAACATATTTTTAAAACAAGCAAGCAATTATAAATTTTAAATTAAAGGCATATGAATTGGGGACCTACCTAAAACGTGGAGATATTTGCCGACGACCACTAAAACCGACACTTGATGCATACACGCACGTGAATTTTAACATATATATATACACCCCTAGCTGCATTGAACATATTCCCCGATCCATGAGGGAATATGTACAAAGAGGGCATATATATATATATATATATATCTATCTGTGTGTGTGTGTGTGTGTCTTACCCTATCTATGTACATGTAGGATACCTTGACACCCGCAGCACAAAACCATCATAGCGAGGTCCAACGCACTACACATATAATTTAATAAAATAACTATACACTTGAAAATCTAAAAAACGTTTCAAAATAACACATAAGGGTTTGCACTAATGACACACCCATTTTTTATAACACAATAATCAATCGCATAAATCATAACCGTCATCTACAACAAGAGGACTCAACAAGGGAAATCAATATCACAACAAAAATTCCAATCGGGCCTTCACCAATTTCATAAACATTTGAATATCCATTTCTAAAAAAATATAAATTCAAAACACAGTTCCAAAGGAAGGAAAAAGGAAATTCTTGCGTACCCACATAAATCAAGAGAAAACCCAATTCCACTTTGTAAAACTAAAACACCCCTTTTTGACAAGGAAACCCCCCTTTTAAACACAAAAGAAGTCGACTCCTAACCCATTTGGCCTAATGACCAATGGTATAGTGCATTTCACAAAAGGAAACTTCCATTGGCATTTTTTATCAAACATTAAGTATACATCAAACCCATTTCCATTGAACCACTTTCAAAGAGGCCAACCAGGCATTTCAAAAAGGGATAAACCACTCATTCATTTAAAAACACCATTTGGGAGAAACATGAGAACCCCAAATTAGGCAGCATGGAGCACCCTTGGAAAACACTCTATTTTAGTTCAAAATACAACTTTAAAATTAAAACCTGCATTAATGCTACCAAAAATGGTTTTTCCCCACATACATAATTTAATAAATTATTCAAACAACTTATAAACTATTTTCAATAAACACAATAAGCTCTGCTCACACAATATAACAAATTTCCACATGGAAAACTCATCTTCCAGTAATTCCATATAAATTAAAGTATTCTAAACCATGTAAGTCCCAAATTAATTATCACGAACAGTGCGAAATACAAAGGCAGGAAAAAAATACATACATCAGAGTAGAAAACTTCCCAAAAGCGGCGTGAAAACTCTACCACACGTCAATTGCAACGCGAGGGACCTAAAACGAACCATTACTCGAGAAATATAACCTAAAAACATCAATATAGAGTCCTGGAATTGGAACCCTATGAGCAGAAAAACCCTAAGGCGGAAGAAGAAGATCACCATAGTGGGATTCCCTTGGGAAGGAGGGTGTGGGACGCTGGTCGCTGAGATAAGTTTCACCAGGGGAAAGGAGGAACTAGCCAAAACCTTACTGGAAGATGGGTGCGGCCGAGGGATAGCCAACGGGGGAGGGAGGAATGTTGGGGTTCAATGCAGGGCGGCCGACGATGCATGGTGGTGAAAGAATAGAAGTGGGACGTTGGTCTGGTGTGTCTCCGGAATAAAGGAGGGGACGACGTTGGCCTAAGGTGGAGGTGTGACGAACCGGGAGAAGGAGAATGTTATTAGATATACGTAGAGAAAAGTGAGGAAGAAACAAAGGGGGAGAAGTAAAAGAGGAAATAAAAAAAGAGAAAAAAAAAATGAAAATAAAAATAAAATAAAAAATAAAAAAACATAAACAAATATAAATAATAATAACAATTACCAACTTTTATAAAAATGATAATGTTAATAATTTTATAAAAATTTCAAAGGCTTAATAATAAAATAATAATAATAATAATAATAATATTGTAATTAAAATATTAACAAAACATAATAATAATATTAATATTAATATATTTTTTATTATTAAAATAGTTCTAAATAATTTTATTTTTTTTCGCGTTAACTTTATTATTCATTCTATTAATTAATTAAATAACTATGCATCAGGTAGGCCGCACGGTGGTCTAGCGAAGCCACAAGGATTCTATTATGTGTTGCCTGTGTGTCGGACATAGCGAAGAAAAAAATGATTTCTTACTTAAAAAAGTGCACAAATTTCAACTCGATCTCAGCACGAAATCAAAACGAGGATTGAAATAGTTAAAATAATTATAATAATTAAATTATTGAAATCAGGGTGTGACAATGGGTGAGAAAAATCATCACCGACATATCATAAGCATCATATTATAGTAATAATCACGATATTATGCATTCGATAAATTCAAGGAATGTATGAATTCATAAAAATGGTTCTTCATGTCTTAGTGGTCAAATACCACACATAGTTTTAAACAAATCTTGCATCATGTTCACACACAACATATTTGCATAATCATAAAATCATCAATATGAAAAAATATAATATCATGTTCATGAATAATACACATCATCTCATAAGATAAATAACATTATGAAATGTATTTTAGGCTTATATAATTCGGGGCCCACCCATCACATCGAAACATTTACATATTCATGCATGCCACATTAATTTTATAATAATCATTACCATAAAATGACTCATGAAAATGAATGGGTTTCATATGAATTTTATAAATAATAAATCCATGAATATAATTTGGTGTTACCAAATGAAAAATTAAAAAACATACTTGGTATAAGAATCGTCAATATTGATTGAAGAAGAAACCCTCTCAAGAGGAGTAAATATGTGTTTTGGAAAGAAGATTTCTTTTGGAATAAATATTTATTTTTCAAAAACAGCAAGTTGGAAAAAAAATTACCCTTGTATAAAATATGGAAAAATAATGAAATTATATTTAGGTAAAAAATAATTAATTTCCATACTTAAATTTGGAATGAAAATGTAGAACCTAAAGAAAGGGAGTTGGGTATGAGAATCCTCATACCTTATGTCTGAATTGCTTCTGCACTTGTACATTATATTTGGGATAATAAAATCAGTTTATTTAAATAAATTCATAACCTATTCTACAATTATATGATCTATTATAATTTTATAATGTTTTTATTCCAATTTTGATGAGTTATAGAGTTTAATATCATTAATTTGGGAGCATTCATTTTTATGGTTTATGGTTGGTTCCATTGAGTAAATATTTGGGGGTTTTTTCCAAATGAAAAAAAATTATATAGAAGTGAAAATATGTATTATTAATGAAACTAATTAATTTTAAATGGTCTCACATATCATTTGATTATATTTTATAAGGATGATTCAATAGATAAAATGTTAATGAAAATGATTTAATTTATTATCGGTGTTTTTACGGCCATCACAAACTTGTATTATTTTATTTAATATCATTATTATATATTGGTTATATTATAAGATAAAAGTGTTAATATGTATATTAAAATAAAATTTAACCATAACAGTGGTATATGACCATCATTTAATGCACTAATATAAAACAAAATCTCGACATCCATGATGGTTAAGAATCGACACATCACGGATGATGTTTTCATTTTGTGGAATAATAGAAGAGGAAAAAATATTTTATTATTAAATTACAATAACAAAACAATATTTAATTATATATATGATACTGGAGTTATGATTACACTTTGGATAGTGGAGGTTTGGAGAGGGTATGAAAAGAAAAAAAATAAAAGAGAGGGATTGAGAATTTTTTCCCCTAAATGTGGCCTCCCTGTGAACCTCTTTAAGGCACTCGGGTTTGGTATTTTTTTAGAAAAACATTCCACATAAATGGGGAAGATTCTTGGGTAGAGAATTAGGTTAAATTTAGACAATGTAAAAGGATTTTAAGGTGTGAGGTGGGTGGTATTTATAGAGGAGAGGGGTGTTTTTTATTATTTTATACATTTATTTATTATTTTTTCTCAAGAATATCAAAAGTGGTGATTTTTGTGATTAAATATAGTAAAAATTTATTGAATGTTTGAACCAATGGGTTCTTACCTTATCCATAAATCATACATGTCTCAATAATTCTTGTATTCAGCTAATATTTTAAATTATTGTATTTCATTATTCACCAAAAATTCTACTATTTTATAGAAATCTAAAAAAGTCAGCCTAAATTTTTTTCAATATGTAGAATTTAAAAGTGGAATCCATTTTATGAAAATAATTTTCAAATTTGGGAAATTTCATTTTTAATTAAAATCATCATTTATTCAAGAAATACAGATTTTAATATTGTAACTGATTTTATGAAACATTAAAAAATTATTTAAGGTCTCATTAAATTATATTATAATTATAATGAAAAAAATATAAATTTATGAATATATAAATTTTATTTTAAATTGTTATATTATTTTTAATATTGTAAATAATCATTTACATTTTTTTAAAAATCCCAACACTTTATTTATCATTTTAAAACATTTATTTACTTATTAAATGATATAATTACATAATATTTTAATTTATAAGATGCATAAATTTTATTTATACATTTATATATGATGTTATTATTCTATAGGGAATATTACTATTAAAAAATGGTCATGTTAATATTCTAATGGTCTGGTTACTATTTCATCATTATAGGTTCCTTAGTTTTTATAAGTACCAATTATTTCATTCTTTATTCATGAGGATAATGATCTTATTAAGTTATTTATGATATACATGTGTTTTGATGAATATTTATAAGAAGTAAAAATTACATTGATAAATGTTTGGGTTGTTACATCCAACCTTGAAATTTCATCCTTGAAATTTTGTTTTACATATTTTGGTGAAAACATGTTAGGGTACATATCTTTCATCTCTTACTCTTATACCCATTCCATCTATTAATTATTATGATTCATCCAAAAAACTATGACAAGGTGAGTTGTCTTGTTACATTGGACATTTTCTCTTAAGTCCAAGATCTTTATTGGATTCTCTTAATATGAGAGTTTATTCCCCAATTGTACCACCTCCAGATTGAGTACATGTGAGGGTTTTTGAATATACATACTCAAGGGAGATACATTGAACACATAATTAAGGCAATCCATATTTGGGTGAAGTGAAAGCTGATAGAACAGTACTCCTATGAGATCCCGGGTCTGAAAGGGCTAATGTACCTTGGGATAAGCTTCCCTTTCTTTATGAACCACATAAGACTCTTCCATGGTTATATTAGAAGGATAATCTTGTCTCAAAATTCAAACACCAAATCCCTTCCATGTTTTTTAGAATATCTATTTTTCAAAATCTAAGCAACTTTTATGTGTTGATGGATGGATTGAACCTTCTCAGTCATCTCTGGCACACTATTACATTCATGTAACTTTTGTTTACTAAATTCATCCCAATTGGTTGGACTTCTACATTGCTTCTAATACAAAGTTTCATATGGATACGTTTGAATACTATAATGGAATCAATTATTGTATAATAACTCAACCAATGGGATATGTTAATCCCATCCACCTTTTAATTCCATTGATCAGGCTCTCATTATTCCCTTGAGTGTCTTGATAGTCCTTTTAGATTGGTCATTAGTTTGGGGTGATAGGTCATGCTGAAATTTGATTCATTACACAAATCAAGTTTAATACATGTCCAAAATTTATATGTGAACCCTTAATCATAATCATAGATGATAAAAGGTGGTACCCCATACATCCTCACAACATATTTCAAATATATCTTGGTAAGTTTCTGATGTATTAAATCTTCCCAAATAGTGATAAAGTGGGAAGTCATTGTGATTTGATCTACCACAACCCATATCACATTTTTTCCATTTGATGTCTTTAGGAGACTAGTGACAAACAACATAGTGACAGTTTTTCATTTCCACATGGGTATAGAAAATGGTTACATCATCCCATTGGACTTCTATCACTCTGATTTAACAAGATAACATACCAAACATCTTGAGATACACTCAGTAATCTCGTTCTTCATTTTTTCACAATAAAAGTTTTCTCAAAGATCATGGTATATCTTGGTACTTCTTCGATGGATATAAAAAGGTTAACTATGTAAATCATATATTATCTCTTTTATCATTGGAGATGGAGTCACAAATAGACTCATTCCAAATCAAATCAAATCATCATCATTGATGTGGAACTCATGTAGATTTTCATCCATTATTGTATTCACCTTATTTTGTAACAACATATCATACTTTTGTGCATCCTAGATCTTCTACTTGATAGATGTTTGGTCAATAATTTTTAAATGTTGGATGTATTCCATACCTTTATAAATTCCAAATCAATCTATTGTATATCCATGAAGATAGGGTCCTTCTCAATCTGCATCATGGAAAAAGTAGTAAGTTATTTTCAGGTAAGAGCATCATAAACCATATTTACCTTCCTAGGATGATAGAGAATAGAGAAATAATATTCCTTGATTGGATCTAACCATATCCTTTCATGAATATTTTTCTCATTTTTTTTGAATATATATTTTTACTCTTATGATTGGTATATATGTCACCCTTATCACCCTAGAGGTAGTGCAGTAAGATTTTCCAAGAAAAAATCATAGTCACTAACTCCAAATCATGATTCAATTAGTTCTTCTCATGGACATTCAACTATCATAAGTCATAGGATATCACATTATCATTCTGCTTGAGTATACAACCTTATCCTTTCTTTGAAGCATCACTATATAAAAAAAACATTTCCCACTTATTGGTTGTGTGAGTATGGGTACAATGTTTAGCCTCCTCTAGAGCTTCTTGAATATTTACTAACATTATTTCATCTAGGCATATTTTACCCCTATATATGTCAAATTAGTTTTAGGGATATAAAATCATGAGAAATTCCCAAAAAAACAGTGGTAGTACCCTAATAATCCATGAAAATTTTATATATCTATGACACTAGTGGGTATATGCCATTCTTCCATTGCCTTTTTTTAAAGGTTCTATTGAAATTCCCTCACTTGTGACCACGTGTCCCAAGAATGTTACTTGGTGAATCCAAAATTCACACCTGATAAACTTTTCATACAATTTCTCCCTCCTTAATATCTCCATCACAATCCTTTTATGTTCTTTTATATTCCTCCTTTCTCTTAGAGTATATTAGAATATCGTCAATAAAAACTAGTGAAAATTTATCAAGGTAGTGTATAAACATTTTATTATTCAAATACATGAATATTATAGGGGAATTAGTAATTCTGAAGGGTATCACTAGAAACTCAAAGTTCCCATAAATTTTATAGAAAGAATTATTTCGAATATCTCCTTTATTCACCTTTAGTTAATTATATCCCGAACAATGATACACCTTTGAGAAGTAATGAACTCCCCATAGATAATCAAATAAGTTTTAAATCCTTATAAGGGGATAATTGTACCTTATAGTAATATTATTAGGCTCCAGGTAATTGATACAAAACTACATTCATCCATCCTTTTTCTTGGTGAAGAGCACTAGCACTCCCTAGGTGATGCACCACGGCATGTGAACCCTTTGTCCAAATCCTCTTATATCTTCTTATTAAACTCCTCTAGTTTGAATGGGGACATCTTCTAGGGGTATTTTTAGATAATAGGATCTTCAAATATGAGTTCTATTGATAACTGAACCTGAAGATCTGGGGATATTTTGGGTAACTCTATGGGAAATAAATCATTTTAATCCCTCAGATGGGAATTTCATAAAGGTTGATACCTTCATTTAACTCAACCATTTGTGTGATGTATGATTATTCATAGGGAATCAACACCCACACCATTGAGGTATTTTACAATGGAGATTAATGGTCTTACTTGCATTTATAAAGGATTATAGGATGGTTAATAATATGAAACAATATAACGAGATCTAAAGAATTACCAATTTAACATCAAATTCAACCTAGGTATTTAATAAGAGATTCTCTAGAAGAATCTTCACATACACCGACATGAGAAGAATCCAACACTTGGTTTTAAATGATCACGCCACTAAGTATTTTTACATATATCTCTACATTATGGTATCGTGGCTTCGGTTCAATAGTTATTACAAACATTAAAGATATAAAGGAATGTGTAGATCCATAATCAAATAAGAATTTTTCAATTATTGAATGAATAGTATGTGTAACTAATAAAACATCATTATATTACTCCATTTCAACAATAGTTAGTGATTAATATTTCCCTTTATCCATTATCATTAGTGGTGGTTGATGTTGATTACCCTCAACGAGTTGAGGTTTAGTACATTGGCTTGAATAGTTCCCTTTCTCCCAACAGATGAAGTGTTGAGCCATGGGTGGCTTTCCTCCATCATGTTTTCCATATTCTTTTTGTATCTTCAAAATTCATGAACATGGTTTCCTTATCTCATGCACTTGAATAATTTCCCCATAACTTTGAGAAAATTCCCATGATGTTTCATCCCACATTTTTGAAATGTGGGTGGTTGAATCCTCTTTCCTCTTTTTTATTTGACCCACCAACATGAAACTCCATTCTTATCTTCTTATATCAAAATTCATTAAACAAATCTCCTATACTCATATCTTCTTTGAGAGAACATACGACAACTTCTTCATAACTCCGAAAGTCTTTGATAGTGAGAGACTTTCAAAGGTGTTGATTTCAACAACATAAGAATCTATATATTTCTCTATAATTATTGAAAATAAAATTTTTGGTGTACCTTGCACGACTTCTGAATTTTTCTTTGTAAGGCATGACAGATTCACCTTCCTTTTTCTCCAACTCTATGAATTCTATATCCATCTTTTTTAGAATATATATCTATAAATACTTGTTAATAAATATTTTATTAAATTCTTCCCACTCCGTATCTTCCATTTATTCCTCTCTTTCTGGGTTCTTTACCTATTCCCGCCATTTATTGGCTTCTGCATCTAATTTATAGACACCCAAAGTCACTTTCTCCTTCTCAAAAAATTACATTACATAAAATATGTTATCCATTAAGTTAACCCATTGTTCCAAAATGAGTTAATTATAAGATCCACTAAATATTGGTGGTCCTTATCACATAAAGGAATCAATGTTGAACTACACATTAGGTGAAGGTGGAAGTTCCAGGTGGTTCAAGTTGTTTATTTCTTGAGATGGATGGTTAATAATCACCACAATGTTTTGAAATCCACATCCCATGTCATTGATGATATAATTTATACAATCATTTCATTGTCCCTTGCAATAATTGTTTTTCTTTTTTCTCCTAGTTCCCACCAATTTCCAAAATAGAAAAGGTTTTAACCAAAATTATGTCAAAATATCATGAATTTTTTTCATTTTTTACAATTAACAATAATGGAATATATTATAGGATCCCTATGTAATAATGTTTTTTCTAAAAAAAGAATTATATACTTTCTATTATCCAATGGGTTTTCAAGAACCTTATTTAATCCTATTTTCCAACTTAATTAAACTCTACTCTAATACCTATTATAATGACCCTAAATTTTTTTACATTGCTATTAAATCATTTTTAAGATAAAAAACATAAAAGTGTTACAATACATTATCCAAAGGTTTATTATATTGGGAAATTTAGGAATATATATCACTTATGAATAATAAAACAAAAAATGTTTTAAAAACCTATTTTTATCCCCTTTGATATCACTTTCTCATTTGTACACATAGTCACTAAGGATATACGTCAAATAATGGGGTAAGAAAAAATCCTAGTAATATAATAAATAAGGACCATAATATATATAGCATGGGTGACCATAATCATAATCATCATGTCATAATAATAATATCATCATAGTAATCATGATAGGAATAATTAGATAATTTTCTGGAATTTGGAAATTCATAAAAATGAAACATCATGTATTAGTGGTCAAATAACACACATAGTTGTGAATAGAGATAACATCATGTTCACACATAACAATTTTGGAAAAACATAATATAATAATTGTGAACAAAGATATAATTATTTTCACACATAATACAATTGATCCCAAGAGACACATCACATTACCCAATGCATTGGAGGGATATATAATTTTGGTCCCACCCATCACATCATAACATTTATATAATCATGTATTCCACATAGAACTTATAAAAATAATAGTGATAAAATAACTCATGGAAAACAATGGGTTTCATAAGAATTTTATAAATTAAAAATTCATGAATAGACATTGGGGTTCCCAAATGAAAAAGGAAAAAAACATACTTGGTATATGAATCATCAAACTCGAGTGAAGAAGAAAACATCTCAAGTGGAGTCAAGATGTGTTTTAGAAAGAAGAGTTCTTTTGAAAAATCTATATATCTATCATAAAACCAGGTTAAGAAAATTTATATCCCCTAAATTAATAGGAAACAATAATGAAATTGTATTTATGGAACATTAAAGGAATATATGTACATTAATTTTTCCTGAAAGAGGTATAACACAAAAAAAGAGTTTGTTTCGAGAATCTCCATACATTATGTATGAATGTCTTCTACACATATAATTAATATCATGTATATTTAAATTAAATTAATTAATTACTTAATTAAGAACCTATTATAATTTTAAAATGTATATTTATGTTCATTTTGATGAGTTATATAGTTTAATATTATCATTTTGGGAGTGATCAATTTAAATGTTTATGGCAGTTTCCCTTGAGTTTAAATATGAGGTTTTTTTTCAAATGGTAATAACTTCTATAGAGGTTATATTATTTAGTGTAAATGAATATTAATAATTTTAATTGGTTTCATATATCATTTGATTATATGTTATCAAGATGATTAATTAGATAAAATGTTAGTGAAAATGTCTTAATTTATTTTGGCTATTTTTATGACCATCACAAACTTGTATAATTTTATTTAATATAAAGTTTATATATTTATTCTAGTATATGAAAAAAAAAATTAAAATGTATATTGAAATCGTATTTAACCATAATAATGGTTTTATTATCATCCTTGAAGGCGATAATTGACAATGAAAGCTCGTCATCCATGAAGGTTGTGAATCAACACATCAAGGAAAATATTTGATGATGGATATTCTATTATCTAAATAAAATTATTGTATATATATGATATTGGAGTTATCATTTCACTTTCTATAGATGAGGTTATAATAGGATAAGAAAATAAAATAAATTAAAAGGGGGAGATCGGGGATTTTACATCTTGAATATTGTCTCCTTGGGAACCTCCAAAAAGCACTTATGTTTGGTATTTTTTGAGTTTAAAAGAACTTATATGTGTTAAAAAGTATTGGTGATAGAATTGGGTAGAATTTAGACAATAAATATGGATTTTATGGTGTGAGGAAAAGGGGTGGTGAGGTGGGATTTATATGGGAGGATAGGGTGTTTTTTTTATTTTATTCATTTTTTATTATTTTTGATCAAGACTATAAACAGTGTTTACTCTTATAACTAAATATAGTAAATTGTTTAGGAAAGTTTGAACCAATGGGTTCTTACCTCAACCATACATCATCTATGAATCAATAATTCATGTATTTAACTTATATTGTAAATTATCATATTTCACTATTACAAAAAATTCAACTATTTTAGACAAATACCAAAAATTCCTCATAACAATTTTTTGACATGAAGAATTCAAAATAAAATACATTTTATTAAAAAATAATTCTTATATAATAAATTTTATTTTTAATTAATATCATAATTTTTTCGGAAAAACTTACTTTTATATTATAATGGATTTTATATAATATTAAAAAATTAATTAAGGTATCATATGTGACCCGAAACATCAACTATGGGTCTCCCTTATCTGGGAGTGAAGGTGGATTCCCCCTATACTTGGCTTCATAATCTCCAATTGCATTGTCTCGATCTTCTATCATTAGGGAACAATCTTGTAGATCTGGTTGCATCATGCTCAGATCCGGATCCTTCGGGTTTCAGTGCGTCTCATGGGCCTTGGGGCATTATCAGCTGCGTTATCACGGTTCTACATTTAGAGGGATGTAAGAGAATGGGTTGGCGGTTACAGGTGGTCTGCGATGGGTGTACCTACGGTGTCTTAGACTAGGATCAAAGGGCGATGTGAGTGAAGGCGGTGGCTGACTTTCATGCTAGCTTTCGGTAGTCTGTTTTAAATATGGTCCAGATGTGAACAAATCTTGTTAGTTTTGGTCCAAGATTTTCCCTTGCGATATTGGTGCTATGTGTTTGGCGGGATCCATAGGGGCTACTTGGGGGTGATTTCCTCATTGGTGGATCTATGTCCAAGGGTGGTATGTGACAGCCTTCATGTATTTTCAGGCCTTCACTATTGGTGGTGGCGTAGCAAGTGCCCAACGACGGTCTCGATGGGAACAGACTATATCAGTAATGTTCTTTGCATTGTTGGGTCGGGGTGGAGTGTGGGTGGGTGGGTCCAGATTCAGCGATTGGTGGTGGTGGGTATCTTGTCCAGGTGGGGACCTATGGAACACAATTGTGGACGGAAGATGGGTTATTTTTTGAGCCTTGGGTATTTGGTATTCCCTTTTCATGGTTCTTTGTGAATTTGGATCACGTGACTGTAATAATTTTGTACCATTGGGATTTGGGCCATTTAGTTTAAGGCATTTGTTCCTTGTGTGTGCATTTTTCTACTGGATTCTCCCTTTTCCCACAAAAGGGATTTGTGTGTTTCTTATTTTTAATGAAGGGGATTTCCCCCAACATTCCTAGTAAGGTCTCATAAAATTATCTTATAATTATAATACAACATAATATTAATTTATGAATATATTTTTTGAAAATAAATTATTTTATAAATAATTATATTGTTTATAAAATCGCAACTAATAATTTACATTTTACATAAATACCAATAATTAATTTATCTTTTAACAAATTTATTTACTTATAGCATGATATAATTATATCATATTATCATTTATAAGATGGAAAAATTTAATTTATACCTTAATAGGTGAGGTTATTATTCTATTGGATGTATAACTATTCCTAAAAGCCATGTTACTATTCTAATGGTTGGGTTATTATTCCATCATTATAGGTTCCTCAATTTCTTTAAATAACAATTATTTCATTCTTCATTGATGAGAATAATTCTTCTATTGGGTTCTTTATGTTATATAAGTGATTTATAACAAAATTATAAGATGGAAAACTTCCATTGATTAATTTTTTTTTTCAGTACAATGTTTACACGTAATATTGTGAGAAATTCTAGAAAGAAATCATACTCTTGCATCAAATTGTGAAAACAAATATCAGCAATCATTTCCATGCATAATCTAGTCAGAAACCCATGAAATAAAACATACTCATACATCAAAATGTGAACAAAGTTGTTCACAATCGTATTCATAATTATTATTTAAATATCATGAGATATCATTATCACATTACTCAATTCATTTGGGGACAATATAATTATACCCCCTCCCACATAAGATAATAATAATCAATTCATATTTATTCTAAAATATGATAAAATACTCAACATATCATCACAACATAACTCATAGAAAATAAATTGTTTTCATAAACATCTCAAAAAATCATAATCCTTCTGTACAAATATTAAGTATGGTATTGTTGGACAATTTCACAGGTAAATTATAATTAACATGAATTTATTTTATCATAGATGAAGAAATCATTATAAAAAACAATATAATATCCATTAAGGAAAGTCTCATTGTCAGTTTGAAATAACATATTTACAATCTAAAAATTTACCCAATATTATGGGAAACAGTTTCAATTAAATTAACTATAGAAACATATAAATAAATATTCAAAGCATTGACATGTCATTAAATCACAAAATTATGTTCACTCTATAAATTTTAAAACAAATATTCTGTGCAGACCTTTGATAAAAGATTGCATCATTCAGAAAAATGAAAACAATATTATTTTTAACCCATTTTTTAAAAATTCATACATGGATAAAAATTTATTTAAAAAATAATTATAGGTTATTAAAAAAATTATTGAAATAATTTTATAAAACATGGATATAGAAGAAAATGTTATTTTTTTGATCAAATTTGGAGAAATAAGATAGATTATTCTTATTATATTTTTCTGAACCATTTTGGCTACCAAAGAGAGAAAAATGATACTAAAATATAAAAAATCTATAAATAAAAAGAGGAGAAGATTTGAAATGGGTTTATCAGATAAGTATCATATAATCTTCTCATTGAAAATTCAAGTATAAAAATTTATAATTAATTTTTATTGAATCATAAATCCCTTACCGCTTTTGTATTCTATGAATCAAAACCTTACGAAAGAGGGAATATTATATGGATTTATAAATTTCAATATTTTACATTTTTAAAATCATAAAATAAATTCATGGGTATTGTATACACCACAAAAAAATTGTTTAAAATCGTATTTCTCTCACAGAAATAATAGTGATATGAGAAACCCATATGCTAAGTTCCATCTTGCTTCGTAGGTGTTCAAATATCATCTTTTTCAGTAGAACTTATTTATATACCTTATTAAGGACACTTTGAATAATATTATAAGAAGATAAAATCCACTAATTTATGTCTAGGGAAGTTTACAAGACAATTTTGTAGGTTTTTATTGAGATCGGTTTCCCAAAGTGGATTAAATAAGAGATAGGAGTGGTGTACTCTTATAAGGGTGGGATGGGGAACTCTTTTTATTATTAAAACATTTAAAATATCATAAAGTCAAATTAATTGAAAAATGGTTCCAAATTTTATTCATTTATAAAATTAAATGAGATGTGATTTAAAAAAACATATATAATTTTATTTATACAAGTTTTGAGGTCATTTTAATCCTTATCTATTTACTTTAACCAACATTAAGCATTTTTATCCTTAACAATGGTAATATATTTTTCCACCATTAAGGGTTCTAAATTTCCTTATAAATTAAAATTTTCTATCAAGTGATAAAGGGTAACATTTTAGACTATATCACATCCTCCTTTTCCAATTTCATAATTTTTACAATTTTTAAATCATTTAATAAAATATTATATAACATAAAATATTTTTATTCTCATTGATAGGACTATTCATTTAATTTGACATTAAAGCTCAGAAAAAATATATTTATTTTGAATATAAACGCTTTCGTCATTAATTATACATACTAATTACCCATAAAATTACTTGCACATCATTATTTATAAAAAAAGATATTTATTTTCTGTTCTTTGAAATCATTTCATTAATTTTTCTACTACTTGTAAAATAATTGTGCCAGCGTTGCGTAAGAATTTAAGGTAATTATGCCATATTAAAAAATAAAAAATACATTAATATTATAAATTTTTATACTAATATTACAAAAACTCTTTTATAACCAACCATAAACTCTTTTTATCCGAATTATAAAATATTGTATTTTTTGAAATAAAATAGAGTGAAATTTGGTATTTTTATTTTCATAAAAAAAAATAATGTAAATATCAAATAAAAATGGAAAAAATCCATAACATAAAATAAAGTATGAGGATGGAAGAACTAAAATAATCCATTATATTAAAATAATATTTCCGGATTATTTTATATACTTATTCAATTGTTTTAGCTTTATTTTACCCATTTTACACTTATCAAGTTGACAAATATTTTCTATAGTTACAATTTAAAATGACTAAAAATAAAAGGAAAATATCTACCATGTTTGAACCTAATAGTTCCAAAAATTGAATTCATTTTATCAAATTTAATTTCTATAAAGGGTATAAATTGTTTTGAAAATAAACTTGTAAAATGGGACAAAAATGTATTTTTCATGAAAATGAATTTTTTAAGCATAAAATGATCATACATTAACTCTATGTCAAGTAATAATTCTTATATTATTTAAAATAAAATGATAAAGATATATAACAAATAAATCTCTTATAATTTATTCTTCAATATGTATTACTTTGAGTAATTAAAATGGTAAATCATTATTCAATTAAAAAGGGTTTTATGAAAAAGTTGTTTTAAGAATAAAAAAAATATTAAACTAAAATAAAATATAATTCTGATTACTATGGAAAAATTTAAATTATTTTTTATTAAAATTTTCATTAATTTTATTTAAAACTAAATCTAAATTTTAATGGTACTTTTTAATTACTTATTTTAAATAAAAGAAATGGCATATTTACAAAAAACATTATTTTCACTATTCACTAAAAATAAGTCATTTTAGAAAAATTAAAAAAAAGTCCTCTTAAGATAATTTTGACATGATTATTTCCAAAAAAATATATATTCACTTTAAAAAATATTTATAAAATTTGCGGAAATTAATATAAAATCATTGCACAAAATGTAAGAAATCAATTCTTAAAGAAAAGTAACATTAAATCATTAAATGAATTTTTCTTATTCTTTTATTTGAAACAAAAATTATATGAATGTTAAATTTTTTTCATTGAATTCATTATTTTTATTATGTAAATCCTTTCTACATATATTTCATAATTTAATTATTCTTATTCATACTCGCCAACCCAATAGATTAGTTATAATAGTTATGTTCATATTATAATAAATTATAATATATCATAATTTTTTAAAGAATGATGTTACATATAAAAAATATATAATACATGAAATTTATTTAAATAGAATATACTATAGAATCTTACGGTGTTACAGGTTTTATTACATGGTTGGAAAAACTATACATCAATAGTGCTAATGATTTTGGAATCCTATATTTAATACACATTTTTAATATGAACGGTTAGGGAATCTTGATCCCTAATGGTGATAATTATAAATCTTCTCCAAATATTCAAAACCATTTTCCAAACCATAATATAAAATTTGAAACCAATAAATAGTAAATGATATTCTTGGTGTAATAATTCTCACCACAATATCACTTTATACACCTAGAAAGTCGAAATGTCAATTATTGATCCGAGATGTGGTGAGGCCATTTTCCCTCACGTAATATTAATGGTCCCATATATAATGGTATTAATCCCCTCTCTACTATAATACCTAAACTAGAGTTATATTTTTCCTGTTAATCACTTATACTGTAAGAATGAAGAATCATAACAAGTTGTTTAGTCATCGAGAAACCTAGTTATAATTTTAACTATTCCCAGAATAGATCATGTGAAGGATCAAGATGATACCTCTTTAATAGAGGCGTCTAGAAGACATTATAAATCAATAACAACTAGTTCAAGTCCTAATTTTATGAAAAATTTAAATTATTTTATCAATCTCCGAATGTCCCACATACCTCAGCCTCATCTTTCCCAGTTTACCTATACGTTAGTGACACAAATGAAGTGATACTTACAAGAAACCCAGATTGAAATATGTAAACTAAAATAGAATATGAAAATTATCATTATATGATTTTTTGAGACTCTAGTATATCATTTTATATTTACAAATTTTATAGACATTTTAAATTGTCTCTTAAACTAAGTTCGATCTAACTATGGTTACATCACTAATTATAGTCCAATAGAGTTGATACTAATAGACATGGAAATAAAATGATTCAAATGTATTCATACTAATTGACCTAGATGAGATGAATTTGAACCATTATGTGACTTAAGAATTTCACTTGTGCCTTTGAATGAAGGATTGATTGTGTTGAAGATTCCATGTTTATTATCAATGAATTTTATGCCTAAAGACTCCAAAAATTACAACTACAACTAAATTACACAAAATCCCTATTAATAGGAGATTGATACTTTTAGGAACATTGAATAGAAACCCATTATCAGTAGTTGTTCAGTACATTAGTTTCTAGGTACTTGTACTAATATGTTTTCACAGTGAGGTTTCAAATAATCTAATTTTGAGGTTTTCATTTTAAAATCTCTAATTTTTACAATGTAATTGTTCGATTCCAATCAGTTTGTGATTAAAGAGGTTTGTGGATGGAAACTAATAATTGAAAAAAAATTGAATATTTCATATATATAAGGAATTGGATAATTATAATATTTTTAGGGAATATGATTTATTTAATAATTGATTCGTGTATTCTAAACTATACTATAAGATGTTTAAGGATAAGACTTATTTTTTACTCTGTCGAAGAAGCTATGGGGTTTGAAACTTTTACTTCATATATTTGATTAGAGGGGATTCCGTTATGGAGCCTGCGAATACATTATATTGGGGTATTTATCCTCTGAATAAATTGTATTAAAATATGTGTTTTATGTTATTTACTATCATATCCATTAATAAATTTTTTTAAGGATTTATAGACTTTTATCTAAAAATACTTCATATCATTATATTGTGTTGTTCTTATTATTCTTGATCAATTATTATATTCGGTTAAGTTGTATCCTTTGAATATTTTACATTACACTAGATACCAAGAGGGTATGTGAAGATCCGTCTTCAAATAGTTATCTAGATAATGATTAAATCTGAATGATTAATGATTTATATGATTATGTTCCATAGATTAAATCATGATTTATGGACAAGGTAACACCTGAATATATTAATAATATATATTCCTATTCTAACTATCCTTATTTTTATTTTGTATATGATGAACATGGTATATTATCATTTTAATAAATGGATGAATATAAGACTAATATAGAGAAATGATGTGTGAATTTGACTAAATACTATGTTCAAGATAAAGATGAAAATTATAAGGCCAATGAGAGTATTTAAAAACATAATTTTTACTTGAATTTAAAATTAATTTCTATTTCAAATTATAATGAACTGAATAAAGATATAAATAATAGATATTAATTTGAATTTTTTAGAATTTTATTTCCAATTTTACTTTCAGAACAGAGAAATTACATTAAAATCATGGATATTTTAAACCATCTATGGCATGTTGTGATGTTGGTTATTCATCCTCTAGTAACCCATATTTCTAGGAAAAATATTTTCCTTTGAAAAGTTCTATCTTTTGTTCTAAATGACATATGGGAGGCCACTATAAGAATATATATTCTTTGAATAAGGTTTGGTCTTTTGGAATATAAAAATATTATATTTGTAATGAAAATATAGTTGTTCAACAATGTAGAGTTAGATAGATGTAGGTTCTAAATTTTTTGTCTAGTAATATATCTGGACCCAAGAATGTTTGGGTACTAGATTATGGATTTTAATTTTGGAATGAAACCAATGTAACAGTAGATGAAAAACATGTTACATGGAATTTTATGTGTTTTTGTTATAGAATATATATATTATTATTGAGTTTATCAGAATAGAAAATTAGATTACTGATATATCTAATAAACACTAAAATTATGAAATATTTAAATATATTAAATAGATGATGGTTATGATTGGAATTAAGTGTTCATATTCCACTTTCTTTTTATCATTTTACAATAGATAAAATAATCCTTGAGAAATTTTTAGGAATTTGTTTATATATAAAACCACTCTTAAAGTTTATATTGTTACTACATATATTCTAAAATAATTCAAAACTGAATTTAGAAGATGTATCTAGAGAAGGAAGAGACTTTAGAGAGATGGGAGACCATCTATATATAAAATTCTTGAGCGGCTAGGGTTCTCTGGATCGGTTATCTCGATTCACTATCATGGAGGATTTTCTCACACCGGGAAGGTTCGAATCTCATCACTTTGAAAATCCACAGATGATACAGACTTCTCTTCTACAACGCAATATAGCGGAAAAGCATAAAGAGGATCCCCCTGATGAAAATCTTCGCAATCATTCTCTCCCTGGTAGATCTCATGGTGTATCTATTCTAGATTATCTAACAAATATAGGCCTGTGCAAAGACATCTCAACAAAGCCTCCTCTTTTCAAGCGACTTGAGGATGATAGTTTCTCGGTGGAGGCGGACCCGGATGCACTTCAATAGTGCACACAACTATGAAAATTATCTATCATGGGACTCATCCCCTACCTCATAGGTGAACACCCTTGGCCATTGCTAGATTTAAATTTTCAAATTGAAAACTACTATAATATATCGAATTAGAAACTTATTCCTATAGGCAAGGGATATTATCACATTCTGTTGAAATCAAAAGATGATCTAGAAAAGGTTTGGAAAACTAGTAATAGTAACCTAATGCCAGGATTCCTTAGAATAACTGAATGGGACTGTACATTCAACCCACACACAAGTAGGAATACCATGGCATAAGTTTTCGTTAAACTACATGGCCTGAATTGGTTTTTTTGGCACCCAAAAGTTCTAAATGACATTATTTACTACATCAGATCCCCTCTCAAAATTGACCAAAGAACTTTGAATGCTGACTTAGGACTCTTTCCGAGAGTAATGGTGGAAATTAATTTAGATTCAAAGCTACCAAACATGATCAATTTCAATTCTGAAGATTAGAAACTGAAATTAGAATAGAATATGAGAGAAAGCCTCCCTTTTTTTGAACCTTGTAAAATAATTCGATATACAATCTCCCATTATAGGGTGGTTATAAAAAAAGTAAATCAACCAATTGAAAATGACTGGAAGGAAATATGGAGAAACAAAAAAGAAAAAACACACACAGTGGACATACCTGAACCCTTCAAAAAGAAACCTGAAATCTGGGTGAAAAAATCACACAGCCTGACACACATAGGGAATGATTCGGGTAAAACCTATGTAGACGTAGTTGAAGAGGAAGAAAGCTCCATGAAGGAACATACACTTATAGAATAGATTTAGAATATGGTTCTAGAAACTGTTAGACTATACAATAATGATCATGAGAAAGAAAAACTCAGTACTGTCCCATCTGAGAAGGTACCCAGCTCTAACCTCATAAAAAATTCTGAACCCACAATGGGTATGAGGGATACAACATCTCCACGTGTTCAAATAAAATGCAATGATTGCAGCTTAAGCACAGCAACTAATCACAATGTTGATCATTTTCAACCAACTGTGGTTGAACCCAGCTACTCAGATATGATTTCTAGATAGAACCAATAACCCTCCCTACTGAATTCTACTGCTACTCGAGAGATAATAAATGAGACCAACAATCAGAGAAATGTTCTAGGTTCCCTTCCCTCTCTTTAAACAATGACACATTCAAATATCTCCAAGCATAATTATGGTACTAAATCCTTAGAATATTTTAAATCTGTAAATGAGAACACACCCTCATTGCAAGTTCCTGGAAAAATGTAGGATAACAGTGACTCTAGTGATCAGAAACAATGTCCCACAGAATCTTTGGAAACTGTCCAGGAACCCTATGTAACAGCTACTTCTGTTGTGGATGTGACTCCAGGTACGCTGCTTCCCAATTTTCCTCATTCAGGTACTCAGGATGAAGGAAATGACTGTACTAATCCCTTGATTATATGTAATTTTAACTCTATGGAATCATCTCTAAATACTTCAATGAATGAAACTACTAAGATGACTGTCAAAACAAAGCATTCAAGAAACCCACTTGCTACTTTAAACAATGAACCTGCTCTGGAGATGAAATATTCATACACTAACATAGCTAATAAACTTGGTTCTTCTCACCCTAATCACATTAAATCTATTAACACTCCTAATGAGCTGGAGACCACATGTTGTCCGATAAACTCAGGGATTCCTAATGTTAGTCCAAAGTCTGTTCAGGATAAGACACAAACCAAACATACTAACACTGATAAAAAAGATTCCATAACACCAGAACCTATAAAACATACAAAAGAAGAACTCCCTCATTACATGACCCCTTACATAGGTATTCACATCCTGAATTCACCAGTAATAGGCACCTTACATCAGTTCTGGACGATGTCAAATAGCAGGATATAGATGCTTCAAAGGAACCAAGTACTACTACTCCTAATTATATTAATTTACCTTCTGATGGTGTTAAATATGTAGATAATAAGAACTATTATGAACAACCTGGTATTCTGTTAAATAATCAAAATACCACTTCTTTGATGCTATGTAATACGAACAGAATAGACTCAATTATGAATGATTCAAGAAATGAAACTACAAAGAAGAACCCTGTCACTACAAATAATGAATAGGAATAGACCACTAACAATAACAATGCTCAAAACCTTAGAATGTCTTCTAGAAATAAAGGATCCATAAAGAAGAAAAAAGGGAGTTATAACTCAAAAAAGAGGTTTAAATGAGTATTTTTTTGGAATTGTCAAGGTATTTCCAACTCTAACATGTTCAATGTTCTAAAAAGAATTGTTAACACTAACCATCCCATGTTATTTTCTATTACTGAACTGAAAATTGCTTATTATTATAAATATATTCACTTGTGTCGACATAATTATATCTTTACTGGTGCAATCTCAAATACCTACAATGTTGAATCTCTATGGATTATTCGCACTCTTCCTTACAAAATGTTAAAACCATTAATGTATCTGATCAAATCATTACCTCAAATTTTAATACTGATGGTACACACCTCTTCTGCTATTTTTTCTCTGGAAAAAATAGATACCAAGAAAGGATGACTCTTTGGAATTACCTTTCTTACATAAGCACCAATATTAATGACCCTTTTTTTATTCTTGGAGACTTCAATTCCATTCTCACCTTAAGTGAGAAAATTGGACCTTCTCATGCCTCTATCTTCATAAGAGAATTTAAATCCTCGATTGAAGACAACAATATCATTGAAATTAGTCTCACTGGTGCGAAATACACTTGGTATAGAAAACATTACAATGGAGTGGTTTCTTCCAATTTAGATAGAGCCTTCACGAATGTGCATGCTTTAGACAAATGGGACACTATCTCCAGCACCACCCTTCATAGGATAAACTCCGACCATCACCCCATTCTTGTCAATGTCTCCACCAAAAACATGAAACCCCAGTTACCCTTCATACTTGACAATGTGTGGTTCTTTGATGATGATTTCACTACATTCATACAAAACTATTGGTCTTCAATGTCTCACAATAAAGATGTCTTTTCTTGTAATGTCAAGTCAAAACATCTCAAAAAAGATCTCAAGAGTTAGTGTTGTTTCAAAGAAAAACAAATTAATAATGACATCCTTATTCTTGAGCAATAACTCAATGATATTCAAAACAAAAAATCAGCTCTAACCTCAACACTGACTCAACTCAAGAAATAAACCTGGCGGTAAAACTCAACTATCAACTCAATTTTAAATAAAATATGAGGAAACAAACATTTAAATCCAAATGGTTAAAAGATGTCGATATGAATACAATGTTCTATAACTCTCTTCAATGAATTAGGAAGACATGTAATCCATTAACCTTTCTAAAAGATGAAGACAAGATTCTTTACATTGAAGATGACATTGCGCATTTTATAGTCTCCCACTATGAAAACTTTTTAATGGTCCTGATATCAATAAATACCTCCTTCCTAAGATTATTCTAATGGTGGTCACTGATGAAGACAACACTTTCCTTCTCGACATTCAGTTGGATCATGAAATCAAAGACACTTTCTTTAGTCTAAACCCAGATAGTACTCCGGGTCCAGATGGTTTCAATAATGGTTTCTTCCAACATTATTAGGATATGATTCAAATTGATTTTTGTAAACATATCAAATCCTTTTTATCTAATGTTTTCCATCCACATGCTCTTAATGCCTAGTTTCTCATCTTGATTCTGAATGTTTAAAATGCCTTTGAGATTTATTTTTTTTGACCCATTTCTCTCATCAACACTCTCTATAAATTCATTACCAAAATCATTGCTTACAGAATTTCAACCATCACTGAAAAACTTGTCTCCTGGAACTAATCTGGTTTTATTAAGGGCCGATCCATTCAAGATTGCATCTATCTTGCTTTTGAGTGTGTCAAAAACTTGTAAAAAACTAATATAGGCGGTAATATTTCCATTAAACATGACATCATAAAAGTATTCGACACCATGGATTGTAGCTTTATCTTCAAAGTACTTCATGGTTTTGGTTTCAGTGAAATTTTTATCACTAAAATCAAAACTTTGTTCAACTCGACCTCTATATCCATTTTGATCAACGACTACCCCAATGGCTACTTTACATGCTCCAAAGGTGTTAGACAAGGTAACCCCCTATATACCATTATATTCTCAATTGTAGAGGACTATCTTAGTTGTCTGATCACCCTTCTGGTGGAATAGAATAAACTGAAACCCATCCATGTGTCCAGGAATATAAATGCTCCTAAACATCTCTTTTATGCGGATGGCATCATCCTTTTCCTTCAAGGAAACAAAAGAAACATTTTCAACCTCAAAACTTCTCTCCCAAACTATGAAGATGTCTCTCGTCAAATCATCAGTTGGAATAAATCGTGCTTTTTCTTCAGAAAGAACATTACTTCCATTAGAAAATGTAATATTATTAGAGACCTAGGTATGAAAGAAGGTACGGTCCCTTTAATTTATCTTGGTGTCCCCGTCTTTTGGGGTAGACCCATGGCTTCTCACTTTACGCCTATTTTCGACCATGTTCTAACCCAGTTATCTTCCTGGAAAGGAAAATACCTCTCTATGGCTAGTAGGAGTTGTCTTGTAAAATCCATCATTGTCTCCAAGATGGTCTACTCCATGATGGTCTATAAATGGCATGTTGGGATTATCAAAAAAATGAACACTACTATTAAGAATTTCATCTGTACTTGCAGTATTCTTGAAAGAAAACTTGTGACTGTTCCCTGGTCAACATGTTACAAACCCATTGAGAAAGGTGGTGTGGGCATTAAAAATTTAAAATACATTAATGAAGCCCTTCAAGCTAGGCTCACTTGGAACCTTTTTCACAATACATTGGAATCTCTTACCTTCCTCAAAAATAGATTCCTTGATAAACTTAAGAAGGGTAATTTGAATTTTATTAACTCCTCCATTTGGCCCTCCATCAAACAATCTTTTTCCATCATCATGCATAATTCCATATTGATGGTCTCCAGGGATTACTCCATGAAATTCTGGTTGGATAACTGGGCGGGAACGCCTTTAATTTCTATGATATCCCCTAATCATACCCCAGAGAATATTATCTACTCTATTAGAGAAACTTTAAACTATCAACTTGACCATTTCTCTGATACTATGATGAACATCATTGAAAATTACCCTTTCACTCACACTAATGATTACTTAATTTGGCAGCCTGCTTACAATGGTCTGCTAAACTCCCAAAATTTATATCATCATTTTTTCTCTAAATCTGATAATGATTATATATTGTCAAAAAATTTCAACATGCCTTGGATAAAACCTTCTAGATTCAATCTCATATGGATTATTTCTCAAAACAGAGTTCCCACAGAAATTTGCCTTCAATCTTTTGGTATTTAGCTCTGATCTAAATACAAATTCTGTAATCAACACAGAAAAGATACCAACCACCTCTTTCTTTCATGTGCCACTGCATATGCTATTTGGAAAAATATTCTTGAAATTTTTTACTGCAGATGGTTAAATAATTACTCTTTCAAAATTAAACTAAAGAAATGTGCAGAAATGGAGGCCTCTCAATAAATCAAGAAACTTTTCCTAGCTGTAGTTGTTGAGCTCCACCATTTGATCTGGTATGATCGGAATGCAATTATTCATAAAAATTACTCATACAATCAAAATGCAGGTCAGGTGTGGATCCTCACTTCCATACATTAAGCATCTCTAATATAAAAGGGACACTGCCACAACACTGTACATGACTTCGGAATCTTGCGACGTCTTCGGATTAATGGCAATTTCAGTCAACCTCGCCGCACTCTAGAGGTGTTCCAGAGAACCCCTCTTCATAGATGGATCAAAATCAATATTGATGGCACATCCAAATGAAATCTAGGACCTGCGGGATGTGGTGCTATATTCAGGAATCATCTCAGTCAGATCCTGGGTTGCTTCATGGGTAGTTGTGGCATTGCCACCTTGCTTGAAGCTGAGATTATGAGCTTAATTCATGCCATCACCTTCGCAAAAATCGTTGTATGGAACAATCTCTTGATCGAAAGTGACTCGACGACCGTCGTGCAAGCAATTTGGAGCAACATTATTCATCTCGCTTAGCTAATTACTACCTGTTAGATGGACTGTACTCGTTCCCTTATAGATATCAATTATATCATCACTCATTTTTATCGAGAAGAAAATATGGTTTTGATGGCCTGGACAACATGGGAGTAAGTCAAGAGATTACATGGTTCAAAGACCTCCCCGCTAATCTTATTTCCTGACATGAAAAAGATTGTAATATGATTCCATACTTTAGACTTCTGTAAACTTTCTTTTGATTTACTTATGCTTTGCTTATTCTTCAATTTAGATGATGTATCTAGTACATCTTTTAGATCGACACCTTATGAAATCATATTAATTTACATTTTTATCAATATATATTTCTATAAAATTACTTTTTATTGAGTCTTATGTATCATTGTGGAAATTTTTATTTATTCTTATATAGCCCCAATATTTTCTGGTCTATTCTAAAATTTTTAATTAGAGTTTTTCTTATAAACCATCAGTGGATCATGTTTATTCTTATATAGGGAATAAGTAACTATGAAAGGTTTTACCAATGTTGAATTACATTCATTATTAATATTTTTTTTAACTCTGTTTATTTTAGATAATCCTAAAGGGGGTGAAAATGTTATAAGGTGGTAGAAATGTTGAAATAGTGGAGAAATGTTAAATTGGTCGGAGAAAAGTTTACAAAATCAATGAGAGATGTTTAGGGAATTAAGAAGGGAGATAAAGGTGAAGTGTTTTGTGAAAAAAATTGGGTTTAGATTTTCAAAAAGGGAGAGGCTATTTCAAGAACCTTGAATATTATAATGGAGTATGTTTTAAAAGAACATAGAATTTTACATTAATATTATTTATTTTAAAATTTGTGTTTAATATTGTTTTGTGATTATAAAAAGGTTTAGATGATTGAGTCAATTATCTAAATGAGGTGGATATTTTTTAGTCATACATTCAAGATTGTTTCTTCTGGTAAATCAAAAATACAATCTATATTTTAATTGTTATTACTTTTAGTTTATGTTTTATTGGATGAAATTTTATCTTCTAAATCGCATGTTGTGGATGAGACGATATTGAACTATGTATATTCAAAAACATTACGAAATCACTTGTACTTTGATTCAATTAAATATTGTGTTAAATATTCCATGTTTGTTATAAGTGTCAATTATTTTTTATGACCTTTGAGATTACCATTTTATGTTTGTTAAAATCAAAACCTATAAATAGGATATTAACTCATCGTGGAACAAATGTTGTAAAATCTTCATTTAAGAGTTATAAATTAACCCATTGTCTTAGTTCATCCATTTATTTTTGTTTCTTAGTGAGATCATAGAGTAATTAATTTGGATGTTATCATTAGTGAAGCTCCATGTTTCTTATTTTAATTTTTTGATTCTACGTAGTTAGTGATCAACAAGATCTCGGGATATAAAATATATATTCTAAACTTCTATATTTTAAAAATTATAGAGAGGACATGGATAATTACGATCTTCTGATAAAATGGGAGCTCTAGGGTAAGATCTTGTTACTTCCAAAATCTATTCAAATAAGGTGGGGGTAGGAATTGTTGCCAACTCTACTGATGATGCTCTAAGGATAAGAACTTGTGCTTTATATCTACGATTGAAGAGGTTTCTATTCTAGAACCTGTGTACCTATTATATTTGGTTATTGATCCTCCTACTATGGTAGAATAAAAGAGAAGAGTTATGTGGAAAAAAACTATTATATGATTCAATAAAATTTGTCTATGGGTTTATGGATTATTATTAATAAACTCATAATATAATTACTTTCTATTTTACTCTCAAAATTCTATTTATAAAACTATACTTTATTAGGTTAGGTTGTATCTGAAAAATACTTATATTATTTTCTATTTAGTTTTTTTACACCAATAGTTTGGAGCGTGTAACATTTGATCAGCACATATCCTAGAGTGGGGAAAATTTTTAATTTCATAAAAACATTAATTCTTCCCCACTATTAAAAATACCATACTTTGATAATAGTAATGAGTTGGATTAAATACTTGAATAAGGTATCTCATGTTGGTTTTTTATAAGAAAAGATAGATAAAGATTATAAAACATAAAATTTGTGTTCTTATTGATGCCTTAACATATGTGATTTATCAGGATACATATAGTTTCTAGTTATTTAGGGAAATAGATATTTTCTTACTATATTGGGAAACCAGGAGTTATTTATTTATTTTTTTGAAAACTAGAGAGTTTCTCGTTGTTTTAGGAAATAATTATGTTTCCAAATTATTTGATTAAAAGGAATTTTTCTAAATGTATATCTTAAGGAATGAATTTTTTTAATTGATTTAAAATCAACCTTTCATACTATGGTATTTTTGAATGAATTTTATTTTTTAAAAAAATTTAATTTCATTACATGGATTTTGATATCCTGATTTTTAAATGATTTTGAAAAATAATTTTTTTTTGATAAAACTATTTTGATTTATCATTGTTTATTAGAATTTTAGTTTTTTTTATTTTCACATAAATTGATATTTAATAAAGTCTTGGGGTAATCTTATTGGGTTTATAATCACCCCCAATATGCACACTTACATGGGCTTATGTACATGATTTTTTTTAATGTGGGTAAAAGACTTTTCTCATAAATTTTCTATAGAGAACTATTGACACACTATGGAAATTTAGAAAGGGACTTTTTTTGGCTTCGGAATGATCCAAATTTATCTTCTATGAGTCAGCATGTGTCATTGTGTTGTGTTTCGTTTATTATAAAACATATTTGTTTGTAATTATTGAATCACATTATTTATTAATTAAAGATTTTTTACATTAAAAAATTATTATTACTCATTTTTATTTATGTAATTTGAGATAAAATCATTCATTAATGTTTATTTTTCATATCTACACTACATTTTAGCCATTTTAAATCAAGGGAACATGCTCTAATACATATGAAAATTCAGTTTAGGTTTCAAAATTCTGGCCTCTAGTTATGAGTTAAGTCATAGGATATTTAAGAAGCATTAGAGAATTACATGGTTTGGACTTGAAAAATACCGTGTAAAAATAATAATCCAACCTTTTTATAATAAAAATTATGTTATTAAGAAGTCTAAGATAATTTATTTTTTGTTGATGAACATTTAGGATTTTTTTCATTTTTTCCTATTTGACTCATGATGGCTCTAAAATAACTATATTTTATACATCATGATTAGTGTGTCACATAATACAATTACATAACCATGGTTTTAAATAAAATTATTTTTTATTTACAAGAAATATTTTTCCAAGGGCCTAGTAAATTTTAGTATTATCTTTTTTTTAAATAAAATTGTGAAAAAAATACTTGAATTGTAGAGGCTATGTTATAGAAATGGTATCATCTAAAATAAAGGGGTAAAATACACCTATAATTATTATATGAAAGGTTTCATTTGATTGTGATCATATATAATTTAATTAATCCTAATTTATAATATTATATGTTTCTGAATTATGCCAAATAAATAGATTTGGGTTGGATGAGAGAAATAAGTGATAGAGAATTCTACTATGGGTTCTCAATTAAAATAATAAAATTATTCAAGCTATCAAAGGGATTTGGGGAAATTCTATCAATATAGTCTAATGGAGGTATATAGATTCTACCTCAAATGTTCAATTTGGGTTTTACATGTTAGAGGGACCAACTAGGAAATAATAGGAATTGGTTGAGAAAAAAAAGGAATGATAAATATCTTGAACATAAGTATTTTTAGGTTATCATAAATGGTAAATATTTCCAAGATAACTTAAAGTTGTTTAGATCATGGGAGGTTATGGATTTCAAGTAGGGGAACATTTCCTGTATGAAGTATGCATCTAATTTAATGAGAATGGGATGTATGTACCGTAGATAATAAAAAATGAAATTTTTAAGGGAAAAAGGTTCAAGATATGAATCCTAATGAATATATTGTCATGGATATTTATAATGAATCTACCCACTTATATACATGTTGTTTTTACAATAACATCAGTAGAGGTAGAAATCATGACCACTTAAAGAATAATTATATTTCTTTCTATGTTGGATTGGGGAAAGAATGCCTTCAACATCCATAAGTGGATACGGAAAGACATTAGAAGGAATATCACATATTAGACTTCCCATTTCTATCATAGGAGGATCCCATTAAATTATTTTATAGTATAGATATGTAGGTAATTTTATTTCAAAGTATTCATCCCTAAATCATTGATGTTTTAATATGTAAAAGTGGGAAACCTATAGATTTATTAGGAGAAATTATTTGTAGCAATCAGTGGGGAAGAATAAAACAATGTATATATTATTAGTATGGATGTTTATGGACCAAATTAGGCTTAGTTTTCTAATAAAATATTTTTACGTCCTTTTCATCGAAAACATTAGCACCATAGAAGAGTAAATAGTATCTATGCACAGTTGAGAAGATAATAGAGATGGAACAGATAAAACAAGACCTCATACAATGAAATCAATCATTATGATTTCTTCTGTGATTATTAATTCTCATTTTGAAATGGAAGAATAACATTAATTTATCTCTTCATGCTTATTTTATCACATGGGGTTATGAGTAAATTTTATGTTCTGTTCGTTGAGGATTTAAGCCTCAGTGGGTGAATGGGTTGGGAATGGTTTCAACAATCCATCCTACTCGATAATGATATAAGACATGGATATCGCATGGGGATTAATAATACTTGGGATTCTTATGTATGATATAATTATTGTGATATATTTTCTGAGTAGTTTTACATCTTAAATCAAACACAATATTATACGAAATCCATTTATGAAACCAAATGCGACCATCCACACATTCAAAGGAGATTATGATATTCATGTTGGTATGGTAGTTCTGATATAATGAAAATTGGTGATTATATACTATTAATAAATAGGGTTAGTACTTGAATCAAGGTAAAGTAACAAAAAACTTGCACTTTGGAGAGTGGTATAACAATACCTATATATTTTCATAGTGTATTTCCCTACAAATCCACCAATAAAGGATATAGAATTTTCCATTTCCTTTATACCTTTAACAAGATTTACTTATATACATTCATTTCAAATGGATCTAATAGAGTTTAAAGAATTTAAGGTTCTTCTAAAAGGGTCATAAAAGAATAGATTCATTTGACAAATTTTTTGTCCTTAGGCTACACCCTTCTATATTTTGAGAAAGACAATTGTTGATTTCGTTTTAGTGTTGAGTATCAAAGATAAATGATGTAAAAAAGAATAAATATATTTTACCATAAATTGAAGAACTTTTTAACCAATTAAGGGGAGATTCTTGGTTTTCCTATATCATCCTTCAATCTTGTAATCATTAGTTTTGTGTAAAGGAATAGAATATTCTAAATATATATTTCTAATTTTTTTAAGGACATTATTAATTTCTAGTTATGCATTTTGGAGTGACCAATTCACTTGTTGTGTTCATGTAATCAATGAATCATGTCCTCCCTAAATTTTTGTATACTATTGTGGTGGTGTTTGTAAATAATATACTGTTATAATCTTAAATATAAGTGGATCAAGGGGAACACTTTTCATTTTTTTGGAATAAAATTTATTTTATGTTCTTAAAGTTCCATTTCAAAATTCAAGAAATAAAAATTTCATGGTAACATTGTTTCAAAAAGAAATATTTCAGTTGATCATTATATATTCAAAGAAATTATTTTCTAGAAGAGATGAAATAATATATTTCTGATATACATTGTCTTGATTTTGTCTAGATATTTCATGGGATTTATTCAATACTTATCTTGATTGTATTCACCAATGATAACCTTGACTCAAAAGGTGTAAAATTTTATTGGAATTATAATTGTTAAGAGTAATTTTAGAAACTAAGGAATATGCAGATTTAAACCACTGTTTTAATTATTCTTCACTTGATAATTACTAATGATGTGTATTTTGATGTGTCTGAATTTTGTTTAGGATGTGTTTCCATGTAAAGTAGAAAGGTTATTGTGTATTGGTCTAGGAATTAATACCACCTTAAAAAAATATCCTATAATCAATTTGAAATTCATAGCAATTGATCCTTCCCAAATTAATTTAATTAATTTCCTTTTAGTGAGAAATTATTCATTTATACTAACCATAAGAGTTTGAAATACATTTTATCTAACTATGATCACAACCTTATACAACTCAGGTGGATAGAGTATCTCCAACACTTTTATTCTTAACTTATGTGTACACCTAGGAAGGTAAATATAGTAGAATATTATATAATTAGGAATAATCCTACCTAAGTGGGGAAACAACCATGAGAGTAGTGTAAATTATTATTATTTCTAGAAAAGTTTCACATATAAGTGGAAGATATTAATTACTATGTGATTCCTAGTATTAATAATGTGAATTCTGTTTAAAAAAAGAAAATTAGAGAGTAAAAAAATATTTATTTGAAAAATTTAACAGGAGGATGGTATCCATATATAATATAAATAACTCTAATAGATGTACACCTCCACTAGACTCACTACTATATTTTGAGGGTATGATGGTGGTTACTGTGGAACATTTGAAGATGGTTCTAAAAAACATTTCATCATTTGAGATAATCATTTAATCTAGGATCTACCAAGATATATTAGTTCATCATATTATAATTTTTGTGGATGAGAATGAATAAGGGTATTATTGAATTTATTTCTCGATGTTTTACTTTTCTATAATTAAAATTGGATCATAAAAAAGAAAAAAGGTTGTTTCAACCATTTCCCATTCTATCAATGAGGAGGAAAGCCATTTCAAAAAAAATCATAATAACATTGCTGAGTTCATTATAGAAAGGTGATGCTATTTGTTTGGTGGTGGATTATCATAATAAATCATCACATTTTATACCCATTAAAGAAACATTTTCCAATGACATATTTAAAGATATTTGCTTATAAGGAATGGTTAGGCTTTACGGTGTAACAAAGATTATTATATCAGATTTAAATCCATGATTTACATCTAGAGTTTGTAAAGGACTTGAGAGGGGTTTGGTACTATGAATAAAAATGTGTACAACTCATCACCCTTAAATTTTGGATAGATATGATGATCTATTCAAATTATAGAAGATATGATTTGTGTATATGTACATGACTTTGTAAAATTTTCATACTACCATCGATCATTGTTGGGGATTGTTTATAATAAAATCTACCAATCAATTATTAGTATCAATCCCTTTGAGTTTTTTTATAGTTGATCATGTTTATCACTATTATGTTGGGTTTAAAATGATGAAAAGGAACTTATTAGACCAATATTTTTGATAGAAATGATGAAACGTATAAAATTTAATCAAATAAGCATTATTTTTGAAATGATTAGGGAAAATAATTATATTGATTGATAGTAAAAACACTAGAAGTATGATATTAGGGATAGTGTATTTTTATGAGTGCCCCCAATTTTGGGGAACTAGAGGTTGTGAAAATTAAGAAAGTTAATGTCATCGTATTTAGGGCCACTTGATTTAATAAATGGATGGGTGAAGTGTCATATTGGTTGGTTTTCCACAATACCATACAATAATTCATTACATGTTTCTTTTGTATGAATTGAAGAAGTGTTTGTATTATGAGTCTCCTCTCCTGAATTACTAAGTCTTCGAGCTATGCCTCGATGTGTCTTTTTTTGAAAGACTGATTCAAATTATGGATTAAAGATAAATGATTCATAGAGTATGTATCTTTCATTGGGTGTGATTATAATTGTCTCATGGAAGATTTTAACTGGAGAATTGGGAAAAAGAAGTACACATTTAGGAAGAGTGGCCCAAGATTTTTGAAAATGAATCTACTTGATGAAATATAAGCAATTAAAAAGTCATATAGTGGGAAAAATTGTAACACCATTGTTTTTAGTTTATTTAATGAAGTATATTTTAAATTTAATTTATTTAAGGTATCATGTTTTGAATGGAGTTGTGATTGAAATTGTGGACTTTTTTATATCATTTTATTCTTTAGAATATTATAAACATTGTTGTTTGCATGATTAATTGGTAGAAAATTAATTTTTTGTATTTAATTTTTCTCATAATTGAATAGGGGTTATTATAAAAGTTAGAGAATCAATTCAGATAGAATTAATTGGGGACAATATCATTTCCATATCAAATGGGGATATCAGGGATTAATATTGACCTCAATTATGAATAATTATAGTGACCCATTAAGTGGAATTTGGGAATTTAGAGAGAGTGATATGATTTTATATATTATGGAATGATATGAAATTTTTATTTATTGTAAATGTTTTATGTGGGTTTTGGTAGGAAAAGAATAGGTTTTAATTAAATAATTTAGAAGGGTGTAATTTATTGAGAATTTATACAGAATATTAGATGCTAAATTGAAGGTTTTTTTGGCATAGTTGAAATGGGGTAATTTTGAGGTTTAATGAGTGTAATTGTAACTCATTAACCAATGTATACCAAAGTGAGTGAATAGTTTTTAAATTAATGGTATTTATGTTGGATAAAAAATGGTATATTTATCATATATTTTCCGAAACCTCAACTAATATTTGAAGAAAAGTGGAACTTGGATGACGTGGTTTATAGAAGAAAATCAAGGGGTGATGTTTGGTTGGGGGATTAAGGTATACATAATGGTGTTTTAAAAATATTTTAATTTGAATTAATAATTTTTATGGGGGAGTACATACAATATGACATACTTATTTTCATGTTTTTTTCAAAAAGGTTGTTAAATTAATATTTTATGACATTATTATTTGGAAATTCCAAAATAGAAAGTGAGTTGATCCACTTACAGACATTTTTTCATTCTTATTATCCACTTTTAACAATTCCAAACTCAATATTACATAATTTTTTTCCAAATAGAATATTCATCTTTCAAAATTATTGAGGTCTTACACCCTTTAATAGAATGCTTTATGGGGTCACACAAGTAAAGCATGGGTTTTTTCAAATTTCTAGAAGTATGAATTTTCGATGAGTTGACATTTATGAAGGATTCATGTGATATGAATTATAGGATTACTCAGATAAGATCATCCATTGGAGAAGTTATAGAGACAATAAGAAAGATCATATAGGTAGGTTTCTTTGATACTTTCTATGGGATGGATAATTAATGTATTATTTATAAATGGATTATTATCATGAAATGACTTGGAAATCCTGGTTTTTGTGGTGTCCTTTATGTTTTTTAAATTAATTTTTCATAAATAAGATTATAAAAATACTTAATGAAGGGTTTTTTTGTTAGATAATTTAAATACAGTAATTTTATATTCTTGCATAGTGTATGTGGAGGATGTAAATGGTATTAGAGAGGCCAGTTTTAAAAAAGTATAGCACATTATTATAGTTTATTGGGGGAACCTTATAGGGACTGATTTAATGAAAGATATGGAAAAAATTTAAAAAATCATTCCTTATCATGTTGAAGTGGATAGTTTTAAGTGGAATGTGTGAATGGGTAAAGAGACGGTTTACATAATAAAAGCTAATTAAGAGTTATACCACAAAAAGTTTTTATGCTTATTAATTCTCTTGAACAAGTAATGTATCATGAGATATAGTGTTTCAATGATTTTTTAAAATGGGGAGATTCCTAATACTTTGGGAAACAAGGATTTTTCTATTATTTTTTGATAAATTGGGGGTCTTCAATTATTTTAGGAAAGTGGAGTATTTTATGAATCATTTGAGAAAATGATTGTTTTTTAAAAGGATTTTTTTTGGAATGAAAACTTATTTTTCAATGGATTTAAAATAAATATTTTTCTAATGTTGTTTTTCAGGGAATTGTTTTTTATAAAATTGTTTTGATATCATGGATTTTGATATCACTTTTTAGATGTTTTTTATAAATTAATTTTTTATATAAAACTATATTGTCTTACCATTGTTAGTTAGCATCGAATTTTTTGGATTTTCTCATACATGGATATTTATTAGAGTATTTGTAAAATCAAAATTTTCTTGTAATATCCCCTATATACACAATTAATTGGGAATATTGACTAAATTTTTTATGATGTAGGAAAAGAAAATATTTCATTCCTTTTTAGTGGAGAGCCATAGATCCTCTATGAATATATGGTCAGAGAAGTCAATGGGTTAGGGATAAACCACATTTATCTTATTTGAGTAACATGTGTCATTTTTTAGGATTTGTTTATTTTTGAACTTATTTTATTTATATTATTTTATATTATTTTTTTAATAAAATAATATTACATTCAACTTGAATTAGTACGCCTTTTATTGTATTTTTAGTGGAAATAATTCCACAATAGTTTATTTTTTCCCTATCACTAGTTTCGGGAATCTAGTGATTAAGTGAAATCAATTGAATCCATCTATTGATTCAGTTAAAATCTTGATATTTGATTCCTTAGGTTGGGTTGTTACACACTAACAATATATGATATATATATATAAAATATAAAATACACACACATGTGAAAATACACACACACGCACACATATTCGCTATAAAACACATATATAAATATAAGTATATATATTATCTATAAACATGAATAAATAGTGCATAAATATACATATGAAATTTTTTAGAAGCCCTGATATCAAAGAATACTCATATTGGTCATATTTGCACATATCTGAATTGTATAAAAGGTGATACAATCATGATGTGACTAGATCCATTATTTTGAAGATGGAAGGGATTATTTGGAATGGTGTTATTTTTATGTATATGTGTGTGGCTATATGATTTTATGGTAATGAGTATCTTTATATTGTAATATAAGTATGAAAAAAGGGATGATAATAATATTTTGTGGGTATTTTGTTACCAGTGTGGCCAGATTATTTTTTCCACTTTTATCATATTAAAATAATAAAATCTATTCTTTATTTCATAGATATGCATAAATTATAAACAAAATTAGAATTTTATATAAACAGAAAAATAATCGAAATATGTGTTATATATACATATAGGAATATATAGAGAATAAATATACATAAATTATAAACAAATTATTGAACTATACATATACATATAAGACCAATGAAAATATTTTATAGGTAATATTTATAAATAAAAATTATTACCCTATATATAAATATCTCAATATTTATATATATATATATATACTATAAAATGTACACAAAAACTCATATATATATATATATATATATTATATAAAAAGTATACAAAACACATAAAAAATAGACACAAAATAATATATATACAAATTTATACATCCAAAAATAGATATATTAATCCAAATATGTGTATGGGTGAACACACATGTAGATGAGAATATTTATGTATAGACACGCACATAAAAAACACACACATAGATATATATATATATATATATATTATAAAATGAAGAATCATGAAGAATAAACCAAGAACTAAAGGAAATAATTATTCTAAGACAAAAAAACATCACTAGATTTAGAAAAAAATTAAAATCACATAATAAAACATTTGAGTTGATTCGAAGAATAAAATTGAACATCAAAATGAGTTACAAGTATTAAAAATAGTAGTAAGAAAAAGAAGAAGAATGAGATACAGAGGAAACATAATTTGGGTTATATCATGGGTAATAATCCTTAGTGATTCATAAAATCACTTCAAAAGGGTAGAGCTTAATATTAGATAATCTATCATAGTGTATAAAATTTACAATGTCTATTATACCAATTATATAGTAGAATAAGGAAAAAATCACAACTCTGAAAACAATTTAGAAAAACAATTATTTATAAATTCTTAAAAACATCACATTTAGTTTTATTTTCAAAACATAAATAAGTTAAAATATTTGAGAAATAAAATCAATCTTCAAAACAAAATTGAATATTCAATTCAGATTCATTAAAATAAGTAAAATAAGGTAATAAGATGTCACTAGATATATATGCGGTTTGGTCAATTTACATAAATGCTCGAGGAAGGAGTATACTGATTTACATTATCAAAATGATAAATGAGTATAAGATAATGATTTTTTAAGGGATAACACTTATCCAAACATAGTAAAAAAACATCAACCACAATGTATAAATCCATGAGATTTTCTCATTTTTATTATTAGGAATGAATAAGTTTGGAATGATATATGCTTTATCTATTGAACATTATCTATCAAATAACATAAATAGAATCTAAGTAGAGATCACTAAAAATATACAATACAATCATTCTTCATAGGGTATCCATGGTCTAAAAAATCTCCCAACACATAGGAATTATTCCCTCTTCCACCCAATTTGTGTATCATTTTGAGAGGTAGAAGATGAGTTTTTTTGTCTAAATGTCACATTAACATTTGTATTTGGATATTTTGAGCCGTTAAAGGTGTTGGAAGAGGTCATGAGTTTTGTTTTGGGGAGTAATCATGGGTGTGGGTTCTATCCCTTTAAGGACTGACAATATCAGGTGCCCAGTAAGAGAAACCAGAAAGGGGGGATTCCTAAAGGAATATTGGGTGGCTAGTGACCCTAGGCTGGGTAACTAGTGTGGAACAATGTCTTATGTTTCTATAGATCTATAAAAACTCAGTAAATTTTGTGGTAGAAGTAATAAAAATCAATCCTAATACCCATCATGATTGAACCAAAAAATATTCTACAAATAAAATGAATAAATTATGTGTGTAACATACATTGATTAATGAAAAAACAAACTTATTCATCCTATTTGTTGATGAATATCCATATAAATTATATTAATAACTCTCTCCTCTGTGGTGTATCCATAGGTTGGAAAGAAACTCTTGATGATCAAGTGTGATTCTTCTTTTCTCCCACGATATGTCAGTGTCTCATGGAAAAAGTTAAAAGAAGAAAATTTTATTTGAAAGACTGATTTATCTAATGGAAAATATCAAATGCCCATTATATTGATGGTAGATGTTCCTTTTATAATTGATCAAGGATTCACCATGAGAATTAAAAAAAACATCCACACATTATATGTAAATATATTTGGTTACAATAGTTGAAACTTTTTTCTAATCAAACTTCTTTGTGTTTCATATTATTGAACACTTTGAATTAATAATGAATTTTTTGTGTAAGATTAATGTATGTTAACAATTGAAATTTTGTTTCCCTAATAAATCGTAGGATGTATCTTGAATTGTACTATACTATTCATCACATAAATATTTTTCCAAATCATCCTTTATGACTAGTTATAGAAGCGGTGTGGTATCACAGTGTCATTCTTTATAATATACCCTATCAATTTCATATGATATTCCATATAATTAGGCATGTTATACTATAAAAAATAAACATATAATATACAATGATATGAGAGTTTTATAGAATATCTCCTTAAATCTCTCACTTGCACTTGTAGGCTTTGTTCTATTCACCTTATATTGTATAATATTCAGATAAAAATTAAACTGTATCAAAAATTGCATTTGATATCTTCCAAAGCACTTTTAGAAATATATCATAAACATCAATATGTAGGATACCTTATGAAATAACTTTTGAATACCAATAATGAAATTATTCTATAAAAACTATAAATCTAGTTTATAGAAACCCATTGAGTAAAACCCAATCAATCTTCATCCTACTACAAAGTGCATCCCAAAGATCCTTTATAATGATGAAAATTAATATGAATTCCTAAATTAATAATTTTATGAAAATAGTGACCTCTAAAAAAGAAACAGTGTTACTCATGCTAAAAATGTACTTGGCATGATATCCTTCAAAAATAAGTATCTCTATACCTATTTCCATCAGTTGTATCATTTGAAAACATTCTTTTTTATATGATTTTTTTCCAAGACATTGAGTAACTATATGAAATGGAGTATTTCCATACTTTATATCTGTTAATATATTCTCAATTATCAGAGTATTGACTAACTAATTTAATGAATAAAACATATGTTATTCATCCATTATGGTTGAACACACCATGTGACCCACACTCAATAGATAAGTACATCATATATCTTATCTAAGTAGGACCATACACATCCTTATTTTTTCATAATCAAGTGCCCAAATTTCGTACTCATTACATGATAGAAAAAATACATTATTTGTTAAGATCAAACTGAATACATGAAAAGAAGCATATATAACCCCCCATTATTTTCTAGTACTCAAGGAATATTTGTATCAAAGTATAAAGGTTATGGTGCTATGTATATCATTAATTTCTGATATTGGTGAAATCTAAATATAAATCATAAGCTCTTATTATATCAAATATATACTATGTGAAACTCAATTTGGTATATTTTATTGGTCATCTAGCTCAAAAAAAACCCATTTTTGGACTCATAATCATATTATATATCATGTTCCAAGAATAAAATTCATGTTATCATTATTAGTTCATTATAAAATAAAATAATCCATGATGAACATTTGGTGGGGATAACATAATGTCACACTTTGAGAGGGTAATTATCATTTCAATTCATGATATACATACATACATACGTATATATATATATACATACAATAAATGTGAAAGATTGATAATTTGGATGATGAATTTTATATAACATGATATATTTATATTATGAAAAAAAATTAAACAAACAATACATAATCTCATGAATATTAAAGACTAGAATTCATATGAGTTGAATATTTCCATGGGAATATTATTTTTTATTTTTTAGTACTTTTTTAGATTCTTATCATTTGAACCTCCATAGGAGATGTGATTTCATAAGGATCAAGACCCAAGAGTCATTTTAGGTTCTAGAGTGAGCACATGGGTGAGTATGTGAAACCTAGGGCTTCTGCCTTTTGAAATCAAGAAGAAGATATTCACTGTGTTTTGTGTTTTATCATTCCTAAGTCGTTAGGGTCCATGAAATGTGGAGGGAATGGAACCTTGGGAATGTTGATGTGTGAAACATCCAAAATATTATTTATCTAGGTGTTTTGATGATCATGGTACCGAGGGGTTTTATATATGTTAAATGACCAAGAAAAAAATCTTGGTCTGGATGGAGTTCTCTCTAGTTACAGGTGGTTCTTGGGAAGGACACCATGACATAGCACCTTGACCATGGGCATTTTATCGTGTAGGTTGGGTTGTGTAACCTGTATAAAATGATGAGTGAGGGTGAGTGCCTAGCCAATTTTACAAGCTTGTAAATTCTTCTTTAGGGCTCCTGGGAGGTTCACCATGACCTAACACAAGTTTTGGGGATTTTTTCCCACCCAATACAGTTTTAAAATTTATGGAAATACCATATTTTCCCCTCTAATTTTAATAAGCCTCACCTTCCTCTCTTACTCCCTTAACAAAAATAAACCAATGAATCTCTAATCCCTTTTTTCCTTTGATCACCTTCGATTAGGGGTGGAATATGGATGTGATTTTTTTGGTGAATCGAGGTGATATCCCTACCCACTAATTTTACTCTCATTCCCAATTCTCCCTCTCATTTAGAATGTTCTGACCATGGTATTCATTGAATATTCCATTATAATATAGTGGAATCATATTATTCTATGTGATATTTTTATATCATTGATAGATAATGTCTTGATTTGATGATTCCATATCGTTACATGTCATTTTTTCGAGGGTATGTGATAGTATAAAATTAGTTTTTGCCTAAATAAAATTAATTTTCCTATTGACCAAGTTCCTTATAGATTTTTCTCAAGATAGTTTCAAGGGCATTCTAAGTCCTTATATGAAAGGATGCACCTCATTTTTTTGTGATAAGGTATCTCAGTGAGTTTTTCTAAAATTATTCCTAATTTATTTAAGTATAAAATTAAATTTATGTATTTTATTAATTATAATTTGACTGTATTTTTTTAATTGGGATGTTTTGGAATAATATAGGGATTTTTGTAAACATGAAAAGGCTAGTTGGTCATTGACTAGCTTTTTTGAGGATGGTTGAGATGCTTTCAATGTTGGTAACATCAAGAATGAGGTAGGTGGCATCAATTCATTTCCATTTGGTTTATGTGTTTTCTTTATTATACCATATACCATGAGATTCACTACACATGGTTGATTGGCCTTTTTATTAAATAATTGTATTTATTTAAATGAAATTACTAGATCGGAACAATTTCCAAGGGACATGATGGACCCTTTTGAACTAGATTGATGCTCAACCACTGATAGTTAATTCCTTGATAATAAATTTATAACATGAGAGAAATAGAACCATGTGGGTTCTAAATTAAAAAAATTGAATGTTATTTAGTGTCCTTATTGTAGGATCATTATACACCTCCTTGTATATGATAGTATTGATTTGGGATGGTTAGCCTGTATAGGCCCTAGTGAGCCTTGAGTTGACTTAGAGTTTTTTGGCTTATGAGATGAGCATGAGGTGAGTGTTCTTTCCCAATTGACATCTGAGTACTAGATTAGGTGTGTTATGTGTGTGGTTCAGATGGGTTGCGTTTGTAATGAGTGACCACGTGATAACTCGGGTATTAAGGTGCGATTTAAGCCTTCTATATTGTGACATGCCAATGTGACTTTTCCTTAGAGTCCAATGATTCCTTGATAAGTTTTTGAAAATATATAGGGCATGATACCCTCTAAGAAATGGGTGATAACTTGATAGATGAGTTTGGGAATGAGGATTCCATGTTTGGTTGTTTAGAACCCATATATTTATATGTAATATTTCTCTTTAAATAATTATATTACTTCGATTGCTTGTGTTATGTGCAAAAAAAATTAAAACAAACCACATAACATTATTAAAATTTTATGTGTTAATTATCGTCTACTCATTATCTTTGAGGTTATGAATTGTAATAAATAAATTATAAAAAAATATGTTCTATAAATTTATAATATAAATTTATCAGTTATCATATGGTTATAATTAAAAACAAAACAAAATTAAGATAAACGTGATGATATTTTGTAAATATTATTTTATGTGAATAAGGAATTTTATATCAATTTATTGATTTTAATGAAATATATATTATTTAATTTATAAAATGTTATAAACATTTGAAATATATTTTTTTAACAAATTTGATAAGAATAAATCATGTTTCAGGGTTAAAAATTTCATTTTTCTTAAAATTATGTATTATCACATTGGGAAGACTTAATTTAAATTTAAATTTTTAATTTTATAAGAATTGAATTATATAAAATTAGTTTTATATTTATAATCTCTTGGTTTTAATTCAGTATTTAATAGTCTATTATTATTGGTAAATATAAATAGTAATTGTGGTAAAAAATTTCACCTCAGTATAAATCAGATTAATCTGTATTAAAAATATTTTATAAGGATATATTTTTTCATCATAATTATTATTGGATGATTTAAACTCAACCCTCATCACTGAAGTTCTTAAATAGAGCCATTTTATGGAAACATGTCCCTGAAAATGACCTATATATTATTTAATCTAAACTAAGTGACAAAATGTCAATTCCTGATTTTTAAATATCATTTATGTGTTCACATATTGACATAAATTAGTTATGAATGAATATTAATAGTAATTTTTTTTCCAAATGTAACTATATTATGGTTATTAATTTATTGTTAATTTTTAGGAATTAAATAATTATCAAAAATACTTACACACCGCTGATACAATAATTATTTAATTTAGGGAAAATCATATAAATGATATTAAAATTATATTAATTATTATAATTTGAGATAATGAAGGTGGTCCAATAATTTTATATTTGACCATGCAATTTTTGAGATGTGTAAAAATATTTTTTTATAATTCAAATTGTTTTATTGATGTAATTAAATTTAATGTAATGATTTGTGTCAAAATTACCACTAATGATATTTTTTGAAAATAATATTTTTTAAAATTATTTAAAAATTATAAAAAAAATATTAAATAAGAAAAAGGGGAATAATTTAGGTTAAAAATACCATTATTTTTTCATTTATGTTTTAATTTACACCTTATAAGTAAAACTAAATGATTTTAATTTCGAAAAAGATGTTACATTAGTTAAAATTAATATTGGTTAACTAAGGGTTAATCAAAATGATAAGGCTTAAAATAAAACAAAAACATGGGTAAAATCTATTTTAGAATTTTATTACAACCCTATACCAACTTATATTCAAATAACATTCCATTGGGATGTATTTTTATTAATATTGAATTTATTATAAATTAATATTCTATGAAATTATAAAAGAGGACCTCACCACAATTATAAAAGGACACATCCTCCCTCAGTTCATTACACCACATTGAGCTTTCTATCTTGACCATCCTCTAAAATATTCTATATTCACCTCTATATAAACATTATATATTTTCTTTTCTTCTCTAAAATACCAACCCTCAAGACCTTTAAGAGAGATTTAAAGCAGTCATTTCGAAGAAGAGGTAATCGCTCTAAATGATCACTTTTTTTTCTATTATTATTTACGTCATATAAATATATTACATTATTAATAAAATAATATATTCATTATAATTAATATAATTAAATGTTTTTATGATTATTAATACACAATTATATACCCTCTTTCCCATAAATTAATAAGGCAATGAATCTTTTGTTCGTATTAATGGTTTATCGTCTCCATGAAGTGATACAATTAAATTTTCATAACCATCTTATATGGATGGATATTATGATAGTTTTAATATTTATATATGATATTTGTTATATAATTACACTTCTAAAATGATAATAACATATCTAACTTCTTATCATCCAATATTTTTAGAAACGATAATGTCTCTGGTGTGTAAATATGGACTACCATTTCCATGATGGATGTGATTAATTTTTCTTTTATATTTCACAAGGATGGTAAAAGTGTTTGATTTTATGAATATACATGATATATATATTTATAATAATGATTTTTTAAAGTAATAATGTTATTTAACATTCTTTCAATCTATCAGATGAAAAATGGAAAAGTGTTCATGTGTACATATGGTCAACCGTCTCCATGAACTGTGTAATCCATTTTTCTATATCTAATTTTTTTGAATGTTTATAAATATATATATAATTAATAAATATTATTTTAAGGAAATTATTTAAAAAATAAAATTATGGGATCACACTACCACAAAACAGGGTTTCCACAGTGCCACCCTTTAACAGTGCTAAAAAAAGCGCTGATAAAGGGGGTGCCTTTATCAGTGCAAAAAAAGTGCTGATGAAGGTATCTTTTAATAGTTCTAAAAAAGAGATGTTAAAAGTGACCCTTTATCATCACTTTTTTAGCGCTGTTATAGGGGACCCCTTTATTAGTGCTTTTTTTTATCGCTGACAAAGTGGGGGTTTTGTCAGCGCTTTTCCTTAGCACTGATAAAGTATATATTTCAAAGAAAAATAATGAAAAATAATATATTGATATATAACTATATTTATATTAATATAAATATAATATATATATATTTAATATATTTTAGATACGTATAAATAGACTATTACATTTAATATATAAGAAATTTAGTGGAAATGGGTTTAAAATATTTTAAAAAAATATTATTAATTAATTATTTTCTAATTATCATCGACTAAAAATCGCTTAATATCAATTTTAAGACACAAAAAATCAAAAAAAATAATAAAAGATCTAAAATAAGTTGAAAATGTAACTCAAACTTCAAATGGCCATAACTTTGGATACGTCTGTCCGTTTGAGCTCTATAGCATATCAAATCAAAGCATGTGATGATCTCTACGTGCTAGTGACCTAAGATAACCTTTTGTCACATTTTATTAGTAAAAAATACCTAGAAGGCCTCCAAAACTGATTTTTTAGTCTAGATACACTATTTTTTTAACATTTGATGGAATTTTGGCCACGTTTTAGTGGGTCTTTTTGACCTTTTTTACTAGTGACTGAATTTATTCTGAGGGGTTACATTTATATTGATATTATGGATTTTAAATTTTATCATTTTTCACAATGTAATGATACTAATAATCAATTATATAATAATATATACATATTTTTTATATATTAACCCTTACAAATTTAATTTTATAAATAAATAATTAATCATATTTACATATAAAGTATATTTCTCAATATATAAGGATTATCTTAATAAAATATAATATAAATTTTATTTAAAATAAAAATATATTAATATTTATATACTTATATGACGTGTTTGTGTGTGTGTGTGTATTTTGTGTGTCTGTATTGGAAACTGATATATATTATATATATATTATAAACACATGTATTAACATATTAATATATAATATTTCTAAATATATATAAATATGAATAATTATACTTACAAATACACATATAATTTGTGTGTAAGTGAGTGTTGTATATATGTATTTATTTATTTTTAAACACACACAAAAAAGCATATTTTATAAATGTATTTAAAACTGATCTTATAAATATATATTAATATTGGAATTAATATATTAATATATAAATAAAACTATAAATATATTAATATACATATTTGTACATAAATGTATATTAATATACGGATATATGTATATATTAATATTACTAAATATATATATTTTAATATAACTATATATATATTACAATATGAGTAAATATAAATAAATATGTATATAAATAAATAGATATATTAATAAATGAATAGGAAAAAAATATGGTGGAGTGGTAAAGGCTTAAGCACCGTAGGAAACAGGTCATGAGTTCGAATCCTAGGGGAGGTAGGTTGCGCGCGCAGGTGGCGAATAAGGCTTACCACTGTTAGAGGGGGGTAGGTGCACTATTAAAGGCCCAGGGATGGCAGTGGCGTGTGGGATGGGGTGGGGTGGGGTGCTGTTGAAGGGGTACTCAAGTACTATTGAATCCCCTCCCAGAATTATAGAAAAAAATTTATTTCTTTTTTAATTTTTTAAACTTTTATCAGGTCTTTTTAAAAGAAATGATAAAAGGGGCCTTCATCAGTGCATTTCTGAGCGCTGATAAAAGCGACCCCCCTATATTTACCTCGATTAACAACACTTTTATATCACATTTAATGCCCTTTTATAATGCTGATAAAGGCCATATTTTCTGTAGTTTCATGTTTAAAGTATACGTAATGGGAATTACAAATAGAAACATTCCTCGAAAACGAAGTAGTTATCACTCAGACTAGTTATTTTAATAAAGAGTTATTAAAAAAGGTAATAATATGTTATAAATAAACTATAAATGGTGTGATATATATAGGTTTATGTAATAAATTTATAATAAATCCATATTATTTATATAGTAAGTTTTAATGTTAAAAAAAGGTGATACTTTAGGTAAGAGTTTATTTCACAATCGCATCATTTTTCAAGATTGTTTATATTCAAGTATCCACTGAGGAATATTTCTCTTCCATGTGAATGTTTTCTGATACTATTTTCAAAAAAAATTTAATACTCTCCTAGAAAATTTAAAAAAAAATTACCCATCATTAAATTTTTAGACAATGGTTTGAATGTAATTATTTTCAGTTTTCTAAATAAGGTTCTTTTGTGACTTTTCTGAAGAAAAAAATTCGAAAATAATGTTTTTTTACTTTTATGGCATGAGATTATTTTACCTATATCATTTTTCCTTAATTATTTTAATCTTTTATTACATGATTATAATTTTGTTTTCATATAAAATTTTTTCCTTAATAATTGCATGACATTTAAAAAATTATTTCAAAATGGAAATGATATTTTTCTTAAGAATTATTTCAAGTGAACTTTTAAAATCATTTTCTATCTACGATAACATTATTTGGTGTTACTTATGATTTAATAGGGATATAATTCAAGGTATAAGATCTCATATTTTCTCTGAGTTATGTCAACTTTTTATTTTCGGTTTAATACATTATTTTTACCTAATGTGAATGGCTAGTGAGGATTTGGAGGAAATTGGGTATTTGGGGCTTATTTAGAGCCTACAGACCTAGATTTTAGAAGAGGAAGATGGGCCACATGGTTATTAAAAACCATGAAACCAAGAATTTTTTGTTTCGATTAATCATGTGTGCTAGTCCAGTCCGCTGTCCAGATCATCTCTATTTTATAAAACCATGAAAATGGGGGCACACGCCCGTGTAAGTGATGTATAGTTTTAACATAGGTAAAAAATCATGGTCAGTGTACGGTTTTCCTTAAAATTTTCCATGGACATTTGATGTGGTTCTTGGATAGATAAGGGAACATTTTTAGGTCATATTTTGGACAACCATGTTGAAATACTATGCAACCAAGTACATAGATAGAAAATGGCCATTTATCCTTTAATTCATTAAAATTTTAACCCTCTGTGTCTTTTATTATTTCTTCTAGTGGTCATACCTTTCTCATCCCAATTGATCTCCCATCCAATATTATCCTAGGTATTCAAGTAAAACCTCTATTACTCATTTGATTTGAGCTCTGATCATCTCATTAGATGTACATCAGCGAGTTCTCTATTCACCTTTCACCTTTCTCTATTTTCCTTGCCCTCAGAGATGCTATTATGGTATTGGATCTTACACCTTATTTTTAGGGAATTCATATTTTATTCCATTTTCTTATGATCTAAACCAAACCAAAGGCTGAGAATGGATGAGTGTTCTTATAAAAAGATATGGTAGGTGGTCTCATGATTTCCCCTCAATGTCAGGGTTTTTATAAACTATGTAATTGGGATACATGCCAGTTTCTTCTGAGTAATGATTATAAATGTAATTAGTATTTAAATTGAGGGAATGGGATAAAAATATATGACCCATGACACCATTTGAGGTGTAATCATAGTTCAGGGACCTCGAATTCAATCCACCCCTTAGTTGTACTATTAAATTAGATCAAACAACCGTGGGTGGACCTTGTATTTTTTTAACCTTTTAAGGTGTATCCTTTTACCCCTTACCTTATGGATGTTAATTGATTTAATTTAATGTTAATTGAATTGAATAAGAGGGCGTGAAAACCATTATCCCTAGGCCATTGGCCACTGTTCTTTCCCACTTAGTCGAGACACCTTCGTTATATCCAAATTCCAAATTACCATAAATGAGAGTTTTCATGTGATCCTAGGAATAATAGCTTATTATATTATTTAAACCACCTCCTAAGGTGATTTAATTTTTTATACTAACAATTAAAATATATTATTATCATGAAATCCTCTTTTGAGGTTTTGTGGGAACCCACACATCAATAAAGACATAAAAACCTCCATCCAAACCCAAAAATAAATCCAAATTTTCAAATACAACATAATTATATTCAAATATCAACACACACTTCTAATCAAAGGATCGGAACTAAAAAAACATCATAATTCTAGAAAAATTTTGTACACCAACAAAATTCATGAAACTAAGAGAACATAAAACCACATATGAGATAATCATACAAGCTAATAGTGATAGGTGGGTTACAATTTTGGATTTCCATAGACAAAATATTATGTATTGAATTAATAAATGATTATAATGAGTTTTTTTATTCCCCTTGGGTGATACATGTGTTCTTATGAGAATTCCATGGATAGACAAATTTGGAAGCTATATCTTATACACTTGAGTTACTTGGAATCATTTATGGATTTATAAGGATAGATTTAGAGGGTAGACTTTCATTATTCCCTAACTGATACATGGAACCCTTTTTGGACAACCAATGATGGGCTCAGATTATAGATTGTGATTTACTCCATGAGTAACACTTAATATTAATTTAAGGACAACAAAGGATAGACACATTGGGTGGTGATTTTATACCAAACCTATAGAAATATTAGGATTACTATGAGGGATTCCTAGGATAGACTTATAAGGTGTTTGGTTCATGTTATACCTGGAGTTTTATCAGTGTTTAAATTTAACAATGCCAAATAAAGGATGAGGTTACATTCAATTGAATTATAAATAAGTAATTATTATGATGTGTCTGAAAATCCAAATCACAAGCTCGGATTGAGTCACAACCTTACATTTTACTGATGACCTTATACACAACATGTTTGATATAACATAGAAGGATGCTTGGGCTCTGATCTAGGTCCAAAGACTTTATTATGAATGAAATTATTATTGAGTAATTACTTCATGAAATCTCCTCTTAGGAGTAAGAAGGTGGTATATGATGGGTGATCCATGAGAAACCAAACCAATGCGGGTTTTGCATATACCACACTTATTTTATATCTTTATTAATACCTACACATTATCTATTATATATTAAAATTAGGATGGAATTAGGAATTTTAGGTGGTGGCCAACTAATTTTATCTCGCACCATACTCATTCTACCTTTATGGTACCTAGAAAGACATCATGGATGCAGGTAGCAATAGGAGAAAGTACCCAATTTTCGATACTTGGATGACTATTTCCTGGGAGAAGAGGAGTATAAGATCAAGATATGGCTTTTCATACAGTCTGTAGATAGTTCCATTATGTTCTTTTGATACATTTTTTCTTCTGTATTTCTACTTCCACGTATTATCAGTTATTTTATGAAGCATTACTTTATAATAATTTACTATATGACATTGATTGATGTTTATTCACTTCGATTTTACATTTATCGGATATGATTCCGTTATTTATTGATATTAGTATACCACTATTCCACACTATGATAATGAGGTTATAGTCTCCCAACTACTGAACCTCTGACCCTTACTGATATTTAGAAGCCTCTGGAATACATGGAGGTATAAGGACCCGACCTTAAACATTACATAATCTTGATTTAAGTGAATTATTCACATTGAGGATCTTTTCAGGTTTAGCGTTTTAGAGAATTAGGCATACCTATTGCATAACAACTTGAATAATACAAGTAGACACATCTACCCAGTTTCCATTTTTTCACAAAATAATAACTCTTGAAAAAAATTCATGTCTAGTTCCATGTTTTAGACAGCATGACATTTCCTTAATCCCATCCTTGACCATATTCCATTTTATGTCATCTGAAAAACATTTCAAAAACATTGTATGAGAATAAAAAGCTTAGTAAGGGATACACAAAGAAGGAAACTGTTAGTTTTTCGAAACAACAAGTAAACCATGAATACTTTATCATAAGTAATACATTTCAACATTATGATGTAGTAAATACTATTCATTGAATAAAAGATAAATACTTACCCATCTGTAACCAAAAGATTACCATAAAACCCATATAAAGAACTCATAACATATAAAGGTTACTTGGGACATAAACATTCTTAAGTGGAATAACCATACGGTTGACTTCCACAAATATCACTAAATGGAATAGCCATACGGCCGACTTCCTTACCCAATGCATTGGAGGTTATAACATAACCGCCCGTCCTGGTTTATCACGGAACCACCTGTAATTTGGTTTATCACGTAACCATACATCAAGTGTCCAAGTACCATCATAAAACATAAAATATTTCAAATATAAACATTTCACTAATAGAATTTCATTTTCAGTCACAAGAAGTAATTTCAAGATATTGAAATAATCAATCCATTTTCATAAACCATTTAAAATGGGATTTCTGAATCAAACTGTCCAATACCACATTGAAGATTTTAATGGAATTATAATTTTAAAACATTAATTTCTATATAAATAAATACCCAAACCATTTTTAAAACATGGACATTAAAGATAATGATTTTGAATAATAAATCTTTAAAACATTTAAAATGATATTTTAGTTAAAGAGTTTTTAACAAAATGAGAGACTCGTGAAAAAAAATAATTGAGGAATAACATTTAATCAGAACACTATAATATCATAATAATAAATGTATTTATGATATAATAATAAAAATGACAGTATATATACCATATAAGAGTGAATTGGTCTATAACAACAATGAAGTCTCAATGGAAATGTAAATTGAGATGAAATCCCTTATAAAGACGGTATCCTTAAATTAAGGATAAATCAATTACATAATTATGTGTGAAAAATATAAATACACCCAATATTAGTGGATATTATGTTTAAAACAATCAGAGGACAATAACACATATTCATAAGATGATATATTCAAGAAGTAAAAGTTTAACCCAAATAATTGAAATTAGGTTAAGAAGTTCCCTTGCAAAAATTTGACAGTCTAACGGCGTCACATTAAAATTCAGAAAATTATTTGATGAGATAAAAATAATATCTCATCACTTGGAAACAAAATTTACATCAATAAGGATATCGAAAAACATATCCCAACATAATAATATGTAAATTAAAAGACATAACAAAAATAAGTCTTTTAAAAAGAAGATGGTGAAAGGTTCCCTTACCGTTTTGGTAACTTACAAAACATATGCCACATGAAATAAGGATCATACAATGAAGATTTAAACACTTATAAATGAAAGTGTAATATAGAAAGATTAAAATCATGGGAAGTACATACACTACACAAAAGGAAATAATATAAAATATAGCATGAATCTCACGGGAATAAAAAGTGAGATGAAACCCTTTACCACATTGTAATCAACTGAGTCATATAAACAAAATTTAATAACCATAAAATTAATGACATAAAACCATGAATACAATTATAACCATGATAATATATATCAATTGGAATTACACAATACACCACATGCAATGAACAAGTGGCGAACAATGGAAATCTCACGGAATTAAAAGTGATATAAGAAAATCCTTTACCTCGTGTCCTACTTGACTCGTATGTTCTGTGTTCTGCCTGAATAATAAACATATGTTAATCTCTACTTTATTAAGAAATTTTTTAAATTTTATTATTTATTTTATAACACTTATTATCTTTCCATAACAACTTTTTAATTATTTGAGTTCATATTGGTTGTTTTATCGATGTTCGGAACTTAAGTCAAAAATGAACTTGTTATAATTACAATTTGTTCACATAGTCAAAGGTTCATTATATACATAATTATATTCAAGGTTTAGATATCATATATATCATATATATCCAGTATATACATGTATTTATAATAGTACATAACATTTGGAGATAAGAAATGAAATGCACCGTTCATGGAGACGGTAAGTCGTACATACGCATGAATGCTACATTAATTTATATATCATATTTTAATGGAATTAAAACATAATGATACATAGGTATATTATAATTCTAGTATAATATCATATATAATATCATTAACACCATACTTTATACGTCCCACATATGGCATTAACGAGTCATATCACTTTCAGGGGCGGTAGTCCGCACTTCCTCAAATGAAATTATCGTGTTTAACCATAATGGAAACCATAAAGGTAGGATATAAATGTAAAATACATAAGAATAAATAAAATATAAACATAATATATATCATATATAAATACAGTTCCCTCTTAATGACCACCATGAGAGGTGGTAGGAGATAATCGAACAATTGTCGTTTCGTGAAGCGTTAGTTTTCCATCCAGAGAAACAATATGCTCTTCACCCATTAGATGGAGGTGTGTGTAAGGTTAGATAAAATAATTCTAAAAAAACATCCTATTATATTTAGGATATTTCTTTTGTTATAAAAGAATTTAATAAAAAGAGTTTAGGTATTGGAGAAATAAAATAAAAGAAAAAAAGTTAAATTTAACTGTGACCTTTAATTTGGGTAACTTCCTTTGGTTTGAACCAAAAAGACTTTTTAAAGTGCCTTATGCCTAAGGTAAGGCTTCTAGGAGGAGTAGAGAGATGCAGGGAGATTAATTGGCTAGAGTTTGGATGACCCAAAAGGCTTTATTGGTTTGAGGAATTGGTTAGAAGTGGTGTCCTTTTATAAGGGGGAGGAGGGGCTCTTTAGGAAAGTGTCAAAATATTATTTTATTATATAATGATATCCAGTTTCTAAAAATACTAAACTCATTAAAGACTAAGATAAGATGACTCATGGTCAAAATAAAATCATACAATATGAATTGGACAGGTTTTGGATGTGATTTTAATATTTATAATCTTATTTATTTAAATCATTTATTAATGAGGTATATACTGCATTATTATTGTGTCATAAATAAACTAATTTATTTGTTGTCTAAAAATTATAAAGAAACTACCATGATGTCGGAAATATTTTTATATTTCTAAAGAATATTTATACTCAAAATGATAACTTATATAACCCCTTGTAAAAAATTAATTTACTAAAAGATATTTGTTGTGTCATTTTTGCCTTTACATTAAATTAATTAATATAGAGTGTCATTATCACTCTTAAGTGACTCTATGGGTCCCAAAATCTATAAAACGATTACCATAGTCGGCCATGACTCATAAAATAAGGTTATGACAAGTGTTAAGTTAATTTTGTATTATTATGATATTCTTTTTACCTTGATTTACCCTATTTACCTTTAAGAGCGGTAAATAAAAGTCAAAAGTTACTATTCACCAAAAATTATTTTCATCTAATTGAACCAAATTTTACTTAATAATAACAATCATGTATCTGGTATTTTTTAAATTCAATTCGCAATAGTGGTAAAATTTCATTTAAATGAATAAGTCATTTTTTTAACTACTACTAAGTGCTTTCACTATTCATAAACAAATTGTGGTTTTTCAGAAAAATACCAAAAAATCAGACTAAGATATATTTGATATTATGAATTCAAAAATGATTTCTATTTTACAAAATTAAAAACATATATGTTTCATTAATTAATTTTAAATTAATTCTCGTTGTCAAAACAAAAAACATGTATTTAAGAAATAATTACTATCAAAAGATAGACACTTGTTTATGTCCAATTTGAAAATAAAATTATTTCCAATGACCAAAATTAGTTTAAATGGTAAAAATATATTATAATTATACTTTAAAACTAATTAAAAATATAATCTATCCATATAAATAAATTAGATTAAAAGGCACTTTTGAATTAAAATACAATATTTTTCACTATTCATTAAAAAATGAAATTTATCAGAAAAATACCAAAAATTCACCCAAAGTAAATTTTAATGCCCTGAATCTAAAGAAGAATTTAATTTTTTCAAATAGAACATCTAAAAATTACCAAAACTAGATTTGAAGAGGGTTCTCCATCAAAAGGCAGTAAATCGACTGTTTACGGAATATTAGAATATTCATGCTTAAAATTAAATTCATTCTTATTATAAGCCCCTAACTCTTATTAGATAATTGTAAAAACATTTAAAGAACATATATAATCATATTTTAGTTAGTTCCATTCCTTAAAATCAATACAACGACTAGGAATTAACTACCATTTAAAATAAAAATATTATATTATTAGTGTGCAACATAAGATTTCAAAGAAGCCCATTGTTGCGTATCGGGTACGCCATCGATCAAAGTGTCACCTTTTATGTAAAATTAATTTTTAATTCAAAAATATTAATAAATATAAAAAGTGTATTATTTCATATTTATCTGGGATGTTACATCCTCCCCCCCTTTTGGGAGTTTCATCCTCACAATTTTAAGACTGGGCTAGGAAACTTCATTAAAAGTCCCACCTCAGAAAAGAGTCAGTAAAACCATAAATTTAAAAGAAAGAAAGAAAAGTAAAATGGTCACCCGAGATAACCCATACTAGGATTCCATGTAGGAAAATAAGGATATCTAATAGAGAACAAATGATCAAGTTCTGATGGAGAGTGATTGAAAACAAGATTAGGAGAAAGTTAGCAACTAGAAATTCACAAACTTATGATGTGTTAAACAGTCATTGATTACCCAGTAGGAAACGTAAACCAAAAAAGTTTTTGTTTTTTACACCTTTTCTTAATTTAGAGGAATTCATTTACTACATATAATAAGAACATATGGAAATATACTAACCTTCAAGTAGAGTTTCATCATTTAATAAGTTTCTACCAAAAACTAATCTTTTCTCCAAACAAAGTGCAGTTAAAAGACTTGGTCACATCAAAATCAAAAGAATCATCTTCTTGAGAATCACATAATCCAAAAAATAAGAACTATATATTTCCTTTGTCTTTAAACATCAACATAAAGCAAAATGGTTAGTACAAGATTATATAAACCCCCAAAAGGATAATCCTTTAAAAAAAGAAATACTAATATTAATCTTTAAATTTCAACAAAAAGTACCCAATGTTCAAGAAAGAATATTCAATACACAATTTTACTTAAAATTCATCAAAATAATTAAATCTAATATTGAATACCAAATCTCATAAGGATTTAAATCAGATAGTCCTCCATATTAAATCTTAATATTTATCCCCAAAAACATCGACTACTCTTAAAGTATCATACTGAAGTATAATTAACATAATCATATATTCTCTATGATACGTTAATAATTTTTATAAATAACCCAAATCACCTTATGTTCACAATAAAAACATATATTCTTCCAAAATAATATTTCAACCATTACACCACAATTTAAATCCCAAGGTTTTTTATTTTTCTTAAGAATATAGTGTTCCCAAAAGAGAGAATGTCTTCCAAAATAACATTTTTCACTTAATCACCAAATCAATTTCCTATACTAAGAATTTCAATTTGATAAAACATATAATCCCAAATAAACTAATTATTGATCAATAAAATAATTTAACTAAAAATAATTAGTCATACTAACCAGGGACTTCACATAGTCTAATGGTAGGCGATATATATCAATCGCACTTTGGTTGTGGGTTCGATTCCCATAGATTTTTCCGACATGACAGGTTGTCACACGGTCTTCATGTTGTCTTTTTTAAAAAAATTATACAATTTCATAACATCCAAAAAAAGATACAAATTCCTAAAAAATAACCATAACATAATTTATCCTCAAAGGATTTCTAATACCTTTTATTTTTCTTCCCAAAATTTAATAACCATTTATCACTTTTAAAATAACTATGAATCTTTCTATTATGATAACCATTATGGTTATGTCACTTATTCTTAATTTTCACCCTAACCTCTAATGTTATCTAAACCGACCTTTGATACCAACTATAAGGGCCCGACCTTAAACATGACATAATCTTGAATTAAATGAATAATTCACATTAACGATCTTTCAGGTTTATACTTTTAGAGAATTAGGATTAAGTATTACATAACAATATGAATAATACATGTAGACACATCTACTCAGTTTCTATTTTTTTCACAAAATAAAAGGTCTTGAAAAAAAATCATTTCTAGTTCCATGTTTTAGATAGCATGACATTTCCTTGATACCATCCTTGACCGTATTCCACTTTATGCCATGTGAAAAACATTTCAAAAACGTCACATGACCATAAAAAGCTCAGTAAGGGATACACAAAGAAGGGAAAATGTTGGTTTTTCAAAACAACAAGTAAAACATGAATACTTTATCATATGTAATACTTTTCACCTTTATGAAGTATTAAATACTCTTCATCGAATAAAAGATCAATGCATACCCTTTTGTAACCAAACTATTACCATAAAACCCATATAAAGAACACATAACATATAAAGGTAACTTGGTACATAAACATTCTTAATGGGAATGACCATGCAGTCGAATTCCGCAAATATCACTAAATGGAATAGTCATATGGCCGACTTCCATACCAAATGCATTGAAGGTTATAACGTAACCACCCGTCCTGATTTATCACGGCACCACCCGTCATTTGGTTTATCACGTAACCCCACGTAAAATGCCCAAGTACCACCATAACACATAAAATATTGAAAATATAAACATTTCACTAATAACATTTCATTTTCAATCACAATAATAAATTTCAAGATATTGAAATAATCAATCCATTTTCATAAACCATTTAAAATGTGATTTTTGAATCAAAGTGTCACATACCACTTTGAATATTTTAATGGAATTATAATTTTAAAACATTAATTTCCATATAAATAAATACTCAAAACCATTTTTAAAACATGGAAATTAATGATAAAGACTTTGAATAATAAATATTTAAAACATTTAAAATGATATTTTAGTTAAAGAGTTTTTTTACAAAATGAGAAACTCTTGAATGAAAATATTTGAGGAATAACATTTAATCAGAAATTTATAATATCATGAGAATAAAGTTATTCATGTTATAATAAGACAAAGGATAGTATATACACCATATAAGAGTGAATTGGTGTATAACAACAATGAAGTCTCAATGGAAATGTAAATTGAGATGAAATCCCTTATAAAGACGGTATCTTTAAATTAAGGGGAAATCAATTACATAATTATGTGTGAAAAACATAAATACACCCAATATTAGTGGATATTATGTGTAAAACAATCAGAGTTCATTCACACGTATTCATAGGATGACATATTCAAGAAGTACATGTTTAACCCAAATAATTGAAATTGGGTTAAGAAGTTCCCTTACAAAAATTTGATAGCCTAACGTCATCACATTAAAATTCATAAAATGAGTTGATTAGATAAAAAGGGTATCTCATCACTTGGACACAAAATTTACATAAATTAGGATATATAAGAACATATCCCAACATAATAAGATGAAAATTAAAAGACATAACAAAAATAATTCTTTTAAAAAGAAGAGGGTGAAAGGTTCCCTTAAAGATTTGTTAACTTACAAAACATACGCCACTTGAAAGAAGGATCATACAATGAAGATGTAAATAATAATAAATGAAAGTATATTATACAAATATTACAATCATGGGTAGTACATACACCACACAAAAAGAAATGGTAGAAAATATAGCATGAATCTCACGATAATAAAAAGTGAGATGAACCCCTTTACCACATTGTAATCAACTGAGTCGTATAAAAAAATTAATAACCACCAAATTAATCATATAATACCATTAATACAATTAAAATCATGATAATATATATCAATTTCCAGTACAAAATACACCACATGCAATGAATAAGTGGCGAACAATGGAAATATCATGGAATTAAAAGTGATATCAGAAAATCTTTTACCTCTTGTCCTGCTTGACTCGTATGTTCCGTGTTCATCCTAAATAATAAACCAAAGTTAATATCGACTTCATTAAGAAAATTTTTCAATTTTATTATTCATTTTATATCGCTAATTATCGTGTTATAACAACTAGTTAATTATTTGAGTTCATATTGGATATTTTATCGATGTTCAGAACATGTGTCAACAATGAACTTGTTATAATTACATTTTGTTCACATAGTCAAAGGTTAATTATATCCAAAATGATATTAATGATTTATATATCATATATATCATATATATCAAGTATATACATGTATTTATAACAGTACATAACATTTGAAGGTAAGAAATGAAATGCACCGTTCATGGAGACGGTAAGCCGTACGTACGAATGAACGCTACTTTCATTTCAATTTAATATTTTAATGGAATTAAAATATAATGATACATAGTTATATTATAATTCCAGAAATAATATCATATATAATATCATTAACTCCATAATTTATACATCCCACATATGGAATTAACGAGTCATATCACTTTGAGGGGGCGGTAGTCCGCACTTGCTCAAATGAAATTATCGTGTATCCCCATAATGGAAACCATAAAGGTAGGATATAAATATAAAATACAAATGCATAATGAAAATATAAACATAATATATATCGTATATAAATACAGTGCCATCTAAATGGCCACCATGAGAGGCGGTAGGTGATAATCGAACAATCATCATTTCGTGAGGCGTTTGTTTGCCATCCACAGAAACAGTATGTTCTTCACCCCTTAGATAGAGGTGTGTGTAAGTGTAGTTAAAATACTTCTCATAAAAACATACTAGTATTTTGAGGATACTGGTGTTGTTATAAAATAAATGAATAAAAATAGTTTTGGGATTGGAGATGTAAAATAAAAGAAAAGAAGTTAAATTGAACTATTACCTTTAATTTGGGTGACTTCATTTGGTTTGAAACAAAAGGACTTCTTGATGTGCCTTCTTCCTAAGGTAAGGCTTCTAGGATGAGTAGAGGTATGTATGGAGCTTAATTGGGAAGAGATTGGACTATCCAAAAGTCTTGAGAGGTTTGAGGAATTGGTTATAAGTGGTGTCCTTTTATATGGGGGAGGAGGGGCTCTTTCGGAAAGTGTGAAAATATTATTTTATTCTATAATGATATTCAGTTTCTAAAAATCCAAAACAAATTAAAGAATAGGATAAGATGACTCATGGCCGAAATAAGATCATCCAATAAGAATTGGACAGGTTTTGAATATTATTTTAATATTTATAATCTTATTTATTTAAATCATTTATTAATGATGTATATACTGCATCATTATTGTGTCATAAATAATTTAATTTATTTGTTTTCTAAAACTTAAAAAAATACCATGATGTAGGAAATAATTTTATCTTTCCAATTAATATTTATACTCGAAACTATAACTTATATGACCCCATGTAAAAACTAATTTACTAAAAGATATGTGTTTGTGTCATTTTTTCCTTTACATTAAATTAATTAATCTAAAGTGCCATTATCACTCTTCAGTGGATCCATGGGGTCCCCAAATCGACCCAAATATGACTATAGTCGGCCATGACTCATCAAATAAAGTTAGGACAAGTGTTAAGGTAATTTTTTATTATTATATTCTTTTTACTTTGAATTACCCTATTTACCTTTAAACGCGGTAAATAAAAGTCAAAAGTTACTATTCACCAAAAAGTATTTTAATCTTATTGAACCACATTTAACATAATAATAACAATCATGTATTTTGGATTTTTGAAATTCAATTCACAGAAGCCGTAAAATTTCATTTAAATGAAAAATTCAGTTTTTAACAACTACTAAGTGGATTCACTATTCATAAAAAATTGAGGTTTTTCAGAAAAATACAAAAAATGCATCCTAATATATATTTGATATTCCAAATTCAAAAAATGATTTCTATTATACAAAATTCAAAACATATAAGTTGCATAAATTAATTTAAAATTAATTCATGTTGTCAAAACAAATACCGTGTTTTTAAGAAATAATAACTATCAAAAGATTGACACCTGTTTATGTCCAATTTCAAAATAAAATTATTTACAATGACCAAAATTAGTTTAAATGGTAAATATATATTCTAATTACACTTTAAAACCAATTAAAAATATAATATAACTATATAAATATATTATATTAAAAGGAACTAGTGAATTAAAATACAGTATTTTTGACTATTCATTTAAAAATAAACTTTATCAGAAAAATACCAAAAAATTACCCAAAGTAAATTTTGATGTCCCAAATCTAAAGGAGAATTTTATTTTGTCAAATAAAACATATAAAAGTGACCAAAACATGATTTATAGAGGGTTCTTCATCAAAAGGCGGAAAATCGACCTTTTACTAAATATTACAGTATTCATTCTGAAAATTAGATTCATTTATATTTTAAGTCCCTAAATTTTATTGGATAATTGTAAAAACATTTAAAAAACATATCTAATTATATTTTAGTTAGTTCTATTCATTACCATCAATACAACGGATAGGAATTAACTACCATTTAAAATAATAATAATATATTAATAGTGTGCCACGTAAGATTTCAAAGAAGCCCATTGTTGCGTATCAGGTACACCATCAAACATAGTATCCCCTTTTATGAAAAATAAATATTTAATTCACTTATATTAATAAATATTAAAAGTGTCTTATTCCTTATTTACCTGGGATGTTACAGGAGGTGTGCTTGAGGCCGTGTGGCCAATCGGGTTTGGTTACTGTTGAGTGAACCATGTACGGGACATCAGAATGTCATATTAGAGGATTTTTCATTTTCTTTTCACTTATCATTTTTGAGTATTATAAAGGATGTTAAGAATGTTTTAGAATTTTTGAATGTGTTCTACCTCATAGTAGCTTACCAATGTATAGGAAATAACCAAATTACCTAGGACATGTCATATTGTTCTAAATTGTTCTTATTAGAGTTTCCTTGATTTCATTATTGGGATATGCACCATAAGTTTGATGTTACTTATGATTATATATTACTACCATTGTTTGATATTTAAAGGAAGTATTTACTCTTAAATATTCATTGGAACATTAGGATTAAAATGTCATGAATAATTCCATGCCATGTTTATATTACTGCGTGCATTTCCTATAGCATGTTTTGGTGACTTGTTATATGTCCATGATATTTTAATATGATTTCTTGAAAGAGATTGATAAATATATGGTTGGGATTTAAAAACCAAAATATCAATTTATAAGGTGTTTGGGCCCTTATAAATAGGAAATAGTGACCTATATAATTCCACCATTTTAAAGACCTTCAAATAAACAAGAATGAAATTAAATGGAATTGAATTATATAATAAAATGTTAATTGTTAAATAAGGATTCCAATTTCAATTCAAAGGGTGTATTTCTCTATAAATCTCAACTAACACTTTGAATATTGTGACTTTGGACATATAGTAGAGAACTTGTCCCTAACCCAACATTTTAATTGGGATGTAGGTAGTGTCTCTTTCTTTCTTTATGATCTATAATTTTCCTTTGAATGATTTCAGAGAAGGTAGAAGGGTGTGAATCTTATATTGTAAGGCCTGTACCAATCCAATTCTTATATCATTACTTGTAGCGGTTTTTAAATCATGGGATGAGTTTTTTTTGAATTTATAGATATATGCCACTTTGACATCCTCAAGTCGTGCACAATGAGGGTGGGGATGACCATGATCTAATGTTAGAGGGCCTTGGCTTATCAATAGAACCTCTAGTATATCCTCTAGAGGCACCACCAGTTATACCCGATAGAAGCATCAATGCCCAGTTTTGAGATAGTTTTATATACTTTAAGAAGACTATTGATGAATCCCCATGACATCCCCCAACTATGGTAGAGTTGATGCATGAGTTCAAGTAGTAGCATCCGCCCACGTTTTTAAGGGATGGTGGACTGTAGGATGAAGAGTCATGGCTAGAGTCCATGATATTGATTTTCAATAATCTCAAGACTCATGTCAATAGAAGTGTAAATCATGATACATATATTTTATGAGATTCCACCAAGAGATTATGAGACATTATTACTTAGATGAATCATTATCATGATATGGATTAGAGGGATTTTCATATGGCCTTACATGAATATTTATATCCAAATAATTTGAGGGCCAATAATTCCTGAGGGTTTATACACTTGGAGTTGAGAACCTTATCAGTCATGGACCACTCTTCATGTTCCATGTATCTTCATTTTTTCAAACATATTATATTAGGTGAGGAGTTATCCAATGTTATGGGATTCGAGTTCGGTCTTATTGATATGACATCTGATCTTAGGTGAATGTATTTCGGTATACTGTTGTATCTAGAATAGTGAATGAATCACTTATCATGGAGCAATAACCAAAGAGATGTTGTAAGTGTCAGATAGGGAAGTTCGTCACCTAGATATGGAACAACATAAACCAATAATTTGAAGACCCATCTTGAGCATCAAAATGGCGATATTAGTAGAAAAGGTACATACTTAGGTAGTCGGGTGATGTGCCATTGGAGCAGTAGACTAGGAGATTTGAGATCGTGGTGTATGAAGGACCAAGTCAAGTGCTGATATTGTTGAAATATGGGACATTTATAGCTACTTTTCATAGATTTTCCTCCTATATCTAGTGAGAGGGGATTTTATACCGACCCCATGTTTAATAGAGGGGTTACCATATTCTCTCCAAAAGAGATTTGAAGAACAACTATCCGATTAGGATGAATATGTGGTCATGGATAAGGTATCTTGACACCAATACATACTCAGGATAGTCAGACTATATCATAAGGCCATGTATTAGTCTAGATATTTTTAGTGAGACTGATACCAGATTATAAGAGTTTCAAACCCTCTATGGTGAGAGGTACTATTATAGTAGATTTCACTTTAGTATCATCTCTTTTTGATACTCGTGATTCCCATAGCATCAAATCTATTCTTATTGTGGAGAGCATTGGAATTTATGTTCAGTTTTCTTGTAGTTTGACGACACTTGATACTTTTTTAGGGATACAATCAAAGAGTGTACACCAGTGTAGGGAGTTCTTCCTGATATAGGTGGGTGTCACTTCATATGGGGCCTCTTTATACTCACGATGAAATGGATTTATATCTTACTAGGGATGGACTATTTGTTTCCCTATCATGATTACGGTGACGGTGTCACTAAAGGATAATTTTCACATCACAAGAGAGTGTGGTTTTTATTAAAAAAAGGTGAATGTGATGTCTATGAAAGTCGAACTAGACCTGAGCATTAGGGGTTGTGCAGGATGATAGTCCAGATTACTAGATTATATCTAGATGATCAGGGAATGCATAAGGATGACTTTCTACCAGTGGTTTATAGTTTTAGTCATTCTTTCTAGGATGATATCTTAAGAATACCACATATGAGAGTGGTAGATGTTTTTTATCAATCTACTTCCTGGAGCAGCACTGGTATCCATTCCTCCTTACAGGATGGCTACTATTAAGTCGCAAGAGATCAAGAGACATCTAGAAGATTTGGAAGCTAACAACTTTATATAAAAAAGTACTTCTCTATGGGGCTCACCAATGATTTTCTCAAAAAAGAATATAGGACCCTTTATTTATGTGTGAATTACCATAAATTTAATCGGTATAGGATTAAGATATGGTATCCACTACCTCTCATAGATGATCTCTTTGACTAGCTCTAAGGAGCATAGGTGTTCTCAACGATTGGTATAATATCATGTAACCATTGAGTGCATGTTGGACCACAAGATATTCCACATAAAAAATTACATGGTGGATATGTATTGCATGAGTATTTGGTCATGCCATTTTGCCTCATGAATGCGCCATCATTTTTCATGGTAATCATGAATGGAGTTTTACATCCGTATCTGTATTCATTTTTTATTATTAATAGAGGACATCTCAGTATATTTTCACACTTGACACGACCATGAAAAACAACATGATATCAAATTGGATACACTAAGAGAGAATTATTTATATTCTATGCTCTAAAATTTCCACTTTTGGATATATAAGATTCACTTATTGGGTCATATTATCTCATATACATGTGTATTAGTTGATCAAGAGAACGTAAGAGCTATATCTGACTAGGAGCACCCCAATAATGTATTTGATATAAAATGTTCTTTCAGTATAACTGTATATTATAGGAGATTAATAAATATGTTCCCATTCTTAGAAGAACCTCTTAAGGGATTGACTAATAAGAATGAGAAGTTTATATTTTTATATGCCTATGAGATAGCCCATCAAAAGATGAAAGAGAAACTGACTTCGACACCAATCCTAATACTGCCAGTGCTGGGAAAAAACTATAATGTATATAATGATTAATTAGGTATTAAGATAGGAGTAGTTTTAATGTATGAGGAGAAAGTCATGGCATATGGGTCTCACTAGTTGAGGATACATGAGACTAACTACCTAATGCATGATCTCAAGAAAACTATTTTTATTCATTCCATGTACTGTTGGTGGAATTACTTAATTGGAGTGTGTTTTATAGTGTACACAGACCACAAAATTCTCAAGTAATTCTTTACATAGTGTGAATTTAATCTTAAGAAATTAAGGGGAATTGAATACCTATAGTCTTATGACATTATGTTTTCTTATACACCTCGAAAAGGCAATGATGTTGTTGATTCTATGAGCAGGAGGACTCAGACACTGGTATTTTGGAGGCCAGTATCAAGTGGAAGATTATGGCCATATTTTCTAAGATATTCATGGAGGTTCAAGACTAACATTAATATTCTATTCGTGAATCATTATTAGTTAACCGGTCACTCCTAAAAATATTGAAGATGATGTAGCTTTTTGATTTTGAGAGCTTGATCATATGGGAGAGTGTGGCAGGTGAGGACCCACCTTCTAGTCAGGTCATTAATGAAGAGGAGATCATTCACATCCATGGATGTTTCTGAGTTCTTACAGATATTTGAGAGGAGTTGATGTTAGATTCAAATCCCTCAATATGGGAAGTACATCCCGGTATTAACAAGATGTATTGTGACTTGTGTTGTCAATTATAGTGGCTGGGGATGAAAAGTGATATAAATTTGTTCATCACTCGGTGTTCCACCTATTAGTAGGTGAAGGTGGAACACCAATGATCAACTAGTATTTTACAGTTATAAACTATTCCTGATTGTAAATAGGGTAGAATCACTATGGATTTTTTTATAGGACTACCTAGATCACCTTAGGGAAGTGACACCGTGTGCGTGATAATAGACAAATTTTAAAAATGTAACACATTTTCTACCTATTCGGATGACTCTATTAGTGTATGAGCATATGAGGATCAACTTTTGTGAGTTTTTATACCTCCATGGGGTTCTATGTTTTATCATATTAGATATAGGCACTCGTATCACATCACAGTTTTAGTAGAGGTTGCATTGGATATTGGGTTCCCATGTACTACTTAATACATCCTATCACCCACAGATCGATGGTTAGTACAAGCATACAATACAGGTTTTAGAGGACATGATTAGTGTCTAAATCCTTGATTTTGGTGGTTATTTAGATAAAAACATACCTCTCATTGAGTTCACTTATAATAATAGCTCTCAATAGACCATAAATAAGGATCCTTATGAGGCCTTACACGGTGGGTTATTTCATTCACCCATATGCTAATTAGAGGTGGGATAGATAGTGTTTTGGGTCCTCATCTCATTTATAATACCATGGAGTATTTTTTTCTTAAAAAGAAGTGGATTTCTACATCTTAGTCTAGATATAAACCATATAATGATTGTCACCATCAATCACTAGAGTTAGAGGTGGGGAGTGGGGTTTTCTTATGTTTTTTTCCACGACTATAGAATAGACATATTCAAAAACAAGTGAATATATGCCATCGTTACATCAGGACCTTCGATATTATTGAGTGAGTCATGATGGTATCCTATCATTTGTAATTACCACAGAGTTACTAAGCCATATACATTGTCTTACATGTATCTTAGTATCAAAAATATCATTCTGATCCATCGCTTATTATTAATCATGGGGAGGTTGAGTTAGAGGTAAGTGCATCCTTTGAAGAGAATCTTATCCATATTGTTGATCAAGGTATAAAGGTTATCTAAGGCAACTCGTTTCTTTAATTATAGTTTTTATGGAATCTTGTTCATGTGTAGGACAAGAGTTAGGAGTTGGAGGCTTATTTACATTCATAGTGGTCATAGATATTCTCAGATGAAGCTTGACCACCCTTGGAAGGAAATTTCAGGGAAAAATTTATTTAATGGGTGAATATTTTAATATATAAGATTTTTTGTGAGTTACAGAACCTTCTTATATCTTGTTTAATTCTTTGGGTTTTACTTAATGTGAATTCCTAGTCTGGATGTGGGAGAAATAGGGTTGTCTACGGATTGTTCAGATCCTAGAGCCCATGTTTTGGAAGAGGTATTTGGACTACATGATTAGTATAAATTGTTCCCCCAATGACACATATTTTGACACAAATATGTGTAATGATCTATACCACTATCTAGAGCTTCAAAGTATTATGAAACCATTCACGAGGGAGTGCGCACACATGAAAGTGCTACAATGTTTTTTAAAAATTGAAAAGGAATGTTTTGTGAATGGTTTTCCTAACTGTACGCTATGACCATGAGGGGTGAGGGGTCTTGGTAAGAGAAGGGTGTATGGTTAGTGTACAATTTGGAAAACTATGCAGCCAAGCCTTGAGACCGAATATGGGAAATGACCATTTTTTCCCTTAATGATTTAAAATTTTAAACGACCCCCTTCTTTATTATTTTATCTAACAACCACCCATTTTCCCTCCCAGTTGATAACCCCTTCAATATTTTTACAGTGATTGAAATAATACCTCAATATAATGTCTGATTTGAGTGCCAATCATCCTATTTGATGTTCTTTGGTGATTTGTTTATTCATCTTGAACCTTTTTCTATTTTCCTTTCTATTTGACATCTTATTTGTTGGGACCACTTTGTGTATAAGTTGTATTTGTTTTCAACAGGTGTCAAAAATGGTAAAAATGTGGAAAGAACTCCAAAGGTAATGTAGATTGGTTTAAGTGAAGATTCCTGGAGAATTGTTATGGATTCGTAGCATTGGATGCCATTCTTGAGAAAGTATCCATATTAATGTAATTTAGACAATTTTTTAACTACTCCTGATTTCAAAGAACTTTTCAAAAAGGTGACACATTGTTTACAACAATGAATAATGATGAGGTATCATCCATCTGAGTATGATTGAAGAAGAATGATGGTTGAAGAAGAAGAGAGAATGTGGAAGGGATTGACATTCTGAAACGGCCATGCATTTTACATTGTATCCAAAACCAGACGATGCATTACTATTTTTTAGTTCCAAAATAACGTAGGTTTGGAGAACATGTGATGAAATCCTTATAAAGGAAAGGGGAGTAAAGTTGATGTTAGTCATATTCAATTTTTGTTGGAAGGAATGATGCTGGTGGAAGATAGGGAACGTTCAATACTTTCCATTGATAATATGATGATGCTAATGTTTTTTGATCAATGGATACATATCATGATAGTAGATTTTGTGATGAAAAATAAAGAATGGTTATGGAATATAGGAGAGAGAGCCATGAAAACGGAATGGAAAATCTTAAGGAGACACAAAAGAATGTTTTAAGGAGGGGTCATTTTCCAGGGTTTGAAAAAATTTTGGGCCTTAAAATCGGGAGATGGAGAAATGAGTTTTTGGACATGGATGTTGCACGCAAGATTGAATAAGGTTTGGAATATTTTGCACAAGTCATGATTTGAGGTCATAACATTGAAAAATGGGAAAGTCATGAAGTGCGTGAAATATTCAAGAAGTTCTCTAAAGATGAGGTTGGCACGAAAGAGACTTACGAGCCCAATGCAACGTCAAATGGGGTTTTGCGAAACACATTAGGGTTTTTCTTGATGCATAATGTTTTTTCACATGGGGGTCGACGAGGCCTATAAATAAGTGGTTACCACATCTCATTTGTAAAGCTCGAAACCTAGAGAATTCCTGAGCTCTGAGGCATGAAATAATTTTAAGTAAATGGGTGTGCATTAATGAAATAGAGATGTGCCCAAGAAAGTGAATCTACACACAATAAGAGAGTTGCGCATGATATTGAAGTTGCACACAAGATGTGTTTCATGAAAAAAGTATAATCATGTGCGTGTGGCATAAAATTTGCATTCAAGACACCCCTAAAGGTTGTGCGAATGACTGGTGTCCCACATGCCTTTGATAGGTTCTTTCCACCTTCGAATAGCTTCTTAAAGATTTGGAACCCGAACACGCGATATGTTTTGTGAAATACTTGTTGTGCTTCGAAAAGGCTACACCATCGTGAGCCAGTGATTTGGACTTTGTCTTTCACTGAGCTTTGCAAAGAGGCATATATGTTCACCGCATGCACAGACAGAACTGTGCATCCCCTGCATGAAGAACACAACCCGTGTCCACCATGTTTTAATGAGGTAGAGAAGAACTCTCTAAGGTTTTTATGTTTACACTCTACAATTTGTAGGGGTTCGTGATTTGGTGAAGAAGGAGATAAGGCTAGCACACATGCATACATGTATGTGTATTTTTTGAAGAAGATAGAGGTCATGTGTGTGTGTTTAAAGAACCATATCCATTAAGGGTTTTCACATGAGAAGAAGAAGAGGAGAGTGAATGGTTTCATGCATGTACATGCACACGTGAACTCGCTCAAATAAAGAACCACAAAAAGTTTGTGCATGTGTGTGAAGAATAAAAATAAAGGAGAGAAAAGGTTCAACCTAATTGCCACATGCATGATCAAATGCATTCATTAACAAAGGATAATAATTGATTCTAACGATTCCATGTGAATCGATCCTCAGTGTTTGAATAATCACATTGGTATATGTGACTCTAAAAAAATAAATAAGAAATATTGTATTCTGTTTTTGCACTAAAGAAGAGGTAGTGAAGTCAGTTGTTGCACTAAATAAGAAGTTAGAAGAAGATGATAGTTTCTTGCCTACTGTTTTGCAAGTAACCAAGTAAAGATCACTTAAGAAGATCAAGAGCCAAACCTACCATTTTATGAAGAAGAAGACTGCCTCCACATGTAGTATAAATAACTAGCTAGAGGCTGTAAGTTAGACTAGGCTATTTCTAGTCCAAGGAGAGGATTGTTTCTTACCCCACATATATGTGTAGGGACCCACACTGACTATATGATTATTTTCATAGTCAATCTGTTGTAACAACATATCACAATATAACGTAGAATCAATGCACTGGTCATTCCCATGCATGGAAATAATGTAGGTGCACTTATTGAGAGGTGAACCTTGTAAAAATATTGTGTGAATATTTTTACTATTTTCTATTGTTACTTGCGATAGGGAAATGAGAATAAGAGAATCGAGATCCTAAAAGGTCAAGAGGTATAAAAATAAAAAGTTGGAATTGGTTTACAAATTCCCCAACACTTATTCACGCCCCCCCCCCCTTAGTGTTAGGTATATCCCAAACTGGTCCTCTCATTATTTTTGTGAAAACATTATGCCATGTTTTTAATTTTTTATCGATTATTCGGTTTTCTTATGATCAGAACCAAATAAAAGGTTGAAACTAGATTTATATTCTTTTAGAAAGATAACATAGGTTCTCTCATGATTTTCTGTTAAATTCAGGGTGTTTATATATTATTTTATTTTTTGGAGTTTATACTTCTTCCAATAAAAACATATAAACAAAATTTATATTTAAATTTAATGAATGGACTTCACGTAGATAAACTATGACCCTCGTTGAGGTGTAATCAAAGGTCATGTACCTTGAGTTTCAACCACCCCTTGGATGTGTAGTTAAATTTGATCAAACAACCATGGGTGGAATTTGTATTTGGTTCACCTATTAAGGTTATGCCTTTTACCCCTTCACTTAGGGATTTTAATTGATTTGATTTAATTATAATTAAATTTAAGAAGATGGAATGGATGACCATGTCCATAGTCCCTTTGTGGTTGTTCATTCTCACTTAGACTTGAGATGTTCTGTATATCCAAATTCCAAATTATAATAAATTATAGAATTTATGTGATGCTAGGCCTACTAAGCCGATGATATTATTTAAAACACCTCTTGAGGTGAGATAATTTACTATAAAAATTTGATGGCCAATTGCATTTAAATGTGGGATTATATGGTATGGGTAGACTAATGCTCCATGACCATTATTATTGACATGTAGAGAGAGATAGTTGGGTTCCAATTTTGGATATCCATTTATGAACTCTTATAGCTTGAATAATTCATGGACTGTGTTGAATTATTATGATGTTCCTTTGGTGATACATGGGTCCTTATTTGAATGCTATGGATGGAATAATTTAGAAGCTATCTCTTATAAACCCAAGTGATGCTAAGACTCCCTTCTAGTTTAAAAAGGATAGAATGAGAGGGATTATTTCAATTATATCATAGCTGATACATGGAATCATTTTTGGAATTCCAAGGATGGACTAAGAAGGAATATTATGACATATTTCATGAGTAACACATGGACTCCCATTATGGATTGCCAAACATGGAATTAGTGGTCCGTGATTTTATAATAAATCCAAGTGATAACATGATTCAAATGAGGGATTCCTAGGATAGTATTTGAAGGTGTTTGGTTCCTGTAATACAAATATAAATACCTAGGATCCAAATTAGGAACTCTATGTATGGGCATAGGATACTTTCAATTGAAAAACAAATAAATGATTATTAAGACGCATCTTCCATGCCAAAGAACAAGATTGGATTTCATTAGAGCCTTAAATTTTAATGAGGCCTTGTAAAAATCCTATTGGATATAAAATAAAGGGGATTTTTTGGTATATGATGTCGGTTTTTAGAGTTTATTATAAATTAAATCATGATCGAGTGATTACTCAAAGACAATCCGACTTAGGCCGAAGTAGGTAAAAGAATATGGTTGTTCCATGAAAACCCAAACCTATGTGGTTTATTTATATACCTCAGTTATTTTATAGTTTTATTATTACATGAAAAATCCCTATTATATATTCCTAGATTAGATAGAATTAAACACCATTGGGAATATCTTACTGAGTTTTTCTCACAACCTGCTAAGTCTGCCTTTATGGTACCTGGACAAACTTTATAGATATGGGTAGGGATAGGGGGAAGTTCTTGGTTGATGATAATTGATTGATTATAGCATGTTAGTGGGGGATAATAGGATTGTTCTATGGCTCATGACGCTATTTAGAGATAGTTACTCTTTGGTTTTTTGTACTTTTGGTAAATGTATTGACTTGCATGCATGTTTACATGTATTATCAGTTATTTTATATATGAAATTGATGGATGATTATTCACTTCTATTGTTTATTTATATAATATTATTTTTCTATCAATTTATATTATTAAACTAATGCACTCTACTCTAATAATGACGGTATAGTATCCCCAATATTCCATATTAGACCATTGCTGCTTGTCGAAAGCCTCTAGTGTACGATGAGGTACACATGAGGCCATGTGACCAACCTAGTTAGGTTATTATTGAGTGAACTTGGTCTAAAACATCACACAAGGATGCCATCACTATTCATTCACCCGTTGGTTTATGTTTATGAAGGTATTTTTTTTATGAAACATATTTCATTTCCATAGGTTATTCCACAATGAAATCACTACAACAAAACCAGGTTTATCTAGTGACAGGTCTTTAATAGCGCTAACTAAAAGTGTTATTAAAAACCACCTTTTTCATAGCTAAAAAAAGTGTTATCAATGGGGGCCTTTGATAATGTTTTTTTAGTACTGTTAAAGGGTGTCTTTTATAGTACTAACAAAAGTGTTTTTATAGGTGGACCCTTATCAATGCTTGTAAAAAACACTGATAAAGGGGGTCCTTTTATCAGCAAGAGTAAAATAGTGCTGATAAAGGGGGAATCTAAAATCACTTCTAAAAAATGTTGATAAGGGGGCTTATATCATCTCTATTTTAAAAGCTCTCAAAAAGACCCCCCTATAAGTTATTTTTAACTAGCATTGATAAAAGGTATATTTCATAAAAATAATTGAAAATAATAAATTAAAATATAAACATATTTATATTGACATTAATATATTATATATATTTTAATTATGTTTCAGATAAGACTAAATAGGAATTTAAACATAATATATATTATATTTAGTAGAAATGGATTATAATATAACAAAATAAATATTTTCAATTTATATATTTATAATTATTATCATGTAATAGTCATTTCATAACAATAGGAAGATAAAAAAATCAACAAATTAATAAAACAACTAAACAGAAATGAAAACGTAAACAACCATAAATTTTGATACAGGTGTCCGTCTGGGCTATAATATATATCAAATAAACTCCTATGACTATATCTACACCATATTGAACAATTAACCCCTATTAACTATTATTTAATAGTCAAAAGACCTATAAAGCCTCCAAAACTGATTTTTAGTTGGGCTACCCCAATATTTTAACATTCAATGGAATTTCGACCTCTTTTAATAGGGTATTATTTTTTTCAGTGGGGGATGAATTTATATCCATTAATTACATTCATATTGATATTATGGTTTTGAATTTTTATCATTTTTCACAATTTAATCTTATTTATTATAAAATATATAATAATATATTTGTATTTTTTATATATTCACACACACACACACACAGAAAAACATATTTTATATATGTATTTAAATATATATATATATATATATATACATATAAAGATATATATAAACATATATATAAATATCTGAATTAAAAATTGTAATGAAATATATATAAATATATAGATATATCATAAAATGGAAGACAAAACAACATAGGGGAGTGGAAAAGGCATTGGGATATGAGTAGGAGGTCTGGGGTTCGAAATTGGATGGAGGCAGAGGCCTGATTAGGATGGTGGAATTATATGAAGTTCTAGTAAATTATTTTGGAAGCACTAATAAGGGGGTGGTAAGCATTTATAAAAGGTTGGGTAGTAAGATGTTTGAATAAAAAACTATCACGCTTTATCAATGGGGCCTTTATCAGCACTTTTTCAAGCATAATTAAATCCAACCCTTTATCATCGCTCGCATTATCACTGCTTATAAAGATATACTAAATCCCTTTGACTAGCGCTGTTAATATATATATTTCTATTAGTGAATGTTCATGTAACCCATCTCCTTTAATTTGTTCTAATATGACTTAATTTTTTGTGGCACTCATATGTATGGTTTTTATTATGTGATAGTTTGGACCTATACCATCCTCTAATTCCTTTGGTAAAGAATTATATTTCATGAGATAGTCAAAGGAAACTAGTATATTTGTTTGATCCATTATGGGAAACAAGTAAATGTTCTTGGTCAATTATGGGTAACAAGTCGATGTTCTTGTTCCATTATGGGAAACTTGTGTTAATTCCTAATTTGATGGTCTTTGTAGTTAATATTGACATATAAAATGGTTTTTATAATTATGATGATTCAACACAAATTTATTACATGATATTATGGTTCATTATTGACTTATGATTAATTCCCATTCTTGTGATTCAAATCTTTTAAAATGTTAATATTTTATTCCAAAACTCATGTTTATGAGTTTTTTGATTTTTAATAAAATTAGAATGTTATAGTCAATAACACATGACCTTATTTTTATTTTATTCCTTGATATGATACACGATTGACGTACCCCGTGTTTATCCTTCCTAAGCATCTAATCTCACCCATTTATTATGTTTACATTCCTAATTATATGAAGAATGTTTTTAGTAGGTATACCTATAAAGATACGATGTTAGAATATCTTCATGAGATATGTTGAATATTTTCATAAAATAATAAGATTATATATCTCATATTAAAATAATATAAACCTTCTGAGTTCTCTCATGGATTGAATTTATATTCCTCTAAATAGATTTAATATTTTTGTATAAAAAATTGGTCCATTATAGTTGCAACCAGAGTAGAGATTATTCAATCCTTAAATATTTGGGTTAAAAAACATTCATGAAAACAGTGGGTATAGATCTATATATAGGATAAAACTATAATGTTTTGGAATGAATCATGAATAACCTTGGTTATACATAAGGTTTCATAATAGGATTTTTCACGATTCAAACATTTTATAAATGATTTTTTAGAAATATTTGGTTTTCCACTATAATTATTATCTTTTATAATATGAGTTTTTTTCTTTATTCGATGGATGGAACATAAAAGAATCATGTTAATACGGAATGTTATGGATTGTAAAATTATTTTCAACCAGAGAAACCAAATGTTATGGGACCTGTAATACATAATAATTCTTGTTTTCCCATGCAACACTCTAATACAATGAATCATGCCATGTTTCCAATGATAAAATAGGGGGAAACATACTATTGAATATTTCATGAGGTACCATCCATCATATTTTAGTGGATATTCTGATCCGATGATGGTTGAGTGATGGATTAACACAATTGAGATAATATTTTATATTCTTTACTAATCAGGACATGGAAAAGTTTTCAAAGTTGTTTCTCATCTTGAAGGTGAAGCAGATCAAAAGTGGAATCTTATCAAGAATACATGGAATGAGGGAGAAATTGAATCCATGGAATGTGATGAGTTTAATGAGATATTATTCAGTAAGTAATTTCCTCACACTCAAATTAAAATGATTGAGAAATAATTTCTTAAGTAGAAGAAAAATAATGAAAATTACATTGGTACATTTGAGTAAAATTTTATAATCCTTGAAAAGTATGCCTCTGGTGTATTTATCATCCCTTAAAGTAAAATTTATTTATTCTGTGGTGTCCTAAAACCAAGTCCTAAAAAATAATTTTCTATTAGATACATTAGTGGCTACAAATAAATCACTCAATGTTTACTCAATGTAGAAATGGAAATTGGATAATACCACCATTCCATTGGTTTTGATATGAAATGAAAGATTAAGTCTCATGAAAACTAAAATAAATCACATGGTGGAATGAAATTACAGCCATCTACATGTTATAAATGTGTGAATAAACATCAAGGGATGTGTTTTAATGGATTTAGTAGGTTATTTATATGTGGATAGGTGGGTCATAAATCAAAATAATGTCGAAAGGTAATGGATATGAAGGTTAATTAAATATAGTAAAATAAGATTCCAACTAATGAACCACACATACTTCAATGTATCAAATTCAAGTTGTATAGTAATTATGCCAAAAAGTGCATTAATATGATGGTTTTTTATTATCAACATCAACAACCTCCTAAGACCAAAGACAATGGGAAATCTCAGGAAATCACATCTTTTGATGTGGGTTATAAGAATGACATGGTGGAAGGGATATGTATCATCCATTCTAGAACTGACAATGTCTTATGTGATTATTGACCCACCCACTCTGTTATTTCTAAATAATTTTTTAATGTTATCACCATATCACCTCAAAAATTAGATGTTTATTTATCTATGAAAACTCTTAATGGCACAATTATACCATCCCATGTTTATAGTTGTTCTTCGATTGAGTTCCGGGGGCAATTGATTCCATCAAATCATATGATTCTACCATTAGTATAATTAGATGTGATTATTATTATGGATTGGATTTATTTATATGGATTTCATATTAATCTTCAAGGAAGGGATTGAACATTTTATATTCTAAATGAACCTATTATCATTTATCTATACAAGGATGAATATGAAAATCCAATGGAAATTGATTCCATATTATGGGTCTTAATTTCTATAAAATAAGGTTATCTACCTCAGGTGGTTGGGGAGAACTCAACATTAAGGATACACAGATTTTCCATGATTTTTTTGATGTATTTCCATAAATATTGTTAGGTCTTCCACTAAATCAAGAATTTAACCTTTGAATAGAATGACAAATATGTGTTATTCCTATTCTTAATAATACATATAGAATGGTCATAATTGAGTTGTAGTAATTAAATAATAAACACTAGTAGAATCTCGAAAATGGATTCATATGCCCTAGTTTGTCACATTAGGGTGAACCTATTCTATTTATTAAGAACTAATATGGATCAACGCTACGGTACATTTATGATTGATTAATAAAAAACTCACTATAAAGAATAAGTATTATTTTCCCTATATTTATGAGTTATTTCATCAACTACATGGAGATAAATAATCTTCAATGGTTGACCTTAATTCTTGATTACATCAATTAATGGTCAAGAATGAGGATATATCCAAGATGAAATTTTGTACAAGGTACAGACACTATGATTTATAGTGATACATTTTGGTCTTACTAATTCCCCAAATATATTCATGGAATTAAATAATAGATTCTTTTGAGACTATATCTATTAGTTCATAGTGTTATTTAGAGATGATATTCATATATATTCAAAGATCATGTAATAGAACGAAGATCACATGAGGATTGTGCTGAAGTCTCTAAAGAAGGAGAATATTTATATAAAATTTACCAAGTATGAATTTATTCTATAGAATGTTTCATTTTGGATCATATAATATAATGTGAGGGTATAATGGTAGATCCTTCAAAGACATATGTTATTGAGAAATATCCTTGACAAAACATGTTAACTGAAATCTATAGTTTTCTTGGGTTTTATGGATATTATTGATGTTTTGTGAATTATTTCTCATAGTATCTTATCCAATTTCCATGTTTACTGAGAGTGGAGTCAAATTTGTATGGACGTATGAATGTGGAGAAAATATGAAAGATCTAAAAAGATGTTTGGCTAGTTCTTCTATAGTTACACTACCATATTGTGGGGAAATATTTCTAATCAATATTGATGCATCCAATAAGAAATTGTGATATGTTCTGATGAAAAATGATATGGTGATATCTTATGCCTCATTCGAATTAAAGGTCCATGAGAAAAATTAGCCAACCCATGATTCAGATTTAGTTGTGGTAATATTTCATTAAATATTTGGTGGCATTATATCTATGGAAAAGGGAGTGACATATATACTAATCAAAAAATTTAAATGTGTATTTTCACTCAAATGGAGTCAAACATGCACCAAAGAGAATGGACTAAGCTAAGTAAATATTTTTTCTACTAAAAACATTACCACCATTGGAAATAAAAAAGGTGGAAGATGCTTTGAATTAGAAGGATCAATCAAGATTATCTATGAAGAGGATCAAAAAATATCCAATATTTATAGATTTGAAAAGGATGGTCCTAGAAATCTTAAATGGAGAGAACTCTTATCTGGATCTTGTGAATTTTCAACCATCTATCCAAGTGAAGATTAAATAGGTGTAGATAGAATATATACAGCTATAAAAGATAGTGATAAATGTTCCTAATTTCAACCTTGATTTGGATTGAATAATAAGGTTCAAGAACCATGTGTGTGTTCCAACCATACTATATATGATGACGGATTTATTGTATGAGTCTCATAGTTCATTAGTCTCTATTCATTCTAGATGTACAAATATTTATAAAGAGAGTTAATAATATTTTTGGTGGGATGGTATAAAGAGAGATATTTCAGAGTATGTTTCTCAGTTCTTGGTTGATCATCATGGTAAGGATGGGAGATAGACATATCAGGGGATGTTACAACAGTTAACCATACTAGGGTGGAAATGGTGAAACATCACCATGGATTTAGTTTTCATAATCCACAAAATATTCTAAATTCCATAATGATATATGGGTCATATTCAATCATATTAATAATTCAAAACACTTTATTGATATCATATAAGATATATCTCTTGATCTTCTTTCAAGAATATATATTAAGGAAGTTGTAATATTTCATGGAGTACCACATTTCATTGTATCTGATTGGAATCTGATGATGTTTTGGCAAAGAATTTAGAACCATTTGGAAAAAAAAGTTAAGTTTCATCAATTTTTACCATCCTTATATATATTTAAAGTCTAATAGGGCCATTGAAACATTAAAATACATGTTGAGTGCTTTCTCTGTGGATTTCAATGTTGTATGGTATCAACAACTTCCCTTGGTTAAATTTTTTCATAACAACAACATTCACTCTTGAATTCAAATGGATCCTTATGAATCCATCTATGGTAACAATTGTATAACTCCAAATTGATTTAATGAAGCTAGATATAGAAATCTATTGGGACCTAATCTATCATAGGAAATGGTAGAGAAGGTTATATCTATTCAGTAGCATATAATAGTAGCTTAGAGATGACAAAAAAGTTATGCTGACAATCTTTGGATGGATCTAGAGTTTGAAGTGGGAGAAAATATATTCCTATGAATATATACCTGGAAGAGAGAAAATATATTTAGAATGAATTCAATTCTAATCCCTAGGTATATTATTCCTTTTCAAATTCCTGATTGTATCAGGATGGTATCTTATCGATGGGTTCTTCCACCGAATCACTCACAAGCTCATGATGTGTTCAATGTATATCTTGTGTGGAATTGTATACTTGATCCTTCAGATATACTAAAATCAAAGTTCATTCCATTGGAGTAGGATATTTCTTATGAAGAACAACCAGCAGAGATTATAGATCACAGAGAGAAATTTCTATGAAACAAGACCACTCATCGGGCCAAGTTTTGTGCTGAAACCACTAATTTGAGGAAGCTAAAAGGGAACCTGAGGATGTTATGCGGCAGAGGTATCCTCGAATTTTTTTATAGGAGTGAAAAATTTAGAGGTAGAAATTAATTTTATGGGGGTATAATGTAACACACTGATATTTTTATGAAATATTTCTCTTTACTTGATTTTATTTCATTGATAACTTGTGTTGCACCCAACATAGAGTTTAAAAGAACTGTGTAACATTGTTAAAATATTATGTGTCCACTATCACCTACCCATTAGCTTGGTAGGTATTAATAGTAATAACTCAATTATGAAAAATAAATTTTCATTACATTTATAAAATAAACTCATTATTTATCAAATTATTATAATTGAAAAATATATTTTATGATAAAAGTGAAATTTTTATGAAAGCATTTTTTTGGGTGAAATGAATTATATATATATATATATTACTCTTAGTGAATTATTTTAATTATATTTATATACTATTTACTTGGTAATGTTTTTTCATCATTTTTAATAGTTAACTTTTTATACTCATGGAATTAGATATAATGAATTCAGTATTTATACTTAGTTTAAATTTGGTAATTAATCCCCTTTTAGTTTTAGTTAACATGAATAGTAACCATGGTAAAATTTATGACCTTGGTAAAGGGTATATTGGATTAATCAAGACTAAAAATATTTGATAAGGCCATAGTTTTTCATCTTAATTATTATTTTAATAATTAAATTATACCCTTATCACTTAATATTTAAAATTTAGTCAATTAATGGACACTTTTCCATGAAAATGAAATATATATTATTTAAGAAAAAAGAATTGACAAAATGACACCATCTTAGTTTAAAATATCATTTATGTGTTAATGAGGAAATAAAATTATGATTGAATGTTAATATTAATTTTTTTCTTAATGAAATTATTTTAATTTTTGAAATTTAATTATAATTTTTATGAATTAAATAATTACCTTAAATACTTACAGAACGGTGATGAAGTAATTATTTAATTGATTGAAAAATAAAATTAATGATATTAAAAATATTAAAAGTATTATAATTTGAGATATTTAAGGTTATCCAAGAATTTTATAGATTAAAATAAAATTTTGGGGATGATTTCAAATAATGTTTCCTATTTATATGTGTTTTATTTATGTTATTAAATTCCAAATAATATATAGTGTAAAAATTGACACTAATGATGTTTTATGAAAATAATATTTTATTAAATTATTTGAAAATACTAAAAATATTAATTATGTAAAAATTGAATATGTTATGGTCTAAAATGTAATAAATGTTCCATTTATTTTCTAATTTACCACATAAATGTAAAATTAAAACATTTAAATGTGTAAAAGGTTGTTACAGTATTTAAATTTTAAATATGTTAACTAGGGGTTAATAAAAATGATAAGGTTTAAAATTAAAAAAAACTTCTATAAAACATATTTGTTGATGTAATTAAAACACTGTCCCAATTTATATTCTAATACCTTTTCATTTTTAGGTATTTTTATTGATATTGAATTTATTATAGATTAATCTTTTGAGAAACTCTTGAAGAGCCCCTCACCTCAATTTTAAAAGTACACATCCTCACATACTCTATTACACCACATTGAGCCTTATATCAAGACCATACTCTAAAAAATAATATTCACTAGTTCCCTATACATATTATAGAGGTTTTTTTCTTCCCAAAATACCAACCCTATATCCATTTATAGGATATTTAAAGGAGTCATTTCAAAGAAGAGGTAATTGATATCACCGATCACTTTCTTCTTCTACACTTATTTACCACCTCTAAATCTATGATATTTATCATAAAATAATAAATTCAGTATTATAAATATTATGAAATGTTATTTTGATTATAAATAAATTATTATACACCATTTTCCCCATGAAATATGAAGTGAAACTATCACATGTGTGTACATACTGCTTACCATCTCCATGTAGCAATACAATTAATTTTTAATTGCTATATTTTATGGATTGGTATTATGATAGAAATAATATATATATATATGATATTTATGATATAATTATACTTATATAATTATAATATCATGTCTAACATCTTATCATTATATCTTTTGGAAATGATAATGTCACTTGGGCATATATATGGGCTGCCATCTCCATGTTGTGACTTCGTTTTTTGTTAATATTTACCATGAATGGTAATAAGGATATATTTTATAAATATAAATTATATATATAAGATAATAAATATTTTGTAAAATTTTATTATTATTTACTTTACATTCAGTCCACTAGATGAAAAATGGAATCAACGTTAATGTGTATGTATAGTCTACTGTCACCATGACTGGTGTAATTCATTTTGTATATATAAATTTTATGAATGATTATAAATGTGTAAATAATTATTATATATGATGTTTATAACATTATTAAAAAAACTAAATGATGGTTTCATGATCAAAGTATAAGGACTAAGACTTCTGAACAGTAACATTCTTCAAAAACGAAGCGGTTATCACACAAAACAATGATTTTAATAAAAAATTATTAATAAAAGGAAAATAAAATGTCATAAATAAGTCATACATGTTATTATAAATATATTTTTATGTATTAAAGGTATAATAAATCCATATTAATTATACATGGGATTTAAATATGATCAATGAAAGTTGATACTTGAGATAAGAGATCATTTCACGATCTCATCATTATTAGGGTTGTTTATATTTAAGTATCCCCTAAGGAATATTTATCTTCCATGCCCATGATTTATAAAAAAAATAAAAAAAAAATATATTCATATATAATTTTTTGAAATCATTTTTACCTATGTTTTAATTTTATAAATCTCTTTGAATGGAATTTTTGTTTGTTTTCTTAACAAGGTTCTTTGTGACCTTTTTGAAACAAATAGAGAATGAATTTAATTATTAACTTATAAGGAATTAGTGTAGTTTCTTTATGTCACGAATAATTAATTATTTGAATATTAATCTACAATATTTCATGGATTTATTCAATAAAAAAAATTTCCTTTCTATTTTCACACTTTTAAAAAAATGATATTGAAATGGAATTGATATTTTCCTCAAGAATTATTTCAAGTGCTATTTAAAAATAATTTTCCATATAAGATAACATTATTTGATGTTACTTATGATTTAATGTGGATATGATCCAAGTATAACATCCGTATTCTTTCTCTAGTTGGTTTGTGTTTATCATTTCATGATGTTTATGAAACCTGTTTCTTCTTCATGGGTTATGCTATAATGAAATGTTTATGAAACCCTTTTCTTTTCATGGGATATGATATGTTTTTTGTTATTATGGAACACATATGTATGGATTTAATTATGTTATGGAAAATACCTATATCTCCCTTCAATTAATTAGTTATGTAATTATATCACATTATATAGTCATGGGAAACAAGTTGATGAGCTTGATCCTTTATGGGAAACATGTCTTTATGCTTGGACTATTTTGGGAAACAAGTCAATGTTATTGATATGTTATGGGAAATATATGTTGATGCCTCATCTGATGGTAACTATAGTTAACCATGACATATGAATTTTTTTTTCTATAATTATTATGATGATAGACAAAATTATTATGTGAAATGGTGGTTCATGATTGAGTTATGATGAATTCTCATTCTTATGATTCACATAATATAAAATGTTAATGTTTAAGGACATAACTCATATTTATTATTTTTTAATACTATTTATAAAATTTGTATGTCATGTTCATGATCTCATTCCCTTGTGATATTTTTATGATTTCATATGATCCTCAGTTGATATCTCCCATGTTTATCCTTATTGGGAATCTGATCTCACCCTTTCCTTGGGTTTTCTTTCCCCAGGATATGAAGAAACTTATTACTCTGTATTCCTATGAAGATTAATATGTGGGAAGATCTTTATGATATATTTTTAATATATTTCATAAAATAATAATATTTTATATTGAATATCCAAAAAATCTAAACATTTATGGTACTATTGTGGGTTGTATTTTTTATTTAAAAAATAATCTTTTAAATAGATGTAATATTTGTGTATAAAACTTATGTACCATTATAGGGTTATTATTTAATGATGAGACCTAGGGGACCCTAGTGGGTTCCTTATTTGGATGTTAACCTTAGTTTAGGTGTGTATGGGAAAGGGTATTTGTGATTGAGGGTGTCACATTTAAACCGGAATTAGTGAGGTGAGCCTGTTTTTGGCTATGATGAAGTTAGGTCATGCTCTTGAGAGGCTGACATTGGAATTGTGATACATTTTCAAAATTATATTTATCCCTTATGATGTGTTTTATGTTAGATGTTTTGAGTGGTATGAAATTCCTATTTATATTTTTTGAGATACATGATAATCTTTGGATGTTTTCTTTATATTCAACCTTCATGCCTACTACTCGTTGATTTTTTTCCGAGTAGGGTAAAGATATGCTTCTAGGTTACTAGATGAGTTTATTTCTAGATAGGTTGTAAAAAAGCCCTTGAGTTATTATATGACTTGTAATCTCAATTGGTTGAGGATATTAACTTCAGTTACAAAATTAATTTATTTCTTAGAAGGGTATAGATACACCGCCCAAGTTTCCAAATAACATTCTTCCTCATTATGGTGTGGATACACCTCTAATTTTTTATGTGATATATTTTTCTTCATGGGGATCAATTTCTTATAGATTCTATATGAGTTTATATTCATATTGGAACCCTATTTTTATTTAAAGTAGCTAATGTTGGAATTGGGTGTTATGTTAAACCTAAGGATAAATGTTAGTTTTTTTATTTATTCTTATACACTATATTTATTATTCTATTAATAATATGAAATATGAATACTATGAATTTACTAGTTATTAATGGAACCACATTGGTGATTACCTACTAATTTGTACTCACACCTTACTCAGGAAGCCATGGCACTATTGTACCAAAGAAAATATCACTTTTCACGACCTCAGGTGGGGAAGAGGTCTAGTAATTGATCATCCATTTGATACCTTGAATGAATTCATCTAATATATGAGGTATGTTTCAAGGATAAAAATAGATCCTAATACATTTTATTTATTTTTTATATTTTTTATTGTCCCAGTTGTCAATCATTCATAATATTCTAGTATGATTGTGACTCTGTATAACTGTATGCTTCTATATTTGCATCTGATATAGCATGATCTGTTTTATTTCTTTTACATAATCTAATATGTTATTTTAGATATTGTTTTGGATACTTTTGATTATTTCACACCCTGATGAGGGGGACTAGTCTCCTCACAGTAAAACCACATACCACCACAAATAGTCTACAACCTTTTTCAAATGAGGAGGCACGCTTGAGGTCAAGTAGTGTCCCATTCCTGTTACTATTCAGAGTGAGCTAGGATGAAGATGTTACTTAACTAATCATATAATGTTATATGTACTACCATATCATCCTTATATTTATTTCACATTTATGATTTTATTAATATCATTTCACATCTATATAATTTTATCTACATTTTTATGTGACCATTAGACAAAACCCTCCCACTAAACACTTTAATGATGAATATCTATAAATTAAGTTAGTTTTAGTAATAGAGAGACATAAAATCATATTCCCAATTTTAAGCTCTTTGAATATTGTATTAAAACTCCTCAAATTTATGACACCCAATTTTATAATGTTTATAAATTCAATTTTAAACATATAACTCTTTATAAATTTATCATCATTATCATCCTTGTAAATTTTCCATAAAAGCATTTCATTAAATCATTTAGTAAACAATACTACTATTTAGATTAATATTTCACTAGAATGACCTAATAATTTTAGGATATTAAGTGAAATTCACTTTTAAAGACTATAATAACCATTTACTTTTTGACTTTGTACTTATCAATGTCTAAAAATACTTCCATTTACCTCCTATAAATGTTATTCTTTTCAGAATATCGTGACAAGATACATGAACTACTTCGTTTTGGTAATGAAACTTAATTCCTAATAGTGATATTATTTAACAAATAAACTATTATTTCCATATATTATATAGAAGTCTATTTATATAGATCAATATTCAAAAAACATTAATTTATTCATTAAAATATTCCTCTAGTGGTGGTGGGTTTAAATCCACCATATTATAACAAACAATTAAATAAACACTTTTATCTAAGATTAGAGTTTTTTATCAATATATTTTATAAATACACATTATAGAATATAATTATTCTACAAAACATTGAATTTTCAATAAAATTATGACTTCAATATCTTTCAATCATTTCATTGTTATTTTATTCCTATGTATTTTAAATACTTTCAAAACATACATTGTAGTTCCCCAAGATGAATGAACCAATGGGAGGGGATTGGTGAACTAGTGGTTTATTTTTATGAATTTATTTTATTTCAAAATTAACCCCTAAAACTTTTTAAGGTTCCTGATCCACTAAATTTTATCTCTAAATATCACCACATGTATAAATTTAATAATGGAGAGATTAGTACATAATATTTACAAGGTTCATTGGATAGTCTACTCCTTGCTACAACTGGTTATTCCCAAAAGATATTGATTCCCCACTATTGAAAAATTGATTACAATGATCCCATATACAATTGAGAGACTTATTTTTCTTAGGATCCCACCAGGAGTCTCCTTTTGCTTTTATCTCTAACTAAAATGACATCTACTACATTCATCCCTAACTAAATGAGTTCAACTACATTAGGTTGAACCGATATACTCCTTCTGGTCCTCAAACCAACACAAATAATTCCTTTTCTCCCTTCACCAACTGGATGACTTCACCTTTATTCAAGGCATAATCCATTATAGTATGATCCTTCAAAATTAAATCATTATCTAGTTGAATCTCACTTTATCATTTACTAGTTCAAGTACATTTAACATCTACTGATCAAGTATATCAATCATTCTAAACAAAATATGATCACATGTATTTGATCAGTTTTCTCATTGAAACAAATGCTTGGGCATTAATTATTTCTTCTACTGAAGTCTTGCTATCTCTTAGATGTGTGAAATAGATTCACCAAAATTGGTCGCCAATATTTTATTCAAGAGTAATCTCTCACAAATAACTTCTCTTTCTTCTTGTAATCTCAACTCAAATCATGCACACATGAAATGTTCATAGTTCATGTCTATTTCACATGTACATATTTTTTTATATTGATTTATATTGTTTCTATCTCTTAGATAGTTCTAAAGTGATCGCATATGAATGAGAATCCTCATATGCATGTATATATGCCCACACTATTCACAATCAAAACATCGTAAATGAGTACATGATTTTCCCAAATTAAACCCTTTGCACAGATATTATGGATTATTATGCCACTATTCTTCATTGTATAAGTTTTTCATTGTGAGAAAATGGATTTCATGTTTGAGGGTTATCTTTCATTATCCTTCCCTTAACACAGTGTTGGTATACAATATTTTTCTGTGTCTCGGTATGCAAAAACTAGTGAGGTTATGCATATGAGTACCGCATAATCATGAATGACTTCAAAGAACAAATTCTCCTCAAATCGGTTTGATTGTGCTTTTCACAAGTCAACAACCCATGATATTGTATTCTCCTTCGATTAAGTTTATCATGGGATATTTTCTCTCTTTATGAAAAATAAGGGTTCCTAGTCGCTCTATTTTCTTTATAAAACCTAGATCTCTCTCAAATGATCATCAATATTACTTATCGACATGGTAATCGTTCATTTACAGGTAGGGATCCTCATGCCTTGCACCACCTTTGCTCTTATTTTTAAGTCGTGTCAAGGAGAATTATCACCAAACCAAAAATGCAGTAACATCACAATATTTAGAATGTTTCATTTCTTTATTCTCAACTTCATTTCACCACAAAATATGGTTTCCTCTATTACATGAGAAATCCTCATGTTCATGGGATAAAAATCATGTGATCCGTCATTTTTATAATCATGATTGTATGCATGTTTCATTAATGGGAAATACATATATGAAATGTTATTTTAAATTAATAGAATCACATTCTTTGTATTATCACATGCATGAAAAGTGTATCATGCATAAATGGAGGTTCATGGCCTCATCATTTCACAGTATCATCCTTATAAAAATAATGGAGACTATGTCATCTATCGATGGTGATTCAGCATCTATACCAGTGCATGAGAACACATGGATGAAGGTTAAGGTTAAGGATGATGTCACACAGAGACCTTATGACTCATATCAATTCAATCTAGCAGAGATTGAAATTTCTATATCATTTTAAACATAATATGGTTTTCCTTTTTATCCCATATCCCATTTCAAAATGAATTCAGTTGGGTGGCACTTAATAATAGATTTTTTGGTTCTTGAAGCTCATGTCATGGTAACAGTAGATCAACACACATATCGCACCACTCACACATTCCCTTTGGAATGCACTAAAATGTGTTAGCCAGTAGACACCCCTATCCCAAGCACTCTTTTGGGAATGCACTCATATGGGCCTAAAAATGGACCACTCACATAACTACCATCATGGATTCCCATGCGTGGTATGTCTCCCATGTGATGGATCCTTTCTCCCTTAAGTGGTTGATTTGGCCTCCTTTAGTGTCCATGGTTGGCCCCGTTTTTTTTTAAATCCCTCTGTTAAATTTATTTTAATGTATTTTAATAATGGAATATAATACCAAACCTTCCTTAGATATTTCCTCATGAATAAAATATGAATATATTATTGTGTGGATTTATATAGTTTTATTCAATCAAATTACTCATATTCTCTGAATTTTGGAAAAAAAATTCCATAGATCTCTTCCACATCTTATTTATTGAAGTAAAGAGTGTGCCATTCACTTAGAGATACATGTCTTCAAAAAAGAGGCACCTTCAGCAATATTAAAATTTAACATGGATAATTTCTCAAGCATGACATCCAATTATATCATGTGATCCCATAATAATTCTCCAAGAATCACAACTTCATATTAAACTAACCAAAAACTTATTTACCGATCATTGATAAAATAAAACATTGGGCCCAACATAAATTCAGTATCATATACCATGGAAAAATAAAAATGTTTATTTCAATAACATCAATACCTAACATGAACATTATTTGGATTTTCTCAAAATCTATTAGGTAACCATAAAAATTCCATCGTATAGAATCATTAAATATCTTTCATGATATCTACTTTAGGATTCAATGACTATGATTGTGTATTTGAAGAAACATTATTTGATTTTACAGTTAATTTTTCTTCTTCTTGTATATACTTTTATCAACTTGTATTGTTGATGCAACACCAGAACCTAGACATCGCATGCCTTAGTTGATATATTCTAAAAACATTAATAAAATGGGGTAAACATTTCTTGAAAACATTAAAAATGTCATAAAATTTCCAATGATATTTCTCTAATAAATCCCATAACTAGAATAAGCCTTAATAGAAACCTCATGTTCATCCAATTCATTGGAAAACAGAATTATATTTAGTAGATGAGTAGAGACTAAAATTTATTGGATTATTCTAAATCCAATGCCTTAAATGATACAATTTAATCATTCCATACTTATTATAAACATCCAAATTAACATGTTAAACAGTGTAAAAAATTATTTGTTCAGGAAGATATTAATATGAAACATAAAATTTTGTAACTCACTTATGAATAATTCTTCAGTTTTTTGACAGTATTATAAGTATCTTACAATACAATTATTATTTCTATATGATTAATCTCAATGTTAATTAAAAATAATATTATTTTATAAATGTAAAAAAAAATTATTTGATGAGAATCATGTTTTATAATCATTTAATATAGAATTTTATCAAATGTGCTCGCAATAAAATTATTACCCCTTTTAAAATCCATCACTTCTCTCCCTATGTTATAACACTCTTCTATATTATGAGTTTTGAATCATTTAAATTTTATTTTTAATCTCTTTTTTTATTCTTATAAAATTTACAAAGATCTTAAGGAATGGTTTGGGGGCATTCAAAGATTGTTCGGAGCTCGAAGCTCCAATTTTTTGGAAGAAACCTGTGAGGTGAATAGTTAGAGAATGATTATTTCAAACCATTAACCTCATACAATAATAAAAAAAGTCATTTAACATTGCTAGAAAAGGCCTTTATCGGTGATAGAAAAATTCTGGCTACATGAGCTATGTTAAATGCCTTGGTCTTTTATGAGTGCTGAAAAAGAGATAATAAAGGGGTCCCCTATTGGCACTAAATAACATAATGATAAATGGGACCTTTATCAGCGCATTAATTTAGCACCACTAAAAGAACCATTTATCATAACATATATATGTGTTGATGACGTATACCTTTATAAAAAAATTTAAAAGCACTGATAAATGTGGTCTCTAACTATTCTTTTAAAAGTGCCGATACAGAGCCACACTACCTCACTACTGTAGTGTGCTACAACTGCACCACTGCAATGTGCTATTACAACACACCACCGCACCCGAAACACACCATATATCAATAAAAAAAGTCCCAATATTGGATCTAAATGAGAGGAAATTTACAACACAAACACAATAACAAAAAACTATATTATAGACATTTCAAATATTGGTTCATAAAATTACATAATAAAACTTATTACATACATTCAAAAACAGTAATTTTCTTTTATCTTTTAATCTTGACACGACTCAGGTTATTCCCAAACAAAACACCCCTAATCGAGAAAAAGAACATACCAATATAAGAAAACAATTCTTATCTTAGAATTAATATAATGAAATAAATTAACATAATTTGTTAATTTTACTATTACTGATTCCAATTTTATATAAAAAAGACACAAATAGAGTCATACCGGTCAAACCATACATCGTATTGAGGTGAAACTAATTCCAACATGTCTTAAATGACTGGTCGGTTGTGATTCGAAAGTATAAAAACAATATGAATGTGTTTTATTAGGATTGAGTACATCAGTTTTCAATGTTACTAAAATGTTATTTTAAACTGGAAACACACAATCTTGAATAATTCTGATCACATCATGTATCGGTTTGGCATGAAAAGAATTCTTACACATCTCAAATGACTTTTGAATCATTCTCCTAAATTATTAAGAAAACATGAGTGTGATTGATCAGTTTTCAGTGAGTGACACATTTTTAACTAAAATGTCGATTTTAAACTGATAGCGGGCATTTTGAGTTATACTAGTCACACAGTATATCGGATAGAGGTTCAGCTGATTCATACACATCAAAAATTACTTAGAGATCATTTTAGTAAAGTATCAAAACAATCATAATGTGTTTGATAAAAAATCTCATTATCAGTGCTTTTTTTCACCGATAAAACCAATCTTTATAAGCTCTAAACTTATAGCACTTATAAATTTTCATTTTCTCAGCACTTTGTTTAGCGGTGACAAAGCCACATTTTTATCCGTGTGAAAAAAGTGCTGATTAAGTTGCTTTTATCAGCACTTATTACATAAGCGTTGTTAAAGGATTTATAATTATAATTATAAAAAATAAAAACGTAAACATTTATATATACTTAATAAATAAATTCCTCTTTAAATATATTTATTATAACTTTATAATTATTCATTTTTAAATATAAAAATATTTTTAAAAAATAATATTTATATCATTATATATAATTATATAATTATACATATATATTTTTTAAATATATAAAAATTTAAATATAGTAAATATATTCATTATTTACATAAATTTATTATAAATTTAATAATTATTAAAATATATATAATTATTTATTTATAATTATATAAATAATTTCAAAAAATATTTATTTATTTATTATTATAAATATATAATTTGATAAATATAGTAAATGTACATTTATAAATATTTTTATTTATAAGTAATTTTTTATGAAAATATTTTTAAGATTATTAATGAATATCTAATTTTAAGTGCATGCAGATATGTTAAAAATGAGTGAAATTAAATAAATTAATAATATGTACCCTTTAACAATATTGAAAAAAATGGATATGTTTTGTGTTTGTGAATTGTATATAAAAATGAATTAATTATGTATATGATAAATCACTGTAACATATATTTGATTTTTGTAAAATTAAAAATTCAAACGACATTCAATTATATGTCGAGTACTATGAAATTAGTCAATGTTTTTAATGCATATTAATTTTTAATTATAAACCATTAATCAATAAATATATGACTATTTAATGTAAAACGCGTAAATATTTTTTTATATAAATCATATTTATATACATTAATATATATCTATATATTTAATATATACAAATTAATAACATTATTTATTATAATTAACTAATTAATAAATTGTATAATTTTTAATAATGTACAATCAATTTATTCATTTTTATCAATAATTATTTAATTAATAATATGTTTAATTTTCTTTATTAAACTCATTTTTTTATTTATTTCATTATTTCATTTTATTTATTCATTTAGACCTTCATTTCACTAAAAATAAAGAACTAATAAAGGGTACCCTTTATCAGCACTAAAAATAAATCACTGATAAATGTTGCCCTTTATGAGAGCTAAAAATAAAGAATTGATAAAGGTTCCCTTAATAAGCGCAAAAAAAGAGTTGATAAAAGGATAAATTTTTCTACGCTTTTCTCAGTGCTGAAAAATAATCCATTTACCCACAATTTTTTGTAGTGCGGATAAATACCAAAACAATTAAAGGCCAGTTTGGTAGTGTTGAACTGTGTGGTCCCTATAGGGTGTCTCGTGGTTCGTAAAAACATACACCCTAGGCCCCATGACCATGAAAATTTGTGTAAATGGGTTGAATAGGTGATCTTCATTGAGTGTATGTGGTTTTTCTAACTGTGTGCATGGCGTCAATGGGGTGTGTGCCATGGGATAGTTTTGTTTCATAGTTTGGAAAACCATTTGGCCAAACCATGTGCCCCTTAAAAAAGGGTAAAATTTCATTTTTATCCTCTTTCCTCTTAAATTCTAATTTCAAATTCCCCCTTAGTTCATTTCCAGCACCCATGGAATAATGGAGATCCCTCTTCTCCATTTTGTAGGCTTTGAGACCCTACCCTCAAATGAAATCTGAATCACTCACCATTCATCATGTTGGATTGGCATTTGGTATTTGTATATTTTTTTGATTTATCCCATTCTAGATCGAATCGGTTGCTGAAACCATATGAGGAGTCATCTTTCTACAAACTATCATGGACACCTTAGTACCATAATACTTGATATGACTCAGAAATAGCCTTAAGGGAATTCATGATCCCCATCTGTTGGTGACTAGGACCTGGCATCATACAAGATCAAATAGGGAATTAATTTTCCACAAAATTAGCAGTATATAATACATACAAGTCAAACTTCTCAAGACAGAAAAATGAGATGTACCATAAACAAATAGGTAAAAAAGTACAAGAAAATATAGATGAACATCCTAAAAAGAAACTACAACATCAAATAGAAAAAATTCTCAAAACTCCAACATAACAAGTAGAGAACATCTCCACTGGTATCCATCATCATTCCATGATCCCAAAGATTATGAACATCCTCCAACACTAAGTGGTGCTTTCCCTTTGCTCAGACATGAAATAAGAATGTCTACAAACACTAAAAGGTAAAGGTAGGGGGTGAGCTATAATGCCCAGTAGGGCCTCACCATGTTTTCAAAAATCAATACTATAACAATTTACCATTTATGATATTAGTTACAATAAAACAAACCCATGCCTTTAATTTTTCAAATTTTAAACCAAAACATGCTTTCATAAACCAGTAGATATAAACCATATCAGAAAACATTGAAATAGAATTAATGATCATTTTATATAAAACATTTTTAAAAATCAATTGGTATATTTAAAATATTTCAATAATCATTGGAATGTATAATCAAGTCAATAAATCATAACAAACCACTATGTATGAAATCCCTTTCGTAAGTTATTTTTACTATTAATTGGATCCTCACACATCTCAAAAAGATCTTGGATCTAGTCAAGTGTGTGCACAAAAACTTCTCTTCAATAGGGGAACCCATCATTGGGAATCGACACCCCAATTGGGGAAGACATCATGGGCACTCATGCTGCATTTATTTAGTTATATTTTTTATCATAAATTAATTCCAATGGAGTCATGGTATTAGAATTATAATCCCAATGTTCACTAACTACCCAAGGTAAAATCTTCTTCAAATAATCAATCAATAAAATATGGGGAAATAAAAAAATTCAAATCAATTCAAATTACAATTTCCTAGTTTCTAGTTTTCAACATGAATTTTTCATTTCAAAACCAAAACACAGTTTTCATCAATTCATTCCATTTCAAATCAACTTTAACATAATTTTATTTTCCCCAATGTTCAAAAACCAAATAAATGTCAAAATCAATATATAATTTTTCCCAAAAATGCTACCCTAAATTTCAATTCCATTAAAATTAGGTTTTTCTCATAAATTTCCATGCCTTTTCAAATCTCACATTATATCCTTTAAAATAAGAGTTTAAAAATCAATTAAAAGCTCGTTTCAATGTATTCATTTAATTTATGATTTCAACAATAGGGAAAATAATTATGAAAAATACTACCTTGTAAGATATCATTTTTTCCTTTAGGTGGGATCCTTTTTATTTTTTGGTTAAACTCTTTTTGTACCTCTATTTTAGTCTTTGAACTAAAAGATGAGCCTTTAGTCCGGTTGGTATGTTTTTTTATTGAGGTAAGAATGGAATAAAGGATAGAGGCATTCCAAGAATGTGGTGCATATTCAGTGCATGGTGTGTATTGTTCCAAAAGACTCTTTTCACATGCACAATGTTTTTTTCCATGGTGGGGAAAAACAAAAACATTGTACGATGTCTAAATATTACACACCGTGTAATTCCACTATGGTAGATTTTTTAAAATTAGGTAGAACAAAAAAAAAATTACAGAAGACTTGACATCTCTTCTCTCATTTGTAGGTGGTCCTCAAGTATGTCCCCATCAATCCTAATCTAGGATTCTTTATGTTTCCTCATTTAACCTCTCATTAAACTTCTGATAAACTCATTTGATAGCTGTCAGTAAGTTCATCGATCCATATGATTGTTTCTTCATTTTTATTTCTATCGATGAATATATTTTGATGCAGTTTTATTTTCCCTATTTGCAGAGCATTCATATGTTTTTCTATTTTCTTCCAATATAGACCAAACTAAAGGCTCATAATGGACATGTGCTCCTCTACATGAATACAGTAGGTGGTATAGTATTTATCCCTTAAAGTTGTTAGGATTTATATTATTCATTATGATTCTCCACACTAGATTCTACATATGTTGCCTTAAAATACACATTAACTTTTTAAAATTGAATACCGTTGATAAAATCTACCTTGTACCCATTAATTAAGGTTGTAATCAGTTCCCTTAAATTGTTACCACCCCTTAAGTTATGCTAAAAGAATAATCATAATTTTTATAAATATATAAAGGGGATATTCATCTTATAGATAGTTTTTGAATGACTCCTAATTGTGATGATTGTATCGAATTAAATGGAAATTGAGTGGTATGATCACGTCACCTATTTTTATGAAGCAATGGTTATTCACATGATAAGTAATAATGTTAATAAACTATGAATTATGTGTTGGCTCCTACTAAAGACTTTGGTTGCTTACACGTGATATATATTGGCAAGGAGTCCCAATTAGTTTATGATATATAGGCATGCTGACCCTTTATTCCAAATTAATTTATTTTATTACATTAAAAATCCACTTTTATGGAAAATTGGAACCGTATAGAAGCATTCACTACTCCATCATACAAAACCTTTAAAAAACCAAGTTCACCATAAATATTTCAAAATTCAAAAATTCAAACTCACCAAAATCATCACGCCATGAACCATCTCCACCACCCTGTTTCAAATTTCAAACAATAGCACATTATTAATGCCTCGAGCCATGAACCAGATTGCTAGCATCACAAAAAACACCAACAGTTTCTTCACTTCCAATGAACCATGGATACCAACGCTCAACTCCACCTTAGAGAGAATGGTGAAAACCTGGATCCAGATCAGAGAAGAATGTTGTTTTTACAAGAATAATAGAATCAAACTCTTTGAATCATCAATAGAGAATGAACACCAACTGAATACGCCAAAATTCCTTCACCAATGGACAAAGAACAAGCCCAGAATACCATCGACCACTCGCACCTCACGTCCCAAAAACTCTTCTAGGGCCACCGCACCCATCCAACTAGGATAAGAGTGAGGGATCGTGAGGCAAGAGTAAAGAGCATGCAGTCTAAGGCCTCACTATATAACAATTCCATTCTCTAGAACATCACTTGAAGCATCTCATAAGATCTTCAGTCGTGATGAGTAGGTTAAAACACTAGAATCTTCCTTCAGCAGATGAATACTCAAAACTAGATGCACAGAAATGGAGTCCCCGAATCTGAAAACCTAGAAACAGAATTCTTCATGAATAGAAGAAAAAAGGGGGAATGAAAACCCTAAATTATAAGGGACCTTTGGGGAAGAGAAGACAGATAGGCCTAAGGATAGGTGAAACGAGCAGAGAAGTAGAGATCGAATCCCTTTGAGCAGAAATGAAAACCAAAAACATGAACATAAATAGAAAAATTCTAGAAACGCGTGAATGGAGAAGTAAGAGGAATCCACCAAAGGGATAGAGGGGAAGAATAGTTCAGGACTTAAAAGGTCATGACCGGTACTAGAGGCATTAGAGTGAAAACCCAAGAACCCCATAGATTTCGAGGAAGAAGAAGACGGTGAGGAAGGAAACCCTTATCACGGAAGAGAAAGTGACATCTAAGAAAGCATGAGTAATTTTTCTTGTTTTAAAAAAAATTACGAAAGGGGATCAGGTTTCCGGTATTTTTAAAAATGGGTCTTGTATGCATGAAAGGAATTCACGCATCGTTTCCCCCATTGAAGATGCGTGAACCCCGTTCAGGCATCCTCTCGAGAGGAGGTATGCGTGAACGAAGTTCACACATCCTACAGGGAGCTCAAATATTTCTCAATAATTATAAATAGAAATTACAAACTAATACACTTAATGTAAAAAATTAAGAAATATTAATAAATATTAATTAAATAATAGAAAATATTGAAATAATGTTAATAATTATTATTAAATATTCATGAATAATAGATATTAATTAAATAATTATTAATAGATATTTTTGGTGCACTGCTCGATTTAGGAAATAATGTCTTCGTCTACCAACTGATCATGAAACCACTTGAAACAAGAACTTATGCACTTATCATCAAGGTTAATCCAAATTTACTTCAGGATGAAGATATTAAATGTGATATGTGACTTTTATTTGAATTATCAACCTAAAACTCATGCACTAACTTTAACAAATAGATCAAAAATATTCAAATGAAAAAAAGAAGGATAAGTGCCTTTGAGCGCATTCATACTTGAATTTTTCGTATGCCTTTGATTAATTGAATTACAAACTCTTCTTATTTAGTTTATTTTTTTGTTAACAAAGGAAGTGGGATTTAGAAAAACATTCCTCTTTTAATGGAATGATCTTCTAGAACATTCTACAGTAATTAGGTTTTATTCTAATGAATATACTAATTCTGGAAGTAATTTCATATTTCTTCATTTATCTCCCCCTCAAGAGAAACATTCATAAACATCATTATAATGGTGAATTTTCCTATAAGGGTTTTCAAGATGATCTAATACATAGAATACACTAGAACTTATCTTCAGCTTATGAATGTCGAGATTTAAAAACTTATATAACTTCATCATGGATGATTTTCTTCAATACTTATTTTTCAGGATACCAAAACATGATCTAACAATGATGAAGTAATATAATATCCAAATAGGCTCTTATGAGAACCATTTTGAGTAAGCCTATGAATCCTAGCATGGATATTCATCGTAATTTCTACTAACTATATATTTTTTTGGATGGATTGTGTATTATCTAACATATATTGAGAAAGATATAATCCTACATATTTTACTCACTCACATCATCCCAACATGTTCTAGTTATACATCTATTTCTTTAAAGATACTCATATGGTTCCATTTGTATTCTAGAGTGGAAACTGTTATTATATATTAATTCCACTAATAAATTTTGTTGATTACAATATCCCTTTAAATGGATCAAGAAATATATTAGCTGATTTACAAGCCTATGAATGATCCTTTTAGACTTACTATTATTTTAAGGGTGGTAAGTAGTTCAACTCTCATTTTTGTATCTAATTCTTGTTAAATAATTCCCAAAAACATCATAGAGATCCTTGGGTCTCTATTAGATATAATATAAATATTTATTCCATTTAAACTTACCACTTTATTTATTTATTGGTCTATTGATAGAGTGCGAAATACTCTCAAATAGTTATGAAGTAAGAAATCATTGTAAGTTGATCAACTATAAACTGAATGGAATTATTTATAATGTAGGTCTTTAACAATATAAATAATATTCACTTACATCGTCTGGTTGAATGCTATCTAACATATGTCTGTAGGCATGAACATCATGTCTGGGAGAATCTGAATGTCGATGCATCTGACTCCACCTGTAGATAACAGATTTATTTTTACATTTCATTATAGAATCTTATACAATTAATATAGATATTATAATGAATTAATAACATACCAACGTCCACGTGGAGCCTCTGCTACAATATCAATGGGTAATGGAACACTAGAATATGGATTTAAATGAGCGATATGCTCCCACACCCACATCTATAGAAGAACCGTGCATCCTGTGATCTGCATCTTATCGATGCGACATGCACTACATAGGGCCCTATATGTATATTCTAGGCAGGAAGACCCCCATCTATACTGGCCTTCCTGGTCCAAATCCTCAAAAAAGGTAAATACAACAGGTGCACAAAAGCAGTAGAGTGGTTAACAAAAAGCGTGCCACCGATCAGCCTCAAAATATATGTGCCTGCAAATCCCAGCACAATGACATCATCAGCATCACCTAGTAAATGTTTGAAGTGCTGATCTATCCAAGGAATCTGCAATCTACCACCGACGATGGTCCTGCCATCTTCTTGGACCTCTATGCCCAGTATTCTATGAACAAGCTCAGGAAAATCTGATGGAACTTGGACTGTCAGATGATCTCGGTCGATAGGGAGGCCCAACATAATGGCCACATCCGGCAACATAATAGTCATATCCCCCTCACTGGAATGGAATGTATGATACTATGGCCCCCATCTCTCTATGAGGGCGACAATGAGCTGATGATCAATAAATGTGAAGTCGCACATCGCAACTCCATAGAATCCAGCTCGACGAAGATGGGGGACGATAGCGGGAGGTGGTGCAGTATGATGGAAATGTTGAGATCTACGTACACTCAAGGGAGGCACAGGCCGTCCCTCTAAAAGCAGCCATGATACATGAGTAGCCTGAGATGTAAACAATGGAAAGTATGCCATATTCACACATGATACCATCTTTACTTATTAATAGTGAATTGAATAAAAATTGTAAACTTTTATTTAAAAAAATATACAAAAAGAAAAATAAGGTAGAAAATAAAGCAGCAGTGTTGAAAAACCTGCATTGAAGATGTGGAAGCATGATATATTCATTTTCGTTTGGGGTTTATTTTTTTAATAGTTTTATTATCATAAAATTCTTTATGATAAAATCCAGAAATGAGACAATCCAAAATTCAAACATCTCAAAAATTGAGCAGGTCAGAAATAAAAGGATTCAATAATGAATCATTCACATATGAAACAACATATACATATTAATTATATGGTACACAGACTCGATCATGGATGAAGAGATGTGTAACTCTATCTTGCCACTTGGGGACATCTCTTACGAGTATGTACTTCTGCATGACAAATACTACATCATATTATCCCTCCTCATTGTCGAGGCCAATCCATCTCATTAATGATTCGAGTTGACTTCGGTCTTCCTCGAGGCTGCAACCTGGTAGCATGATGCCAATAATTTTAAAAATGGAAGACATTGAAAAAATAATAAATGAAACGAAAACCAACTTATGAAAACTTTGAAATATCTAGGACGGTGGTTGGTTGATCAGCAGGCAATGTGATAGAATGGAAGTCACAAACAAGCATCCATGAAACACTATAACAGTTTACCAAAGTGCTCATGTGATACACCGGGTCAACATATGGCTCCCATGATTTATTTACTGAAGTGTAAGCTGCGATAACATGTACACATGGATATCTCATTTCCTGAAAGTTGCCGCAATCACAGTACCTTTTGTCTAACATCTTGACAAAAACTCCACCATTAGTGCATGTACCCTGGTCATAGCATTGTCTTACCCGAAAGCTCCTCTTTTCCCTATGAAAGGCTATAATATTCCATCGTGAAGCCTCTTTCCGTATCCGGTCACTATCACTTTGAAAATCCTAAGTAAAAAAGCATTCAAGTTTCCATCCTCTAGTAGGCCTTTTGGGACCGGTCAACAAATTAGAGAACACATCTATAAAATGTCTCTTGCACTAACCCTGTGATTGGGAGTTTGCGCACACCCTTGATGACCCCATTTATGCACTCCACTATATTAGTGGTCATATGCCCATATCTCATGCCACCATCGTATGTTAATGACCATTTTTCATTTGAAATTTGCATCATATATTAATAAAACTCTTCATTAACACTTCAAATCTCTTCAAGACATTGATCAAACCTTTCTCGTTGGGGTTCATATGCTTAAACCATAAGATAATAATTTATTAAAATGGATATTAAGTTTTGTTAAAAAAATAAAGTTTAGAAAAACATACCCAACTTTAGGATCGCCTTTTTTATGACCTCATATCTAAAATTCTTGTGCACATTACTTGCAATATATCTAATGCAATAATGGTGATAAGCATTTGGCTCCGTCCAAGAAACCCCATAACTACTCATGGACTCTATAATCTCTCATTAATGATCAGATATCAGACACATGCCCTATTTTTGTGTGATATGAACACGTACACATGCCCAGAACCAGTTCCATCATTCAAATTTTTCTTTTTCAAAAATAGCAAAAGAAAGTGGGAGAGGAGGGCGATTACCATCATGTGTGGCATCAATGAGTAGAACACCTATATACTTGACAAAAAGGAATATTCCATCTACCTGAATAAATTGTTTACAATAGGGAAAGGCATCAATGCACGGTCTGAATGTCCAAAAATGCCTACTGAACTTCACCTTTGACCACTCAACTTGATGATTTTGGGATACATAATCAACACTGTCCAAATGGTAACCAATCTGATTATTTGAGAGACAACAATTCCATATGCTGTGGCAACATCGCATAAGACTCATCCCAATCATCATACAATTTTACAATGGATTTCTGTGTTGCATTCCAATATTTTTTGTATGATATCTTATAGTTATACAACTGTTGAATTCATTCATGAACAAGGGAAATAGGAACATCCTGACATGTTCATATCATCTCACAAATAACAGAAGATATAAACTCTGCATCATGGGAAGAGTGATCTTGTGCCAAGCTGGGATGTAGGAAAGTGTGTGGGCCTTCTAATTTGGTTATCTTCCAACATCCATAATATTTATCAAATATTCCTCTTAATTGAAATTTACATTCTCACCCATATTTTTCACAACGAATGAGATATTTGGTGTTCTTTGACTCATCAACCACAAATGTGAAATGTCGCTCAATGTGGTATTGTATTATCAAATTTTTAATGGGATGTTTACTTTCGAACTCCTGCCCAACATATATGGAATTATCATTTGATGAAGCCTTATTCCCTATAATGCCAGGGATTTCAGAAGCTGGTGTAAGGACATCCCAATCAAAATGTTGTTCACAAGACATTCCTCCAACTAAGGAACTCAAAACTGAAGGATTATTACCACTAACTGGTGGATTTAGTGGATGTCTATCCCTCAAAGGAACCTCGGAAGGTTCATTCCCAACCACATCATCTCCTGATTACTCCCCAGATTCTTCTTCCTCAGATAAACTTTCATGCACTATATCAGCACACAAAGGGATGTCATCTACATTTCCTTCCAAATTTTGATCATCTTCCTCATAACATTCTTCCACATGAGTCATATGAGGAGGAGGCAATGAATAAGACTGATGTGAAGGACCAGCTTCTACATAGCTCACAAAGCATGGTTCTGTAGTAATCGATCTCACCACATCAATATCAGAAATGAAAACAACTAATTCCATCAAACAATTAATACATTTTTTTCTGAATAACAGAGAAGCCTCCATCCAATCCTCATCATCAACTATAGGGTACTCACTGTGCCACATACGCTCAGGATATTGAAGATGTCGATATCTAATTGAAGTGATTGCTTTTTCAGCCCTCAGTTTTAACCGACTTTGAATCTTATTATGAAATGCATCCAATTTCATACAACCATGGAGATTTACCACTCTTGCAGGTGGAACACTATAGCTAAGACCCTGCTCGGTATAAATTACCTCACCATTGCAATATATTTGCACAGACATTATTACCTATAAAAAATAATTTAAAAAATATTATATACTACATTAAAATTTCAAATTATTTAATTTGTTTTTAAATAATTAATTATCTTGAGAATTTTTAATGTATTGATTTATCACTGTTAAGGTATAGTGATTGTGATATTTTTACAAAAGCAAATTTAATATAATGTTTCATAAAGTTTAATTACTTATGAATATATAATCATGACTTCATCTTGAGACTTACGATTAGTTTATCATTATCTAATAAAATAACCACAACCTACGGGTGGAATCCTGTCTCTATTATCAAATATTTCAGCAACCTCCAATCTCCTATCAAATAAAAGTGCCTCCTCTCAAACAAGTTCTTCAATGCCTCTTCGTGGACACCTCTTCAGGGAAGCCTGTTCGGGGAAACTCTTTGGGGGCGTATTTCTTTTAATTACAAATTTACTCACATGCATGTGAGGGTTTCTAGGTGTATAAAATACGTAAAAAAATTTAAGCAGACACACAGGTCCTTACACTTATTGAGTGATGACTCGCAGGTCATCAATGTGGAAAAAATGCAATTATTAAAAATTGAATAACAACCTACCCAAAATAAAACATGAAATTTTAGTTATGCATGGTTGGTCATCTCAAGATCATTCATCACTCTTACCATATTTTTGGTATAATTATTATATTATTCATATTATATAAATTTATCTATTACGAAATGAAATTTATATTAAATACTACACCTCTTTTACTAAAATTTAACTTCATGTGTATATATATATATAATTATTAATAACATTTAATAAAATTTATTATAACTAATATAATTGAGATTTACATAATAAACACTTCGGTGATTTTAAATTTTATGAAATTGTAATGTTTTTTGTCCATTCTTCTACTTTTCAAAATATAAGTAAATATATTTTCTACTTTATTGATTAAAAATATTATTACTAGTAAATAAAAGTAATATAATTTACACTTACATCAAAACCATTCATTAAAATAAACATCTCTAACAAAAATTACTTTTCCTAAACATTAAACATTTTAGACATGACATAAAACATTCAATATTAAGACAACATACATTCAAAAAATTAAATCATACAAACATTCAAAATCCAGAAAATTAAATCATAGAAAACATTACACATCATTCATAACATATGAAATAAATAAATCATACACACAATTAAACATACAAATGAAATAAATAAACACAATTAAAACAATTTAAATGTTAAATAGAAATTTTACCTCTATAAAAGCTGCAAATATTTGTTGAGAAAGAATTTCTATAGGGATTCGCAACAAAAACTAGAGGAGAACAATGGTTTTTGATGGGGGGACACCTTTTTTGTAAACATTCTCGGTGGGATGCGTGAACCTCATTCACACATCCTTCAACTGGTCTGCGAAAGATGCGTGAACGACATTCACGCATCCCTGTTGTGGCTCGGATGCGTGAATGTCGTTCACGCATCCTTTTCCGCGCATCGATGCTTGAACGACGTTCATGCATCCCAGACCCTTTTTTAAAAATATAGGAACCCTGATCCACATTTTGGATTTTTTTTAACCAAAAAAAAACGTACTCGAACACAGTCATCTATACCCTTTATATTGTTATAATATTTGGGCATGGTGTCCCTCTACAATGATACTTGGGAATCACATCCATAAAATGTGATATATAAACATGGTATCCCTTCTAGTTTATGTTATATGGTCATGGAGTCCCTTTATAATATTATGATATTCTTGCATGGAATACCTATGGTGTGATACTTGGGCATGGTATCCCTTACATTTGTGACACTTAGGAATCACAACCCTTATGAATTATGTTGAAGGGGCATAAAGACCCTTGAAGATTAAGATACTTGGTCATGGGGACCCTTATGGATTTTGATACATCGGCATGGTGCCCCTCTTATTATTTATATGGGAATGGAGTCCCTTATAATAGTGAAATCGAGCATGGTGTCCCATAAACTAGTGATATTGGGAATGAAGTCCCTTGTTCTTGTGATACTAGGCCTGGAATACCTTGTCACTTGTGAGACTTGTGCCACAAATCTTAGGTTCTATAGTCACGCCTCATGTCCATATTAGTAGTAGAATCCTTATATATGGTTGTAGATGTAATTATATATACATACCATATATATTTATAAATATGGTTGCTTTTTTAAATATTATCCGACATAAGACAAAGCAGTTATTGACAACCTGATGTCATTCTGTAACTATATCCAACCATTTATAGTTTATATTACTTTTTGCCATAATGTCTCCACACTGCTCATATTATATACACTGATTGGATATTTATAGACACCATTGTTGGTGGCCAACTAAGTTTGTCTCCACCCTATCTGGGCAACTAATAGTACTAGGAAGATTATGTGGATGATAGTAAGGACATTGGAAACTGTCCAGTCAATAATACATTGTTTGATTATAGCATGAGAGTAGGGAATCATATGACCAAGTTATGGGTCATGATGGTTTTGGATATATTTTTATTATTAATTATGTTCTTTTGATAAATTTATTGTATTTGATGCATACTTCCATGCCTTAGTTTTTCTTTTTTATAAACACATGAAATTACATCATTTTGTATATGATACTGGATATTGTTGATGTATGTTATTAAATACAATGGAATATTTACCTTCTGTTGTCAGTTATTTATTATGATTCCAATATTTATTTATTTATTTCAATAGTTTTCCACTCTAATCACAAGGTTATAGTATCCCCACTGTACCACCTTGAACCCTCACTGATAGTCGAAAGCCTTTGGAATATGTGGAGGTGCACTTGAGGTCATGTGTTCCACCAACATGGGGAACTTTTTAGTAGAATTTGGTCTGGGACATCACAATGTTGTATCAAAGAAATAAATGTTTTCATAACACAGTAAAATATTAGATAGGATATTAAGAGTGTGTCAAAATTTTCTAATGTTCTATTCTTGGGAGTAGCTAACCCATATTTGGGAAGATACAAATTACCTAGAATGGGATATCATGTTCTAGTTTATACCTATTACAGTTGATTTGATTCCCCCGTTGGATGATGCACATGATGTGTAATGTTTATTATTATGATTGAGGATTATATATGTATCCTTGTCTTTATATGACATGGAAGAATTATTGTTCATTATTTTAGGCACCTTATAGGATTATATGTTGTTCACTATTTCCTATCACATTTACTTACTGTGTTCATTACTTTTATCATGTTTTGGTGATTTATTTCTATGCCCATGAATTGTGCTATCATTTCATACAGGGACATGATAAGTGAGTGGTTGTTATTGAATGGATAACACACTACAATTAATAACTTATATGAGAACACATACATTGGAATTGGTGATCCATATCCTTCAAACTTTTAATGAAAATTTTAACATAAATGAGAATGAATTTCAATGAAATTATATTCTAAATGAAATGGTCACCAGTAAATAAGGATTCAAATTTCAATGTAAATGATTTTTATCTATAAATTTCAAATGAAGCTCCATATATTGGGATCCTTATAGGGAAACACAGAACAAGAACTGGACTCGAACTTAGTAGTGAGGAGTATACATAATCTATTGTGTTCTTCTGTGATCAATCTTAACACCTATAACTGGTATTAAAAGTAGTAAAATTGGTGTTACTTTTATATAGGAAGGCATGTACCTATCATATTCATGTATTTGTGATTATTACCATTATAAAAACATATATTTGGTGTCCTTTTGGAATTTTTAGTGTTATGCCAACATGATTTCCTTGTGTTGTGCACCAGGAGGGTGTTGATGACCATCCTCTAGAGGTGTTGTGCCCTGAGCCACCAGTGATACCTCTAGTATTTACACCTATGGAACCTAGAGTTATCTCTAATGAGGGAGATGGTGTCATTATTTGAGAGGAGTTTTTTAGATTATACAGACTCTACAAGGAGCTCTATTGCCTACCCCTTCTATGAGAGAGTCGAAATGAGGTTTTCAGTAGCATCATCCACTTACTTTTTTATGGGATGGTGGCCCCCATGCTGTAATGTTAGGGATTGAAATAGACTTATATGTTTTTGATCAATTGGAGACACCTCTTTAGATGATATTTAAGTTCGCCACTTAAATCCTTATAGGATATAATAAATTTTGGTGGGATATTCTAAAATAGGTAGGTCAGTATAGGGATGTGATTTATAGGTATTTCCAATATAGATCCTATGATTATTTCTTCTCAGAGACCCTGAGGGATGATCATTATAGAGATTTCATGAACCTACATTAGGTTTTTATGTCTATTATGAACTATTAGACTCCTTATATAGAGATTTAGTGCTTTATTTCTATCTATACTATTTGTGAGCCATCAAAAGTGGGATGATTTGAGGATAGCCTTAGGAATCCTATTCGATCTCAGGTAAACTTTTTTTGGTTAAATATCTTGTTTTATATAGTGCACCAAGATCTCACAACCAATAAGAACCTAAGGTAATATGATGTTGTGGTCCGAGGTGGTTTAAAACTGAGATAGGTTGGTGGTTTGACTAGTGTTAAGAAACGATGATTTGAGACTACACATGTGAGAAGCACCATATAGGTGAAACCCACTGATAGTTACGTGGTTTTTCAAGAGTGTGGGATGTTTGGGAATAAGAATCCCTAGAATCATATAGATCCCTTTTAGTTCGGAGGTTTTCGCATATTGAAGAATATTTATAATTTTTTAGGACCTTCACATATGTACCTATTGGGAGGGTATGACCATTTGTTATGTCGTTCAACGTTGGATAACAATCGCCTCAACAAGTATGTAGCTGGAGTATGACAAGTTGTACAGGGAATGGACGAGTTTGTGGTCAAGGTATCCAAGCTTCAACTATACAACACCACCAGAGTAGACCCCCTTAGGGTAGTCATGTTGCGGTACAGGTCCATAGATCAGGATATATTTATCCATTTCCTCCTATAATATAGGAACAAAGTTCCTAGATATATATTTTTTAAGATACTATTCTAGTAGCCTCTACTATCATGTCTGCTTTATTTGATACAGGTGTTTCACATTCCTTTATCTTGGTGGCTATTTTATAAATCCTTGGGCTCGATATTGAGTACTTATAAGGTGTTATGACACATGTAACCCATTTTTGTATATGTTCCGAGAGGGTAATTCAATGCATGAATTCCACCCTTGAGTTAGGTATCAATAATTTATTATGGGAACTCTTTGAAATTAAGATGACATGCTTTCTGGTTATTCTTGGGATGGACTTGTTGGTATCTTATCATGCCTATGTGGATTTCTATTGTCGTAGGGTGCAGTTCGCATCACCATAGGGAAGTACATATATTCAAAAGGGATAATGGGATGTATGGGAAAGTATATATTGACAGGAGAATCTTAGGATATGTGGAGTGACCGCTCAGATTATTTCCATTTATATAGAAGATTATAGATTTCATTAGATAGAATCCCCCATATATTCCATCAATTAAGGTATTATTTCACTAGAAACATTTAAAGATGAACTCCTAAGAGAGAGGTAGAATTTATTATCGATCTAGTTCCTGGTGTTACACCGATATCCATTCACCTTATAGACTAGGTACAACTGAGTTGAAAAAACACAAGAGGTTGCTAGAGGATTTTGATTCCATGGGTTTTATATGGATCATCACTAATCTACGGGGTTAACTGATCCTTTTCACCAAGATGGAAGATGACACCGTTAGGATACAAGTGGATTAATAAAATTTTAATTAGCTTAATGTGATGAATTATTATCACTTACCTCAAATTGATGATCTTTTTTTCAGCTCTGAGGAGCTATAGTGTTCACAAAGATCGACTAGTGATCATGATATCATCAAGTGAGAGTCATGCCTTTATATATATTACTTATAACATTCCATAGTTTTTAAGGTTTATATGAGTGTCTTATTTTGTTTTTCAGTCTTATTAACACACCTACCATTTTCATGGATTTTAGGAAATATTTTTTCCACCCATTCCTGGATTCATTCATGGTGGTCTATTTAGATGATCTCTTGGTTTATCTTTATAATAGACACGACCATTCCATTTATCTAGTGATTTTTTTGAATACATTGAGAGAGCACCAGGTTTATGATAATCTTAGTAAATATAGATTTTGGATCATCAATTTTCACTTTCTAGGTCATATTATCTCACAGTTAGGAGTATAAGTTGACCTAGATAAGGTGAGTGTAGTAGATAATTGGGAGGATCACAAGAAGGTCATTGATACCCATATTTTCATGGATAAAGATGGATATTATAAGCATTTTATATGAGACTTCTCATCCTTTGAAATACCACTTAAGGATCTGACTATGAAGGGTGGGAACCTTTCATGGTTAGAAGCCTGTGGAACAGCTTTTCAGGGGATAAAAGGGTGATTGACTTCAACACTAGTCCTAATTCATTCAGATCTATGTATGATCTATACAATATAATACGATCTGTCATGTTTTGGTTGAGGAGATGTTTTGATGTAAGAAGATCAATTCATTGCATACGGGTTAAGACAGTCGAGGCCTAATGAGGGGTTTTACTCGACGCCTGATCTCGAGTTGGTAGATGTTGTTCACACTATGAGTTTTTGGATACATTATCTTTTCGGATATCATTTTGTGTTGTTTACAGACCACAAAATATGTAGATATAATTTCACATAGTGTGACTTTAATCTTTGGCAAAAATGGTGGATTGAATACCTACAGTCCTTTGACATCAAGGTAGAATGTATGCTTGGGAAGGGCAATGTTGTTGTAGATTCTATGAGTATGATGATGCAGACATAGACGGTATAGAAGGCCAGTAGTGAGTTTCTAATTTTGACCCTATTGTCTGATATACACAAAGAGGTTCATGACCATAATGGATAGTCTATACTAGAATTTCTATCAATGAACTATTCAATTCAAGAGAGAGAGAGGATGAAATTGTTTTCAAATTAAGATGGGTTTTTCCTATGGGAGAATATTTTTGGTGATAACCCACCTCCGGATTAGTCTACTAATGGAGACATCATCCGGTATATACATGGGAATATTTGGGACTCTAGAGATATTAGTGAAAAACTATTCTGAGAGTCCCATGATTCTAAGTGGGTATTTCATCCAGTTATCTCCAATATGTATCATGATATGTGTCACTAGTATTAGTGGTTGTGGATGAAATGTCATATAGAAGGTTTTATCCAATGGTGTTTCACTTATAAGTAGATGAAGGAGGATCACCAGCATCTAACAGGCTTGTTACAACTGTTACTAGTCCCAAAATGTAAATGGAATGATGTTGCAATATATTTTTTGGTTTCTTTATTGAGGTCTCCTAGAGGTAGTGATGCAGTTTGGGTAGTTGTGGAATAACTCACAACTACAAATACCTCTTTTATCAGTGCTAAAAATGGCCTTTAGCATCGCTAGAAAAGCGCTATTAAAGCTGGTGAATATAAGGGGGGGGTCCCCTTTATCAGCGCTCCAAAAAGCGCTGATAAAGACCCCTTTTATCAGCGCTAAATAGAGCATTGATAAAAGGTGTCTTTTATCAGTTCTGTAACACCCCAAGCTTCCACGGTACGTTTCCCTTCGAATAATGCAATAGCGTGTGTTGTACGCAGCCTCAAGCTCTAACACACACCACAACTAATTAAACTAGCCATTGAGAATAGTAATACATAATTTTTGAAATTTTATAAATTTTATTTATCAAAATGGACTTCATTTTTGGATTCGGAATATCGAAATTAGCCTATGTTGAATTTTTGGTATTTTTCTGAGAACTTCTAATTTTTTATGAATAGTGAAAAATACTTAAAAACAACTTTTTAAATAAAAATAATTTATAGTGATAATTTATACTATTTAGTGGTTGTAAAGTATAATTAGAATATATTTTTACCATTTTATCCAATGGTGGTCATTAGAATTAATTTAACATTGAAATTGGACATAAACAATTGCCAATCTTTTGATATAAATTGTTTCTTAAAAACACGCTATTTTTTTTGTAACAGCGGGAATTAATTATAAAATTAATTAATGCAACTTATATGTTTGGAATTTTGTAAAATAGACATCATTTTTGAATTCGGAATATCAATTATAGCTTAGGATGAAATTTTGGCCTTATTCTGAAAAACTTCAATTTTTGATGAATAGTGAAACCACTAAGTGGTTGTTAAAAACTGATTTTTCGTTAAAATGAAATATTACCACTTCGGTGATTTTATTTTCAAAAATCCGACATACATGGTTGTCATTAAGAAGTAAAATGTGGTTCAATGAGATTAAAATAATTTTTTGGTGAATAGTAACTTTTAAGTTCTTAATCGCGATTAGAGGTAATTAGTGTAGTTTAAGGTAAAAATAATGTTTTAATAATATGAGATGAGCTTGACACTTGTCCTACTCCTATTGGATGAGTCATGGCCGACCAATACAACCCATGGGTCAACTTGGGGACCCCATGGAGCCACTTTGGTTGGAAAATGACATTAATATATATATATTTAATGTTAAAATTAAATTGACACAAACATGAGTTGTTTTACTAAAACAGTTTTTAAGTGGGGTTACACAAGTCCAAATTTTGATTATAAATATTCATTAGAAAGCTAAAAATATTTCCTACATCATAGTAGTTTTTTATAATTTTTAGACATTAAATAAATTAAATTAATTATAACATCATGATGATGCAGTGATGACCTCATTATTTAACGATTTAAATAAAATGGAAAGATAATGTAAACTCCAAAGCGTACACTTGTCAAAAACCTATTGGATGAGTAGATTTAGAAACCTTATCATCTTATCCTAGATTTATATAAGTTTGGGACCTCTAAAAACCGAAAATCATTTTATAATAAAGTGACTTTTCTTTACTTTCCAAGAGTGACCCTCCTCTCCACTTATAAAAGGCCCCCACCTCTCCCACCTCATTTACACATTCAAGCCATTTGGCTCGGCCAACCTCTGCCCAAATACTCTCCCAAAATTCCCCTCTTACTCCTATAAGCCTCACTTTGGGCAGAACTCTTCCCAAGGAAGCCTTTGGCTCAAATCAAAAAGAGTTATCCGATTTTTTAGGTAATGTCTTCTCTAATGTTGTTTTGTTTTATTTTGCTTTTCCAACCCCTTAAACTCTTTTCATTCCTTTATTTTGTAACAAAAACAGTATCTACAATATACTAGGATGTTGTTATGACAAGTATTTGTTCTACACTTACACACACCTTCGTCTAATGGTTAAAGAACATACGGTTTCTGTGGATTGCGAATTTCTGCCTCACGAAACGATGATTGTTCAACACTCATATAACACCTTCAAAGGTGGCCATTTAGATGTAACTATTTTTATATATGATATATAATATGTTTATGTTTTACTTATTCTTCTGTATTTCTCATTTATGGCATACTTTATGATTTCCATTATGGGTAAAATGCGATAATTTCATTTTAAGAAGTGCGGACTACCGCCCCCTCAAAGTGATTTGAATCATTAATGCCATATGTGGGATGTATAAAGGATGGAGTAAATGGTATTATAAACTATATTATACTGGAATTATATTATACATTTATATAATTATTATTTCATTCCATTAAATATGAAATTGAAATGAAAGTAGCGTTCATGCGTACGTACGGCTTACCGTCTCCATGAACGGTGCATTTCATTTCATACCTCTAAATGTTACGTAATATTATAAATGAATGTATATACTGGATATATAAGATATATATGTCATCTAAATCATGAATATAATTCTGGAGATAATGGATATTCTTCCACATAAACAACTTGTAATTATAAGAAGTTTATTGTTGACTCAAGTACCAAAGATCGACAAAACGACCGTTATTAACTTAAATAATTACATAATGTTCATATCATTGTAATAAGTGATATAATAAGGATAATTAAATTGAAAACGGTTCTTAATAAGGTATATATTAACTCTAGTTTATTATTCAGGAGGTTAAAGAACGGTTGAGTCAAGTCAGACATGAGGTAAGGGAACTTCTTAACCCAATTTCTATTCTTTGGGTTAATCTCCTACTTTCAAATTATGTCATGATATTATTATGTCCTATCTTGTATTTTTACATTATTTATGTGTACTTATAGTGAATACACATTATATATGTACTTTATTTTAAAGAAAATGATCTTTTTAAGGACTTCTTCTCAATCCCCTTTCATTGAGGCATATTTGGTTTTATACACAACTTTCTTTTATACGGTGTATAAACCCCTTTTACTTTTACATTTATTCAAAAGGAATATTTTTTATACGAAGCGTTTCGCTAAACGACAAAAGGGAATGTTATTATTTCCGTACTTATGTGGAGACAATGACTTCTCCACCGCCGTGACCATTATTTGAGTTTCGGCTTCCTCTACAAGCCATCATTTTTTTAATGAAAAATAAATAAAAAGTTTTAACTTTTTGTTATTTTGGTATTGAAAATGGTTTTGAAAGAGTTTTTATTATAATAATGTGTTGTATTTATATCTTGTGATTGAAATGTGGAAATGTTATGTTTCCTTTATGCATGTTTTATGTGATACGATTATGTTATGGTTTATGATATGTTTAAACCTATTCATATGAGGAATGTATTGGACTTAATAAGTGACGGGTGGAGCCCGCTATAGCTCATCGATGCATCGGTAGGTCTCATGAGACAACTAGACGTGGAATTGGCCGAGGCCCTTTCCCAATTTGATTTATGGTTTTGGCCGAGGCCTTAATCATTTTAGACGTCTTGGCCGAGGCCTTGACAAAATGTTTCAGAATGTCCGGCATTATACATTCCCTCATTATGAAAGTTGTTATTGATATTTCATGTGATTATTCGACCAGACGAATATCCATGTGAATAAGTGAATGGAATTATCTCATTTTACTTTTTCCATATTATGTTGAAGTTTAAGTTTAAAAGGCTTTTGTTTTAGTTATACATTGCCTTAAATGTTAATGTTTATTTATGAAAGCTTCCGCAATATTGTTATCCTTACTGAGCATCTGAGCTCACCCCTTTCAATGTTTTAATATTTTCCAGGATGTGAAGAAGTATTTTATGAATGACCTGCAGGGATTGTGAGAAGAGGATATGAGTGTGGACTATGGAGACTTTGTTATTATAGTTTTTCACTTTATGATGTAATGTAACGTTTACGAATGTATCTAGTGTTTCCGAGGCTACTAAACTAATCGGCCTTTCGAGACTTGATCTTTTGTGATCATGTCAATGTTACGAATTAATGCACCGACTCTGGGTAGCTGGGGTCGGGGCATTACAGTTGGTATCAGAGGCAGTTTAGTAATAATCTTGGATGCTAGATTTAGATAAAATCTGATTAGAGCACATAGCCCGAAGATAGACTTTGAGGATCAGTATAGAAGAACTTCCTAGAAATTTGGTATTGTAGAGATGTTGTGAGTTTTCTGAGAAATACATCCATGTCTGGATACAAGCAGGTAGAGGCAGATCTGGCACAGATGTACCTAGGGGTAAAACCCGAAAACACCGCTTTGAGCTAGACTCGAACGGGAACTGGTGCATGACAACGAGCCTTGCTGCACTCTTGGTTACGACACTCCCGGGGGATATGCTTAGGATAATTCTCATTTTATTTACAAACCACTATGAAGGGTTATGAGTATATACTTCCTCAAAGGAAACATTTCTTTTTATGATTATGGATTATATCCATAAATAATTCAATTTATGTAAAGTATTTTACAAATATGGAATTATGTATTTTATTTCATAAACTAATATATTTTATGCCATTGTTTAGAAATGGCGCCTAGTGGAAGGAATGGAAACCGTATCAATGCACGCACTCCGTGTAGGGATTGCCCTCCTGCTCAAGATAATTATGGTGGAGCTAGTGATACAACTGGTGCTGATCAACTTCTCACCGTACTGGGACAACTCACGCAGGTTATGAATAATAACCTTACTCGTATGGAGCACCCTGATCCGCAATTTGGAGGATCAATGCTAGACCGTTTCATGAGGCAACAACCACCAACCTTCAATGGGAGTACAAATCCTATAGTATCTGAGCAATGGATAAATTCCTTGGAGAAAATATTACATGCCTTGGGGGTAGTGAAAGGGCGAAAGTTGTCATGGCAGTTTACCGCCTCACTAGAGATGCCGATCAATGGTGGTCACTAATTCAAAACACAAAGGAAGATGATGAATTAACAAACATGGAATGGCAGGAGTTCAAAGAGCTGTTCTTAGAAAAATACTTTCCTCGAGACCATCGAGCGGATATGGAAAGGCAATTTCTGAGTCTGAGGCAGAAGGAGGATGAGAATGTCGCAAAGTATGAGTCTAAATTTACAAGGTGAGCGAGGTATGCTGCAGATTACATACGTAACCCAAGAAGTAAGACTGATCGTTTCTTTGATGGGTTAAAACCATTTCTCCGTCGAGCTTTAGTATCACAATCGTTCTCAACATACAAAGATATTGTCTCCTGTGCTATCAAGACAGAAAAGGAATTCTCTAAGTCTTATGACAACAAAGTAAAGCAAGAGAATAAGAGAACGGTGGAACAAGAGACAGATAAAGGGAAAAAGGGAAAGAAGGATTTTCCATTATGTGATAATTGTGGGAAGAATCACCCTGGTACTTGCCTAAAAGGAATGGGAGTTTGTTATAAATGTGGGGAAAAAGGTCACCAGGCGCGTGATTGCAAGGGAAAGAAAGAGGCTATCAATGTTGAATGCTAAAATTATAGAGAAATGGGTCATTATTCAAATGAATTTCCTAAGCGTCAGGGAAACTTACCTCAGAAAAGGCCTAGGGATCAAGGACAATATTATGATGTTACTACAATTGAAGAAGAATAACTAATGTATTGTTGCTTTTGGACTCATGGATTATATTCTGGTTATTAGAATAATGTGATATATATATATGGATTGTACTGCAGTACTTGTTGATTTCAGTAAGGTTTTAATATGATGAAGGTAATTATATTTTTAGTATGTGACAATAAGAGAAACCTTACTTTGTTTGGGGAATCTGATAAATTGATTTTGGAATTAAGATACCTTTTAGAGAAACTCTGGATAGAGGTATTTTGGATAACTATAAAGGTTGGAGTGGATTAAGTTGATCTTTGGATAGTATTGTTTGAGGTTAAAAAATTTATGAAGATTATTTTTGGAATATTATGATACTATAGTTTTAGGAAAAGGACAACCTGCAGGGTGGGGCATAACCCGTCGCGTCGGATAAAGCTGAAGGAATCGAACCCACAATCATAGTGCGGTAGGCCTTTATTTCCTACCACTAGCCTACAGGAAGTCCATGGTTATTACAAAATAATTTTACTAGTCTAAATGGTATGTGTTAACATTTGGAACCTTATACAATTAGAATAAATTGAATATTTTTGAGTTCTGTTACCATTTGGAGTAAAAGTTGGGTTTGTGGTAAAAATTTATTAACGAATGAAAGTATACATAACAAGTATGTATATTCCCCTACGTTCTTAGTAAATCTCCTAAATAAATTCCTCAACATTATAAAAGGTAACTTAAAACAAAAATGTTGTCGGTTAACTTTTCCAACTGGGGATTCAATGACCGTTTAACCAATCACAAGTTTGTGATTTTCTTGCAGTTAAACTTTCTCCTAATCCTGTTTTCTATAACTCTCCATCAGACCTTGATGGTTTGTTTCTCCTCCATATCCATATTTTCATAGAATCTTAGAATGGGCTATATCGGGTGACCTTTGTACTTATCTTTCTTTCTTTTAATGTTATATATTTATTAACCTTATTTCCGATGTGGGTTTTCCTCAAAGGTATTTTCTCTTTTCAACATTTTATTTTCAAACAAAAATTTCAAATTGCGAGGATGCAATTTATTGAAGGAGGGGAGAATGTAACACCCCAAGCTTCCACGGTACGTTTCCCTTCGAATAATGCAATAGCGTGTGTTGTACGCAACCTCGAGCTCTAACACACACTACAACTAATTAAACTAGTCGTTGAGAATAGTAATACCTACTTTTTGAAATTTTATAAATTTTATTTATCAAAATGGACTTCATTTTTGGATTCGGAATATCGAAATTATCCTATGTTGAATTTTTTGGTATTTTTCTGAGAACTTCTAATTTTTTATGAATAGTGAAAAATACTTAAAAACAACTTTTTAAATAAAAATAATTTCTAGTGATGAATTATACTATTTAGTGTTTTTAAAGTATAATTAGAGTATATTTTTACCATTTTATCCAATGGTGGTCATTAGAATTAATTTAACATTGAAATTGGACATAAACAATTGTCAATCTTTTGATATAAATTGTTTCTTAAAAACACGCTATTTTTTTGTAACAGCAGGAATTAATTATAAAATTAATTAATTCAACCTATGTGTTTTGAATTCTGTAAAATAGACATCATTTTTTAATTCGGAATATCAATTATAGCTTAGGGTGAAATTTTGGCCTTATTCTGAAAAACTTCAATTTTTGATGAATAGGGAAACCACTAAGTGGTTGTTAAAAACTAATTTTTCGTTAAAATGAAATATTACCACTTTTGTGATTTGATTTTCAAAAATCTGACATACATGGTTGTCATTAAGAATTAAAATGTGGTTCAATGAGATTAAAATAATTTTTTGGTGAATAGTAACTTTTAAGTTCTTAATCGCGATTAGAGGTAATTAGTGTAGTTTAGGGTAAAAATAATGTTTTAATAATATGAGATGAGCTTGACACTTGTCCTAATCCTATTGTATGAGTCATGGACGACCAAGAAAACCCATGGTTCAACTTGGGGACCCCATGGAGCCACTTTGGTTGGAAAATGACATTAATATATATATATTTAATGTTAAAATTAAATTGACACAAACATGAGTTGTTTTACTAAAACAGTTTTTAAGTGGGGTTACACAAGTCCAAATTTTGATTATAAATATTCATTAGAAATATAAAAATATTTCATACATCATAGTATTTTTTTTATAATTTTTAGACATTAAATAAATTAAATTAATTATGACATCATGATGATGCAGCGCTGACCTCATTATTTAACGATTTAAATAAAATGGAAAGATAATGTAAAATCCAAAGCGTACACTTGTCAAAAACCTATTGGATGAGTAGATTTCAAACCCTTATCATCTTATCCTCGAATTATATAAGTGTGGGACCTCTAAAATCCGAAACTCATTTTATAATAAAGTGACTTTTCTTTACTTTCCAAGAGTGCCCCTCCTCTCCACTTATAAAAGGCCCCCACCTCTCCCACCTCATTTACACTTTCAAGCCATTTGGCTCGGCCAACCTCTGCCCAAATACTCTTCCAACATTCCCATATTACTCCTAGAAGCCTCACTTTGGGAAGAACTCGTCCCAAGGAAGCCTTTGGATCAAATCAAAAAGAGTTATCCGATTTTTGAGGTAATGTCTTCTCTAATGTTGTTTTGTTTTATTTTGCTTTTACAACCCCATAAACTCTTTTCATTCCTTTCTTTTGTAACAACAACAGTATCTAAAATATACTAGGATGTTGTTATGATAATTATTTGGTTTACACTTACACACACCTTCTTCTAATGGTTAAAGAACATACGGTTTCTGTGGATGGTGAATTTCTGCCTCACGAAACGATGATTGTTCAACACTCATATAACACCTTCAAAGGTGGCCATTAAGATGTCAATATTTTTATATATGATATATAATATGTTTATGTTTTACTTATGCTTCTGTATTTCTCATTTATGGCATACTTTATGATTTCCATTATGGGTAAAACGCGATAATTTCATTTTAGGAAGTGCGGACTACCGCCCCCTCAAAGTGATTTGAATCGTTAATGCCATATGTGGGATGTATAAAGGATGGAGTAAATGGTATTATACACTATATTATACTGGAATTATATTATACATTTATATCATTATGATTTCGTTCCATTAAATATTAAATTGAAATGAAAGTAGCGTTCATGCGTACGTACGGCTTACCGTCTCCATGAACGGTGCATTTCATTTCTTACCTCTAAATGTTACGTAATATTATAAATGAATGTATATACTGGATATATAAAATATATATGACATCTAAATCATGAATATAATTCTGGAGATAATGGATATTCTACCACATAAACAACTTGTAATTATAAGAAGTTTATTGTTGACTCAAGTACCAAAGATCGACAAAACGATCGTTATTAACTTAAATAATTACATAATGTTCATATCATTGTAATAAGTGATATAATAAGGATAATGAAATTGAAAATGGTTATTAATGAGGTATATATTAACTCTAGTTTATTATTCAGGAGGTTAAATAATGGTTGAGTCAAGTCAGACACGAGGTAAGGGAACTTCTTAACCCAATTTCTATTCTTTGGGTTAATCTCCTCCTTTCAAATCATGTCATGATATTATTATGTCCTATCTTGTATTTTTACATTATTTATGTGTACTTATAGTGAATACACATTATATATGTACTTTATTTTAAAAAAAATGATCTTTTTAAGGACTTCTTCTCAATCCCCTTTCATTGAGGCATATTTGGTTTTATACACAACTTTCTTTTATACAGTGTATAAACCCCTTTGACTTTTACATTTATTCAAAATGAATCTTTTTTATACGAAGCGTTTTGCTAAACGAAAAAAGGGAATGTTTTTCTTTCCGTACTTATGCGGAGACAACGACTTCTCCACCGCCGTGACCATTATTTGAGTTTCGGCTTCCTCTACAAGCCATCATTTTTTTTAATGAAAAATAAATAAAAAGTTTTAACTTTCTGTTATTTTGGTATTGAAAATGGTTTTGAAAGCATTTTTATTATAATAATGTGTTGTATTGATATCTTGTGATTGAAATGTTGAAATGTTATGTTTCCTTTATGCATGTTTTATGTGATACGGTTATGTTATGGTTTATGATATGTTTAAACCTATTCATATGAGGAATGTATTGGACTTAATAAGTGACGGGTGGAGCCCGCTATTGCTCCTCGATGCATCGGTAGGTCTCATGAGACAACTAGACGTGGAATTGGCCGAGGCCCTTTCCCAATTTGATTTATGGTTTTGGCCAAGGCCTTAATCATTTTAGACGTCTTGGCCGAGGCCTTGACAAAATGTTTCAGAATGTCCGGCATTATACATTCCCTCATTATGAAAGTGGTTATTGATATTTCATGTGATTATTCGACCAGTAGAATATCCATGTGAAGAAGTGAATGGAATTATCTCATTTTACTTTTTCCATATTATGTTTATGTTCAAGTTTAAAAGGATTTTGTTTTAGTTATACATTGCCTTAAATGTTAATGTTTATTTATGAAAGCTTCCGCAATATTGTTATCCTTACTGAGCATCTGAGCTCACCCCTTTCAATGTTTTAATATTTTCCAGGATGTGAAGAAGTATTTTATGAATGACCTGCAAGGATTGTGAGAAGAGTATATGAGTGTGGACTATGGAGACTTTGTTATTGTATTTTTTCACTTTATGATGTAATGTAACGTTTACGAATGTATCTAGTGTTTCCAAGGCTACTAAACTAATCGGTATTTTGAGACTTGATCTTTTGTGATCATGCCAAAGTTACGAATTAATGCACCGACTCTGGGTAGCTGGGGTCGGGGCGTTACAAGTTTGAAAAAGAAGCACTGATAAAAGGGTCCTCTATCAACGTTATCTTTTTAGCGCTGATAAAAGACCCCTTTTATCAGCTATTTATTTTAGCACTGATAAATGTAAAAAAATAGAAAAAAATTGCAAAAAATTACAAAAAATTACAAAAAATTTTAAAAAAACCTTCCAATCAGGGAGGATTTTATAGAACTTGAGCCCCCCTATTAACAGTGCTTTCTATCCCCTCCAGCGCCCGCACACACCCCCTCCACCCTTTATCAGTGCTAGCCCCCCAATCCACCTCCATGCGCGCGCCCCTACCTCCACCAATTTTTGAACTCGAGACCTCCCCCCTGCGCACCTAAGCCCTTACCACTCCTCTATTTTTTTTGTTTTCCATTTAATGATATATATTTTTTATTTATTTGTATAGTAATATATAATTATATTAATATATATATATACTTATAATAATATATATATATTTATATTAATATATATATTTATAGTGATATTAATATATATATTTTTATTCTTATATTAATATATATGTGTAGTTATATTAATATATATATATATAGTTAGATTAATATATATATTTATTTATAGTTATATGAATATATATATGTAGTTATATTAATATATATATATAGTTAGATTAATATATAGGTATATAAATATTCATATATTTTTATTTTAAATAAAATGGATATAAGTTATTATTTAGATGAGGCTAATATATTTTATTTGTAAATATATTTTATTATTTATATTTATAATTAAATTTTTATGTGTGAATATATAAAAAATATGTATATATTGTAATATATTTGACTATAAATAGTAGTTCATTATAAAAAACGACAAAATTTCAAAGAAATGATATCAATATGAATGTAATAACTTGGAATAAATTCAGTCCCCACCAAAAAATCCAATTATACCCCCTTAAACGAGGCTGAAAATCCACAAAATGTTAAAAAATCGAGGTATCCTGACTAAAAACTTAGTTTTGGAGGCCTTCTGGGTCTTTTTTGGCCTCAAAAAATGTGACAATGGCTTTTCCTCAAACATTTACGCATAGAGCTCGTTGCAGGCTTTGATTTGATATGTTTTAGAGCTCAAACAGACACTCGGATCAAAAGTTATGGTCGTTTGATGTTGGAGTTGTGGTTTCAACATATTTTGGATCTTTTTTTATTTTTTTAATTTTTTTAGTCTTCAAATTGTTATTAATTGAATATTACTCCACTATAGTTAGCAAATTATTTATTAAAAATATTTTTTTTTTAAATTTTCTTATAAGCCATTTTCACTAAATATCTTATATATTAAGTGTAACTGTATATTTATACTTATCTAAATTATATTTAAAATTATATTTAAAAAATATATATTATATTTATATCAATATGACTTTAACTATATATTTAAATATTAATATATATTTTTTTAATCATCTTTTTTTTTGGAAGTAGACCCTTTATCAGCGCAACTAAAAAATCGATTATAAAGGGGTACCCTTTAACATCGCTAAAAAAAGATGTTAAAGGTGGTACCTTTATCTGCGCTAAAAAATCACTGATAAATGGATTCATTTATCAGCGCTTATTTGTTAGCGCTGATAAAGTCTAGCGCTAGCATTGCCCAGTTTTGTGGTAGTGATTGAAAAAGTTTCCCACTTCCATCTTATCGAGAAGACTTCTCAATTGATGAGATGGGAAGACTGTATGTCTATTATATTATATGATTACACGGGGTCCCACATACAATCATTTCATATAAAAATAATTGTTTCACATTGAGGTTATGGAAGCGGTTATAGATAGATTTGGGAACGCAAGTACTTTTGAGAACAACCTTTCACCCTCAAACCAATTTCTAATTAGAACGAACCATTCAAGTGTTGGAAGACATGATTCGTGCATGAATCCTTAAATTTTGTGGTTATTAGGAGAAACATATCCCTCTAATTACTTTTACGTATAATAATAGATGTTAGGAAATAATTCAGATAGTTCTGTCTGAGGCCTTATATGGTAGGCCATTCATTCATCTTAGTGTTGGATAGAGGTGTGAGAGGCTCTTATACTAGGTCCTAATCTCATGAAGGAGACTACATAGCATGTTCACTTAATTAGAAATTGGATGTATAATTATCATTTTAGATAGAAATCATATGTAGATCGTCATTTGTGACCATTGTAATTCAAGGTCTGAGATCCTGTTTTCTTTCGGGTATCATCCAAACTTGGGAATATATGGGTATAGATGAAAGTGATGTTGCCACTTATTTTTTTCATGATGTTTGAGATATCGGAAAGGGTTAGGCAAGTAGCATGTTGTTTTCTATTTACACATAAGTATTTTTTCATGCATGAAATCTTCCATGTTGCATATATTCACTATTATCATGCCATCCCAACTCCTAATTTTGATCATAAGGATGTTGGGATGGATTCTGATTCTTCTTTTAAAGAGTATCCTACCAGATTCGTTGACCATATCATGAAGTATATCTAAGGATTGTTGGTACCTCTAGTATTGATGTTATGTTAACACGACCATGTAGGGGATGATACTAGAGTATAGAAGGCCAACATACAGGATCAGTAGATGGAGTTGTTCTTAGATATGTCTTACTACCCTCATAAGGGAATCATTGGGACGAGTTACTTTAAGGGGGAAGAGTGAAAGAACCCAATTTTTTTTGTACAAATCCTTTTATTTTTTCGATTAAACCACTACTATAGCTCTCTTTTTAGATTAGACCTGGAATTCAAACCTTTCGATCTATTGGTATAATTTTTTAATTATAGAAGAAGGGCGTGGAGGTTGGATTCATTCCAAGTATACATTGTGTATTCAATACATGATGTGTATTGGTCTAGAAGAGTCATTTTAGGGTGTGTAATTTATGTCACCTTGAGGGGAAAACACCAAACATTACATGGAGGGTAAATATTACTTGTTGTATAATTGCCCATGGGTGTTTTTTTTAAAATGTGGAAGGGCCTATTGTCTTTTTAAAACCCCCACCTATCTTTTCCCATGGAAAGGAGGTCCCAAAGGAGCTCTCCCTCAAGAATAATCATGAAATTGGTGCCTTTTCTTCACTGGACATGTGATTCAACTTCTGATCATCCTGTTGGATAACTCTTAGTTAGTGGTTCACTCCTGAGTCTTCTTTTGTCATTTGTCTTCCTATCAATGATGCTATTTTGATGTAGTCTCATATGCCCTATTTTTAGGTAATTCGCCAATTTTTTCATTCTCTTATAATATGGACCAAACTAAAGGCTGATACATGATGAGTTCTCTACTATAGGCATAAGGTAGGTGATCTATTATTTATCCCTTAATGTCAAGATTCTTTAAATTATTAATTATGATGACGCATGTCAGATTATCTATGTTTTTCCTAAAAATTCACATAAACCAAGTTAAACTGAATGCCCTTGATGAAATTAATCTAGTATCCATTTATTCAAATTGGAATAGGTTGCAGAAATTTTTTTCCACCCCAATATGTGTGCTAATGAATTTTACATCATTTTTATAAATGTGTAAATGAAAAAACCATATTTTATATGTTTTTGGCATGACTCCAAATTATGATGACTTTACCAAAATAAATGGAAAGTGAGTGGTACAAACACATCACTTGATTTAATAGAATAACGGATACTCCCCTGTTAAAGTGTAATATTAATGAACTATGTCTTATTTGTTGGATCATAATGAAGTATTTGGTTACTTTCACCTGGGATATATGGGCATGGTGTCCCTCCTGGTTTAGGATATATCTATATGGTGACACTTTATACTATTATTATATTCAGGCATGGTGTCCCTATAATATGATACTCAGTCATGGTACTCCTATAATGAGATATATGGTCACAAAAACCCTTCTGGTTCATGATATATGGGATTGGTAACCCTTTATACTATTATGCTATTTAGAAATAGTGTCCTAATACTTTGATACTAGAGTATGTAATCCTTATAATGTGATACATGGGTATGTAGTCCCTTACATTTGTGACACTTGGGAATGGATACCCATATGATTTATAATAAATGTGCATGGTGATCCTTGTTGTTTATGATTCATGGGAATGGTGACCCTTATGTCTTATGATACATGGTCTTGGTGACCCAAATAAAATGATACATGGGCATGGAAACCACACTGATATGATACAACCTTGGTGTCCCTTTTTCTTGTCATGCCAGGTATGACCTACCTTGAAACTTGTGAGACTTATGATATTACTCTTAGATTCCAGAGTTATGCCTCAAGTATAGATTAGTAGAAATATCCACATATATTGTTGTATACATAAATATGAATACAAAACATATATATTTATACATATGGTTTCATGTTCAAATATTATTCGGCAGGGGCTGAAACAGATAGTGTCATCCTTGTGTCCTTCAGGAACTAGAACTTTACCTTTACAGTTTATATTACTACTTACCATTATATATTGATAGTACTCATATTATATGAACTAACTAGATATTAATAGACACCATTGGTGGTGGCCTAAAGAGTTTATCCCACACCCTCTCTAGGACGTCAATTGTACCAGAGCAGATTATGTGGATGAAGGTAGGGACAGGGGAAAACACCAAGTTATGGATACTTGGTTTGATTATAGAATGGGGGTAGAAAAGCACAGGACTGCTCTATGTTTCAGGATGATGTTGAAGATATTCTTCTTGTTGTTTTTGTTATTTTATATAGTCATTGTATTTAATATCTTATTACATTCCTACATGTTTCATTTTTATAGACACGCTATATTACGTCATTTTGTATATGATATTGAATATGGTCTTTGTTGGTTATTTATTAAATTTTATGATTTATCTTCTACTATCAATTATTTATAATGCTTATATTATTTATTTATTTATTTAATCATTGTGCTATTTGGATGATGAGTGTATAGCCTCCCCACTATACCACCATGGACCCTCACTGCTAGTTAACAACCTCTAGAATATGTGTAGGATCCCTTGTGGCGATGTGTCTCACTAACTCAGGTCACACTTTAATGGAATACGAGTTAGGATGTCAAATTAAATTTATCAAAAAAATCAATGATTACACCCGCAATGGAATCTCTAATGAAAAAGTACGAAAGGGAGAGCAACAAATGAAACAAAAATTAAAGATCCAACAAAAAAGTGTATAGATACATAATTAATTTGATGATCCATCACTCTCTAAGGAGGTTTAAAACATAGAATCAAAGAAACCACAATATATGAGATCCACTTACCTAGAGGAGTACAAATAATATCAACAGTACTTTGATCTGTCAATAAAAGGGGTTTTAGGATCCAAAAAATAGCTTACGAAACATCACCACCAAGAAATTTGAGGTAGGGTCAAATGGACTGATTTTAGTATCTTAAACTGGGGGTTAAGAATTTATAAAAACAACTTGGGAGGAAATAAAACCTGTTTATATTGTTTTTTGGGTAGGACTACACAGTTAGACAAAACAATCTCCCTAACTATGCACCACTGCGGGTGGATTGCATGGTTTCTCCAAGGATGGTGCTTAGATTTTAAAACCATGCACCAATCAAGAAAACAATCATTTTTGAGTTTGTACTATTTGGAAGGGCTAGCCGCACAGTTTGGAAAAAATACGCACCCCCTTCTAGTTGATTACAATAGGCTGCATGATTTTCACTAACAGTGTACCAACTATCCACTGCCCCTTGTGTTTCAAAAGAGTTCCCAATTATCTTTGAAATTTTCTACAATCAGACTCAAATTATAGGGGATAAAAATTATCATAGAATACCTAAAATAAGGTAGTGTAATGTTACAAATTATCTCCCATAATAACTTTCTTTCCCCATAAATCCTATCAAGAAATATTTATAGCAAAGATTTGATTCCATTTATATCTCATTAATGCCTCACACTCCCAAGTATCATGTGAATTAAAACCATTATTTGAAATCACTTGGACCATAGGAATCATAATCCAATAAAGTATCTTTGTCTTAGAGTAAAAAATCCTGATTGGATGCTCAGTCATAGATAAATTTCGTTCATCATCAACTTCCTCCAAAATCAAAACATGAGATGGGTTAGAAATATACTTCTAATGTTTTAATACATGAAATAAACTATATATCGACATCAAAGATAGTGAAAATTATAAATGTTAATACACGTTACCCACCTTCTCAACTACTATAAAAGGTTCTGAAAATTGTGGAACAATATTCCCCTACTTCCCAATCCATCGATGTCCCAAATAGGGTGAAACTATCAAAAACACATGATCACTAACTAAAAACACCAAAGGTCGCCTATGATGGTCAGAAAATATCTTTACTGGCTTTGTGACATCAACATTCTTTGATGAATTAATTGAATCTTCATAGTATTTTCTTAGATCAAATTCATCCCAACTAATGAAATTTCATCAATTTCCAACCAACACAAAAGATATTTACAAGGACAATCATACAAGGCCCTTAAAGGAGTCATATGAATTTCATACAACTAATTATTACTATAAGAAAACTAAACACATCACAAATTGAAATCCTTTGATCCTCCAAAATCGACTACATAATCATGAATAAAATTCTCCAGAATTTATATAGATCAGTTTGTTTATCCATCCATCTATGTATGTTATATAGTGCTCAAACATACATGAGATCCTAGTGGAACTTAGAGGCCTCTCTTTAATCAAGAAGTAAAATGGAGATCCCTATCAAGGACTATAGAATAATAAACTACTTGAGATTGGAAAACCTCTAGTAAATAGAGAATTCACATGTCCTCGACTTTAGTTGTATCATGAATGGGTAAAAAGTGAGCTAATTTCATTAGTTGATCAATCACAACCCACGTAGCATTATTTTTTAAGGGTTACATTGAAACCAAACATCAATCTCCATAGAAATAAAATCTCACATCCAAGTCAGCACTGAATGTGCCTAAGGTAATCTTGAGGTTCTTTAGTTCTTCTCTCTAACCTTTTGATTGGTATAATAATAAGAAATTAAGTTTGAGATGTCTTCCCTCATACCTAGCTACTAGAATCATCACCATATATCAAAAAAAATAATTATGGTTCTAGAGGAACTACCCAATGGAAATTTTTAAAATCCCAAATTACATCCTTTTTTATGGAAAAAGTAAAAAAAAATGAATTTGGAAAACATAGGATTACCCCAGAAGATAACATCCACTCCCCTATGGTCTCCCTACTATAAAGAGAGTACCTAATTCCACCAAATTACTCATCGAGCTGGTGCACCATAAGAATCATCTCATGAAGAGAAAAGTTCAAAACAACACTTACCAAGATGACCTCATCCCATTTTTCATAGAATCCGAAATTTAACAATGAAAAAATATCCATCAAGTTCCACTCTTATGAAGATGTTTTTCATGTCCTGGTTCAGAAGTTTCCTATTCCAAGAATCAGGAAGGAAATTTCCCTTTTCCAAGGTATAGAAACTCTCAAATTCAAACTATTGTTGGTACTCCACCCAATGCATCTATTTTAGGCTCAAAGATTTTTTAGAATTGATATAACATAGTATTTTTTGGTTGAAATAAATGGTAAACCCTTCTAAAAATGGGTAATACCCCCATCTCCTAAGATCATGTTTTGAGCAATGAGTTTGAGATCATTGTTTGGATAATTATGCTCATGTGGAATAAGATATTTGGATCCATGTTACCACGTGATTATCCTCCATAAGAAAACATCTCAAACCTGAAATCGATGCATCAATAAAAACCTCATAGTCTTGTCTAACCACTATAAGTGTAAAAACTATTTTGGAATTCAAAACACATTTCCACTCATAAAAATAAATATAAAATGTTTCATTCAACAAGAACTTCACTTACTTCTAAGTATGGGTCGCCATTTGAGAACCCATATTTAAGAAATAATTGAAAAACCTGCAATAATACCCTTCCTAGACCATTAAACTCTGAATATCAAAAAATATTACATGGTTTATACCATTACACAATATCCTTCACATTCTAAGGATCAATTCGTATTCCATGTTATAACACCACATTCTCAATAATTTCACTTCCTAGTTCCAAAAATAACATTTTTTAATTTACACAGAAATTTTTTGATCTCTTGAGATTTCTCATACTATTCTCAAATAACACACATGATCCTCCTGAATCTTGTAATAAACCTATATGTAATCCAAAAAACTATGATTAATGAGTGGCGGTACTCATGGAAAATAATTCTAATTAATTCCATAAAAACTATAGGATCATTGGATAGACCAAATTTCATTAAAATTTTCTCATAATGTCCATACCTAATCCAAAAGGTTGTATTTTGAACGTAAGATTCCATTATTCTCTACTGGTGATAACTAGATCAAAGATCAATCTGTGAGAACAATCCTTCCCCTATTAACTGGTTAAAAAAATATCAATATACGGTAAAGGATACTTGTTCTTCTCTGTATCTTGATTGAATTTTTACTAATCAACATTGTTGAAAATTTTGGTTTTATATTTCTTTTCAAATAGAATAGTTTCAAATCAAGGTGACACACTTAGGTGTGTAATGAATTTCTCTAACAGATCAACCAAATGAGTCTTAACTATTGCATTCTTTTTGGTTCCATGTAGTAAAAAGGGATAGTTACCTACTAATTATAATGTACTAAATCAATACATAACTCTACTTCTCTTACCTGTGGAATACCAATAAAATCATATGGAATGATGTTAGGAAACTTGATGGAGTTTGGAGGGAGATCATTACACAAATATTATCACTTAAATTCAAAATAGATCATCAATATTAACCAAACAAACTCCAGAAAATATCATCAAAATCTACTCGACCTCAGGTCCAATTCTCCCTAAAATATATGAGACACCCGATATAGTATATTAAAGGATACCCATTAAATATAATAAACCATTCATGATTTATTAGAAACTATACATTCTAACATGAGTATGACATCAATAGGTTTCATGTTGAGAACTAGAAAATTACAGGTAAGCTAGATTTATAATAAAGAGAATAAGACAAAAAACTAAGACTCTTCTATATCTTCATTCAAAGGAGAATAGTAATATCCATCACATAATACATAATATTCATAAGACAAAGTAGTATGTTCATAATAGAAGTCGATATAAATAAGTAAGAATCACTAGTATCAAATAAATTAGTCTCCAAAGATGAAGAGATAATGATGGTACCTCACACAGTTGGTGTACCTGTATTGTATTCTTCTATAAAATCTTCCACTACATGAAGAAGCTTCATTCCTGATACATGTGGTTGAAACCCAATAGATCATGAAATATCTGATTTCACTATAGTACTCTTTTGATATGATGATCTAATTCTACTATGTGTCGCATAAAATAAATTATAGAACTTTTCTATGTGTCTTAAGAGACTATATGAACTACATATCCTTGTCAACTCAATACAAACATGACCTGAATACCTAACCTTATCACACTAAAATAAAGTCAATGGACCTCTACGCGGCACTATATGTGGTCTAGATAAGACCTACATTATAGAAACACTATAGGGCTCATCAAACTTCATCTTTCCTTTAAATGACCTCATATAGCATCCACTAGGGGAAAAAGTAACTACCATCAACCATGACCTACTAGACAGTTCAAGATAAACCATCAACACCTTATCCAGCACATCAATATAAGAATCCATCTTTAGCAAGAAGAGTTAAGTCCAGGTTTCATTTCAAATACCCATCTCAAATCTCTATTACTTCAAATTTTCATTGGTTACCACCTCAGGGAAAAAATGAACAAGCTAAGTAAAATGGGTTCTGTATTGAGTCACAATGATGTCTTCATGCTGAAGTTTGAAAAAACTATGGATTTTAGCAAGACTATAGATTTTAGATAGAACTAATCATGGAAAATAACTCAAATGTATTTCCACTCCAAACTCTCATGATTTTTTTCAATCACTATCAAATCCCACCATATGCTTATTGGACCTTCTAGATTAATGATTTCACATTTTACATTAATATATTTGGGAATTTATAGCACCTCAAAATGAATTTTTATCTTTATCAACTAGTCATTTTCTACTTGAAGATCGCTAGATCCTCAGAATGAAATTTCTTTCTCATGATGCAACTCTCATGCCCAATTAGGATATTCATCCCTTTGAGGTTCCACTATCAGAGCCTGAATGAGAATGAGTGTAGGAACCTGTTCTAAAGAAAGGACATCCTATGCCGCCATCTAAAAAATATTTTGTTCCACTGGAGTATTTTATTACTATTGTACACTAACATCTTACTTTTGGTACTATTCACATGTCATATTATAGGCATGATGATACAAAACACTAAAAGACAACATTGAATACATCAAAAAGAATAATACGAACACAATATTGGAATAAAAATTCCATTGACATGAAATCTATGATTGGGATTTAAATGAAATCATAAAAATGGTTGGGAAAATACTACATTCATATAAAAACATTTCAAAAGGACACTTTTCTCAAATACCCCTACTGAATTAATGACAATTACAAAGAGAGATTGTGAGGAACTCTCTCACAACTACCTCTTAAGTTCCATCAAGACATCAAAAACCACATTTTTTCATCCAGGAAAGATGCTTAACCTACACCTATAATACCACTTTTTCATGAACCATTCCAGATACCATAGAACCCTAATATCCTGGAAAGATCTAACATAGCATGAAGGGTGTTTCCACTCCCCAAGGGTAGGTTACTAGAACCTCACAACATACAACATCAAAGAGAGAATGAATTTCCCATACACAAAAATGGAAGATAAAGAATACAAGTCAGTATTCTCAACACTTCCCAAGGAGAAGTACCCAGAATGAATAGGTAAAACAATACCTAAACATATACATAAACATCCAAACTTAAAATACATTGTCTACCAAAAAAAATTAGAAACTCATGTGTAATAAGTGGAAAACATCTCCATTGGTCACCATCATCACTCCATGGTAACCAAGATTAATAACATACACCACATCCAAGTGGAACATTTCCATTACTCATATATGTCATAAGAAAGTATGAAAATTCCAATAGGAAATGGCAGGGTGTGAGATAAAACTCTTAGTAGGGTCTCACCATGTTTTCTATAATCAATACCATAAAAATTTAATATTTATATTATTAGTTACAATAAAACAAGTCATGAAATATCATATTTATATTTTAAACCAAAACATTCTTTCATAATCAAAAAGTTAGTAGGAATATTAAACAATGTTCAATGAGGATTAAATGACCATTTTAAATAAAAAATTTATATAAATCAATTTGAATGAATAAAACATTTCAATAATAATTAGGTATTATAATTGAGTCAACAAATCATAGAAAATCCCCATGTACAAAAGCTTAGTGGTATGTCAGTTTTTTAGGTAATAGTATCTTTACACATATCATAATGATATCTGCTCTAGTCAGGTGAAAACACATAAAATACACCCCAATAGGGGAACCCATCATTGTAAATCTACACCCTAATAGGGTATCCCATAATAGACAGTCATGCCATTGTTTTTTAGTTGGACTTTTCATCATTAATTTATTTCTAGGGAGTCAATATCCTAGTGTGCTTGTCCCAATTAAAACTAACTAATCAGGATAACAGGTTATTTTGAAAATCAGTCAATCAATCAAGGGAAATAAAACATTTCAAATCAATTTAAATTACTATTTTATAGTTTTTTCAACAAGGATTTCTCATTTCAAAACAAAATAAGGTTTTCATAAATTTATTCTTTTTCAATTCAAAATTCTCGTTAAGTTATTTGTATCATGGTTAAATAACCAAATCAATTTATCAAATCAATTTCAAAATAAATAATATTTTTTCCAAAAAACATTACACTACATTTCAATTCCATCATAATTGGTGTTTTCTCATAAATTTCCATTCCTTTTAAACTCTCACATCCAATCCTTTAAAATAATTATTTTTAAGTCAATTAAAAACTCATTAAAATTTAATCAAAATTTCATGGTTTCAATTATAGGGAATATAATTATGGAACAACCTTGTATATTAATCTCAATAGTTTTTCATTCTCTTAAAGTCACATATCTTTTAACATAAGATCAACATATGAAATTGTCACATTTAACATGGTGAATTACTCAAGCATGACATCCAATTCCAAAAATTATTTCCATAATAATTCTCCAAGAATAACCAATTCATTTTCAAATCATGAAAAAAAAAATAAAAAAAATTTTGAAAATACAAATCTAGGCCCAATATAAATTTGATATCATATACCCTAGAAAAATATAATAGTTTATTTCCATAACATCAATACCTAAAATGTATATTCTTTGTATTTTATCAAACTCTATCAGGTATCCAAGAAAATTGCATCATATAAAATCAATAATTATATATCCTAACATCTTATTTAGGTTTCAATTACTATTATTGTTAATTTGAAAAAAATTATACATTAAAACTAATTTTTCTTCTTCTAGTATATAATTTTATCCACTTATATCTTCAATACACCACCAAAAACTTGTCATCACATGCCATCATTTATATATTCTAAATAATTTAAGAAAATGGGGTAAACATATTTTTAACTTATTCACATTGTCATAAATTTCCCAATTATGTTTCCATAATGAATCCCATAACTAGAATAAGCATTAATGGAAACCATTATTTCATCCAGTTAATTATCACTCTAAATTATATTGAGTATATGAGTGCTGAATAAAGTACATTTTTTATTATAATTTTAATGTCTTTAAAAAATCAATTGAATCATTTTATACTAATTATAATCATCTGAATTCACTTGTTTAATGACATAAACAACATTTATTCTTGATGGTATTACTCTAACACATAAAATCTTCTAACTCACCATTGAATAATTCTTTTTTTTGTTACAGTTTTATAATTAGCTTAAAAATAAAATACTCTTTCTCTATGATCAATATAAAAGTTAATTTATTATAATATTATTTCATAAATCTATAAAAATATATTTTATTTGAGGAGTGCCATGTTTTATAATCCTTTAATAGTTGATTTTATCAAATATTCTCCCATTAAAATGATTAATACTTTTAAAATCCATCGTAACTCTCTCTAATTTGTAACACTTAATTTTTGATGAGTTAAAATTCCATTCAATTAAAGTTTAATATATTTTTTCTTCATATTAATGTTTTAAAAAGTTTAAAGAATGGTTTTGGGGAACTCATTCTTGTTCGGAGCCCAGAGCTTCAATTTTTGGGAGAAACCTGTGAGGTGAATGGTTAGTGCATAGTTAGTTCTAATTGTGTACCTAAACTATTTGGTCCTTATAGAGTGTTGCATGTTTTCTCAAAACCTACACCCTAGGCTACACAATAATGAGAAATATTTCTTATGAGTTTAAGAGGTGTTTTTCATAGTGTGTGTGTAGTTTTCTTAATCGCATGCCAACCATGAATGGGGTGTGTTCGATGGGATATTGTGGGTGGATAGTTTCGAAAACTGTGTTTCCAGACCATGTTCCCCTTAAAAACAATATGAATTTAACTTCTACCCTAATTCCAATTAAATTCTAATTTCACCATCTACCTTCTTCATTTTCAGTACATAATGCATGACAGATGTCCCACTTCTCCATCTTTTAGGCTTTGAGATCCTTCCCACATATGACATCGGAATTCCTCACCATTCATCACGTTGGATTGTACTTGTGAATTTGTATATTTCTTCACTTTACCCCATTCTATATTGAATTTTATGTTGATACCAAATGTGGATTCATCTTTCCATCAATAATATGGTATACCTTAGTACCTTAACACCCAATATGGCTCTGACGTAGACTAAATGTCATTACTAATCCCCATGGGATGGGGAATAGCACTTAGCATTATACAAGATCATTGAGGGAATTCATTTTCCACAAAAATAGGGGTAAATAAATGATAAATATCATAATGCTCAAGATTCAAAATGAATATGCACCAGAAACGAATAGGTAAAAAAATAACCAAACATATAGTAAAGAATCCCAAAGTAAACTACAACCTAAAATAAACAAAAAGTATCAAAAAATCCTATGTAAAAAGTATACAACAGCTCCAATGGCCACCATAATCACTCCATAGTCCCAAGGATCATGAACATTCACCACCTCCAAGTGGCACTTTCCCTTTTCTCAGACCTGGTATAATAAAGTCAATAAATCCTAGAAGGTAAACGTAGGGTGTGGTCAATAATTCCCAGTAGGGCCTTACTATGTGTTTCATAATCATTAATGTAATAATTTACCCTTTATGCTATCAGTTACAATAAAAAATTCATGTAATTTCATTTTCATATTTCAAACAAAAGCTTTCTTTCATAATAAAAAAGATGGTAGGAATATAAGAAAACATTAAAATATGATTAAATGAACATTTTATATAAAGCATTTATATAAATCCATTATCATGAATAAAACATTTCAAAAATCATTTTAAATTACAATAAAGTCAATAAATCATAAAAACACTATGTATGAAAGAACCTTTATATGTCAAGTTTTTAGGTTATAGGATTCTCAAACATCTCAAAATGATCTTGGCTCTAGTCAGGTGTGTGCACAAAAAATACTCCCCTATAGGGGAACCCATAATTGGAAATCTAAATCCGAATATGACAACCCATCAGGAGAAGTTGTACTGCAGTTATTTAGTAAGAGTTGTCATCTTTGATCCATTTCTAGGAAGTCAATGTCCCAGTGTTCTTGTCCTAATTATAGCTAACTACCCATGACAAAATGTGTTTCCAAAAATCAACCAATATATTATGGTTAAATAAAACATTTCAAAGAAATTCAAATTAAAATCTCCAATATTTTAGTTTTCAACATGCCTTTCATATTTTGAAAACCAAAATAAGTCTTCCATCACTTAATTTCATTTCAAAAAAACATTCACTTTAAATCATTTTTCTCAAGGTTAAACTTCAAAATAAATTTCAAAATCATTCCATAATTTATTCAAAAAAAATATACCCCCTATTTTCATTCAATTAAGATTAGGGGCTTCTCATTAATATATATGCCTTTCCAAAACTCTCATCAAATACTTTCAAATCAAGGTTTTTAAATCAATTAAAATATCTTTTCAATTTAATAAATCAATTTAGTATTTTAATAATAGGGAAAATAATTATGAAACCACATAAATTTTATCACATGGTGAATGAATACACCCGTAAAAGAACCACTAATGAATAATGAGTCATGGAATATCAATAAACACATCTTAGAATCAATATCCAAGAAAACAAAATTTAGATCCATCAATAACATGATGGTCCATCACTCACTATGGAGGAGAGAAAGAGGTGTTGGAAGAAACCACCAAATTGGATATCCACTTACCTGGAAGATATTGGATGAGATCAATGACTTTTCAATACACCATGAAAAGGGGTTTTTAATCCAAAATTTCCTCCTAGGTTCCTTCATAACCAAGTAATTTGAGTTAGGGTCAAATTGGGTGATTAGGAATCTTAAAAAAGGGGTTTGGGATTAAAAAATAGAGTAATTAAAACATTCATGAAAAGTTTATTTGCTAGGGCTACATGGTCAGATGAATTGTGTTCCCTAACCATGTTCCACTACTGGTAGGGTTCACAAAATCTCCTAGGAGGGAACCCAGTTTATCAAAATATCCTCCAATAGTGAAAACCCTCATTGTTTTTGGTTGTATCATTTGGAGGTTTTGGATACATAGTGTGGACAATCCATGCACCCCCTACAGTGACTTATATTAGGGTTCATGGTTTTGTGGGCCAAACTACATTTTTTCCCTAAACATGCGTAAATCGGGCACAACCCTACATGCATCGATAACTTTCCAAATTCTTCTGAAAAGACCCCACAATAACAAAAAATTTACATGGGAACAAAAAAATGGACAAGGAATACCTAATACAAGGCAACATAATGTTACAAATTTACCAAACTAAGGTAGGCGCTCAATTTAATTAAACTTAAAGTATAAATTTTTATATTTTGTTCATGCCACATTTTATACCTCCCCTATGGCACCACCAAAATGTCAAATTAATTAAATTTATAAATATTTCTTTTCAAAGGGTCGTCCTGTAAACCTATTTTAATCATATAAGGATGTTTATCATGATGTGAGACAACCATTAGTGTGTTTCATATATTGATACCCATGGACTTTATGATTTGAAATTAATTTGAACCACCATTGAAGGTGTTACGAGTTTGATATTATAAATGTAATTTTTTTTAATTAAACAAAGGTAAAATGGTAGCCATGTGTATATGTCATTTCTTCTTGTTTTTTATATCTTTAGTTATCCATATGAATTAATTGAAAAACTGAATTAAGTGAATTATTGAATGGTATGGGTTAAACATTATCTGTGACCATCCTACATGTCACGTAGCGGTTGATAAATGGGTTTTAATTTGGAAAAACTTTGAAATACTCATTGAGTATAATAATTAAAATATTTATAAATGAATTATAAAATTCTAGGAGTGATACACTGGATCATATATAGAGTACCTTGGATGGGTTCACTAACTGGATGCCTTTATATTATGCCACAAGCAATACTTGGTTCCCTAATTAAAATACCTTGGAAGGGATTATAGGTCGACGACATTATGTTGTAACACTATTGAAAATGGGTTTTATGTATGATATTTAAAGTACTGTCTCATATAGAAATTCCATCGCACCATGTAATGGGCGATACCTGGGTTCCTATGAAGAATTTCATGGATGGGCTCATAGGGAGATGGGTTCATACTACTCATGGAGGGATACCAAGGTTCCCTTTTTTTAACACCATGGAAGATATTAGGATGATAATAAATTAAATTAATTAATGTTTTTTCTATGTCAAATAAGATTCTTGGATTTAGTCTATTCTTTATAAACATGATGGCGTAGTTTCATTTCCTTTTTTCCCCTGGAATCTATAAGAATTATGAAACCTTGTATAACCATTATTACTACATGGACACCATGGTTTTACTGGATATCCCCAATACTTATGGATATAAACATAAAATTATATGTTATCAAAGACATTCAGGCTTAGGCTGAAGTAGGTAGTGTTCCTCGAGTGTCCAATGAGGGACCCAGAGCAATGTGATTTATTTAATTTATTTATAGTTTTATGATTAATACTTCCTACACACTACACATTGTATATTCACATACTGGATAGTGGTATACATTGCTGGTGGTGTCCTACAATGTTTTTCTCTTGACATGTTCGGTGTGTGGATTGTTACATGGACTAACATCATGGATGCGGTTAGAAAAAATGGGAAGAGTATAGGTTGGGATGCTCGAGTTTCGGTACTAGAATAAAGTATGAGAGCATAGGACTAATCATAGGCTCATGATTATTTTAGAGCTATATTTTAATGTTTTTCACATTTTTATATAGCCTTTTATATATTCCTACTCTTCCACTTCCTTATATTCCCATTGTGTATTTCTTACAAACATTACATAATTTTTTATATATAATTGGATACCGCTTCGGCCTATTTATTATATGTGGATAACTTATTATTCTACAGTTCTTCTATTATAATTTTTTCACTGCTTATTATTGTTGTCTAATACTATGAAAAACCCTGATAATGAGGGTATAGTATCTGCACACACAATCATAGAAAATAATTGTTAGTAATTATCCTTATGAATATGGGTAGCCAATACTAAAGCCATATATCCAATCAGTTTCAGTTACTTATGAGTGAATCAGATCAAGGATGTCACATAAGTCATTTATTTATTTTTATAAATTAAAATTTTAATAGATGAGTGTGAACCTTTGCTAATGTTATTTTTTTGATGGACCAGCCCAAAAAACGTAAAATCAATCCCACAACACCAACATGCAAACAAAATCAACACTGCTAACCAAAAAACTAGCCCAATAAAGCCCGAAATCCACTATTTTTGAAACCTTGATCATCAAAAAAATAATCTCAAAACCCATTTTCAACCAAAACATAATCATTTTCCTACTCAATAACCATGTTATAATCTCATTGACCATTTCATCCTCAAGACATACATCTCTGATCAGACCATAAATAGTCTCTACCAAATAGTGCCACCATCAAAAGATTTGTATAGTGTCTGTTGTCATCTCCATCTACAAGATCATACCAAATTCTTCATGATAATTTCTAGAGAAAATTTATTATGTAAGTAAATAAATATTTACGAAAAAAAGTGATGCAATATTGGAAAATAAAAACTCTTATAGCTCATTATCAACTATTGAGAAACACCCTTGATCCCTAAGACCCAATAACTTCTACACATATCATAATATATATGGAAGTCTCTAATAAATAGATGATTCACTCATTCAACAGAGTAAAATGATAAATTGAATACCATTCCAATATTTATATTAATAGGGACTAATAACAGTTACATAGTATGCCAACAATAAGTCTGGTGAGGGAAACCAAAACCAACCAAATAATTTCTATGATATGAAATAAAAAAGAAGTAAAATCCCAAAAAAAATATGAATCCTCTATAAACCCCAACCACCACTAGGGTATATCTTACCACAAAAATTTGAAACCCATGTCCCACTCAAATAGAAATTCAAGACAATGATCCAGATGTCATAGTGTCATCAAGGATAACTCAATGAAATCCAATATTGGAAAACCAGCTAACAATACTATGATGATTCACCAAAAAGTGGACATGGGGGGGATGAAGAAATAGAAATTATACAGAGGAATATGATCTATATATATAATTGCATCATAAAACACACAAAAGAAGAGGTTGTAAACCAATAATTAATCCAATATTGAGCTAAATAATGAACGGAATGAGGTAAGGAACTCTAACAATTGGGGTAATTTATGTGTAAGCTCAAGAGGATGAACAAAGAATGAAACAAAAAACAACAATGAAAGATTAAATGCCAAAACTTCTCCTTCTATAAAAGGATAGTCCACCAAAATGGAATAAAGAGTGCCAATATAGAGTCTTAAGCTTATTTAGAGGTGGAGATAATGTCAAATGATCTTAAGATTATTTAGAGGTGGAGATAATGTCAAATGAGTCTGTATATATGCTTCCCCCTTTAATAAACATCACCAGAGTAACACTATTGATGAGTGGGAGAAAGAGGTAAGACACTTTGAGGAAATTATATCATATCCATTAGTGGATTGAGATCCATATTTCACTACGAAATGAGTCTGATTTAAAATTTGTCTCCCCACTTATTTATTTTGGTAGGCCATCCAACCCATCAAATAATTTATGAGACTTGGAGGGTTGAAAATACAACTCTTTTCCCAATCCATCAAATGGATAAAAAACACTTTCCATGCGGTATCCTTCACAAGGGTTTCCCAATTAAGTCCAACCCAAAGCACATAATGGTTCTGCTATTATAAAACACTTAGGGTTATCCATTTTCTACATGCCTTACATAAGATATTCTATGGGATTCCAACTTCAGTAGAACCTTCCTAGTTAAATGATCATGGTATTGACATTTTTTTCTTTTGAATAAAGGTAACATTTAGTACATTGAATGGGATTTAATCTCATTGTCTTATCTAATGTATTCCATTATATGTATGCATGCTTCTAGTGATTTAGTTATAATTACTATTCACTCAACAAAATGAATATTTTCAAACCATATTTATGTGTAACTCTTTACACAACTCATAGATTGTGTTACTAAGGTAAATTAAAAGGCAACTATATTCCTACAAATCCAAATGCATCACAAGTAAAAGGTTCATGAAACCCTTTTGTGTAATAGATTATAATCAAATGAAACTATAAATTAATACAAGATTAATATGGTATCCATAGATAGTAAACCCCATCCTTTCAAGGTAAGTCACAAACCTCTAGGATAATGAATAGTCCTACCTAATGTCCCTCTACCTAAGGATACTTTACACAAATGATACATTAATTCCATCATATTTCAAAAACCTAGTCTGTGTAAACTATAATCAACCATTAAACTCAATTTAGTAACCTTGTATAAGAACACATAAAGGTGAATGAGAACTCAATCAATTTCCATACATAGTATGTAACTCATTATACACACATATAAAATATTAAAGAAGTAATTTAACATTTTAAACTAAAGCACATATTAGTTCATAATATAACTATTACATTAAAGAATAATAAAAAATAAAATAAAATAACTAAATGAAAATAGATATATTTAAACATGAGATGGATAATATATGAACAATCCATAAACTAAATAATTATAGAAATTTTATAATCAATCCATTAATCATGTGAATTCAAAAATTAAATAAATATAAAAACTTTCTATTTAATCCTAATATGAAATCTTCATATTGTCCTTTTAATATGGAATTTTAATTTAAATATATGAAATTTAAAAAATATAAATATTTTACTTCCCAATTATATAATTTAGAAAATTCACATGCTCTAAATATCACATATTTAATATTATTAAAATCAGCATTAAATTATTTATTAAAACCCCCTTTCATTTGGTTTAAATAATTTCTCAAATAATAAAATTTTCTATTTGAACAAATAAAATTAAATAATTTTCAACAATTCATAATTTTAAATATAATTTCTTCTATATTTCACCTTATTTCATAATTTATATACATTTTATAAATTTCTCTTATAATTTCCATATAAAAATTTTGTTTCTTAATTATAATTCACACCATATAAATTTGAAAAAAGGTAATTTAATATTATTAACTATTATTAGGTATATTTCTTTATTAAATGTTTCAAAAAAATAACTAAATAATTATAAAAATATGTTTAGTTAAATTATAATTTTTTTTAAAATTAAATAAATATCCCAAAATATATTTTCTATAATTTATAAAAAATTATAAATTATTTAAATCAAATCATAATTTACAATTTGGATAAAATTAAACTTTTCATATATATATTATCTTATAATATCAAAAATATCATAATATGTACCTTTTCTTATTATCAATCTTACATTATGATAGATATTATTATTCTAGGAAAAGGACTTTAGTGACTAAGGATTCATATTTTATAATTCGTTGGATATCATCCCTATGATGTGAATCTATATTTTTTAGAGTGAGGAATTGTGTTATTATCCCATACAACCCAACATATCATATGTTTGAATATGTATGACATATAATAACTTCAATTTTTTCACCATTTATGATATATTATATCATATTTAGTGAGGTTATTGCATAATACTATACCCTGTGTTATGAGGCTAACCAATGTTAAATTTCTTTATCATAGTTAATGACATCGATTACAATATTCGATTTCAATAGGGAAATCTGTATCACAACTTATGATATGATATGAGAGAAAAAAATGACTACTAATTTCTTCATTTTCAAGACTATTTTAATAATAAATGATCACGACATGCATGATATACTACCATTAGGTTTATAAGGATCGATTGACACTCAATTAGTGTATTAGATACAAAAAGAAACCATAACCCATGATTTACCATTCATGAAACAAAACTCGTACTATAAAAATATGATGAGCTTATATGCACACCTTACTCAGATGAATGACTGAGCCTCCTTATTCATCCAAGTTCTTGATAAAGTTTCCATAGAGGAAACTAAAGTACTACCTCATCCATCGTATAGACATGGTATAACAAGAATCTTCCAATTCTTGAGAAAGATAAAACATTTATCCCATGTAATGTAAGTAATTTGAAATTGAAAATGGATACGAATAAATAGATCTTGGATAGGGAATATGGATTCCACTTAGGGTAAGGCTTGAACACCGATCATCTTGAAGGAAGTGGTATCTTTTATAACCCCTTGAGAATTATCTTGAAGTATTCATGTATTTACTAGTATGTAAATAGTAAATCAAAATGATTACAATAGTTTTAAACTTCATCCGATCAAAGATTCATGTATTTCATCTTATGAGACACATAGAATAAATGATAGATTATATATGTAAGACTCATGTATGTGGACATTTAATTTTTTTTCATAATCAATTATATGATATATTATTACTCATACAATATGATCAATCACATAATGAAATGGTGTTGTTATACTTTATGATTGGTTATTATAGTGATGTGGTGTCACTATACCTACCCTTACTATATCCCATATCCTTGAAATAAACTATTCTATATAATCATGAATTTCATGCTATGTGACAAGAATATTTCATACACTATGATATAAGGGATATATAGAATATATTAATCACCAATTACTTGGTGCACTGACTAGGACCCTGATAAGTCCTGTGAAAATTTTTTATTTCTTATAAATTAGATACATTTTCAATAAAAAAATTAAATAGTGGATTTTCATATTTATTCCAGAGGTAATTTCTCGATATGTGTCCCCATCCCTCTATTTGTTATCCTCTTATAATGGTTATTCTTCCATTCATGGATAGATATTCATTCCATCAATACATGGGGATCATGATAGGTTGTGCTATGACTCCTCTTATGTATAATCTCCATTTCTATATATGTTTCTTTCCATCACAAAATATCCCTAATTATATTTATTATAATATATTTTATCATTTTCTATAATTTTATATAAACCATACAATAAAATGAAATAATAATAGTCTTTATAAATCTAAGTAGGTGGTGCCTCCTTACTTCTATTTTTTGTATGATTTATTTCGGTGGGTGGATTAAAGGCATGGGAATACGTGTGTAAGTGACCAGGAATCAGACCGAATATAGTCTTTATGGTTTTAATGGGGTTCTCTAGGGGTTTTTATAGTATGGTAATGGGAGGTTTTGGGTTAATCTATAATGGAGACTATTTGTGTGGGGGCTGATAGACCATAGACTTATTTGAATGTTTATTTTATTTTCACATAATAGTGCTTTGTGTAAACTTAATAATTTTGATATTCATTGTTTTTTGGTGATTTTTTTAATAATAAAGGTGAGGGTGTTATCATTTACAAATATTATTGGTGACTATGTTTCTCTGGATATGCGGTCATATGTTAGAAGTGATGTCACTCTCCATTTCATAGCTATGGCCAATGAGATTGTGTGAACATAAGGTAACTTGGTCAATGAAATTGTGGAAGGATCCTCCATATATTGTATGGAACTTGATAATAATTTTAGTCACCAAACATATATAGTGATACAACATAGATGTGTCCATGAGTTCTATTCAACTTATTTTACTCACCTTTTATAGGAGAGATGCTCACCATATATTGGTTTCCTTTATGATATTGAACCAGAGGTTAAAAATGATGATTAATGTATTGATTTGATTCATTTAATAGTAAAAATATTTTTAGATGATTTTTTGAGAACCATGTGTTTTTAAACTATGGATGCATCATCCAATTCTAGCATTACCAGATGCAAGTAGTTCAGTCACTCCTGGCATGTTGAGCATAGAGTGGAGTTGGGTATATTTAAATAAATTTTTTTTTAATATGTTTCCTTTTAAATAAACCCATATATTTTTGGATATTATCTAGGAAAATTTTTAGTGATTTTATATGGATTTCATACTCACACCTAGTATGGGAATCTTGGTGAAAGTGAAGACTTTATGACTCGTGACACAAATAACGGAAAGGGCCCTATGACTGATGCATAGTTGTCTTGGAGTGTGTTTTATATAAAAATTATATGTATATGGATTTTGTTAGTATATATGGAGGATCCTTAGTTCTTTATTAGAGATGTTTGATTTTTTTAGACCATGATTTATATAGTTGGCCCTCCTCGAGAGACCAATAACTTTTACCATTATTAATTGTTTTGTCTAATATCAATTTTTTTGTTAAATTATGGCTTATGTCAGCTTATGTTAGGTTACCAATTTTATTTACCATATTACAATTTTTAATGAGTTACATTGAATGATGATTTTTTACACATATATGATACTCTAATATGAGGATGTAGTCTCTCCATTTGTTTCGGTAGAACATCATTAATAGTTAGAAACATATGGAATATGGAGAGTTTTACCATAGGTCACACGGTGTCCCTAGTTTGGTCATAGGGTCTTTATAAGGATTTTTCATTGTGATATCATATATGATTTTAATTCCTTTATTTTGGATGGTATATTTGAGGTTTGGGATGGATGAAACATGGATATGAACCCTCTATAGGCAAGTAAATAACTCTTATATAAGAGTTGCCTATGTTTTTAAGGATCAATATGTTCCTTTTTGTTCTCTAAATTATGTTTTAGTGATTTATGGAAAACAAATTATGTTTATTTGTTTGTTATTGGGTTAAAATTTAACTCTTATCCTATAGATTCCAGAGGTTTTACGGTTATGCATCATTTCCTGTATTTTGGACTCACAGGACTTGTGTGTACTTGTGTGTGTTTTATTATCTGATTTTCGGAATTGTTCAAGTTAAATAAATTATAAAAAGTAAAGTAAATAAATTTTTCTATCATATTTTATTAATTATGTTTTATTCAACTAAAAATGGTTTCATTCATTTCTAGTTTCATCCGGTATGTGGATCCTATTTTTGTGTCTATAGTATCTAATCTGAGGATAGGTAGGTGGGGCTATAAGGTCAAATATTATAAGTCATGGGTGTTGAAAGAAAAGTGTATAGTATAATGGAATGTACATCATATTACATATTTTACTATTCATAATATCTGATCTATAGTGTATATTTTTGGAATGGTATTTATTTTTTAGTGTGATGTCACAGAAGTGTGTACATATTGGTACCCCTGAGAGTAGAGATGAGAATGAATAATATATAGAGTCTCTAGGGAAGAAAGGCCATACAGTTGAGATAGTATTTCCATTTGATGATATTCTTATGGAAATATTCGTACATCTTGTCTAGATTATTTACCATAGGACTAATGGGGTTGAGTCGTCCATGGAATATCAAACTAGAGAGGTTCAATATCAACATCCTCTATTATTCTATGGAGAGGGAAGACCTTTGGAATCCAATTGTTGGATAGATTCATTTTATACATTCTTTTACTAGATTGACATTCCCCTAAGTTATAGGTTGAAATTGGTGTCATATATGACCAAAGGATCAGTGAAATGATTGTAGGACAAACAGGTGAAGACTGGTGGAGAAAAGGGATTATCATGGAAATATTTGGAAGTGAAATTATTTATGAAATTATTTTATAATATATTGAGGTCAGACCAAGATCATGAGTTTTTGAATTCAGTATATAGGGTGATGTCAATCATGGATTGTGATATTATGTATATAGATATATTGAGTTTCATGTCAGCATTATTTGGTGATGATATCACCATGGTGAAGAAATTTTTGGATGGTCTTTGGTTTGATACAAAGGTCATGTTGAACATACTTAGGTGGACTTTTACATTCTAGGTAACTGAGATATGATATAAAAATGAAATTTAAATAAAGGTAGCATTCTCATTCTTTGTAAAAGAATCAAGTCAGGTGGTAGTAGAGCTTCTAGTCATAAGAAGTTGGGGGTATGAGGAGTCCTAATTGGGAAGTCAAAGTAGAGGATAATTCTTTCTTCCTCATAGTGGAATTCCTTTTAGATGTTATCAATATGGGTAGTCTGGGAATGTTCAATATCATTATGATTGAGTTCCTAAGGAGTATCTCTACTGTATAAAAATAAGTCGGGTATTAATCTATATTGAAAAATCCATACATAATTTGGGACCCTACTAATAGGTTATAAATTTAATGTCTAAGATTCTAGATAGCTTCATGTATTTGATCCAATCCATTTTGTGTAGAATAGATAACAATTTATGGTCTTAGGTGTGCTCTGAATGTGTTAGATTTGGTATTTTTGATATAAAATAGTGAATTATGTGGGTTATATTGGGATGAACAACCATGTGATAGTCTTGTTTTGGGAATCAAGTATGATACATGGTGAATGTGTGTCTGATGATAGGTAATTCTGGATTTTAGGGTGGCAGTTGGGTATAATATCATCCATGTGTTGAGAAGTATTTTTATTATATGATTATATAGTTGATTCCTACGGTGGGTAGTACCAAGAATTTGAATTTAATTTTCTTTTCCTATTATCCATGGTGATTGTGAATTCTCAGATGTCATCCGTACTATCATGTTGATTTGGGGTTGAGATAAGTTGTATTTTTGAATTATAACCGATATTAGTTAGTTTCATGACAAGAGACATCTTGAAAATGAGTTATTTTATAGTGGAGATCTTTTAGTATTTCGACTGTTAGGTAATGATTTTTGGTATTACTATGTATTAAACTTCTGTATTTAGGATATGTTTAGGTGTTAAAGGAGTTGGTGGATAAATTGACTTGTATTTGACAGAGATTTTCATGGTTTGAGGTCTACCAACTTATTTATAGAATTTATTAAGTACCTAATGCAGTGAATCAGGTACCTGGTGGATGAAGGTTGAAGTGGGGACACCCTAGAGGGATGAAAGGTGGTTGGTGACAGTGGGGCGAGTAATCAACGAGGAACTGGGTACCCAATGGATGAAGGATGTGTACATGATGGGCATTATGATGTTTAAAAAAATAATTAAATCAATTTTCTATAAATATTTATTAAATGAGGGATTTTATAATTTCCTATAGAGGGAATCACTCAATCTTTCCCAACCTACCATCATTCTTTATCCACTTCTAAATATATTTATATTGTTCTTAGACAAGCATTTATTCCTTCAGTTGATATTAATTTTCATGGATAATGATAATAATCCTCTTTAATGTAATCTCTATTTCACTTTTTTTCTTTATAATTCACCAATTATCTCTAATTCTATATATTATTCTTGATTTTTTGATTCCTCTGATTAGATCTCAATCATGTAATGATATTTGATTAGTAGAGTCATGTAAAGTCAATATATGTGTTTTTTAGTTACTTATTAAATTTATATGAGTTCTTTTACAATATGATTTGTAAGCATGGGTTGGAGTTTGTGAGTAACTAGGGATGGGACCAAATGCGGTATCTATTGTATTATGGGGTGTTCTAGGGGTTTCAAAGTGTATTAATATTATTTTATAGGTTAATATTTTATGAATAAGGATTGTGTGAGGGTTGAAAGACCTAATAATTATTTGAAAATACATTCCATTATCTTTAGATAGCTTCCCATGTAAATGTAATTATTGTGATGTTCATAATTATGTGGTGATATTGTTCAATGAAATGGTGTCGGTAAAGATGATGATCACAAATGATGGTGATGACTGGGGTTTTCCAATTACATGGATGTTTTGGGATGTGAATCCTGGTTTAGGACTATCGGTAGCTCAAAGAATCTAATGTTCATGTCATTGAATGTATCCTCATCAGATGTTTTGAATTGGAATTTCTCTTCAGCCTTGATAATTCAACAGAAATAGAATATTTCAGACTTAAGGTATGACCATTACAATTTCACAATATTCTAATAGTTGTTGAGATTTTTGGCCTTTAGGAAAGGTGAATAGTTTACTAGCCTTGCTGGTGGAAATTTCAACTAAATGGTAAAGGCAATGGATGGTTGACCGTGAATTTCAGAGGTTAGTGTGACATGTTTTACTAAAAATGAACCTATATAAAATGGATGTGGGATCAGATACTAATTTTTTGTGATGAAATATGAACATTCCTTGGGAATATTGTTCTTAAAATTAATTATGAAAAAGTTTAATTTTGGCTTTATTAGCTATGGTTTTTGGATTTATAGGATTTTTAGTGTTTTAATATAAACATAAGATAAAAGTATGAAACATGGAAAACCAGTGTTCTTTACATTCCTATTCATTGAAGGTTTCTATGTGTGTTTTTTATCCATATGTTTAGTGGTGATTAAGGTGATTATTGTCTTACTAATTATCATACTCTAAGACATGGGTAGAAGAATTAGAAGGTCAACACTCTATTATAATAAACTACTAGTGGATATGATCATTTAGTGAACTCAAGGTTCAAAGAAATATTTTTTTCTGTTGTATTTTTAGGAACTATTTAATGTGTGATTTATTTGTAAATAATTGGTACCAATGGGTGATACATGAGTTTGGAAACACTAAACAATTCAGGTACTTTATTTCCTGACTTAGAGTCTTACTAAATTTTAGTTGGTTATGGAATCAAGCATATTTCATTTAGTTCAAGGAAATATACCTTGGTATCTATAAAATATATATATATTAATATATAATCTAAATTTATCACAAACTTCCATTGGTTATGAAATCTGATAATATGGAGTAAGGTGAACTGGAAAATATAAAAAAATCATTTAACTTTGTGAAAATGACATTGGCATGAAATGTTTCTTTCAACATTCAAAGAGAAGAATGATATATCTACACATATAGAGGGCTTGGAAGATATATATAAAAATCTTACTTATTTAAAAAATGTTTTCTTAATATGTTGTTTTTCTAGATTGAGGTCATCCAAAAGAATTTCATAGGCAAATCAAGTGAACAATTTCAACAAGATCAAATGTCAACATGATTTAGTCAAAGTGACCTTCATAGATGATGTATGGGATATAATACTATATTAATATTTATAGTAATGATGAGATGGAATGGTTGTTGTGGTAATAAATTTGTGTGGTGAAATTGATCTTATATTTGTGGGAATCTGGATTTTGAATATTAATGAAGGGATCAATACATGAGAGGTATAAGAACCTTCTAGTTGTGTATTGAATACTAATTGTTGGTGATGCTAACCTCATTTAAGAAATTATTAAAAAATTAAAGATAATATTATAGAAATGAATCATGTAAATTCTACTGGTCTTGGACTTTCCTACTAATATTATAGAAAGAGTGGAAATATTCAGAAGAACTATATAAATTGTAAGGGAAATACCAAAGGATTAGGTACTGAATGTGCAAAAATACATTAATAAAACAAAAGATAATAGTGGTATACTTCTCACTATTTACAATACAATAGATTCATTCTTAGTAGACTCCGGTTCATCCTTCCACTCATTACTTGATTGAGGATTCATGACAAGTTATGTATCTAGAATCTTTGGGGAAGTTTGTCTTGTAGATGATGGAGCTTTGTAAGTAGTTAAAAATGGAGATGTAAATTTGAAAATGAAGTATGGGAATAACATTTATTTAAAAGGAGTTAGACACACTCCAAGACTCATTAGGAATCTCATCTCAATGGGATAATATGATTATGAAGACATTATAACTACATTCAATAATGGATTTTAAAAAAGTGACTCGAGGATCAATGGTTTTCACGTGAAGAGTAAAATACGGAACCCTTTATCTTATTAGAAGTTCACATGGGAGTTCATTGGTCATAATTTCAACCTCTAAAAATCCATAAGTATGGAATTTTGTTCTAGGACACCTCATTGCAAATAAATTGAATATTATTTTATAAAAGGTCATTATGAAGCTTGATCATGAAACTATCAAAATTTGTGAGAAATTTGAACTTGGAAGGAAAAGATTATGTTATTAAATCATAATGGTTGGAAGCCCTGAACATGGAAACTAGAGTTCACTCTGATGGATGTATTTGGACCTTCTTCCATTCATTATCATGAAGTTTCACAATAATTTTTCACATTCAACTATTATTTTATTAGGAAGGTATGAGTTTAATTTTAAAAAATAAAACTCGTTTTTTTGATGACTTTTTACATCGGAAAGCCACGGTGGGATTGGAAAGTGGTTAGAAATTGAAGTGCTTAAGATTAGAAAATAGTGGTGGATACAATGTCAGTAGCTTAAAAAACCTCTACTATAATAAGGGGATCAGAATGGTGACAATAGTATCCAAAACACCATAAAAAATGGAGAAGCAGATAGAAAGAATCAAACATTGATAGAGAGTTCTAGATGCATGATTGTACACACTCGGATCCCCAAAGGGAATCATGGAATAATCATCTAAAAAGGAAAAATATTTTTCAAAAAAAAGTAGTTTCTGTAATAAGAAAAAATATACCAAAATAACTTTTGTCCAAAAAATTTATCGAATGATTCAAACCTCAAAATATTTGGTTTAATTTATTTTTCTCTTGTTGATTCAAAGGATAGAGATAAGTTGGGGGAAAAGTCTAAATATTTATTTATCATTTTCTATAGAAATTATTAGTTTCTCTATCAACTATAGAGTTATAATCAAAAGAATATCATCATAAGTTGAGATGTTTTCTCTAATATAAGGATCCTATACAAGGATTAAAACATGTCTAAATTAGTGGTTGATGAAAATATTTCAACAAATAAAGTACAAGTTATTTTGGATGAAAATATTGGAAATTATGTAATACTGGTGACACCATGAATTTGGAAGAATGTAACACCCCTGCCAGGAAGCCACTAAACTGGTGCTCTAAGCCGGTTCACCACAAGGTCTCAAACTTGCCACCCTATATGCCAGAGGCTGCTAACATCTAGTGAGGTCCTAGGGTGTGATAATGGGGAGACTTTTCCAACATAACAGGGTATAAAAATAGAATAAATATCTAATTATCATGCACCATATAAAGTAAATAGAGTGAGGAAGAAATAAAAAAATAAAACAAATAAAGTTGTATTACTAAAATGATGTAAAATCCGGAACAACTATGCAATAAAATACAACCATGGTCACCCACTAGGCCAACTATATAGATACATATAAAAAAGATAGTGAAAGCAAAATTCCAAGGCTCAACTACTAAATCTGAGCCAACCAACCTACCCGATCTCCAGACTCTATCGAACTACACAGGCCCAATCAGTAGAACCACTCGAGTAGCTCTGCACGATCATGCAACAATAGGCCCCAACCCCATCCACCATGAAACTCATTCTCAACCATAAAAGAATACATAAGGTCTACACGTACATTGATGTTCATGTGAATGGGTGAGAAATAATATCAGTAGGTCACCCCGACAGGCAACCTAAAATTGTGCTACTAAAAGTGTATACAATAGAAATGTGCTCAACCTAGCTGAAACACATCAAAATAAATTAAACCAAACATGAAACCATAGTCAAACTCAGGGTCTGTAATCCCTATCAACTGGTAAACTACCTCCTTGGATGTCTATATCTATATACGTACACATGTATGGTCCCATAACTATACACATATACATAAATATGAATATTCATGAGTAAGTAAATCAAATAATAAGAAACCACATAAGAAGTCAATCCTTAGGTCCATAATCCCAATCACCTAGACATCCTATGTATGTTCATTGAGATGGACATTGTGCCACTCAAGCCGTGTATCATTAAGTCGATCTCTGGGTCTATAATCCCATCAGCATGTACCCACATTGGCCAATACTGGAATTATATCTCTGAGCAAGCTATCTCACCACAGGGGGACACTCATCCTACACCTGGGTTCACTTGTACTCACCTCCAATCAAAAACTAGGATAAATTATACCAATAGTCGATCCTGTAAAAGGTCACTATTTGGAAAACATGGAGCATAAGCCCATAAATCCAACGGAGACTTAGAAAGCCTCACACACATGCATATAAGTTAATCAGGGATCAGCTTGGTATATAAGCATTATATCCAGTTTCAGAGCCAATCCCGGTGTATCATCATTTCATAATGTATCATTTATAACATTTACCAATAGATCCCATCCTAGTAATCCATCAATGGATCTGAGGTTTGCTCGAAATTTTCAAAAAAATCTTCAATGAGCCCAACCACCATATCATGGCTCACTCAGGGAATTTATATATACACTATTTTTCAATATAGCTCATCCTCGTAATCCCTCAATGGATCCAAGGATCACTCAACATTTATAAAGAATACTCACTGATCTCGACCTCCAAAACTGTGGCTCTCCCACATCCTTTGAGTAATTATCCTCCTGAGTCCGTCCATTTCCTTTTAACTGAGACAATGGTTCACCCAATGTAAAAAAGATGTAATTAATCACATGATCCTAACCTTGTCTTTTAACCCAGACTAAGGATCTCCCATTGTTAATTACCTTTTTAAGTATTTTCACATTTCATTTCAAAAAAAAACATGTGAATTAAACTATCACAAGGTTTATTATAATCAACTCACGTGGGAAAAACATTTACATAACCTAAAAGAATTATGAAACGCTTAGTAGCCAATTCCCAGGTAATACCTCTAGGTATAATAAATATCAAAAATAACCTAGCACAAAAGCCATATCCCAGGAGAGCACATTTAGGTATCCCAAAAAACAAGAAATATGCCTTGCATCTTGCTCAATTGCCACCAACGAGGAAGCACCTCTGGTAACCATTACTACATCAGAAAAACCAATTCATATATAAACGAATGAGTGAGGGTGTCCCAAATGCCCAACCCAACACTATAAACACTACCCCATGGGAATAAAATTTTGGAACTAGTTCTAGGTGACACCCTGACACCATCTCTACCCAAACTCGACGTAACAAATCAGGTTTGATCAAACAACAGGCTCCCACTAGGTCCCTCATGACAAACACTGAAGAGGCATCCTACTCGAGATCCTCTAGGTAAACACAAGAAAAGGCATCCTACACGAGATCCTTAGCGAAGGTAACAGAGGAATCCTACATGGTAATATCAACCTAAGAACAATAGAAGAATCATACAACATGGATACTCTTAAAGGACAATATGAGAGAGATCCTACAAGGGACTCCCTAGGTCAGCACATAAGCAAAGGCAAAACTTAGGGGATCCGTGGAAATACCTAGTCTTATGGCCTCATAGGACAGAAGGGAACATATCACAAGAGAAACATACTCAAAATAATAGGACATGGGAGATTTCTCATAGATTATCTTAGCTCAAAATTCTCAACTAGGTTGGTCCAAACAACCAACCTATCATCCATGCCAAGTCTCACTCCCTGGTGAAAACTGAACTCGATAACTGTAGGAAGAATCATGACTTCTAAATTTGAAATTTATTCCACCATTGCGATATAGGGGAAAAATGCTTAGAATGGACTACTCACATGCCCAATTCTGACTTCAAGGGCACAAGATAACCCAAAACTGCTAAGCTGGAGTAGTATATGGCTAGAACACATGGCCAGAACACATGGGGTCTTCTTGTGTAGTAGTACATGACATGTAATTTACTGTACATGGAATGTACTATTCATAAAACATCATCTCGTGTACTTTTTCACCAAAACACATGCCCATGTGCTACTACACGGTGTGTACTCCTAGTACACGACGTGTACTCCTTAAAAACAACTATTCTATGTTTCTTCTCACATGGCCGGTCACACGGTCATCCACTTAATGGAGTGTACTATAAGTATACATTTTATAATTAAGAAATCTTATTCTTCCTTGAATGGTATGAACACATGGCATGTTCCCCTGGAACACACACCGTGTAACCTGGGTTCCCCGACACGAAATCCCTCAAAACGGCCGAACGCCCTTTTTCTCCCCTGAAACAACAGATCGAGCCCATGGGATTACGAGTAAGTAATATAAGGCTTTAAAAACATAAAACAATATGTTTAAAATGAATTTATGGTGAAAAAAATGGACCTACCATCGGGTGGAAACCGCCAAAGCATCGCTTGATTCTACGGTCCACGGATGTTGCACGCTGACTCAGCATGCCGAGAGCTACGAATTGGTACCCCTCTATACTCTAAACTCTCTATCTTTCTCAATATCCATTTCTATACAAATTACACAGCTTAAGAGGAGGCTTATGAAACATGCGCAAGTAGGAGGAGGACAGAAGAGAAAGAAGAAAAGAAAAGAAAATGGAAAGAAGAAAAAGAGGTATGGGCCGACCCCGACGCCTGACTCGAGTTTTTGCCTCGCCTAGGATAAACTCCCCATTCCAGGCTCAATGGCGTAGACTGAATCTCAATATGTCACTCCACCTAAAATTTATTTCCAAAAAAATGCACGAATATATTAAAATTTAATTTAATAAAATTAAATATTAAATATTCCGCTAAAATTCAAACAGCTCAGATTTCCACAAAACTCCTATCCTAGGGTAAGTAATATATTTCGAGACCAATGGAGTTGTTAGAAAAAATATCTAAGGGAATATGGTAGGGTAAAAAGACTAGTTTACCACTCATGAGCATCAAAAAGTGAAAATTCAAATTTCTACTCAAAAAGACAGTTCGTAAAAACCCAGGTTCTTACAAACTCCCCACAATAAATCTTCTCTTCCCCGAGAATCCCGGTGAAAGAACTAGTAGCCATGATCCCAACCCACACATCTGTACAACCAAGCTATTTGGATTTTCCAACGACCATACTTTTAGCACCAACCACAGTCTTTTACATAGAATACAATTAACTATGACTGATCTGGTAATCTCTACAATAGAAATACCCATATTTTCATCATAAAAGAAAACTTTGAGCTCAAAATATCATAACAACACTGAGGTTTAACTGAAAATGAGGAAAACCACCCTGAAATGGCCAATGGTTCACTCCCCATCATATGGATTTCCTTACACCGCTCCAAGAGCACAACCACAATAGGTTCCCTCCTCAACAGAGAATAAAATTAAGACAGGAAATGGAGATTGTCATAGGGAAGAAGCTCTCTCAGAACACTCAAGATGAATCAAGATAGCGCATGATTGTCTCTTACAGGAGTACACTATGATTCTATAAAAAGGGTGCATCTAGCTCACTCCGAGCCACACTAACCATCCAGTCAAAACCTGACCAGGATTCAGCCACAGGTCAACAATCTCTAACACAGGTTTCCCTAGAAAATAATAGACATTGACCTAAAAGGGTTCGATTCTAAACCAAGGGTCTCTAGGTCTTCCACATATATCTATAGAGAAAGCCTCACAACTGGGTCACAAGGACTATCCACCTGGCCCAAAACATCCAATCCCTCTCAATAGAATGTAATGATCACAACGAGCAAAGAGTTTCCATGCTGAAAAACATATCCTATGAGGGCCCTGATCCTCTCTACGTATCCTTAGAAGGAACTACTCCATGGAGGTCACAACCAAAGAAGAAGAGAAAAACTAAACTGAACTTCATCGGGTATCCGTATACGGAAATACCCCAAGGAGGTCCAGCTCACAAGAAATTCCTTGGTATCTATCAGCATCACACTTAGAAATCTGACTAGATAACAATAGTCCCAAGAAACAAAATCCAAAAAGGGGTTAAAAAAGGCCTCCCATGTCATATTGACCTACTAAGATCGCTGCACCACCTGTGCACCAGGACTGAGTCATCAGACTCAACAAAAATGCCTCAAAATAGATCTATATAACCCGCCATCAATGTAAATGTTTCTGTAAGAAGACCCAAAGGTCTCAGTCGTCAGTAAAAATAGTGACTAGCAAGCCTATATGTTGTAAATCATACATTCCTAGTATGATGCATGAGACTCCTCTTGCCTTTTATAGGAAAGATTCAAATACTATCCTAGGAATCTTATAGATGTCCAAGAGCCACAGATCCATAGTAAATCAAAACAATCAGACACAACATGTGAGTCGCTCAAGTTGAAAATCATATACAACTGTAACATCGCAAAATCAGAACAACAATCACAAACCCTAGAAACCATGACTTCATACCGGAACAAGTGTTCTTAAGGTAGCTGTCTGACATCCATCATAGGTTCCGACACATTAAAAATACTCTTATCTACCATATCCCAAATCTTAAAGACCACAAAAAGAAACACCTCTGAAACCACTTTGTAATGTCCCGACCCAGAAGCCACTAAACTGGTGCTCCAAGCTAGTTCGCCACAATGCCTCAAGCGCGCCTCCCCGTACGCCAAAGGCTACAAACTAGCAGTGAGGTCCAAGGGTGTGATAGTGGGGACACTATTACCTCATACCAAAGTAAGAAAATAGTTTAAATAAGTAAGTATCATACACAACAAAAAGTAAATAGAGTGCAGAATCAATAAACAACTAAAATAGAACGAGCTGTAATAGTAAAATACTATAAAATTCCAAATGACTTTGCAATATAATACAACACTGGTCACCCACTAGGCCTACCATACTGATACAAGTAAAAAATATATTGAACGTAAATGTACAGGGCTCAACTATTAACTCTGAGCCAACCCACGTACCTGATCTCTAGCCACTGTCGAACTACACCATCCCGATCAGTAGAACCACTCGAGAATCTCCACTCGATCATGAAACACTAGGCCTTATCCCCATCCGCCATGAAACACATGATCAACCAGAAAAAGAAGACATAACGTCTACACATACACCGAGTTTCATACGTAGGGGTGAGAAATAATCTCATTGGGGCACCCCGACAAGAAACCAATAACTGTGATGCTAAAATTGTATGTGACACCAACATGCTCAGCCTAGCAGAAACACAACAAAAGAACGTAAAACAAACATGCAACTACAATTGAACTCAGGTTCCGTAATCCCAGTCAAATAGGAAAGTTCCACCATGGATGTCCATATCTATATACGTACACATGTATAGTCCCATACCTATACACATAAATATAAAAATGAATATTCATGTGTATGTAAATCAAATAACATGAAACCACATCAGCAGTTAATCCTTGGGTCCGAAATACCAATCGCATGGACACCATATTCTAGGGGATTGAGTTGGATGTTGTTCCACTCAAGACATGTATCATTAACTTGATCTCTAGGTCTATAATATCATCCACATGTTCCTACTTTGGAAAACGCTAAAATTATATCTCTGATAAATCTTCATCACCATAGGGGGATACTCGTCCTACACCTGGGTTCACCCATAATCACCTCCAATCACAAACTAAGATTTCATATACTGATGGTCGATCCTATAAAATCTCAATGGTTAGAAAGCATGAAGCATAAGGCCATGAATCCAGCTAAGAATTAGAAAAATTCACCCGAAGGAATAAAAGTCAATCATGTCCATGTCCAGTGTATAATCATTTAAGCATGTTTCAGGGCTAAGCCCAATGTATCATCATTTTAGTTTGTATCATTTATAAAATTTTCCAATATAGCCCATCCTGGGAATACCATAATGGATCTGAGGTTTTCTTTCTATTTTCAAAATAACCCTCAATGAGCCCAACCACCCAATCATGGCTTGCTCATTGCCTTTTCATATATAACATTTTTCAATAGATTCTGTCCTAGGAATCCCCCAATGGATCCAAGGTTCGCTCAGCATTTAAAAAGAAGACCCAGTGAGGCCGACCACCAAAATTGTGGCTCTCTCACGGCCTTTGAGTAATTATCCTCTTGAGTCTATCCATTTCATTTTAAATGAGATAGTGGTTCACCCAATGTAAACAATATGTAATTAGTCACATGATCATGACCTTGTCTTTTAAACAAGATTGAGGTTCGCCCATTGCTAGTTACCTATTTTAAGTCATATAACATTCCATTTCAAAAGCGACACATGTGAATTAAACTATCACATGGTTCGTCATAATCAACTTACATGGGAAAAACATTTAAATAACCCAAAAGCATCAAGAAAGGCTCAACATATAATTCCCATGTAATACCTGTAGGTATAGTAAATATCATAAATAAAATGGCTCAGAAGCCGGATACCAGGAGAGAACATCCAGTTATCACAACAAACAAGAAAGACGCCTCATGTTAGGCTCAATAGTTGCTAACCAAGAAGCACCTCTGGAAACCACTGCTGTATCAGAAAAACCAAGTCACACATAAACAAATGAGTGAGGGTGGCCCAAACGACCAACCCAACACCACATCCACAACCCCATGGGATTACTAGTTTAGCACTGGCTCTAGGTGACAACAACACACCATATCTACCCAAACTTGATGTAACAACTCATGGTGGTCAAACAACGGGCACCTGCTGGGTCCCTCATATCAATCATTAAAGAGGAATCCTACTAGGGATCCTCTAGGTAAACATGAGCAAAGGAATCCTACACAAGATACATGGCGAAGGTAAGGTAGGAATCCTACATAGGATCCTCAAACGAATGACAAAATAGGAATCCCAAAACTTGGATCCTCTCAAAGGAAAATAGGAGAGAGATCCTACAAGGGACTCCCTAGGTTAGCACATAACCAAAGGCATCCCTCAGGGGGATCCTTGGAAACACCTAGTCTCATGGACTCATAGGCCATAAGGGAACATCTCATAAGAGAAAAATCCTCAAAATCATAGGTCATGAGAGATATCTCATAGCTCATCTTTGCTCAAAAGTCTCAACTAGGGTGGTCTGAACACCCAAACTATCACCCATGCCAAGCCTCACTCCTATGTGACAACTGAACTCGATAACTGTAGGAAGAACCTCTTCATTTATATAGAAACACAAAAACACAATTTATATGACTTGTTAATTAAAAATGGATTCCACTATTTCGATCTATGTGGAAAAAATCTTTTAATGGACTACTCACATGCCCAATTCTGACTGCTAGGGCACAAGATACCCCAAAACAACTAATCAAGAGTACTACATGGCCACAGCACATGGAATCTAGATGTGTAGTAGTACACAACATGTACTTTATTGAACATGGAAGTCACTATTCACAAAACATCATCCCATGCGTGTTTTCACCTGAACACATCCCATGTACCACCACACAGCATGTACTCCTAGTACACAACGTGTACTCCTTAAAACCCACTATTCTGGGTTTCTTCAGACATGGTTGGTCACATAGCCATCCACTACACTGAGTGTACTCAAATTAAATGTAGTTTAATTAATAAAACTTCATCTTCCCTGAATAGGAAGAACACAGGACGTGTTCCCCTAGAACACACGCCGTGTAACTTGGATTTCCCGACATGAAATCCCACAAAACGCTTGAAACGATCATTTTTTCCCCTGAAACAATAGATCGAACCCCATGGGCTTAAGAGTAAGAAATATAACGCTTTAAAAACATAAAACAGCATGAATAAAAGGGTTCTATAGTGAAAACATAAGAGGCCCTATCTTCGGGTGGAAACCACCGAAGCTTCTCTTGATTTTACTATCCATGGATGTCGTATGCCGACTCAGCGCATTAAGAGCTTCGAATTGGTAACCCTCTTGACTCCCAACTCTCTCTCTTTCTGAATATCCATTTCTCCCCAAAGTACATGGCCAAGGAGGATGAGTAGAAGATGTGTGCAAGGAGGAGGAGGAGGAAAGAAGAGAAAGAAGAAAAGAAAAGAAAAGAGAATGAAGAAACTGGGGCACGGGCCAACCCCGACACCCGACTTATGTTTTTGCCTCGCATGGGCTAAATTCCCCATTTTGGACTCAAAGGCATAGACAAAATCTCAATCTGACACTCCTTATAAAAGTTTTATCCCAATGAACCTGCGTGAAAAAAATTTATATTTAATTTAACAATATTAAATATTACACTAAAATTCAAACAGCTCATATTTCCAACAAACATCTTTCCTAGGGTAAACACCATTTTCTGGGACCAAAAAGGTTGTAATAAAATTATCTGAAGGCATATGGTAGGATAAAAATACAATTTTCCCCTCACAAGCATCCAACAACAAAAATTTAAATTTCTGCTAAAAAAGACAGTCCGAAAAAACACAGTTTCTTACAAAGAATGAATGAGAAGTTCAACCAATAATAGATGATATTGAATGATCATGAACTGTATAATAATGTGGGAAATCTCTAGTAGTAGAAATGATGGTAGAAGGAGGAATATAATTTGAAGTATCAAAAAATTTATGTTCTAATTAATTCTAGAACTTCTCTGAGAATATCCCAGATAGTTAGATGTCCAATCTATATGTATGGGGTCAATATAAACTTCTCACTTCTAATAGATTCTAGAGAACTTGAATTCCAAGAAGATAAAACAACCCTTAGTGGCACGATGTAGTGGGGGTCCTACACAGATGATGGTATGAATTCATTAAACATCAAAGGAACATACAACATGACTGAACTCCCGATGTGGATATGAGAACTAGAGAATAAATAATTTTACCATTTGAAAGAATAAATTTATAGAAGAATAGTATAGAAGGAATGATTAGTGTGGAAAATATTCCAACCAAAGAAAGAAACTAACTTTCAATAAATAGTTTCACGGGTAGTAAATCATACTACAATTCAAACATTCCTAAGCATTGTTTCACTTTATGGGTTACACTTGTAGTTGAGTGATGTGAGGAAAACATTTATCTATAGGTATTTGGAATAGTAGATCTTCATGAAACATCCAAAGTGGTTTGAAGGCCATTTGAAGGAGGGTCATGTTTGAAAATTTATTTGGATTCAATAATTTTTGAAATGGTAACTTCGATAGTGGAATCCCAAATTTAACACTTTCTTAAATGTGTATGGATTCATGGGGACTGATTCTAATATTTATTTCTATCAAAAGTTCTAGAATTATGTAGCATAAATAATTATTCTAAATTATGTAGATGATATACAGCTAGATGGACTAAAAATTCAGAATATTTAGTAGATTAAATGGATGTTTTCCATAATATTTGATATGAAGAACCATGTTCAATCTAAAAAAATGTAGGGATGATGTTGAGAGGGATAAAAATATATGGAACTGTGATTTTTTCCCAAACTGTTTTCATTGGTAAGATCACTGAAAGGTTTCAAATGATTAAATTTAAATCCATTGGACCTACCCTCATTTGATACTTTAAATTATCCAAGTCATTGGAACCTTCAATGAAAGATGTGGTCTGTTACATAGTAAAAGTACCATATACTTCAGTTGTAGGGGGATAGAAGTATGTGATTGTTTGTATGTAGCCTAACATTATATTTGTAGTGGGATTGGTATGTTAGTTCTTGTATAAACCTGGAAAGGAGTACTGGGAAGCTGTGAAGTGGATCATTTGATACTTAAATGGATGAGAAGATAAATATTTTTTTATTTAGAGAAGACAATCCCATATAAGAATTTTTATTATTCTAATTTTTCATGTTATTCTTACATTCAAAAAAGAATGAAGGTTTTTCCACTTATATTTGGCAATAATGTAACCTTGTGGATGTCATAGTTATAACCATTAGTGAATTTTTCTAAAACTAAATAATACTATATTGTAACTATAGAAGCTATAATGTAATTTATTTGGTTAATTTCCTTACAAAATTAACTCATAAAAGAATTTTATGTGGAAAAAGTGTTGTTTGATAGTCAGAGTGCCATCCACCTTTCTAAGAATTTAGAATTTAATGTATGAATGAAACTCATTTCTATGAAATTCAATTTAATTAAAAGTGTTCTAGATTAGAAGGTTATTTATATTCATAATATTATAGGGAATAAAAATACAGTTAACCTATTCACAAGGTTTTTAGTCTATGAAATTATAAGTCAACATTGTCCCTCAGTGGTACTCAACTGAATTGATGTTGAAAGGGGGACACTATAATGATCAAGGAAGAAGATGTTGTTTTACCTAAAGTTATAGAGGATGTTGTTGTGGTTTCATCAAATAATTATTCAGATGGGAGTTTATTTGGGTATGAAGCCTCATTCAATATAATTGGAAGCTCATAGCATCACAGGTTGAAGTCACCATAAGTTTTCATATACTAATTTTATACTATAGTAGATCATGTGGGCCTTGACAGTTCAGAAGCATCCAGAACATTCAACCTTCATGTCTAACCATCATAAGTTCCCAAACTTCTGATGGATGTTGAGCAGCTTGGCCTTTGGAAAAGGGGCATAGTTTACTGGATAATATGGTTAAGTCATTAGAAATCATAGGAGAATGAAAAATTCAATGGATTGTTAACCAGAAATTTTGGAGGTAGGTGGGTACTGTTTAACTATAAGTTAACCTTTTTAAAATGGGGGTGGGTCTAAGTGTTGAGGTTGTGTGAAGTAAACTTTACAATCATCATTAATACAGTTCCTAAACAAAACTATGAAAAAAAATGAACCATTCGTTTTCTAACCTAAAGTGTTTGTAAAAATTATGCCTAGCGGTAATACAAAATATTTTTGGTATTCTCCCTTGGACATAGGTTTAAGTTCTGAACTTCATAAAACTATATCTATCTTCTTTCGTATTATTTTAATGCTTTCATTTGTGTGTGTGATCTTCCCATTGAGTAGTGATTAGGGTTATTTATTTATTCACAATTCTATTGATCTAGGGTAGGGTAAGAAGAAATAGTAGTTTCAAATTTTGTTGTGATGAACTACTAATGGATATGAACTTCAGTTGAACTCAATGTTCACTGATTTTTTTTCTATATTATTTTCAGAGACAATCTGATGGTATGATTTCTACCCCCAACAAGATTCTAGTTGGATCTAATGTCTCTCACCATTAGTGGTTTAGGGATGATGGTCTTGTATAAACATAGAGTGATTCAGTCATCAAAAATATAATAGGATACTTCATAGATACAGTGACTCTAGGTAGTGATACTAACCACCAAACCTGTAGAAGGATACACTATATATGTAGCCGCAATTTTTGTATGCTTGATTGTGTTCATCATTCAGGGGTGAGATGCTCATTGTATGTTGGTTTTATTTGATATATTTTCCTAATGGTTAAAAATAATGATTGATTTAGTGACATGTTTCATTGACTAATACAAAATTTTTTAGAGGACTATATGAACCTCAATGTTGTTTCAATCCATGGGACCATCATCTCATTCTGGAATTAAATAAAGAATAAATTTCTCTAACTCTGGGTTTTTTGAGAATGGAGTAGAGTGGGGTGTATTGATTTTAATTTTTTAAATATGATTCAGTTTTCATGAATACTAATATAATCATATATCATCTAGTGACACTATCAGATGTGTCCTATCGAGTTCATACTCACACACTTTATGGGATCCATGATACATGTGAAAACATTATAGATTATGAAAAATTCAAGAGAAAGGGCCTTGAAACTGATGCACAATTTTTTGGTCGTGAAATATATATACAAATGGGATTTCTATAGTTTTTTTGGTAGATTAAGAAATTCCTTGGAGCTACACTAGGGATATTTTTATAGACCTTGTTTTTTCATATGAGGTATGGATCCTTTAATTTTCTGATAAACCACTATTGAGGTTATATTTAGGAATAAATATGGAATCCAAGCCTTAAAAATGATTGGTTTCTCTTTTTATGGGAGGTTTCATGGGGGTTGGAGCTTTCCTAGAAGACAATACATGATGTGTATTTAAATACCTAGATTATATGAAATTTATGACATATAATGATCTGGCCAAACCCTTTTCCTAGTGTTTATTAGTTTTTCCCTGGAGAGAAAACCTAAATTACAACCTGACATGTTACGTTTACATGCCATGTAAATTCCCCTGTTATGCTTTTTTAAAAGAAGAAAATGCCTCTTATTTTTGAGAGAACCACCTCTCCTTCTATCGCACAATTAGATATATCCTTATAAAGCTCTCCATTTAACCTAAATTTATTATTTGATCCCATTAATTAATCAAGAATCTTATTTGAGACCCTTCTATCACAATGTTCAGACACTAATAATCTCTCCATTCTTTTAGAATCTTTTTTTTGTTTATATTCCTATTTTTGATGATATCTTGGTGCAAGCTAATATACCCAATTTGTAGGGTGTTTTTCTATATGGATAATTTCTTCTGATCTAGACCAAACCAATGAAAAATATTGGATAGGTGTTCCTCCATAGTCATAATGTAGGTGTTCTTGTAATTATACCTCGATTATTTTTTCTCAATATATTTCATCGTGATTTCATTAGCCATATTCTCCTTGAGATTCCATAAAAATACACATAACCCTTATTTAATTAGTTATACTTGATAGATATGGCCTATTATCCCCTTATTCATGTTTGGATTTCTCCCCTTTTTCTATTTCCACCCCTTGAATTGTGCATATGGAATTTCCATTGATTTAATTATTTTTTATCTGACCAAACCATATTCTATTTGGTTTTGGCCTGGCCCCTAAATTTAATGACTATAGGGAATTGGCTAATAAGTGAGTGGTAAGACCATGTTAGGGGTTTAAATAATGACAACAGTTACACCCTTTTCAAAGATAACTGTTAACAGTTTTTAAATCATATTTGATCCCTTATACATTCAGTACTCAGGAATGGAATCCCATAAACATGTTATAATCATGTATGGTGTCCCATAAATTTGTGATACTCATGCATGGAATCCCTTACACCAATGATACATAGAAATGGAATCCCTTATACTTGTGATACTCACTAATGGAATCCCATATAATTGTGATACTTGGGAGTGGCATCCCTTATAATTATGATACTTGGGAATGAAATCCATTATAATTATGATACATGGAAATGGTGACCCTTTTGACTAATTAGACACATGCATGGAATCCCCTAGTCTTTTATGAGACTCTAGTGACTAGAAATGGATTCATGAGTTACACCAGAGGTCCTACCTATTGCTATATATGTATACGTATGGATATAAACATTAGCATGTATATTTCACATATATAAATATATATATACATTCATATACTATCAAACATATATGTTCATGGCGATACTTGTTCACAAGTTATCCCAGCATGGGACAAAGTATGAAGGTTAATCCTGGTTTTCTTAAAGAACTATAGCCAAACCATTACAACTTATATCATTTATTTTCTTACATATTATTCATTCACACTGGTCATATTATATAAACTAACATGATACTTATTGACACCATTGGGGGTGGCCTACTTATTTTATCTCACACTCTATTTGTTCCATCAAGTGGTACCTAGAAATACTTCACGAATGTAGGTAGGGATAGGGGAAAGCACCCACTTGTCAACGCTTCATTATTTTATATCATGGGAGTAGGGAGAACATGACCAAACTATGGGTCGTGATGCTATCTAGTGATATTCTTTTGGTATTTTTTGTTGTTTTGATATACCTGTGTGTATTTGAACCATCTTCCATGTTTTTATATTTCTTTTTGTATGGGGAAATTACATTCCATGATTTTGTATATGGTACCGGATATTGATATGGATAATTGTTTGTTTTATCTTAATGATTTATCTTTCTCTATTGGTTGATATTTTCCTTCCACTATTTATTCATTTGTTACACCACTGTGCTACTTTGATTATGAGGTTATAGTCTCCCCATAATACCACCAATGATGCTCGCTTCTAGTTGGAAGCCACTATCATTTGGGGAGGAGCACATGAGGCAATGTAACCAATCCTCTTGGGGTACTACTTAGTGTCTTCTGGTTCGGGATGTAACAAATTATCATCAACGGTTTATTTTCATAAATTACTATTTTGGTACGGTAGAATGTAGACTGTGATGAGTGAAAAGTTGTAAATGACACTTTTCATGGGAGTATCATTCCCATGTATAGAGAAAATACATGATTCTAGGGATGCAAATTTATATTTTGGATTCTAATTATAACAGTTTATTTGATTCCACCGTAGCGTGACACATATGATATGTGATGCTTATTATTATGAATCACGATTACATTTTTACCCTTGTTCTAGTATGGAAAGTAACCATTGACACGTGCATCATCATAGGCATATATAGATTCACATTTCATGCATTATGATAGGCTATATAGGTGCATCTCATTTCTTAAATTGCCTATGATTATTATGGGTGACTTATCTTATATAAATATAATTCTTCTAGTGTTCTTGAAGTGGAATTAGAAACATAATTTGTTACTTAATGTCCCTGTATCAAGCTAGTTGTTTTATCGTATATTATTGGATGTTAATACCCTGAGTAGTAAATTATAGTATGTTGAACCCTAGAACATTGGTTGCATGGGCTATAATGTGTTTATTGATGGGATTAAATATATTCCATATTTCAATTTATAAATTTTAAGGGATATTATATGTAGGAATGGTGATCTATATAATTCATCTAGTAAAAAGAGGCTTTATAAATAAATACTAATTTAAATGGATTTAAGTTCTGAAATGAAATGGAAACCGTTAAATGGAGGTTCAATTAGAAATTAAAGGGTGTTTCCTCTATAACATAAAATTAACACTCAATATAAGGACCCCTGACATATAGAAATGAACCTAAAATTGACTCGACTTTAGTAGTTGGCAGTAGGAAGTTTCCCTTTTGTTCTTATGATCGGTACACCACCATGGCCTATCTTTAAGAGAAAGAAGAGGGGTGTGACATTTATATAAAAATTAATTTTACCTATTTTTTAATTATACCATTGGATTATGACATAATATAATATTATCTGAGGTGCATGTTAGGAATTTTTAGATTTATAACAACATGAAATCTTCTAGTCATGCACATGGAGGGTGGTTATGACTATGCTCTAGAGGTTACGAATCATAGGACACCAATGTTAACTCCAGTAGTGCCTCATGTGGTACCAATTTTTATACATGAAAGGGGTTTTTATTCCTAGTTTCTAGAGTATTTTCTTAATCTTATGAAAACTACTCAAGGACCTCCATATCTGTCCCCTTCTATAGAAGAGCTAATTTGAGAGTTTAAGCAACAACATCCACACATTTTTTCAAGGGATAGAAGTACTCATGACGTAGATTAATGGATAGAGTCCATGATTATTATATTCAAGCACCTTGAAACACCTATTGATAGGAGAGTAGAACTCAAAAAATATATGATTCAAGATTCCTCTAAGCGATGGTGGAATTTTATCACCCAAGATGGTCGCCATCAGGGTATGGCCTAGGATAGTTTTCACATATTCTTCTATTATTATTTCTTTCCTCAAACACTTATATTGGATAGATATAGAAATTTTATACATCTATAATATTGTACTATGTATGTGATGGACTATTATTCGTAGCTCAAGGAGCTCCAGCTCATTTAACCGACTCTTACTGGTGAAGCATTGGTGACAATAACACATTTTTTGGATGGGCTAATATACACCATTTTATCCTAGGAAAATGTATTTATATTGACTAATATTTCATAAATAGAAAACTATGTCCTCATCACTAAGATAAATCTGTGGGAAGCTAACAGTGTGGTCCAGGGTAGTTCATAACAAAGATAAGGAAGTGGTTCAACTAGAGGCTGAAAATGTATCTTCCATACTAAATGTGGGAGAAGTAGTAACCAGATAAAACCCAGTAATAGTTACATTGTTTTTCACCATTGTGGGAATATAGGGAATAATAGGTCCCATTGTCTCAAAGACCCCCATTGAGTTTATAAATTACATAAGTTTGGTGAATCTTTAGTGTTTTTACTAGACGTTCTTATCTATACATAATGAGAAAGGATCTATATCAGTTTTGAATTTAGGATCAGGATGAGTAGAACCTCACTTGGAAGGTAGTTGGAGTACCACCAGCTTTTTGGTGGAGAAGGAGGTCATATACGAGGTATCTTGGCTTAAAATTTATATTGCTAGTAAAAAGGAACTCATCAGGGAATTTTGGTTGTATCCTAGGGTTTTGGAACTTGTCATATCAATATAGTGTTTGATTTTGTGGAGGAAAAGATCACCAAACCATCTGTAGTTTGTGGTACTATTCTATTTGCCTCAAATAACATGTATACGTTATTTGATACATGTTCATTACATTTCTTTTATCTTTTTGGATATTTTAGAAATCCTTGGGGTTTTATATTGAGTATTTTGGTGTTGTGGTGTCACTTGATACTCTATTGAGAATTCAATTAGATATTGTATTTCAGTGCAAGGAATTCCACCTTGAGGTAGGAAGTTGTCATTTCTTTGGGTACCTCTACAGCTTTGTAATGACGAGATTCGATTTCATTCATAGGATGGACTGGTTAGTACCCTATCATGATTATATGAGCTTCAGTCACATTAGAATATTTTTTACATTAGTAGATAGTGGTTGTTACCTTCACAGGGGTGAATTGGATTACTGGAAATGTAGATATGGACCAGAGCATCAAGGGATGGATTGAGTGACATATCAAATTTATATCCTATATATAGAGGATAATGGAAAGCGTGAGGTTTATTTTCCTTGACTAGTAGATCATTCCATGGATGTATTCTCAGTTTAATTTTCTAGTATACCTCTTGAGAGAGAGGTAGATTTTACTATTGAGATGCTTCCAGCAGTGGAACTAATGTCTATTTCTCCTTGTAGTATGACTACCACTGATTTTCAACATCTCAAGAGGGATCTTGAGGATTTAGAGGATAATTTTTTAATATGAACCAACACTTCACCATGGGGTTCACCTATCATTTTATCCAATAAGTTGAAGGATACCCTTTGAATTTTCGTGGATTACCATCATTTGAACCATCATACAGTTAATAACTATTATTTGCGACCTCATATCGATGATTTCATCTACCAAGTCTGAGGATAAGAGGTTCTATAGAATGATTTTACACCAATCTATCATCAGGTATAAGTTAGACATTCATACATACCTCATACAACATTTCATTGTAGGTATGCTCTTTGTGGGTATCTCATTATGTTGTTTGGTCTTATGATTACGCTAATTGTTTTCATGCCTTTGATGATTTGAGTTTTTCACCCATATTTGGATTAATTTTTGGAATTCTTTTCTGATAATATATCTGGGTGTTATTGTACTCAACCCAACCCTGAAAAACATCTTTATATCATTCCGAATACACTTAGATAGAAGCATGTGTATGATATTATCAACAAATTCTACTTTTGGATCAATTTGGTTCACTTATTGGGTCTTATTTTTTCAACGACTATAGTGTCTATTAACCCAGAGATAGTGAATTTCATAGTAACCTGGGATAATCCCAAGAACCTCTTTGTCATACATAGTTTCTTGGGGATGTATCGCTATTATATGTGAATTTTACATGGCTTTTAATTTCTAGAACCACCTCTAGTAGGTATGACTAAGAAGGGTGTGAATTATTTACGGTCATGATATTATGAGAAAACATTTCATATGATGAATGGGAGATTGAATTTAGCATCAATCTAGATTCTTACTGATCCAGGAAGAATATATAATGTCTATTATGATGAATTAGGTATTAGGATAGTAGAATTTATGTTATAGATTGGTCGAGTCATGGTGTATGGATCTCTTAAGTTGAAACCACATGAGAGGAATTACCCAATTCATGATCTTGATTTTGTAGTTGTGGATCAAGACTTGATTTTTTGGAGTCATTACATACTGGGAGAGTATATTTCATTGTTCATGGAATAGAAAATACTCAATTATATTCTCGCGTAGAATTACCTGAATCTTAAGTAGAGAATGTGGGATGAATACCTGAAATCATTGGATATTAATCTTGCTTATATGCATAGGAAAGACAATACTCTAGTGGATTCCCTGAGATGGAGTACTTAGACGTTGGTAGTTTCAGAGGCCACTAATACGTGGAAGATTACAGACCTATTATTTGAGATGCACCTGACTGTCCGGTCCTACCAAGGATAGTACATAAATTCATCATTATCACTGACCTATTCACTTCTGGAGAGAGTAAAGAAGGGGAAGTTATCATATCCCAAGGGATTAGTACTAAGGCATAGTGTTTCAACCTTCCACTGGGTCAGTATGTCAATGAAGATGAGATATTACTCATTCATGGACATTTTTGGGTCTCTACAGACATCCAATAGGATTTTATGTGATAGTATGATTCTTTTACTTTGGAAGTACACCATGCTCTTACAAAGATGTATTGTGATCTACATCACCAATATTTGTGGTCTAGTATGAAAATGGAGTTAGTTTGTTTTTTACCCAGTGTTCCAGTTATTGACAGAGAAAGTAGATAAATAGTTGTTAGTAATGATTTTATCAGTGTCAACCATTCCTAAGTGTAAATAGGATGATTTCATGATGGATTTTGTGACTAGATTACCAAGACCCCCTCATGACAGAGATGCAATATGGGTGATCGTTCATAGGCTCAAAAATGTAACTCATTTTTACCTATTAGAGAGACATTATCGTTAGATAAAATTGGCAGAATATATTCTCATGATATTATATGACTACATAGGTTCCCTCTCACTATCATTTCATATAGGGATGATCATTTCACACTGACTTTTTGGAAGGGTTTATAGAAATTTTTGGGTACTCTGGAATGTTTGAGCACAACCATTCACCCTCAGACATAAAGTTAGATATAATAGATGGTACAATTATTAGAGGAATGGATTTGAGAATGTGTCCTTAGTTCTTGAGTTTCTTGGGAGAAACATATACCTCCTATCAGGTTTTCTACAATATCAGTTTTTAGAAAACTATAAAAATGGAACGCTATGAGGATTTATATGGTAGTTTATTTCAATCATATTTTTTATGTCAGAGGAAGGTGAGGTATCCTTTCTTAGACCTCATCTTGTTCAGGATACATCAGAGAAGGTTTAATTAATCTTGATGTTAATGGCTACAACTCAGTAAAGGAAGATGTGATATATCAATCACTGACATCGAACACTAGAGTTTGAGGATGGGGATCAGGTATTATTACATTTTATGAATATACTAGGAAATTTATAGTTTATACAATAGGGGAATCTGTAACCTTGTTTCGTTGGTCTTTTTTAGGTTGTGGAGATATTCATCCCGATATCCTATTTTTTTAGTTACCTCAGAGGTATTGGGATATGAATGATGTCTTCCATGTGAACAACTTTGTTGGTACTATCCAGATCCATCTCATATCTTTCAGGATGGTGAGGTTGATCTAGAGGTAGATGTATACATTGGGGAGCATCATATCTATATCATTGACTATAGAAAAAAGGATCTCTAGTGGAGATCAGTTCCTTTGGTATGGGCGATATGGAAGCACAGTCGTGTGTAAGATGGGACCTGGGAGTGAGATGCCAATGTAAGTGTTAAGTGGTTAGAGTTATTCTCAGTTGATGTTTTACCACCCTTATAAGGGAAACTCTATGAAGAGTTTATTTAAAAGTTTAATATTGTAGGAACCAAGACTTTTATATCTATTATGGATCCTTTAATTTTCAGTTGAACCCTTTCTATGGTTTCCTTTTGGCTTAAATTCATACATGTTCCTTAAAACTTGTTGGTTAGTCTTTGGAAGGAAGATTTTCAGGTGTGTTGAAAGGATGCATGCCAAATACATGATGTGAATTAAAATAAATGTTGTGTATTGATTTTTCCTTGTAGGTAAAACATGACCATTACATGGAGTGTAATCTTTACACAAGGTGTTAATTCCCAAAGTCTATTTTTTTCAAGAGGTATGGCATTTTAGTTTTCAATAAAAGACCCTCTCCTTATCTCACACCGTAGGAGATCTCCCTGTGAAGATCTCCTTCTGGCGTAAATCTGGTCTTCGATCCCATTCATCTGTCCAGGCTCATATTCATGATCTTTCTATAACACTATTTAGCCATCGGTAAGCTCTACACTCCTCTATCACCATTAATCATTTAACTTCCTATCAACATCTCCATCTTTGCAGATACAAATATACCCTATTTTAGGGTGTTTCATATTATTTAGATTTATTCTTATATGGACCAAAGATAATGCTGATACTTGATGAGTTTTCCTCTATAGGAATAATGTAGGTGGTCTAGTAATTATCCATCTTGTATTATTGCTCAACATTATGAGTCATGATTTCATACTCCAGATTCACCTTGTGCTTCCTTGAAAAATAAATAACCCATGTTTAATTCATTATCCTTGATAGATATGGCCTAGTATCCCATTATTCATGTTCAGATTGGTCCCCTTGGACTATTTCAACCCCTTAAAGTCTTCTTATAGAATATACCTTGATATTATAAATGTTTATGTGAAAACCCCATCTTCAATATAGTTTTGACCAGACTCCTAACTGTAATGACCAAAAGTAATTGACTAATAAGTGAGTGGTACAACCACATCATGGGATTAAATGATTAAATTCATTAATCCCTTGTAAAAGTGGAATGTTAATAGTTTGTAAAGCGTATTTGATCCCTTATACTTATGATACTTGGGCATGGTTCCTCTTACACCAATGATACAGAGGAATGGAATCCATTATACATGTGATACTTGAACATGGCATCCCTTAAACCTATGATTCTCAGAAATGGAATCTCATATACTTGTGATACTTGGGTATTGCGTCCCTTATAATTGTGATACTTGGGAATGGAGGCCCTTATAACTTATGATACTTAGTCATGGTGTCCCCTATTAAATTATGAGACTATAGTGACTATACATGGATACATGAGTTATACATAGGGTATTAATTATCAATATGCATGTACGAATATGGATATAAACATTACCATGTATATAGAGTATATATATGCATGAAATAATATACTCTCATACATATATGTTCATTGTAATATCTTTTTAGAGGTTATCTTGGCACTCTCTAAAGCAGTTAGTGTTAGCCTGGTGTCCTTTAGGAATAAGAGACAATGATTTACAGTTTATATTATTGTTTTCCATTTATATTATACTTGAACACTACTCATATTATATGCACAGACTTGATACTTCTAGACACCATTGATGGGGACCTACTAAGTATATACCACACCCGATTCAGGCCACCATTAGGTACCCAAACAGAATTAATGGATGTAGTTATAGATAGGGGAATGCACCTTGTTTTTAATGCTTGATTCGTTTATAGCACGGGATCAAGGAGCATAGGATTGAGATATGGAACAAGATACTATCTGGATATATTCTTTTGGTCTTTTTTATTTCGATATCCCTCTGGGTGTGTGAGCCTGTTTTCATGTCATCCTATTACTTTTTGTATAGATATATGAATGTTCATATTTTTTATATGGTATTACATATTTATAATCATAACTGTTTATTTTATCTAGATGATTTACCTTTCACAATTTGATAGAATTATTCTTTCGTTGTTTTTTCATTTATTATCCATTTTTGATACTCTTATTATAAGGTTTTATTCTCCGCATTGTACCATCATGGACCATCTTATCTAGTCTATGGTCTCTTGTGTCTAGGAAGGAATGCATGAGGCCATATCACCAACAGGTTTTCGGAACCACTTTGTGTCTTCCAGGTCGGGATGTTACATTGTTCTTTTTTTATTTATTTTGGACCATGATGTTTATGGTTACAACACCACAGTCAATAGATCACTTTTACTCTTATAAAATTAATATTTCATCTATTTTTTAATATATTATGGATTATGTTAACTTAATTTTTTTTTATCTTTTTCATTTACCCTTATATAATTTTGTGTGAGTTAGATAATTTAGTGATTATCACTAGTTATCTGGAAGGGTATAGTCTCCCCCATGATTTTCACGGAATATCATAATTATTCAGCATCCTCTAGCATATTGGGAGGAAATCATGGGATTTCGTGACTTCTCTGATTTATTCAAGGGTTGGGTTAGCCTAAATGAATATGTTATACTTTTCTATAAACATAGATTTAGATCAAGGGATAATGTTATACCATTCATTATTATGTAACGTGTATGCTGCCAAAAATAATACCATGTAGTGTCTATAATAACCAGTCCATAATCAATCCCATAATAGATCACAAAATGGTCTAAACCACTGTGTTTTGGTTTTACCTTTAGTATATATTTCTATCAATAACCCACTTCAATTAAATCCTTATAATATTAGTACACTTTAAACTTATGTCATAACATGTCAAAGCACCTCAAATCTGGATACTCATTGGATTTTTTCTCACTCATCTATGTCTAATGTTAATGTATTTCATATTGTTGATCAATATTTCACCGGTGATTTTGTGATTGATCGCACACATCTCTTTTTTTCCTTTATTTATGCCAAGAACAATTATCAGGATAGGATGAATATTTGGAATAACCTCTCTTTCATGAACTCTTGTATTCATTTTACATGGTTGGATTTTGGATAATTTAATGCTATTCTCTCCTCAAGTTAAAAATACGGTCCTCTTCACTCAACTTTATATATGAAGGAATTTAAGGCTACTATAGAAAACACTATTCTAACTGAAATTACTTTCCTCAGTGCCAAACATACCTAGTACATGAGTAAATATAATAGAGTTGTTGCGAGAAAATTAGATAGATCCTTAACCAATGAACTTGCTTTAGATAATTGGGACTCCATTTCTAGTGCGACCCTTCTGAAAATCCAATCTGGCCATCATCCTATCATGGTCAATATCTCTTACAAATATATGAAACACCCTCTCCCATTTAGATTCAATAATGCTTAGTTCTCAAACCTTGAATGTTGTAACCTCAATAATCATTTTTGATCTTCTATGACACTATCCAATGTTGGATTTTCTTTTACCCATAAATTAAAACTTCTTAAACAAAATATTAAAAATTTGTTTAGTATGAAATCGAATCTGGATGATAGTGACATCATGATTTTTGATAATGAACTTCACCAAATTGCAAATAGCAACACCCACATGTATTTTTCTTTGGTTAATAATTAAGATTTTAACATTACTGTGAAACTTAATTTTCATATCTCCTTAAAATAAAAAATATGTAAGAAATCTCTAAAAATAAAATGGTTAACTGATGGTGATAGAAATACCAAATTCTATAATTCTTTACAGAGAATCCAGAAAGCTTGAAGACCTCATTATTCCCTCAAAAATGGATACATCCTCTTGGATAATAAAGAAGGAATTGATATTCATGTTGTATCCTACTTTTAGTCCTTTGTTAATGGACTTGGCATTAGCAAAGAGCACATTCATGATATCAGTCTAATCATTTTCACTGATATTGATAACACTTTCCTCGTTGGTGTTCCTCTCGATTATTAAATCAAAGAAAACGTCTTCATCCTGAACACTGATAGTGACCTGGGTCCGAATGGTTTTAATAATTTATTCTACCAGCAATACTGGGATATCATCCAATTTGATGTTTGAATACTTTTTAAGAATTTCATTTCCATTGGATTCCTACCACATGGGTGGAATGCCCAATTTCTTACTCTGATTCCCAAGGTAGACAATGCCTCTGCAATTCACCTCTTTAGACCCATAGCTCTTATCAACACTCTCTATAAAATCATCACCAAAATGATTGAGCATAGACTTTCCTCTATCATAGATAAGATTATATCCTGGAATCAAATTGGTTTTTTCAAGGGAAGTTCCATCCAAGACTACATTTTTCTCATCTATGAATGCACTAACATGTTAAACAATAAAAATAGAGGTGGTTACATTGTCATTCTACTTGAAATTATAAATTCCATTGACACAACAGATTGGGACTTCGTCTGAAATGTTCATCATGGATTTGGCTTCAATAATCTCTTAATTTCTATAATCAAAACCCTTTTTTATTCAGCCCACATTTCCATCCTAATCAATGGCTCTCCCACAGGATACATCAATTCCACCAAAAGATTCTGATAAGGTGATCCCCAATATTTAATCCCTTTTTCTATCACAGAGGACTATATAAGTCATCTTCTAACCATTCAGGTTGTCCAAAATAAACTTAAACCTATTCATGCATATAGAAATTTTAATGCTCCCTCTAAACTTCATTATCTTGATGACATAATTCAATTTCATAAGGGTGATATAAAAAATATCAGAACTATCAAATCTACTCTCACTCATTATGAGGAGGTATTGGGTCAAGTAATATATTTGGAAATTTTCTCCATGTATTTTGGCAACAACATTCCGGCTAGTAGAAAAAATGCTATCATGAATGGACATGGAATTAAATAGGGAACAATTCCATTAAAACACCTTGGGGTTCCCATCCTCTGGGGTAGACCCAAAGCGGGCTACTTTTCTAACATTGTTGATCAAATTCTTAATCAAATTTACATTTTTAATGGAAAATCTCTCTCCATGGAAGGGAGAGTCTATCTTGTCAAGTCAGTAAATGCCTATAAATTGGTATACTCTATGATAGTCTACAATTTTACAGCAAGTCTTATTATATTATGAATGTTTATATCAAAAACGTTTTTTGGACTGGAAGCACCTTGGATATGAAAATTGTGAGTATCCCTTGGGCTACATTCTATAAGCCATTATACAAGGGTGGTCTTGGTATTAAAAACATAAAACTCTTTAATGAGGCCCCTCAAGCCAGACTCACTTGGAACCTAATTCACAACGACACCCCATCGATTAATTTCATCAAAAATAGGTTCCTAGAAATATTGAAGAGAGGTAACAAGAACTACCAGAGCACTTCTATTTGGCCCTCCGTCAGAAATATGTATGACAACATTATGACCAATGCTAGTTGGATGGTCACTAAAAACTCCTCTATGAAATTATGGTTGGACAACTAGACTGGTACTCCACTTATTTCTTTAATTCCTCCTAATCATCCCCCTGAAAATATCAATGACACTATCAACAATTTTCTCAATTCTCATTTGGATACTCTTCCTGATAATTTTGTTCAAATTATTGATAATTATAATTTTTCTATCTTGGAGGATTTTCTAATTTGGGAACTTTCTCACAATGGTTTTCTAAATTCAAAAAACCTCTACAACCACGCCATTAAAAACTCTGAAAATGACTTTAAGTGGATTAAATTATTTTAGAATTCATGGATTAAACCTTCAAGAATCACTCTTATTTGGCGTATTTCTTATCACAGGGTTCCCACCAATTCTTGTTTGCAAACTTTTGGGACTTAACATTGTTCAAAATGAAATCTCTATAATCAACATAGAGATGATACTAACCATTTTTTTCCTTGTTCTAATACCACTGCTCTTTTGAACTATATTTTTGACATATTTCATTGAAGATGGGAGATTCTTGACTCTATCAATGTACAATTAAAATGATATGTGGAAATGGAAAACTCCAAAAAAATCAAAAACTAATTTCTTGTTGGGGTTTCAGATCTTCTTCATGTAATCTGGTATGATAGAAATGCTATTTTTCACAAGTATTTCTCACTAAACATCAATTCAGTTAAAATGCCAATTCTCATCATTATTCATGAAGTTGCGTTAATTCAGAAAGGGTTTTGTTACAACTATGTGGAATATTTTATGGTTTTGTGATGTATTTGGGTTGTTTCCAATTTCAGCTAGCCAAGACTCACTTTTGAGGTTTTCTAGAGACCACCGCTCCCAAGGTGGATTAAAATTAATGTGGATGGAGCATCCAAAGGAAATACAGGTTCTGCAAGGTGTGTCACCATCTACATAAATCATCTTGGTCAGATAATTGGGTGTTTTTATAGAGGATGTGGTATTTCAACATCTCTGGAATCCAAAATGCTATGTGTAATTCATTCAATTTCCATTACCATGCACCACAGTTGGAACAATTTGTGGATTGAAAGTGATTCTATGATTGTGGTGTAGGACATTTAGAATAAAGTGATTCATCTATCTTGGATGTTTACTACACATTGGATGAATTTTCTATGTTCTCTTCATGACACCAATTTCATTACAACTCATACTTACCGTGAGGTGAATATGGTTGTTGATGGTCCCGCCCATAAAGGGGTTGGGCAGGACCTAGCCTGGCTGGGGGGATCTCCTAGAAAACTTGGTTCCTCTTCCTGTGAAAGAGTTTAATATTATCCCATCTTTTAAACTCATGTAATCTCTTTTTTATAATAAATTATGCTTTGGTCTTTTTGAACAAAGCACCACGTTCTTTAAAAAATTTTAAAAAATTTTAAAAAAATATCCAAAACTCATTTTGGATATCATATAAAACTAATTATTGAAAATTTTATCATTAATTATTTTACCACATGTTACATAATATGTAATAAATTTTGATACTCCATCCAAAAATAACTTTTGGATATCCTCATAATCACTTTTGGGTTAGCTGTCACTTTTTTATATAAACACTTTGTAACAAAGATTAATCCTCATTCACACAACCACAAAGTGTAACCTCATAGGCCTTTTTAGTATTTAAAATAATTATTAAATCCCTAGTATATAATTGTAATCAAATATAAGCATCTAGAAAAGTTTCAATGTTGATCAAGATATAAAGGTATATAACATGAATTCTATCAAATGCATGTATCTCCATACCTGTGTCAATTATCAATATCATATAAAATTATGCATAATAATTTAATCCCTTTATCTTAGATATTAAGTGACCATGGGACAGAATGATTGTCAAAATTTTATAAAAAAACATAAAAATTATTAATTTTATAAAAATAGAATTAAATTATTGTTGGAAACATCTCATGGTACTCACCGAAGAAGATGGTTAAATTACACACTTCTCATCAAAAAAGATAAGAACATCACATGTAGCATATCTAGGTATGACCAGGAACTTCCTATATCAATATCCTTTGAGGGCCCATTTTTAATTCTTATTATATATGAGGGAACATCCTATAATGGTTAATATTTCACTAATTATATGATCAAAAACATACCCAAACACCCCTAATTAACTCACCCCCAAAGCTTGTGTAATAATGGTATAAATTTATTAAGGTTCTCATGATAAGTATATTCTCCTAAGGTATAAGGATCCATGTCCATTAATTAGTAGTGTATGATTTTCCTAGAATGGATTTATCTTCTGATGATATCCATGCAAGTTATCACCATATGAATATTGAATGATATATAATAGATTGGACCTAAACACAAGTATTCATGCATAAAATACGTGAAGGTATCATTACATTTACTCATGAATTATAATGCATGAGTAAACACATGAATCAGTTGAAGATAGCCCTTGTGTATTTATAAAGACCACTATAATGAGATGGAAGTGGTGTGAGTTCATGCACGATGCTTGGACAATACTCCCCACCACCTAATTCTCTATTATCGTTTCTTTTACATGCCTAAGCCACAAGAATTCTGTGGAGTAAGGAGACTCCATCTCAAATATTGAGTGGTTAAGTTCATCCTATGGATGCATCTTAGAGATACGAATCCACTTTTTACCTTAAGTGATATTCCTAAACCTCATCAGGTGAAGATGTCAGTGACACCATTGGTGTAATGTAAACATTGGTTTTATATATTTTCTTCACTCTTGTTTATGTAGTTTTCATTTATCAATATATTGTGATATTTTTTTTGGATTTCCAATCACTATTGATTAATATATTAACTTCCAATAATCACTTATGAATCTCAGAAATTGTATCAAAGAATTGCATGTTCTTATATTTTTATAAATAATATTGGAAATTAACAACGTAGGAATAGTGTTTCATAATTTCTACCAATCATAAAAATTGATGTGTCATGTCGTGAACCAACCTTGGTCTACCCTAAACTGGTCACCCGATATGGCCTATGATATGGCCTAAGAGGTGTTCCCAATCCTCATGAGCTGGAAACTAGTGTTGGGCATCCTGAACAGTCAGTTGAAAAAAAAAATATCCCATGAACAACATAAAAATAAATAAATATGAACAAAAAAATTAAGTTAAACACAAGAAGAAGAAAGAAAACAAAACTGCACATACCTCTATGTGACCTTAAGGGTCAACCCAAACTATTGAACCAATGTATCTCCATGGTGGTCGTGTCTGAAATGGAAGTCTCACTAGAATCAATAAAAAAGATCGAGCTAGAGCCATGATTATTAAAACTTTATAGGTGTGCCTAAATAAATTATTCCCTATTCATTACCATTAAAAAGAAAACCATGTCATGATAATTTGAAAATAAGATATATAAAAATATGGTTTTAACATTATTTTTAGAAAGAAGTAATAGGATTTATTTTTTATGAAAACCCACATTCCATTACATTTCCATACTAGTTTCTGAAGAATGAAATATTTCCAATAAATTATTTAAAAGAGGTGTCAAGTAATAAAATAAGATTCACAACAGGAAAAAAATCATCAGGTTCTACAAAATATATGAAAGTAAATATGATTTTTTATTATTTCAAACATGTAAAGAAAGAAAATATATGATCTTATAAAACAATACCATATAAAAATAGGGGTAAATAATTGCAAGCACCAGGGGAAATCCCTAAGTAGATAGGATTAGTTCGGACCTACAATCCTCATACCTAGGTGATAAATACATACAAAATCCAGAACATCCTTGTGCACAATCCACTAGAGAGGAATCAAATACCAAGGTCCAATGGTCTCGAACCATCATTATCACTTTTTTAGATAGTGTTGTTTCGTCAATCCTTCTTGGAAAACTGTGCCTCAGCCCTACCGATCCACCTAACATACTAGACCCAGTCTTCCCCCAAGGTACCTGGGTTCTCACGTCCTCTATTCAAATATAAAAATCTAGAGTAACCTCTTTACAAACAATCATAACAATTAAAAACCCTAGTCACTATGCACATATCACAAATACCTCAGTTAACACATATATCATATTTTTAAACCCATGGGCCATGCCTCAAGAGGGGTTTTCCACTTCTAAAAAACATTTACAAGGTACCAAAATGGTCCCATAATTTTAAAAGGAATAATTTATCTTTATAAAATGCTAATTACAAATGATTTTGAGTCCCAAAACTATCATTAAGAACAATTGAACAACCAAGGTATGAAACATATATAAATCAGGCTTGAAAACATTCATAAACAAAAAAATCCACACTGAAAACCTTGGGAAATCATGGGTAGTAAGTGAAAATGATTTTTTTAGGATTAAAAAACAATATTTATAGAATATAAATTTCATATGATAATAAAAAACATTATTAAAACAACAAATGAATTAAGGAATTTAAATTAATGGTCTAGGAATAGGGAACTTACCTCAAACTCAAGGACCTTTCACAACAGCAACATGAATGTTTCCTTTCTTCTTATATTCATATGCACCCTCATACATATAAGGAAACATAATACCTATGTACATATTCTCATGGCCATGAATATTTATAATGTGATCCTTATATATCTGTTTATACATGATTATACTCATCTACACTTTCACACATGTTCATTTTTCATATATATATATATAAGAACACCAAGACCTAATATATATACTTTCACTACCATGAGTGAATATATATAAATGGGTAATGTACATATATATATATATGCCAACCTATGTATAGACATGTAATCCACCTTACTCTCTGGTAGCTTAAAACCACTTTAAGGAAGAACAAGACACACTAAAATAATACTAAGAACCCAAAAATAACAAAATTTCCAAGAAAAACTATAACAAACCAAAAGGGTAGAAGAAACCAATGTCAAATGGTGTAAAGTGAACTGATATATCCCTATACACATCTTATTCATATAATAATGTCAAAACACACCCTAAGCCAACCTTAGATACCCATTACAAGTTCTAGAAATGGAAGAAAAAAACCTGGTTAACCATTAATCTATGCTTCATCCATTTGAAATAAGGTGATTGGAAGAGGAAAAATTACAAACCAAGGAAGAGGAGGGTAGGCGAGCCCTTACATCAATGAATCAACCAAGAACCCTCATGAAATTGGAGGGAATCACAAAAGAGGATAGGGGGGAAGAGGTGGGGGTGTGCACAACTGTATTGGAGAGTGAAGGAGTCATCAAAAAACACATAGGGGGAGAAGGGAGATAGAAATAAAGAGGAACGAAAAGAAGAAGAAGAAAAATAAAATAAGAAACAAAAAATATTTTAAAAAAAATTGGCCATCTCACAAGATTTGGCCACAAGGTTTTACAAATCATGTGCCAACCATAAACTAGCCACTGCTTAGGATGAGAACCCCCTCACACGGTTTACCATAATATGCCACACTATTGTGAAAAACATTGTTCTTTATCCCTACTACACCCAACACCCTTCACAGTCTCTGGGGAGATGTGCACGGTTTGAAAAGATGCGCAAAAGAGGTGAAAAAATAGATCTATCAAATGGAGAACCCTAAATACAAATGCACATCAAAATTACTCCTAACTGTGCACTCCAATCACGAGGTAGATAGAAATCCTCTAAAAATTTAAATTCTGAATCATCAACTATCTGAACTAATTTTATCACGATCATTGGATAAAATAAGAACATAAATAAATTAATTAATAGAGAAGTGTTAGGTTGGAGTATGAAAATTCTCCCCATCATGAAAATTTATTCCCCAAAAAAGTAATAAGATACTCGATTAATCAGAGCACAAGGAAAGGATTCAAGAACCATTAGAGATTCTTTACCACCCTGAGGACTAAACTCCAAGAACTCTCCCTCAATAAAAACCTTATACTTTGAGATCTTAAAAAGGATCTATAAAACAAAGAGAAGAATATTGTGGGACTCATATTTCCAAAAATTACCGCTAAATAAGGAAAACCCTGACCCTTAACATGGATTTCATCAAAGAAAACATCCTAGTTTTTTTTTGGGATCTCCAGGAGAATATATCACATGACCCATTATTCAGGCCAATTGAACTACTATTGTAGAGGTTAGGTGGGGTGAAATCAGAAAAACACTGGAAAAAAAATTCAAATTTCACAAAGAGGAAAAACTAGAACAAGTATACTAAGTATTTCATTTTATCCTTTTTATCCCATGTTGTTCTCTCCACCATTTTATGTTCTTGGCCAAAAAATAATTTCTGAAGCAAGAAATACTCACAAATCCCAAACAAATATCTTACACTAGTGTGACCACTTAAATTTTGTGTCACACCTGACCACCTTAAGTGAAGAAATCAACAATACCCTCAATGGACCACCCTATCATTAAGGAATTTACTAGAAAGGTGGTTTTACTAAGGGTTATTCTCAACAAAACCACTCACCAACATGAAAAGTGTTCAACCACAGAGATTCAAACAAGGCACATGGTCAAGCCAGAATTCATACATTATCAAGCCACATAAATCTTCAAATTGGAACAACTAAAAAAATAAGATGGATCCAAAGGAATAATAAACATTTAAGAGCTCACATTCCCCAATCCATAACCACTAAGTGTTAATAAATAGGCCAATAAGATCATCGAAATGAACGGCTTCCAAGGATAGAAAACAATAGAAAGGAAAAACATTAATGGTAAATACTTAAATGGTATATAAAACATGTTGATATACATCAATCACCCCTATAAATTCTTGATTTTTTGAAAAGAATCACGCCTGGACCTATGGATGGAGCCCTCATGTCATGAAGCATCTTATTCCCCACATTTGGGAACTAACATCATCCAAATGAGACTTTATCTTATTTAAAAAAATCATACACTGTTATTTGAACAATGAGATCTAGAAAATTCTTCTCCTTAACTTCCTCAAGAATAAACCATTGGATAAAAGTAGTCTTGAACATCTACAAAGACATCCCAACTCACAATGAGAATGGAATGATCACATTCTATTGGTCTATCCCCGACCCTTCTAACACACCCAAGATAACTCATACCATCATGAAATCGAGAGTTACAAAAATGTGAATACACTCTCAAAATGATAAATCCATTCAAAAACCTATAATAGGCCTCGATAACTATAGAAAATAAGAATGTATTGAGGATAACTCAACTCCACGACTTCACTAAGAATCTTGGTAGGTCCAATAAATTGAAGAGAATACTTATAAAACTTCTTGATATTTTTATGAGGCATCCACAAAACAATTTAAATCACAAAACCAAATATATATATATATATATATATAACATAAAACGTGACTGAATATTGATAAAAAACACCTCAAAGTGAAATACTAATCTCACAAATCAAAACATCATCAAACAAAACAAATATTTCTCTTTCATAAATCACTATTTCCATTTTCAAAACCCTCTCAAATACCGAAGCACATTTCCAATTACATATTCTCATTCCAAGTCTTCTTGAACTAAATACCATTAAGTTTTATCCTCTTTAGATCCCAAAACAAAAAATAAACATTTCTTTCAAAACCACACACCCCTTTAGAAAAAGGTCATTTTTTAAAGAAAAAAATTTCCAAAATCATTTCCTTTGAAAATCCACACAAACCAACAAAAATTATACCAAAGCATCACCCACACCCAAATAAATGAAATAGGGAACTAGTGGTCATGCATAACCCAACCACATGGTTTAGAAGACCATACACTAAGGATGTACTAACCAATGGAAGCATATTGGACCATCCATAATGGCTCCACATGGTTCAATATACAATGTAATCTTACTGTGTAGCATCATACCAATTCCACTATCATATCCTAATATACACAAGATCAATCTGCTCAAAAAATTCTTAAAATATATCCCAAAACCAAAAATAACATCTCGAAACCCGACTACCCTTGGTGTTAGGACTCTTCATGGGTGGTGTTGATCGTGAACTAACACCTAGCCAACCTCATGAGCCTTGAAAATCACATATTTGATCTACCTAACACCCCAAATTATAATTATTTTCTCTGATACCATTTTTTCATGAACCTAACAATGTCAACCCTGAACCGGTCGCCCACGCAAGCCCACAAAAAGGCCTGAGAGGCACTCTTGATCCTCCCACACTGCCAACCAGTGTTGAGCATCATGAATAATCAGGTAGGACTGATTTCTCCCATGAGAAAAAAAATTAAAAATGTATAAATTGAATAATAAATGTAAACACAAGTATTTGAAATAATATAAAACCACACATAACTCCATGTGACACTACAGGTTACCACCAACAACTGAACCAACATCGCCCTATGGAAACTGATGCCCAATTGGTAGCTACAACAGAATATAAAAAAAGATAGGGCTATAGTTGTGAGTGTTGAAACACAAATGGAATTAATGAATAAATTATTCTCCATTACTCACTTCTAAAAAGTAAACCAAGTCATTCCAGTTGGAAAATAAGACATAAAAATTAGGGGTTTTCCATTATTTTCAGAAAAAAGTAAGAGGCTTCCATTTTTAAGAAAACAAACATTCCATTACACATCCAAAATAGCTTCCAAAGAATGAGGGATTTAAAATAAACCAATTACTAGAGAAACCAAGAAATAAAATAAGATTCTCAGTAAGAAAACAAAAATATCAAATTCCCCAAAAAAGTATAAATGAAATGTAATTTTATGCTTTCAAACAGGTAAATGAAAGTGAGAACTGGGATTTTGAAACAATACCCTAGAAAAAATGGTTAAACAATAGCAAGAACCATGTGAAATCACTAAGTATCTAGGTTAATTGGGATCATAGGATCCTTATACCTTGGTTATAAACACATAAAAAACCCACAACGTCTTCATGCACAAGATTTTAGGGGGAAATCACATCCCAAGGTATTGTGGACTCCAACCATGAACATCAAATATTTAGTTAGTGTGGTAGTTTCAATCATGGAAGGGATAATTGGACCTTGGCCTTATCAATCTACCAATAATACTAAACCTAGTCTTCCCCCCAAGATACCTGAGTTCCCATGTGCTATATTCCAATCTCAATATTAGTATTAACACTTTCACAGACAATCACAACAATGCACAAGACTCTTCACTAGGAATATATCACAAACCATACATTTCAAACATACATAAAATTTTTAAATCAAGGGGCATGCTTGAAGAGGGGTTTTAGACATCAATAAATCACTTTAAGGAATCCAAATGGGACTCATCATTTTAAAAGGAATACCATTAATTTAGAAAACATTAATGCCCAACTCTTTTGAGTTCCAAAACTATTGTGAAGACCAAATGAACAACCAAGGAACCACACATTTAGAAAACATTATAGAAAACGTAAGTAAATGTAGAGACCTAAATCATGACGTACATAGAAATGACATTACTTTTACAGAATACTTAATACATGACCAAAAAAGATTCCAAAAGACCGTATTTGTTTAGTGTCTTTGGAAACTCAGAACATAATATTCAAATCATGATAAAGGATCTTCAATATCTCCCATAAATATCTTCCCGTTTGTTTTCTTACCTAAAACCTTTCTTTATATCCTGGGGAAAAGAAAACATAAAAAGGGTAAGCTAAAATGATCAGTAAGGGTAAACATGGATAACATAAAACAACCAATAAACATTTGAACATAAAAACATGAACATAAAATGGAAAAAACAAGAGTAATGATATAAATATTGGCAATACAGAAGGCATAGATCATAAAGAACATTAATCATGATAAAATAGCATGGACAAAACATGTAATTGTGTAAAACCATTAAGCACGTGATATTATTTCCATAGTAGTCAAGGCATTGCTACTAAGACCATTATAGTGGACAGAGTCCATTACTGAACCGGGTTTACATGCCATTCTCGCCCTATATTACTGAACTGGATTCACTTTCCATTCTATCCATGTCTATCTCATGAGATATAAATGTTTTCCCAATGCATTGGAGGGAGATATAGGTCCCACCCATATCATAATGAAGCCATTCTTATGTGTTTCACAAAGTCATAAATCATACATTATAGCATAACCCATGTAATAGAATGAGATTTTTAAACATCATACCCTCATAACATAATCTATATAAGATACAATGACTTCATAAAAATAATTCCATCATAACATAATAGGATCAATATAATAATATGGGTAGAAACATAACCTTATATCATCTTATATGGAAAATAATTGTGATAAAACACTTGAACTTAGTTCTTGAGGCAAATATCCTTTCTTCTTCAAAAACATTTTTTGTTCTCAACATGTCATGGAAATTTAAAATAAATGAAGTTAATTGAAAATAAACTTGAAAACATGTAATGCAATATTCATGTAAATAATGTTCTTTGAAAGCATAAAAAAAATCCATTCATGTCGTATAAGGTAAAAAAACATTCTTCTCATACTATGGATAGAGAAGTCAAAAAGTACCTCGTATGGTAAAAAAAGAAATATGCATTCCATAACTTGTTGTAAAAGTCATAAAAGGGTAAAAATGACATTAAACATACATGTAATAATAGTAAACATTTTATGAAAATGTTTAGAGAAAATATGGACATGGATGATAAACATAACCCCAGTAAATACTTACGAATAAACAATCTCGGATAAGAACGAGATTAGAAAAATTATCCCTTACCTTAGGTCTGATATGATTCGTGTGTATCTGAAACTCTTGTATAATTATTTAAATAATGTTATGGATCTATTAAGTAATAATAATTATTTTTATGATAAAATTTATGATCATATTTTCATCTGTTTGTTAGTAACATTTCATTGTTTCTTGTTGTTTGGGTATTAACTGCTTTATTTTCATACGTATGTTTTGTCGGATAAGTTCATTTTCATATTTTTAGGTTTTAGTTATATCATTTACAGAATGTTATTAGTATAAGATATATAAGATTTATTAATTCAATTCATTTATATAATCATGGTTTAATGAAGATCATGTAGAACGAATCTCATCGCATCGTGGAGACGGTAAGTTGTATGTACGCACGAGCGACGATATCGTTCCCATAATTATTGAATGGTATTGGAGTGGATGATAGAATATCTCAGAATTATTAGCATGTTATAATAACCATATATAGTTATTCTTTACACCATTATACCAATCCAAGTAAGGTGGTGGTGTAAAATTTATTACACCACGACGTGGAGACGGTATTCCATACGTACGCATGCACGGTGATTTCATTTTCCGTAGGATGGATAGAAGGTGAAATGGGGTTGTTTCATATTTATAATGATGTATCATTGTATGAGTGATACTAATGTTATTACTTTATAATGAAATAAATAAAGGAGAGTAAGTAGAAGAATAAATAAATTTGAATGAATCGGTAAAGGATATTACCACTTCTTGTACGCACCTCTTCTAACCTCCTATTAGGGCACTGAAGTTGGTCTTTGAAGAAGACCAGGACCTCTAGTATGTTTCCAGGGAAGTGGATAAGAGAAATGGATATGGTTTTTCTGTTATTTAAGGCTAAAAATGTTGTCAAGAGGAGAGGGATGAGGTGCCCTTTTATAAGAGAGGAGAAGGGCACTTTTGGAAACCTCTAAAATATTAAATTATAATAAACCCAAACCCCACATAAAAACATTCAAAATGACTCGAATTAGAAGATTATATAAGATAGAGTTGTAATCTCATCATCCAATAAAATTTATACTTGTTTTTAATTTATTTTAAACCTTATCCACTTGATTTATCCTTATTTAATCTATTTAATTTTATTTATGGTAATTAAATTTTAAATTTTGAATTGTTATAAATAATTTCCTATGAGTTGTGAATTTCCCATAATTGGATACATTATGAAATTTTAGACCATTTATATTTCAATTTATAATTATTAAATATTTTTGTGATTTTTAGACAATTTAATATTATGTTATTTTTACAAAATAACAAGTGTCAATTTTGACACTATTCATTTATTTGAATTTAAATAAAATCCACACAGAGGACATATTCAAACAAAAATATTTAATAGATTAATAACATGTCATATTTATCTATAAAATTAGTGTATAACATTAAATAGCTCATATAATATTTATTTTAAAATTATTAAAACCATTTATTTGATATTTCAATCAATAAAATAATTTCTACATCACTATTGTGTCATCATTAATGAAAATTATTTAATCCCTAAAAATTATAAATAAATTTATATGATGTAGATAATTTTATTATTTTTTTGGTGACTATTTATGTTTGAAGTGTTAGGAAATTTATCACTAAGTTAAAATTATTACACTTATAAGATATAAGAGAGTGACATGTTATCACTTTCTTTGGTTTTTCTAATAATTACATCATTTTCATGGAAAAAAGTCCTTGAAAAGAATCTATTCATGCCATTAGGTAATATGTGTAGAATTTTATTAATCTAATAGAATTTTGGCATTTGTTAGGGTCATTTTATAATATTATTTTTACCCTTAATTACTCGATTTACCTTTAACTGTAGTAAATAAATTTTACCATAGTTACTATTCATAATGTATAAAAATAAAAAGTAGAATATTTACATAATTTGGACCTAATTATTCCAAATATGGAATCCATTTTCCAAATTCAAAACACATATGTTGTAGTATTTAATTTAAAATTAATCCCATTGTTGAGAAAAATGGGTTTTAAAAGGTAAAACATTGCAAAAGATCTATATGTTTTCACAAATGAATTCAATGTGAAATTAATTATAATGACATACATAATATTAAATGGTAAAAATATATTATATTTATACTTTAAAACCATTCAATAATATAATTTAACCTTATAAATTATCTCGATTAAAAAGTTGTTTTTAATTAAAATTTAGCGTATTTTTACTATTTATCAAAATATGAAAGTCAACAGGAAAATATTAAAAAAATTTCCAAAGTTAATTTTTATATAGTTATTGTAATGAATAAGTTTATTTTGTCAAATTGAACTCATAATCGTGTCAAAAACTAGATTTAAAGTGGGTGTGCCATCAAAAGGCTGCAAAACTGCATTTTTTTAAAAATACTTATTTTACCCAAAAAAATTTAATTTGTCCTCATACCATGTTCTAGAATATGTGTAAGATAAATTATAATGGTATAAAATTCAAAATTCAGTTAATACTATTCATAACATCTAGTTTATAAGAACAATATATCATTCTATAGTGAAACTCGGTATTGCGTACAACACACGCTATTGAGGAAGGTCGCTATTGTGTGCAACACAAGACAAAAATAGTGTTGTGTATACTAAAATATAATACGGTGTGGCATATAGCGCAATATAATCTTGGTTTAGCGTAAAACACAAGATATCAATGAAATTAAAAAGAATATTTCTCATAAAATCTCAGGGTGTTACAGTAAATAAAGAAACCCATGTTTTAAACATATGAAAATCATGCGAAGTGAGTGAAATTTCATTTATAAGTATTAAAATCCACTTTTCAAGGTATATTATTTTTATAAAATAATTAATCATATTTTTAAAACAACAAATCAATTATATAATTCAAATAAAATGACTAGGAAGAGGGAATTGATAGCAACCCATCTCTTTATTATACATTAATTCGTGATTTATTACATAAACGTGAACATAATTCAACCCAGAATATTTTTAATTGTAGTGTATTTAGTAAATAAGTACATAGAATAATATCTTGAACATGGGTTACAACAACATTATTGAAAACTTCCTTAACAAGCTTCTAAAATTCCATGGATTTTAAAACCGCACAGGCTGACATGGGGAAATACATAAGAAAAGGGTGATCTATAAATCCTAGTAAGGGAATAAACATATAACAAGGTGATAAATGTTATAAAATAGGAAAATAAATGGTGAATAAAAGTAACATGAATAATAAAATCATGATAATTCATGCTAATCATAACATGGTAAATCTGGCAACAATATAAAACAATGCATCCTAAGGATAGGTCAAGGATAAATTCTATGATATAATGATGGGAATAGTCTCAAAAAAGAATCAATTTCTCTCTATGTCCCACCATGACATCTCATGAGATTAAAAATTACACAATTCATTGGAGTGTGATATAATTCTAAGTGCACTAGTTACTTTTATTTCATTCTAATGCTTAAGTATGCCACATAGATCATAAAACAAGGATTCATGAATCATCATATTTTATTCCATTATCATGTGGTGTGAAATACATAAATTTTATTCACTCTTAAAATAAGTATGAGGGTATAAAGGTCAACTCCATTTATATTAAAATGGTATGGTATTCATTACACAATTATTTTTGTATGGATAATTAGGGTAAAAGTTCGGCAACATAATAGTTCCATATAAAAATCATAAAAATGGTTGATGAGAGTGAAAGGGGTATCTCGAAATTTGGAAATAAAATGTGACAAAATTGGTACATGGAAATACATTTCAAAAAATTATGGATTTTTGATAAATGGATTAAGATAACAATGAAACTTGAATGATGAGGAGAAGTTGAGTGTCCCTTACTAAATTTCGGCATAGTAACGGGTGTAAATAAAGGTTTATGAGATAAATTAATGAGAGTTAAGGGGTAAATAATAATTTATAAATCAATTTAAAATTAATGGGATCTGAAAAAATATATCCCAATAAGATCAAAATGAATTAAAGAGGCCTAATATAAAAAGGGGCTCTTGAATAAAAAAGGGAGGAGAGAAATCCCTTACTTGATTGTGTGTCTCCAAATGCTTGGGAGGGGATTTTTGAGACCTTGGGAGATCCTTGGGAGGACTCTAGAGAGGGTATGTAGTACTAATTATGTGATATGTGTATTTTTAATGAAGATAAAAGGGCGATTGGGTGGGTATATATAAGAAATGATTGGGGATTTCTTTAATATTTCCCAATCTTAGGTTGTGGAGTCTATATAATAAAATGTCCAAAACCACAAACCTTATCAATGTTATTACCCATGGATTCTAAAAAATCTTAGTAGTTTTAATTATTTTATTAGAAAAAGGTCGGAAATTAATAAAATAATACACATTCTTAGGTGGAAGTGAGTAACACTCTTAAAGAAATGATTTTAAAATATTAAAAATATTATGGGTTTTGGAAGATTTACAGAGGATTTATAAAATTAAACAAATAAATAGAAAATATATTATTTTAAAGATAAAACATAGAATTAATCTAGTATCCCATTTATAGTATTTATTACATCAGCTTTGGGTCATTATGGTGAAATAATAAAGAAATTATAATTATACAGTATTTAATTTTTTCCTGAACATTCAACTATCTCAGAAAATTATGAAAAAATTACCATTGGATAATTTTGAAATTATAATTTAAAAAATAATATTCAATAAATCTAAATTTATTTCTATATATGTGAATTTTAACTTTTAAAATAACAATTAATATTTATTAAAAATTTTGTGTTCTTTCAAAATAATAGTTTCTCAACCATTATAATAATTACATTTGCATTCTTAAAACATAAATGATCATTAATATTTAATAAAAATTATTTAATATTAATATTTTTAAACATTTATATTATTTCAAAAATATTTTAATTCATGAAAATAAATTTCTTTATTGAAATTGAATGGTAATTGAAAATATGATTTGTGTTTTATCGTATAAAAATATATTTTTTATCAAAATTATTAATTAATTATTTATAAATTAAAAACAATAAGGAATAAATATAATATTAATTTAATTTAAAATATAATATAAATATTATACTATTAGGGTAACTTTGTTTCCATTTTTTAAAATTTATTTTTACGTTTAGTTAACATATTTCCCTTTTATCGTGGTAATTAATTTTTACTACAGTTACTATTCTAATTATTAAAAAATTAAGGTGAAATTATTAACTAATATTAATTGTGATGATTCTAAATATGGGAAAAAATTATCGAAATAAATTATCCGAGGTCAAAGAATTTAATTTAATATAAAACCCACAAGCAAGATAAAAAGCAGTTTTTTGAAAAATATGTTTTTTAAGGAAAAAAGATTTCATTTTAACTATATAACTTGTAGTATTATTTATATGAATTTAATATCATGAATATAGATATATAATATAAAAAATTAATTTATATCATTTATCATTAGTGTTTATTTAAATTAATTAAAATAGAGATACATTATGCATTTTAAAACAATTTCAGGAACATCGTGTTCTTAATCGTATAAATAAACATGCACTAAAATATTGTATAATGATGATTTAAATGTAATTAATTGAATTAATTATTAATAATGAATAATTATTTTACCTAGAATTAAAATTTACATAATTATTAATTAATTTCCCAAAAATGAGAATTTTACACAAAAACAGTATTTTTCACTATTCATTAAAAAGTCTATATTTTCGCAAAAAATCACATATTTTCCCCCTAAGTTGTTGTTTGGTATGATGGTATTATAAATGTAATTAGTTTTATTTGATAAAATTTCTAAATATACTAGTAAATAATTATAATATTTATGAAAATAAATAAAAAACATTTTTGAGGGAATAAAATTTTTACGAATGAAAAAACATTATAAAAAAATTATTAATTGTTTACGAGGATTTGTTGAATATATATAGGAAACATATATTTTTTATAAAGTGGATCATCCTATTTATATCTTCAAATTTTATCTAAGGTTGAAATGGTCATATTCAAATAACCATAATCTATTTGGATTCAGTGTTCTGTATCACATAAGCAATCAAACATAGTTTTATTTTTTTTTAAATTAGGGTGTTACATTCTTCCCCCATTTAATAAATTGGTTCCCCATAATTTAAACTTGAAATCATTAATAAATGTTTTTACACTTGAAACTGTCTCTATTGAAAAGACAGATTTTAAAAAGGGTTAATAAAACATCCTCTTGAAAGGGTAGATAGGGAAGTACAAAGGTCAACACATAAATAGGTTTCCAGGTAGGAGACAATTAGTGGGAAGTGAAAACATGTACTTAGAAGAGATAACAGTCACGAAATAACTAATTGAGTGTGATAGAGAATGTGGAAACGATATTTTTTAGGATTACAAAACCATAAATCTATGATGGGTGATAAGACCATAAATTCATTAAAAATGATCCTAAAGGGATAACTTATAAATGACATATATTCCTTAACTTATAAATTTTTAGGGTTCAATATTTGTTATCCATGATATATTTCATGACGTATAATCCTATGAGATTTTTTTATTCCTTTAATAGTGGTTCATAATGATATTTTTATTTTACCAGATCATATCCCCTGAGAGTGTCAAACCGGGTGCGATGTAAGGCCCGTTTTCATGTACCAAGATACGTTGATTCGATCTCGATACACATTTTCAGAGTTTTTTCCCCTACGTACATCAGCACCAGAACCCTATCCACATGTTGTATCCAGTTAGATATGTATTTTCTTGATAAACAACTTACTATATACTTACCAAAATTTAAGGATGTTTTCTTATACATATTATTATCCACATGGATTTTGACATAGTTTTCGAATCCTAATCCAAAACATTTCAAAATATTTTCTTTTGATATGAACTATGACAAACCTTCTCTATATTACACATTAATCGATGATTTATTACATAAAATTTCAACTAAAAAAACATGGAGGATTTATAATTCGAGTAAATTTGGAAATTAGGTACATAGCATAACATCTTCAACATGGGATACAACGATAATATTGAAAACTTATATAACATGCTTCAAAAGTTACATGGCTTTTAAAAATACATGGGAAAACCTAGGGACATAAAAAATGTCGTGAGATATAAATCTCAGTAAGGGAATAAACATGGGATAATGTGATACATTTTAAATAATAAGAAAATCAATGGGGAATAAAAGGTACATGAATAATAAGACATTATATAGCATTATAATTATAAAATGGTAAATGTGGAAATAACTTAATACACTGCATCATAATCATAGTGTAAGAATTCCATTCTTACCTTAAGGGATGAGTTTCTTTTTTTGTTCTAATTTATGCTATTTTAGAGGAAATATGTAACACTGGCTATGTTCTGGAATAACCTAGGTAGTTCTGAAAAATTCCTAGCTACACGTCGTGTACTTATACTTATACATCGTCTACTGTAGTTGTTTGAGAAAGAAAATACATGGTGTATAGGCCTGTTGGATAGGTAGAAATATTTTACCAAGTACACTCCATGTAGTGGGGCCGTGTATGGGGATATACATGGCATGTTGGAAATGTCGACTAGGTAGAGAAGTACACATTGTCCAATTATGTTGGAAAGATGAATAATTATTTCATCTATCTTTGGAATAGTTAAAGTACCCACATGGTGTGTATTCTTAAGTACATGCCATATATTTATGTTTTGTTTCTCTAAAATGGGTTGTAGCCTTGTTTTGAGGAAGAAACCCAAACCCTCAACATGTTTGAACAATGAGAGCTAGCTGAAGCTCGTTTTTTCTCCTCATCATCCATCCAAACTCTATTTTGATAGTCTTTCGATGCATTGGAACCCAAATAGTGAAGCCTTGATTCCCCTTTATCCATTTTCTTTGATTCATCCACCCAACCATGTTTCAGGGGTTGAGCGTTTTTGGCCATTTTGTAGATATAATGTGTTTTTGCCCGAATTGGAGGTTTTTACTAGACGAGGATCATCATACTAGTACGACGTAGTTGGTGCATACATTTTTTTATGTTTTCAAGGTCATTTAGGTGGTGTAGCCTTTAGGTCATCTTTTGGTATTTTGATCAAGACCCTATTTTAATTTTTGTTGCATATTAAATTGCCTGTCAAATTGGTGGGATGCCCTTGGGCCTGCCCTATACCGGAATTGCTTGAATGAGGTCAGGCGAGATGATTTTTCTCATTTGGGGAATTTTGGATAGGGGATCCAAAATGGTTTAAAATGAATTTTTTATTAAATTGCTAGGTTTAATTTGTTAAAGCATGATATGATTTGTTAGAGGCACTCAAGACATCAGTTCTGGTATGGGAAAACACCTAGCTAGTGAAATTCAAATATTTATTTTTTCTTTCCGATTTAAAAGTGATTATTTTTTTATTATATATGTAATTTATGAATTGCATGTTCTGGAACCCCTTTGGGTTGTTTTGGGCATGGCCTGGATATTCTTGAGTGATGTTGATCACAGGTTGGGCATGACTCAGATTACTTTGGGTGATTTGGACCATGGGATTGGGCATCATAGACGTCGGCATTGAGGTAGTGAGACTATCAGGTTGAGCTTGGTCTGTGTAAGTAGGAAGGCAGGGCCATCAGATACTGAGTGAAATGGTCTTAGGGGGATGTGGTTCCAGGGATTTTATGGCTTGGGTACTATTTTTGTGATTACTGCTCACCTGTGATTTGAGTGGTGTGAACACAGAGAGACTCCGTGATGAGGTTGTTTGACCACTTGTTTGGGTTGATGCCCTCGATAGTTGCAGTTTAGGTACTATTGGTTTGGGGGTTCTTTCTATAAGAATCCACATGGAAGGTGAGGAGACTTCGGGAGATAGTTATGGGTCTATCAGGTTGGAGGAAAAGGTTCACTTGGATTGAGGCTATGGGTCGTGACACTTTATTTGATAGAAGATATCATTTTCCCTCCAGTTACCTTATTTGATAGCAAACATCTCTATCCCTCTAGTTACTTATTTGAGGACATACATCATTGTTCCTTTGAGTTACTTTTGTTTGGGTGTGACTTGTGGATGTCAGTACCTTAAGTCACGAGGTTTCAGGAGGCACATGGTGTCGGGTTATGTGATTGAGGGGAACCAGAGGGTTCACCTAGGATTTTTGACGACATGGGTACTTGGGCCATGGGCCAAGAACTCTATTTACTTTAGAGATTCTGGCATTGGCTAATACTGGTGACACTCCATGGTGGCTGTTGAGAACCAGTGGAGTTTATGTTTATTTATGCATCATACTTTTTACTAATTTCCTTATATATTCATGTCTGCATAAACACTTATATTAGTTACATACCATTGGGTGGTATCCTACTAAGATTCTTCTCCCACCCTACATGGGCCCTTCAGGATCCGTGTAGACATTATAAACTTTCATGCAAGAAAATGGTCGGCCTCAGGAGTGGGACTATAGTGATTTTTGGAATGGATACTGGTATAGACCTTGAGGTCATGCCTAGCACGATTTTACTTTTGTTTTATCTCTCATTATATATCACCATGATTACTTTATTATTCTATCTACTATTGGTGAGCCATTGGAACCCTTTTAATATTGACATGTCTAAACTGATATAGACACATGCTTGATTTTGGTAGTAGTTACATGTGGTGTTCAACATGTTGTTCTGTTTAGTTTCTGCTTCACTACTTTATATATTTCTTCAGCTATTTATTGATATTAGATATGCTCGCTCTATGCAGGTCTGGTTCGAGTCTCCAGAGTCCTTATTACCGCTGCATGTTTTATATTATGCTCATACCAATACCATTATTTTCCTCCCTTCAGAGGGTATATCCTCCCCACTATACCTATTCAGACCCTCACTACTTGTCGGAAACATTCAACATTCAGGTAAGTTCACCTAAGGTAGAAACACCTAACCCATTAAGCATTGTTTGGAAATGTTGTTCGGGTTCAGGATGTTACAAAGTTTTATGAGAGGAGGTTTTTGTTGATAGGGATTAAGTAGAATCTTTTGACTAACCACTAATGAGATCAAGACTACCTTTTATTTCAACTGGATTACAATTTGGGATATGGTAGACTAAAGATAGGTTGAAATTGGAACTGGGTTTCTAGCTTGTGCTTTGGTGCCTATAGCCCCAGGTATGATGGATGGAACAAGTTGCCTTGGATGGGAATTACTATTTTGTTTTTTCTTAGATTAAAGTGTATTTGATTTCCATCTCGGTGGCTCACCTATTGTGTGATGTTATTGGTTGTGATATGTGACCCTTGACCCGGTGCGGTATGGGATATTGAACCTTTTCTCGGTATGTCAAGTCATGATTTTTTGGCTTTTGATAGGCACATTTTTGGGGGATTTCAATTTCATAACTGAATTTTTGATTTTTTTAGTGATAATACCATGTGAATAATATCAATTTCCATGCTATATGTGCATTTAAAATGTGAAGGGTGGAAATTCAGATATAATTTCTTGTTTATTTAAATGTAATATTCCATGCATTTAATTTTGTAATATTTCATGTGACATGATTTTTGGGTCAGAATCTTGTATGAGTAGGCAGGTACAATGGTTGAGGAGATTTTGGTCACTAGGATTCGGTGACTAGGTCATTGGTTTGAGGTAACACTGGTTTTCAGGATGGGCATGGCCCGAGGTACTTTTGATACTTGGTTCTGTTGACGGTGGGTTAGGAGCCCATGAGCCCAGGATAGTGTGGGAATGGTTGCGATAGGGGAGAGTAATGGTAGTAGTTATGCACTGCCATTTACTAATTTCCTTATCTGCATTATATATATGTATTGTTGTATATGTGGGTTGTTTGACCATTGATGGTATTCAATGGTCACCTCCTAGATGGCTCGATGGAACGGCAGGTGGGTGAGGGTACAATGCCATAGCAGCACGGTCAGGTTCATATACCTAAGGGACATGCAGAGCATGAGTTTTCGGTACAAGATCAGGTTCTGAATCCAGTTTTGGTAGAGAAAAATCCAAGTTCGGTAGTGTTTTGGTCATGGCTTGATGAGAATCTCTGGTCTAGTCTGGTATGTGTCTTGTAGGGAATCAACATAGGCATACAGGGTACAGAGCCCTCTATGGAATATCTGAAATGGGAGTTCCAGTTGCAGCATCTGCTGCTTTTTCAGGGTGAGGTTGGTCCATAGGAAGCTGAGAACTAGATAGAAAGCATGCAGATGATCTTAGAGTAGCTCAAGACACCTCTTGGGTGGAGGGTCAAGCTAGCGATGTACATACAGAGAGGACTGGTGAAGCGTTGGTGGGATGTGAACATTCAGTCTCGCAGACACGAAGTAATAAAATAGAAGGATTTCAAGGATAGGTTTTTCAAGATTTTTTTTGGAGACACTGAGGGGTGATAGAGCTCGAAATTTATTGAGCCTTTAGTAGGGAGACATGTCTGTCATGGACTATGCAACAACTTTCACGGAGATATCTCGCGTTGCACCTGGTATGGTAAGCGATGACTCGACAAGGGTGAGGTGATTCAAGGATGGATTACGACATCCCATTCAGGTCCAAGTCAATATAATCAATATGGGTTTGTTCTCAGAGGTGGTGAATCAGGTGCTCGTAGTGGAGGTCAATGAGAAAGAGAGGTATCACTTAGTTCAGACGACAACCTCAGGTGATGGTCTAGATAGAAGGAAATGAGGTTGAGATGAGATCTAAAAGGGTGGGTAGGATAAGTATTCATCTATACCACCAAGTAGTATTTCATAAGTGGTTTTCTTTTAGTGTGGACAGCCAGTGCATGTCTGGACTCAATGCGAAAAGCCTCCAAAAGTGTACCAGGCATGTGGATTGGTTGGGAATTTGAGAGGTTTTGCAGGAAGCTTTCTTAGACACCTGACAGACATGGACTAGGATATATAGTTGCATCTATGGTTAGATCAGGTTCGGTACCAGGTGATGGTAGTCGAGGTTCATCTACAAACGAATGACGTGGCAGAAATAGGGGGACCCAGCTGATGGGTCATTAGTTGGTGACTGGTGCAGCACCATAGTGGGGACATGTTTCAAGAATCTGTGTGTCAAGTCAGGTTCACGCTATGGAGATTCCATGGGCTTAGTAGGTTGGTGATATGATTACTGTCCTAGGTACACCATGGGAAAGGCTATAGTTCTTTTACATGTTCTTTTTGGTATATCCCATTGAGGCATGTTCATTTGAGTGCATGAGGTTCACCGAATATATGTGGACTGACCAGATGCTAGTCAATTGGATTGGCACCATTTAGGGTGAATGATATATTTATATATATGTATGACATTCATGTAATCATGAGAATCGAGGATGGGGGTTACATAATGTGTTGTGAGCATCTGGAAATCAAGGATGTGGGTGAATTGAGGTGCAAGACACCAGGTTTGTTTTGATAATCCATGGGATACATGACCTCATGGAGGTGGACACTGATGTGGTGTAGGATATGTTTTGGTGTCAGGAATGACACAAGAGCATGTGATGATGTGTAGGGGTGATGATGCATCACAAGATGACCATGGGTCCAGGAAATAGGTCGTTGGACCATTGTTTGATTTTAGCTTTTGGTCTAGAGTCTCTGTATTATTCTTATCCACCCTTGGAAGGGAAATTCGGGGATGAATTAATTTAAGGGGGGGATGTTTGTAAAAACTTGGTTCTTACATTAAGGTATGGTTTTCTTTTTTTCATTCTGTTTTGGGATATATTTGAGAAAACAAGTAACACTGGCTAAGTTATGGACTAAAATGGGCAGTTCTGGAAATTTCTAAGGTACACGCCGTGTACTGTAGCCATGTGTGATGGCCATACATGGCGTGTTGGCATGTTGGATAGTTATAAATATTTTAGCAAGTACACACCCTGTACTATTTGTTTTGATCACCATTAGATGTGTTAGAACCCCAACAGTGAGGCCTTTATTCCTATTGAGTCATTTTCTTTGATTCCTCCTCTCGACCAAGTTATCGGCGGGTGAGAGTTTTTGACCATTTTGTATATCTATCGTGTTTTAGGCTGGATTTAAGGCTGTTACCAGAGGATGATCATTGTTTGAGTATGGGGTAGGTGGTGCCTACCTCTTTATCTGTTTTTGTGGTCATTTGTGTTGTGTGGCCTTTGGTGCATCTTAAGGTATTTTGGGCGATACCCCATTTTAATTGTTGTTTCATATTAAATTGTTTGTTTGACCCATGGGATATCTTTGGTCAGAATCCATTTTATTGTAATTTCAAATGACACTTTTAAAGTCTAAGTGTGAACCCTGGGAACTTCACCCTATAAAAACCATTAAAATGAAAGAAATACCAGATAAAGACTACAATAAATGACCCTCCCCAGTGATTACATCATTATATCAAACCTCCACCAACTCATGAACACGCGACTAACAATCCCATGCTGGGTTGCACGAGCCTGGTACCGATGGGAAAATCCATACCCTCTCATTCTTCCAAATCTGGATGGCCAGGCTCTGGTGAATGCTTCTTACCCTAGAACCCCATCTGGAGTGGATCCTTTTAGCTTGTCGAGAAGCTTTCACATATCAGAACCACAAAATAACAAAATACCAAGCATGAGGATGCAAACCAAGAAGAGTAATGAATGTGAAGGCTTAAAATATAAAAATCAAAGTCATAAGGAATGCCTTTTCATCCCAAAATGAAACAACCTCCTCTAAACCTTTATGAACATCATTGAGAGCCAATAATAATGGATACACCATAAGATTTTAGCAGTCAATCGCTCTCACATCCCAAATCATCATCAAGACCACCACTCTGATCCAACTCAGATGGAGTGACGAAATCCTGAAGTAAGAACAGAGGAACTCACAGCCAAGGCCCTCAACATATTCAATATCCACAGCCCCCAAAAGTTTAAATTGGAAATTACAAACCAAAAGGAGTAGTTCACAGCATGTCATGCCTCCAGGAACACCCTACCACTCACAAGCACATCGCAAAACCTCCTTAGAATCCATTACATCCAACCAACCTAGAAATTATTAATGAACCTGAAAGCCAACACATCATGAGAGTGGGAAGGAACTCCAGAGTGAGTCATTATGATCCTAGTACCATCAACCCCTTAAAACCACCAACGGGAATTCATAGATCCAGCCACATATTCATTCAATCATCTTCTGACAAGAGCACACTGACAAAACCAGAAACAATAAATCAAAACATGGCCACACATGGAAATCATAATCAACAAACAATGATCACGTATGAAGCACCACTGATCATCTCTGAACACATCTCATTCACTCCACACGGATCCAGACCGGAACTGACAGATCTGAAAACAGCAAGAAAAAACAACGAAGAAAGGGGTACCTTCATATTTCCAAATTGAATTGGTTAAAATTTTTTCATATAATCCTTGAATATAACCACCTCTTCCAGTGAAGAAGATCTGTTTGAATCCCTCGTCGGAAAATGAGTCTATGTCGCCTCACTGAAGGGAACACCAGAAGACGTCTGTGCTGAATCCACATACTACAGGTAAGGGATTCCCGCATTTTGGATTCGAAACCTAAAATCACTGATGGGGGTGAAAAAATGGTTTATAATAAATTCATTTTGATTAAACTACTACATTTAATTTGTTAAATCGTGGTATTAATTGTTTGAGGCATTCAATACCTCAATGCTGGTATGGGAAAACATCTAGCTAGTGCAATTAAACTGTTTTGTTTTTCTTTCCTGTTTAAAAGTGATACTTATTTATTATATATGTAATTTTTGAATTGCATGTTCTAGAACCCATTTGGGTTTTATTAGGCATGGCCCGGATATTTTGGAGATATTTTGATCACAGTTTGGGCTTGAACTAGATTCCTTTGGGTGGTTTTAACAACTAGATTGGGCATCATGGATGTCAATATTGAGGAAGTGATACTGTCAGGTTGGGAATGGCCTGGGATACGTGGATAGAATGGCTATAAGATACAGAGCGACATGGTCGCAGGGGAATGAGGTGCCAAAGATTTTTTGCCTTGGGTACAATTTTGGTGATTACCACTCACCCTAGATTTGAGTAGTGTAAACATTGAGATACTCTGTAATGATATGGTTTGACCACTCATGTGGGTAGAGGTCTCCAAATTTTGTGGTTTATGTACTATTAGTTTGGGGGTGATTTCAATTGGAAGCCACGTGGAATATGAAGAGCCTTTGAGATAAAGATATGAGGCTATCAGGTTGGGGACTGAGGATCGATGTGATTGAGGTCAGGGGTCGGGACACATTATTTGGGGGTAGATATCATTTTCCCTCCAGTTTCTTTATTTGAGGGCATACATAATTATCCCTCCAATTACTTATCTGACGATAGATATCGATGTTACTTCGAGTTACTTTTGTTTGGGCATTCCTTCGGGCTATAGGTACCTTGAGACACGAGGTGTCAGGAGGCACATGGTGTCAGGTTACGTGATTGAGGGGAACCAAAGGGTTCACCTAGGATTTGTGATGACATGGGTACTTAAGCCATGGTCCAAGTACTCTATTTACTTCAGAGATTCTGGCATTGGCCAAAGTATGTGACACTCCATGGTGGCTGCTGAGCACCAGTGGAGTCTATGCTTATTTTTGCATCGTACTGTTTACTGTTTTCTTTATAAATTCATGCCTGATTGAACACTAATTTTAGGTATGCACCACTGGTTGGTATCCTACTTAGATTCATCTCACACCCTACATGGGCTCTTTAGGACACGTGTAGACATTATGAACTTGCATGCAAGAAAAGGGTCAGCCTCATGAGTTGGACCATATTTTTGTTTGGCATGGAGACTGATTTGGACCTTGAGTTCATTCCTAGCAAGAGTTTACTTTTGATTTAGTCCTCATTATGTATCATCATGCTTACTTTATTAATATAGCTACTGTTGGTTAGCCATTGGTGCCCTTTTAATATTGACATGTCTGGCCTGCTATGGACGCATGCTTGGTTTGTAAGTAGTTACAAGTGGTGTTCATCATGTTGTTCTGTTTACTTTCCATTACACTTGTTTATATATTTCTTCCGTTATTTGTTGATATTGGATATTCTTCTACTATGCGGGTCTGGTTTGAGTCTGATAAGTCCTTATTACCACTGCATGTTTTATATTATTCTCGTACCAGTACCATTATTTTCCTCCATCAATAGGGTGTAGCCTCCCCAATATACCGATTCAGACCCTCGCTGCTAGTCGGCATCCTTTGGTGTTCAGGAAGGTGTTCCTAAGGTAGTAACACCCGACCCGTTTAGCACTGTTTGGGTGGATGTTTGGGTTCAGGACGTTACACATAGGTCAAGGATAACTACCAAAACATCTTGATGGACAATGTCTCATGAAGTAATTAGGTTCAATCCCTATCCCTACATGATGTCTCATAAGACTAAACATTATCCAATTCATTTAAATTCTATATAATTCCAGACGCACCTGTCACTTTCATTTTCTTCTCAAGATTAAGTGTGCCACAAAGATCATGAAACTTGGATTCATTCATCTTCATATTTTATTACATGATCAATGAGTGTATACAACATACATTTAAGTCCCTATTCAAATAATTATAAGTGTGTAAAGTTTAACACCCTTGATAGGAAAAGGGTATGGTATTTACTACACAATTGTTTTGTTAAGGAAACCCCTGGTGAAATTTCGGCAAAATAACAATGTCACATAAAAATTCATAAAAATTATTGATGAGATATAATTGGATATATAATCATTTGGAAATAAAATGTGAGGTAATAGTGAAATTTTAGGACATATTACAACATTAGGAATTGATAATAGAAGGCATAAGATAATAAATAACGTGAATGTGGTGGAGAAGGTGAGGGTCCATTACTAAATCTCAATAAGGTAACAGGTGTATATAAAGGTTCATGGGAGGGATTAATGAGATTTAAGTGGTCACTCACCATTTAGAAATCAATTTTAATGTGATTATATATGATAAAATATATCCCAGCCTGATCAAACTGAATTTATGAGGCATAACATAAAAAGGGGTGCTTAAAAGAATAGAGTGGAGAGAAATCCATTAGCTCAGTGTGTATCTTAAAATGATAGGAAGCGGTTAATTAAGAGATTAGAGTAACCTTGGGAAGACTCTCAAAAGGTTAGGGAAGATTAATAAATTTTTTAAAGTATTTTTTGTTAAAAAAAATGGGATCTTGGGTGGGTTAATATAGTAAATTAGTGAGGATTTATTTATTATTTCTCAAACATAGGTTTTGTACTTTATATAATAAAATTACAAAAACCAAAAACCATTCCATGATTTTTGAACAATGTTTCTTTAAAATGGCAGTTTTCTTCATTGTTTTATAATTTAATGGCCACAATTAATAAATTAATAACCATGCTTATGTGGAACTGAGCCATACTCTTAATAAAATTATTTTAAAACCATAAAATATATTAATGGGTTAGCAGGATTCATAAAGGCTTTATAAAATTAACCAAAAAACATAAAATCACATTAAATTAAAGGTAAAACAAATAATTGATCATGAAACCCATTTAGAGTATTTATGACATCACTTTTGGGTCATTATGAAATCATAATACAAAAAGTATATTTACATGGTATTTAATATTTACCCAAAAATTCCTCTGTCTTAGAAAATAATGGAATATTCACCATTGGATAATTTCAAAATTCTGATTCAAAAAAATAATATTCATTTTATCTAAATATTTTTCTAAATATGTGAATTTTCAATTTTAATATAATAACCAATATTTATTTAAAATGTTGGCTTTTTTTTAAAATAACAGTTTTCAAACAATTATAAAATTTACATTTGACTTCATAAAGATTATATGATCAATTATATTTAATAAAAATTATTTAATTCTGATATTTTTTAAGAAAAATTTTTAATTAAAAAAATCTATTTATTCCTAAAAATAAATTTCTTAATTTAAATTGAATACTAATTAAAAATACGAATTGTGTTTTATCATATCAAAATATAATTTTCATTAAAATGATTAATTAATCATTTATAAATTAAAAAAATAAGGAATAAATAAAATAATATTTTAAGTGAAAATTAAATATAAAAATACATACTTTTAGGGTAAATTTGTTTCTTTTTTTTGTTAGATTATTTTTACCCATAATTATCCTTTTTTTCTTTTAACATGGAAATAAATTTTTACTACTATTACTATTCAAATAATTAAAAAATTAAGTTAACCTTATTACCTAATATTAATTTTAATGATTATAAATCTAGAATAAATTTTATCAAAATCAATTCAAATTGGTTGAATAATTCAATTTAATATAAAACCTATAAGCGTGATGAAAATAGTTTTTCGAAAATATATTTTTTATTGAAAAAGCGATTTACATTAACTTTAGAGACAGTAATATTAACATTATGTATTTCAATTGAAAAAGATATATATATATATATATATATAATATAACATTTTCATTTGGATAATTTCTCATAAGGATTTATTTTAGTTAATTAAAATGGTGAAACATTATGTATTTTAAAAAAGTTTCTCGAACATTCCATTATTAAACCTAAAAATTAACTTGCTCTAAAATACAGTTTAAATATTTATTGAATATAATTAATATAATTAATTATTACTAAATAATATCCCTATAAATAAATTTAGAATAATAGTTAATTAATTTATCATAAATAATGAAAATTTTACATAAAAATGGTATTTTTCACTATTCATTGAGAAAACTATATTTTCCAAAATATCCCAAAATTTCACCATATATTTGATTGTATGATGATATAAGAAATGGAGTTAGTTTTATCAAATAAAATTTTTAAATTCAATATTAAATTATTTTAATATTTATAAAATAAAATAAAAATCATTTTTGGTGGGAACATATTTTTAAAAACAAAAGACTATTAAAAATTGATTTATTATTTATTAAGAATTTATGAATATATAGATTATATATATTTTTCATAAATTAGTTATTGCAACATATATCAAAAAACTTAATGTAACGTTAAAATGGTCATATTCAAATAATCATTAACTTTTTGGGTTCAGTGTTGTGTATCGCATAAGCAATGAAACATAGTTTTATCTTTTTTAAAAACTCAGGGCATTACAGAACTACCTCAAACACAAGGTGCTTTAACAATGGAAACATTAATATTCCAATTCCACTTTCATGCACATTCACCTTTACAAATATATATATATATAAGGACACATATCCCCTATGTACATATTCTCATGAACATGAATATGTACAAGGGGATCCTTACATATATTCTTATACATGCATATACCCCTATACACTTACACACATATTAATTATTTTTATATCTATAAGAACTGCTAAAACCAGTATATATTCACACTACCATGAGTTAATATAAATAAAGGGGGAACTGACATTTATATATATATATATATATGCCTACCTATTCATACACATGTAAGTCACCTTCACCCCATGAGGGTTAAAACCACTTCCAGGAAGAACTATACACAGTAAATAATTATAGGAATCCAAAAATCACCAAAATACCCCAGAAAAAACTATATCAAACCAAGAAGTTAAAGGAAACTGAACTCAAATAGTAGTGGGAAAACAGAAATGGTAAGATATGCTTCCCCTTTGGTGGTGAATGCTGAAACATTTCCAAAGCCAAACTGAGAGACCAATTGAACACCCTAACAATGGGAGAAAACCAAAAGAACTAGGTTTACCCTTGAAATATGATTCATCCAATTGAACCAAAGTGATGGGGAGAGGAAAAACAACAAACCAAGAAATGATGAGGTAAGATGAGGGCTTACTTGGGAGAATTGACCAAGAACTCTCAAGTAATCGGAGGGAATCACAGAGGAGAAGAGGGAGCCAAGAGGGGGTGTTGATAATGACTAGAGAGGGTGAGGTGTCACATGTAACCCAAGGGGCCTAGAGAAATAAATAATGGTGAGGAATGAAAAAAAATGAAAAAAATGAAAAAAACTAAAACATCTAAAAAAATTGCACAACCCACACGGTTTGGACGCACAGTTCTCCAAATCCTATGCTTTCCACTTCCTAGTAAAGGTCCCCTTCCCCCATATGATTTATCCTATGAGACTAAATGGTTTTGAAAAACCATGTGCCTTACCCCCTAACACATCCAATACCCTATATGGTCTCTAGGGAGCTGCACACTACTTGACAAACCTTACAGAATCCATGCTAAACAACTCTATAAAATGATAAACCATGAATGCATGTGCACCACATGGTTACTTCTAACCCTACGGGGCAATTGTGTGATGGCTAAAAACCCTTGAAAATTTTAAATTTTAGTCTGCCAACTACCAGAACTCATGATAGCTCAAGAACCATACAAATAAGAGCAAAAATAAATAAATTAATGGAGAAGTGTCAGGATGAGGTGTGATGCGATTTAATTTTCATTGGGTTTTGTATCATGGAGTGGGATATGAGATATCGTAAGCTATCTAACAGGTTTATATCATAGATTTCTTTAGTTCATGTCTTAAAATGCTAAGATATCTTAAAATATGATTGTTTCACTATCTATGGAAAAAAGAACCATGTCATTAACAAGATACGATGAATATAATTAAATTCAATATGTAGGCACCAACGGATGTTGTAGTAGGAGATATGGAAATTTGTCATAAAATAATATAAATAGTGTTAAACCAATTTGTTCTTCCTAGCTTATCTATCATATCCTAGGACTTTAGATGAATTATTAAATACAATTATTGTCGAACACATTATTATTATTTATTTTTATTTATAAATTATTTTTTTTAATTTTTATAAATAATGTAAATAATAGTTTTAAATATTTATTAATTTATTAAAGTTTTTTTTATAAATTTATTAATTATATAGTTTTTATGATTAAATAATTAAATGTTATAGAAACATTTATTATAACTATTACATAAATATTAAGGGTTAATATTAAAATACCTTTTCAAAATTTATATGTCATGTCTTATAATTTAAATATAATGTGTTTATATAAAAATTCATGAGTGTGATTTATAAATAATTTATAAATTAAAACATAAGGTATAATTTTAAGTTTTTATATTAAATAAAATTCTGAAATGTTCATAATTATTATTTTGAAATATTTATATTAAAGGATAATTTTAAAAAATTATTTTAATATTATCAAAAGAGTCTTGATAAATTGACAAAATCAAAGGTTTAAATAATATTAATATTTTATATTTAGGTTATGTAAAATGTTTACATAGTTGGAAATTTAAATATAAAATGTATACATTTCATGAAATATAATTTATAAAAATAGATTCCATATAATTAATAATATAAATGATCATATTATGAATATAATGTTTTTATATTCAATATTATAGAATGTTATTTAATGAATAGATTAAAATTATAAAATGCTCATAATTATAAATTTTTATGAATTTTTAATAAATTATTATTTCATTTTTAAATAAATGAAGTATGTATTTATTTAATGTATATTCAATGATTGATTTATAGTTACAAAATGTTTATATTCTAGGGAAATATATTCTTTATTTTAAGATATTATACTTCTCATTATAAATTGGATGCATTACATGATTGGTATGATTACATAATTTTGGTTTTTATATTCTTCAAACTTGGTTTTTAATATCCGTTACTAGCTCGAATTCAGTTGTTCAATATAGTTTATAAATATTAGATGTTAGAGTTATCATGAATTGGATTTTCTCTTGAGTAAAGTATCATTAGATAGATGGACTTTGGGTCAGACTTCTCACTGGTCGGGAGAATTATGCCTTATTTCAGATATGTGGGGGTTGGTTATCTACAGATCTCATATTACTTATATAGTGTTGTAAATTTCATATAATTTTAAACCTTTACATATAGAGTTAATATACCTTACTTATGAGATGAATTTTTATATTTTTAGTAAGTTTATCTTCTATATTTTGATGAGTAATGTGAACTATGAGCTATGTAAATAGTTTAATATTAATATGGTTTGAACATAATAATATGGTGGATGGAATAGAATTCTAAAACTAAATCATTAGAATCATGAATATGTAATGGTAATAACATGAGATAAGATGGTGTTATTAAATAAGATTTAAAATTGTAAGTGTTAGATTCCATCCAAAGCGTCACTTATCAAGACCTTGATTATCAAACAAGGTAGGTCATTATAATGTTGGGTTCACGTTGATTATATTTTTTAAGTTATGTATAAAATGTATTAAACTGGGTCATCCCTAGGTAGGTCATACCAAATCTGGGTGCCCCTGGATTGTCTTTTGTAATCCTATTCTTGGAAATTTATTTGGGATACACCTGACTAGAAGTTCCTAATTGGATTAGGATACCTGAGGAATAGATTTTAGATAATCCACTTGATCGGTTGGGCATGCAGTTGTTCATTCAACTATCGGAGAGTAAAATATTATGTGATTGGGATTATTCCCTAACAAAATAACTAAATAATGAATGAAATGATGAAGAGACTCCTATATTAGTGAAATATAGATCTTTTCCCACTAATGGGTATGATGAGTTTGCAAGGTATCATTGTTTTATTGGGATTGCATTTAATAAAATTCATTATTAATTGGTTATAATACATATTACTCATTCGATTAATGTTTCTATTATAAATAATAACATTATCATAAAAAAATCCATTGAGATCAATCTTATGGGAAATAGATAGTTAATGTAATAAAATCATTTGATGGGTAACTTGAGAGTTTCTTATATGTAAAATAAAAATCTATGTGTTAAAGAAATACCAATCCTATATAACAAAGTGTTGAAGTTGTTCAAAAGGTGAATCTTGATGTTCATGGGATGTATATAATGATTAACATTGAGTTTGATAGACTTTAGATGAAAATTTATCTAATGAATTTTAGTCTTATATACTAAATATGATTGGTTGAATCAAAGATACTTAATGTGATTAAGTATGCTAACAGACTGGGGAGACTAAAAGGTTTTTATAAGGATTTTATATTAATTATTTCCTTATTTTTTTCATTTAAATATATTTTTGATAATATGATTGAGTTCAATAATTTTTTTCTATTATTCTAAAATTATTGAGAATAGATTAAATAGGCATGTGTTGTCTATGGTCTAGTGCTATGTAGATTGTAAAATGTAAAAGTTTAAACAATAAGAAGAAAAGATTATTAGAGATTCAAATTAAATTACTAAAATTATTCATTCAAGTTAGTTTAAACCTAAAGGTGTTATCAAGAAGGAGAAGGAATGTATCCTTGAAAGGGTATTTATTGAGAAACCTGAAGGAGTTCATGAAACTCCATGAAATTTCCATGTTAGGTATCAATGTTATTGAAATAAATTTATTACTTTTGAAGGGTATGTGATATAGAATGTATACTGTACAATTTTTTTAAATATATCTGAGTTCCAAATCAAGGGAATAATTATAAGACCTTGTAGTTTTCTTTCACATGATGAAGTAGGATCTGCTAGTTCAAAAATCTGAAGGTAATAGAATTTATCAAGCTCAGGTGTATCTAAAAAAATAAGGGCTATATTCATCTCATTTATCTTATATGATAGGATAATTTTCTCCTTAATAATGATTTTTGAAAAAAAAAATAGACAAATAAATGTATGAAAATAACTTATGAATCATCAGATTCTATAAAATTATCTACAACATAGATAAATTATCTAGGAAAAACTATTTGTATAGCTATTTATTAAAATTTGACGGATGATATTCTACAACCCATCAATGGAAATTTTTTTAAATAGTCTTATTTTTAGAGAAAAAATGCTCAAGACGAAAAAAAATTAATATTATATTGAAACAATATTTCATTTGGTAAGTAATCCAACTATAAATAAAAGTGTTAATTCCCGAACAAAAAGTGTTTTTGTATCTCAGAATGATATTATGAATTTTAAAAAGTTTTCAGAGGCTAATGGTAGTATGTTTTAATTCGTAAAATTTCAACGTTAATAAATTAATGATTATAACCATTTTAAGTTAATGTTTTCCCCTAAATAAGCTACATAGATTAAGATATTTAATAGTTGGAAAAATGTAAAAAATATAAATTTTTACCATGAAAGATGAATATCTATATTTTGAAAAGGATTATTCTAGATAAATTAAAAAATAAATTTCAGTTTTTTATATAGGGGTTTAGGGTGTACTTGTGAATCATATTATAAATAATCACATTATTATTTAATTGAAATTTTTTGACAGAATACATTTAATGGATGATTATTTTAAAATTAGAAGGAAAACAATGTAAACAACTAAAATTAACATCAAAACATTTGATGTTGCGGAATTAAAGAGTATTATTTGCTTTAAGGATTTGAACATTTGGAATATGATTCTTAAATATCACAATTATTCATATTCAATTTCTTTATCGATTTTTCTCACTAAATAGTTGTGTGTGAGGGTTTTATCATGTTTTAACATATATGTGAGGTGGGAATTATATATAGATGTAAGAATATTACATTACCCAAGAATGTGAAAGAATCATAATGATGATCTAGTAGACTATCATATATGATATGTCAGATAGGTTCTTATATTAGGGTTTTTAAAATATTCATAAAATATTTTTAATAATATAAATGATTCATGTAAAATGAAATATCTAATTAATCATTCATTCATGTTTTTTGTATAAATATATATATATAAATATACTTTTCATGACATGTAATGATAATTTCTCTCTCAAATTATAACTTTGAGTTATTATTAATTGATGTTCATCATGGATTATTATGGGTTATAATGAAATAGTATGGTATTTTGGAGTAAGATTATTCTATTAAACATATAAGGTTCTTATGAGGACCAAAAAGTGTTTTTTTTACCGGATGACCCACTCAGTATATCACATGGCGTTTCATAAACTATGTATTTGGTATTCTGTGGGTCCATAGATAATATAGGAGTGAACAATACCTAAATATGGTGAGATATCTAGTAAGTGAACCAGTATAATTGTATACTATTCTTATAAAATTAATTTTGTATTTTCTTATACTAGGGTGGTGTGGTATGTTTCTGATCATGTTATCGGTCAGATCTCAACATAGATGATATTTTTATGCTCATATGTTGATTATGAAATATGGGCTCATGATTGAGATAGACTAGGGAGTGAGAGACCATACCTAGATTGTATATATGATGTTCTTGTCTAAATGGTAGGGATAATGTGACATTTTCAGCTACAATGGTGACAGTAATGTGATGTATTCATTGACCAAGTGACTATATACTCGGAGAATCAAGAACGTATGAGTTGACTAAATGTGATTGACATTTTCAATATCCCATGGTGACTCAATTTTTTATAAAAAGGAAATTTAAAAGAATTAATGCTAGAATGATATGTGGATCTTTGGAACATGTATAGTGATATATGTACTTAATTAAGATCTTTCTAGAACCCTTTATAACTTCAGTATCATTGATGCTTTACAAGAGGCTTCTCTTTTCTTACACATATGGATCTGATGATACATGATTGTTGTCTGTGTTATAAAGTCTCAAAGGGACACACCTGATGGTGTACTATATGGGGATTGATTTTAACTTAGATATCTATTCTAAAATTGATTTACATTTAATCCAAAATTGTATTAAATGGGTGCTCGTAAGGTAGTTAGTATGATGTGATACATTGCCAATATTGATTGCAGCTTTCCAAAAGAGTTTTTAAAATATACAAAATATTTTTGGACATGTTTCCAAAAATTATTATATAATATTTGACACGAGGTCAACTGAGAAAAAAATTCGGATTTAATCCAAATGGGAGATTGAAGGAGATAAATAGGTACCTTAAATCCCATTGTATGAGATATAATAACCCAATCGTATTTTATGATTAAATGGATTTTGTATGGAATGATTATTCCACTTACTTTATATATATTCATTATTCATAATATATGATTAGGAAATAATAAAAGGAATATTTCGATGTTTTCCACATGATATGCATGATAGTATCATAACTTATGGACATGATATATTGTAAGAGGCATGAAAAGAGTTTTTATGTCATTAACTCTATCATTTTATATAATCATAATGTTTGATTTCTTAAGGTCCTAAAGAGATATACCCATTAATTTAGAGAGTATGATTTATATGGAATTGGATTTTCTTTCGATTTCATCCTTGTATGTGATCAACAAATTTCCATTGCAAGAGAAATAGTGGATCGGAGTTGTATTCATGCATTCCTGTAAGAGGTGCATAAAGAGATCATTTAATTTACTCATGCGGTATAACCTATTACTAAAATCATGAATTATAAATGGATTATATTAAATTATTTATAATGAAAAATGGAATATGATTGTTGTTGTGTGTGATTGTTTATTTCTTGGCTAAGACTCCACACTACCCAATGTTGTCTTCCCCTACCTTCTTTTCACCAAAGGCACTAGCATACAGTAAAAGAATAATATTCATGCTCAAATTTTAAGTGATTCAGTCTAGCTCATGGATACATCATTGAGAGGGGAATCCTTTGGTTTCCATTTGGTAATCTTCCTAAAACGCATCATATAAATCTAGTAGTAATAACATAAAGGTATGTTATGTATCAACTTTCTAGAAGTTCTTCATTCCATTTTTTATGTTTTCATTTATCTCAAACTATTGATCATTGTTTTGGATTTTTTGATTGCTTCTATAAAATTTATTATGTGTTAACAGACCCCTAGGAACCCTAGAAAGATGTAACCAATGGAATTACTCATATGTTTGAGAAAAATATGAGTAAATTCATTGATCATAAAGTATCCCTATTGCTTATATAAAGGATCCAGGTCATAGAGTCTTGTGTTTGTGATCTTCTTTCTTATCCGTAGTCAATGCCCACTTCCACACAAAGATCTATTCCTTCTATCTTCTTCTCTTTGAGAAAATATCATATTAATAAGCCTTTAATAATCCCTCCCAACATGTTTTAGAGATTCTTAGAACCCATGGATATACCTCAAAGTGAATAACCATTTAGTTTATTTTGTGATCATTATCATTCCTAAAAGGAAGGTGACAATAATTGGTATTCCATGATGTAAGGTACACATTTCATTTCTAGCATGGCATGATTTCTTTTTTAAAAATATGGTGTTCTTGGATTTCATTGCTTATTTATGGATCCACTTCCTTGGTTATTGGTGAATCTATTCAAAAAAACCTATTAGTGATATGTGATCATTTCAATGTCATTTAATACATTAAATCTTTGGAGAAATGATGTTTTATACAATCAAAATTCTTATCATAATGAATTTAATAAAGTACTATTTAAAATAGTTGTACTACATTGAACCACAACTAAAAATTTGGGGATATCCTAGATAGTGACTTACTACAAAACCTATGGTTTTTATATTGTGTATCATAAAACATCAGTTAATCACCTTCGACAATAGCACTACCACATTTCTCTAAAAAATATAGAATCATATCTATGTTAGAATATCCCTATATATCAAAAAACATGACAACCTATTGTATTTAATGATTGGATTAGCGACGATATAGTACAATTAATAACATGAAAATAGTTTACGTATTGTTTTCCTATCAATCCACTATGGGAAAAATGACCTTTTGCGATGGGTTATTTGCGACAGGATCTATTCCCATCGCGAATAGTCAGTCGATGAGATTATTTGCAATGGGTCCCTAATCACATCCCGAATAATTTTTTTTTACAACAGGATTAGGGGTCCCTTCGCAAAAAGTTTGGCATGGATTGTGCGCCAAACCGCGAGAAGGGTATTTGCCACTGGGGGGGCTCCCCGTTGCAAATACCTAGTGGAGGTAAATACTATTTGCGAAAGGGAGCCCCCCCCCCCCCGCCCGTCACAAATACCCAGCGACAGTAAATACAATTTGCGACTGGATATGCCCATGTCGTAAATAGTGTGTTGGTAGGTTACTATTTGCGATGTCACCCATCGTAAATCCTCTTTTTACCGCCGACAGTAATTAATGTGGCCAAACGTATTTGTGATAGGTCCCGTTGCAAATAGTATCGTCACAAACAATCTAACATATATATACCCCTCATCCATTTTTTTCTTTCTTCCTCTTAATTCCTCTTTTCTCTCTCTCTCTCTCTAAAATCTAATTTTCGAGTTAAAATTTATCTGGGTTGAATTTTTTTATGAACAAGTTTTGAAGTCGTCTACAACTATAAAAGATCAAGTTTAAAGGTATTTATGTTTTATTTCACTAAATATTTATTTCATTTTTTATATTAATTTTAATTATTTTTTATTAGTTCCACTTAAATTAGATTTAGATAGTTTTTTCCATCAATATTTATTTATAATAATAAATTGAAATTAGTAGTACTAATCATTAATAATTAGTATTAATTAGGAATTATTAACGATAATTAGTAATGAATTTGAATAATTAGCAGTAATTAGTGATTAGTAGTGGTAATTCGTGGCAACATTCATTAATTAATAGTAATCAATGTAAATTAGTTAAAATTAGAGGTCATTAGTAATAATTAGGAATTAATAGTAATAATTAGTAACAAATAGTAATAAATACTAATAATTAGTAATAAATACTAATAATTAGTAATAAATACTAATAATTAGTAATAAATACTAATAATTAGTAATAAATACTAATAAGTAGTAATAAATACTAATAAATATTAATAAATAATAAAAACTAGAAATAAATACTAATAATTACTAACGAATACTAATAATTACAAATAATTATAAATAATTACTACTAATTAGTAATAAATAGTAAAAAATAGTAATAATTAGTAACAAATAGTAATAAGTAGTAATAACAAGTAATAATTAGTAATAATTAGTAATAATTAGTATTAATTAGTAAATAATTAGCAATAATTGGCAATAGTTAGCAATAGTTAGCAATAATTAGTAATAAATATTAATAAATACTAATTAATACCAATAAATACTATCAATTAGTAGTAATTATTGATAGTTTGTATTAATTACTAATTATTTGTAATAATTAATAATATTAATATTAATTAGCATTAATTGGTATTAATTAGCAATAATTGGCAATAATTAGCAATAATTAGCAATAATTAGCAATAATTAGAAATAATTAGCAATAATAAGAAATAAATACAAATAAATAGAAATAAATACTAATAAATACTAATAAATACTAATAAATACTAATAAATAGTAATAATTAGTAACAATTAGTAATAATTAGTAATAATAAGTAATAATTAGTAATAATTAGTAATAATTAGTAATAATTAGTATTAATTAGTATTAATTAGTATTAATTAGTATTAATCTGTATTAATTAGTATTAATTAGTAATAATTAGTATTAATTATAAATAGTTAGTATTAATTAGTTATAATTAGTATTAATTGGTATTAGTAAGTATTAATAAGTATAAATTATTAATAATCAGTAATAATTAATATTAATTAGAAATAATAAATAAAAATTAGTAAAAATTAGTTATAATTAGTAATAATTAGTTATAATTAGTGATAATTAGTAATAATTAGTATTAATTAGTAATAATTAGTAATAATTAGTAATAATTAGTAATAATTAATAATAATTTGTAATAATTAGATATAATTATTAGTAATTAGTAATAATTAGTTGTAATTAGTACTAATTAGTAGTAATTAGTAATAATTAGATATAATTAGTAATAATTAGTAGTAATTAGTAATAATTAGTAGTAATTAGTTATAATTAGTCGTAATTAGTTATAATTAGTAGTAATTAGTAATAATTAGTAGTAATTAGTAATAATTAGTAGTAATTAGTAATAATTAATAGTAATTTGTAATAATTAGTAGTAATTTATAATAATTAGTAGTAATTAGTAATAATTAGTAGCAATTAGTAATAATTTGTAGTAATTAGAAATAATAATTAATAACTAGTAAAAATTAGTATTAATTAGTAATAATTACTAATAATTAGTAATAATTAGTAGTAATTAGTAATAACTAGTTATAATAAGTAATAATTAGTAAAAATTGGTAATAATTAATAATAATTAGTAATAATTAGTAATACTTAGTAATACATAGTAATAATTAGTATTAATTAATATTTATTTAGTATTAATTAGTATTATTTTCATTAATTAGTATTAATTAGTCTTAATTAGTTTTAATTAGTGTTAATTAGTAGTAATTAGTCTTTATTAGTATCAATTAATATTAATTATTAATAATTATTAATAATTAGTATTAATTAGTAATAATTAGTATTAATTAGTATTAATTAGTATAAATTAGTATAAATTAGTATAAATTAGTATAAATTAGTAATAATTATTAAAATAGCATCAATAATTAGAAATAATTAGTATTAATTGGTAATAATTATTAGGATAACAAAAATAATTATAAAAAATTAGCAATAATAAGTAATAATTAGAAATAATTTTCAATAATTAGTAATAAATAAGAATAATTTGTGATGATTAGAAATATTTAGCAACAATTAGTAATAAATAGGGATAGTTAGCAATAATTAGAAATAATTAGTAATAAATAGGGACAATTAGATATAATTAAAAATAATTAGTAATAAATTGGTATAATTTTAATAAATTGTAAAAAGATGGCACAATTTCTAGTGGATTGGTGACACTCCTTTTGCTCGATGACCCTAATCCATTCAAGTCTCACTCAATCATAAAATTATGAAAAACATGCTTCTACGTATGCATATCAAATCTCTTATGCCCGAGAATGGACATGAATTCATAGAACAACATTTTCATAATGTTTTCAGGCGGCGACAGTTGTAAGAAGATGATTCATCGACGAAAAGGTGGCACTTTTATCCGATAGGTCATTTACTTGCATCTTTCTCACACTAAAATCACAATGTTAAATCCGGTCGGAGGTACGCTTATGCATTATCATCTATATGGGAATGGATATGCGTACCTCTGAGAAGATTCTCCATTGTGATTTCAGTGTGACAAAGATGTAAGTAACTGATGTAACACCCCAGGATTTCAGAGTGTGTTATTTCTTAAAAATAATTCAATAACTTGCACTACACGCAACACCGAGTTCAATCACACCATTAAAAGAGGTCATGAATAGTATTAACTACATTTTGAACTTTATATAATCCTTATAATTTTAGAATCCCTATTATGAGTTTCTTAGTCATAATGCAAGAACAAATTCATTTTCAGTATTTCACTTTTATCAACTTCTAATAGTGAAACCTTTTTAAATACAATATTTTAAACTTTTTGACTAAATGGAGACATCAAAAAATTTAAAATGAAACATCCCAAGCGTCCACGGTACGCTTTCCTTTGGATAAAACAGTAGCTTGTGTTGTACGCAACTTCGAGTTCTAACACACCGTAACCAATCAAACTAGTTGTTATGAATAGTAATACCTACTTTTTGAAGTTATATATATTTTATATTTTAAAATGGACTTCATTTTTGGATTCGGAATATCAAATTTAGCCTAAGGTTAAATTTTGGTACTTTTCGGATAACTTTCATATTTTGATGAATAGTGAAAATTACTAAATTTTAATTAAAAACAACTTTTTTAATCAAAATAATTAATAGTGATAAATTATGAATTTGAGTGGTTTTAAAGTATATTTAGAATATATTTTTACTATTTAATATAATGTTGGTCATTGGACATAATTTTACAATTAAACCGAACATAAACAAGTGTCAATCTTTTGATAGTTATTATCTCTTAAAAACACGCTTTTTGTTTTGACAGCGGGAATTAATTTTAAATTAATTTCTGCCACTTCTGTGTTTTGAATTTAGGAAAATGGATTCCATATTTGGAATCAGGATGTTCAAATTGTGTAAATGGGTAACTTTTATTTTTAGACATTTTGAATAATTAATGCGGTAAATATTTTATTTACCATGGTTAAGGGTAAATCCGGTAAATAAGGGTTAAAAAATAATATTATAATAATACTAAATTACCCTAAAACGTGTCTTAACCCTATTGGTTGATACATGGTCGACCATGGGCATCTTTGGGTCTATTTTGGGACCCCATGGATCCACTTGTAAGTGATAATGACACTTTATTTTAATTTAGTTAAAATGAATACAAAAATGACACAAGCATATATCTTTTAGAACAACAATTTTTAAATAGGGTTATATATGTTGGATTTTAGATTATAAATATTAATTAGAAAGATAAAAAGATTTCATACATAATGATATTTTATTTATAATTTTTAGACATTGAATAATTTATTTTATTTATGACACAATGATGATGCAGTAATTACTATAATAGTGAAAAATTAAAATAATTGATATTATAAATACCCAAATAATTATAATATGAAACTTTTAATGAATTAAACTAATTTTATATGATAATATGATATATTAGGATTGATTTAATTGACTTTTTTCGAAGTAATCAATCTGTTAGGAGTTTCAAAAAAATCAACTATTGAATAGTGTCAAAATTGACATAAAAGAGTTCTTAAAACAAATATTATATTATTAATTGATATTAAATTCCTAAAAATCTAAGGTTCGGCCAAGAGAGTTATATTATGATAGGTTCCTCATTAATGGACCACTTGGGGGTCGCTTGGATGTATATAGTAAGTTTATTAACCATATTATATAAAAATACAAAGAGACATTGTAAAAGTGAACCTAATTAACATAGAGTTAATACTTAAAGATAAGGTTAATATAAGTACCCAAACCTATCTAAATTCTATTGGTTGAGTGGTTTTCGACCTATCCCCACCTGAACCTTTGAATAGTCAACTTTGGAGCCATTAGAAACCGAATATGAATTTATTATAAATTAATATTTCTAGCTTTTCCAAAGGTGCCCCTCACCCCTCTTATAAAAGGGCACTCCTACTTCTCATTTCTTCACACCTCTAAAGCCTTTTGGTTCGGCCAAACTCTGCCCACATACTCTCCCAACATCCCTCACTACAACCTAGTGGCCTTAGTTTGATCAGAAAGCCAACCTAAGGAGCCCTTTTGATCAAATCAAAAGGAAGAACCCGAAGAAGAGGTAATGTTTTCACCACCCCTTTTCCAAGTTCATTTCTTCTTCCACTTCTTCTTCCTTTGTTGTTACCATTCTAAAATAATGACTCCAGTATCATTTATATACTGTGATGTTATTATAAATATGGTACAACCATATTCAGTATTCTATCCACCCTTTGAATAACATGTCACCATACGTGCGTACGTACGGCTTACCGTCTCCACGTCGTGGTGTAATTGTTATTCAATATATTATTATTTGGATGGGTATAATAATGATGTGTAACTCATGTAAATAATAAATATAACATATTAATGATTCTGTATATATGATATACCATCCATTTATATATTATTTTAATATCAAAAGAATGATATTGTCGCTCGTGCGTACGTACGGACTACCGTCTCCACGAACGCGATGAGATTCATTCTCCATCGTATCCATTCAAGTATAATTATCATTTGATGATTTCAAATGATGTTTAAGGAATTGATATCATTCTGGATATGAATAATATACAACCTATCCTTTACAAACATGTCTTACGTAACAAAACATATAAAAGAAAATAAGTAAGTTAACACCCGATACAATGATAATACTAAGATATTATTAACAAATCAATGTTAAAAGATCATATATGATATCATATTATTATATATGATTCTTGTATAATTTAATAACAACTATTTAACCATTATACAGGAGGTTAACCTACTCCATCCAAGGAAAAGTACAAGGTAAGGGTTATTTCACAATCTCTTCATTATCCGAGGTTGTATTATACGTAATAATCTACTGGGATCTCTTTATCATCCACATCCATGTTTCTTTGAAATGTATTTCAAAACATTTTTACTATTTACAAGAATATGGGTTAAAGTCATTTATACCCTTGTTTGACTTTTTATAAGAGGTTTATAAAGGAATCTTTCCGTCGTTTTCAAAACAAGGTCCTTTTTAACCTTTTCGACTGAATTGAGGTAAGAATGTTTTTTTTAACTTATACGGCGGGTGCGGTTATTTTCCGCCGTTATAAAATCGTCAAAGCTTTCCTTACAAGCTTACAAGAATATTTTCAAGAAAATGTTTTATTTTATATGGATCTTAAATGATTTCAAAAATAGAAAGATATATTTCTCTAAAAAGTGTTTTGATTTCATCTATGTCAACATCCTTTAATGGATTTTACGCTTATTTGAAGTTGATTTATTATAATACAAAACTTCTATATTGTATTGAAGGTTTTGTGATATGTTTGACTGTGGATGTGCTATTTTATACCATTCATAGTTTATGGTGAAACTATTGACATTTCGTATGCTAGTTTTAATCTGAATGTTTATGTTATATTTCAAACTTTTCTTCAGATGAATGTGCTAAACAAGTATGTTCCGGGTTGGGGACCGGTAAAAGTAAGCCCTCCAGGTTGGGGACTGGTTAAAGTAAGCCCTCCAGGTTAGGGACTGGTAAAAGTATGCCCTCCGGGTTGGTGTCCGGTTATTAGAGGCACTCCGGGTTGGTGTCCGGTTATTAGAGGCACTCCGGGTTGGTGTCCGGTTATTAGAGGCACTCCGGGTTGGGTTCCGGTTAGAAGTAACCCCTAGGTCTTGGGATGAGGCCTAGACAATGAAATTAACGTTTGACATTATGCATTCCAACATTATGAAAGTGGTTATTGATTTTTGCATGTGATTATTCGATTAGTAGAATATCCATGTGAATAAGTAAATGGCATTATTTCATTTTATTTATGCCATACCATGTTGAAAGTTCATATTTAAAAGGCTTTTGTTTTAGTTATACATTGCCTTAAATGTTTATTCTTATTTATGAAAGTTTCCGCTATATTGTTATCCTTACTGGGCATTTGAGCTCACCCCTTTTCTATGTTTTATTTTTCCCAGGAAGTGAAGAAGTAAATTATGAATGACCTGCAGGGATTTTATGAGGGGATAATAGTGTGGTCTATTGAGACATTATGTTGTTGTAGTAGTTTTTCATTTTATAATGTAATGTAAAACTTATGAATATATTTGGCATTTTCCAAGGCTACTAAACCAATCGGTCTTTCGAGATTTGATCTTTCTTATGATCATGCCAATGTTATGTAATAATGCACCGACTCTGGGTAGCTGGGGTCGGGGCGTTACAGTTGGTATCAGAGGAAGTTTAGTACAAACCTTGGAAGCTAGATTTAGATAAACTCTGATTAGAGCACGTACACCTAAGATGAACTTTGAGGATTAGTATAGAAGAACTTCCTAGAATTTTGGTATTGTAGAGATTTTGTGAGTTTTCCAAGCAATACATCCCTGTCTGGATACGAGCAGGTAGAGGCGGCTCTGGCACAGATGTACCTAGGGGTAAAACCCGAAAACACCGCTTTGAGCTAGACTCGAACGGGAACTGGTGCACGACAACGGGCCTTGCTGCACTCTTGGTTACGACACTCCCGGGGGATATGCTTAGGATAACTCTCATTTTCTTTACAAATCATTTTGAAGGGATTATGAGTATATACTTCCTCAAAGAAAACATTCTTATGATTATGGATTATATCCATAAATAGTTCAATTTATGTTAGGTGTTTTATAAGTATGGGATTATGTATTTTGATTCATAAACTGATCTAGTTTATGCCATGGTATAGAAATGGTGCCCAGTAGAAGGAATGAGAACTCCAGAAATACACATGATTCAAAGAGAAGGAAGGATCATATCTTTCATGGTATTAAGCTAGAATTTATAAGAGAAATAGTCTCCCATGTATTATCATCATATGAAGAAATAATATCATGTGTTGATAAGATATGTAAAGAGTTTACTGAGTCCTATGGCTTTGAAGGGAAGCAAGAGAAGAAAAGGATGGAAGAGAGAAAGATGGATAAAGGGAAGAGGGAAAAGAAGAATTTTCCCATATGTGGTAACTGTGGAAAGAAACACCCTGGAACTTGCCTGAAAGGAATGAGAGTTTGTTATAAGTGTGGAGGAAAAGGGCATAAAGTACGTGACTGCAAGGGTAAGAAAATGGTTTTAAATGTACAATGCTTCATTTGCAAGGAGTTTGGACACTACGCGAACCTATGTCCCAGTCATCAGACTATGCCGCAAATGATGTTATTGGATAATAATCAAGTTATGATACTACCACAGATGAAGAGGAATGATTAGAGTTCTTATATTGATTATGTCAATTGAGCTTTGTATCAACAATGTACTTGTTATAATAATTATGGAGTATATAAGGATTGTACTGCAGTACTATTTCATTAAGGACTTGAGATTGTGTGGAACAAAGAAAAGTGACTCATTAGCAGGATAGATTTTTGGAAAATATATGGTTGAGAGAATGATAAACCATAATATAGTTCTGATACTGAGGTAGTGATTTTGGAATAATATGTGATTGTTTTGGATAAATTATATTGGATATTCTTGACTACCTTGGAACTGATTAATGATTTGTATATTCCATCATTGTTGGGGTTTAAAACATTTTTGGATTAATGAAGTATATCCAGCATTCTATATGGAATAAGGGAGCATGAATGTAATCAATAAGGAATATGGTAATACATGATGAAGGTATTCATATGCTATTACGGGGTAAAAAGGATCTATATTATGTTTACCTTCCTTATGAATGTTGGACTGTGAGTTTGGACAGAAGTATTTTGGATAGTTCTAGTTTGGATTATTTTGGATTGCCATAAAAGGACAACCCGGAGGTCGGGCGGCAACCCGTCGCGTCCGGCAAGGCTGCGAGACTTGAACCCGCAACCAAAGGGCGACAAGGGTGTATCACCTACCACTATCCCACGAGATGTCCTGGATTAAATAAAGTAGTTTTTTAAAAGATCTGGTAGATGAATTATAAATTCGTTTATTTTGGAACCCTCTATGAATAGTATAAATAGAATTTTTTTTACGAGTGAATGATGAGTTTTGGTAGAAATTTATTAATGGATAGAACTCTAATTATAAACTAAGTATATCTCCTTATTATCTTATCCAATCTCATAAATAAATTCCTCAACATTAATAATAGAAACTTAGAACAAAAATGTTGTCCTAGATGGTACCTTAAATCATCACAAATTTATGGCTTTGGGATTGTTGGCCTTTTCATAGCCATGTTCTCTACCACTCTCCATCAGATAATTGATGGCTAGATTTTTCTTCCATATCCATATTTTCTTACATGGAACCCTAGTATGTGTTATTTTCGGTAATCTTCATACTTTCGACTCTTTATTTTAAATAGAGGCCTCGTTAATTCATTTTTCGATGTGGGATTTCAACTAAGATATTTTGAAACGTCAAAAATGTGTTATCCCAATACCCTATATTTTGTTGAACCGATGGTACTTCAAATCATCATAGATTGATGAGTTTAAGGACCTCAATTATACACTTGTTTGTTATTGATGACCTCAATCACTACCTATAAATATTTACATTTTTCCTCCGATTATATGTCTTTAATTGCCACCAATGTTCTCCTAATCGAGATCATAATTTGGTGGTGACCCTTTAATTTCTCTTTTCCTCATATTAAGACTAAATTTTAGTAACCCAATTTCCAATGTGGGTTTTCCCACAAATATATTTTCTACTTTCAACCTTTTATCTTCGAAGAACAATTTCAAATTGCGAGGACGCAATTTATTGAAGGAGGGGAGAATGTAACACCCCAGGATTTCAGAGTGTGTTATTTCTTAAAAATAATTCAATAACTTGCACTACACGCAACACCGAGTTCAATCACACCATTAAAAGAGGTCATGAATAGTATTAACTACATTTTGAACTTTATATAATCCTTATAATTTTAGAATCCCTATTATGAGTTTCTTAGTCATAATGCAAGAACAAATTCATTTTCAGTATTTCACTTTTATCAACTTCTAATAGTGAAACCTTTTTAAATACAATATTTTAAACATTTTGACTAAATGGAGACATCAAAAAATTTAAAATGAAACATCCCAAGCGTCCACGGTACGCTTTCCTTTGGATAAAACAGTAGCTTGTGTTGTACGCAACTTCGAGTTCTAACACACCGTAACCAATCAAACTAGTTGTTATGAATAGTAATACCTACTTTTTGAAGTTATATATATTTTATATTTTAAAATGGACTTCATTTTTGGATTCGGAATATCAAATTTAGCCTAAGGTTAAATTTTGGTACTTTTCGGATAACTTTCATATTTTGATGAATAGTGAAAATTACTAAATTTTAATTAAAAACAACTTTTTTAATCAAAATAATTAATAGTGATAAATTATGAATTTGAGTGGTTTTAAAGTATATTTAGAATATTATTTTTACTATTTAATATAATGTTGGTCATTGGACATAATTTTACAATTAAACCGAACATAAACAAGTGTCAATCTTTTGATAGTTATTATCTCTTAAAAACACGCTTTTTGTTTTGACAGCGGGAATTAATTTTAAATTAATTTCTGCCACTTCTGTGTTTTGAATTTAGGAAAATGGATTCCATATTTGGAATCAGGATGTTCAAATTGTGTAAATGGGTAACTTTTATTTTTAGACATTTTGAATAATTAATGCGGTAAATATTTTATTTACCATGGTTAAGGGTAAATCCGGTAAATAAGGGTTAAAAAATAATATTATAATAATACTAAATTACCCTAAAACGTGTCTTAACCCTATTGGTTGATACATGGTCGACCATGGGCATCTTTGGGTCTATTTTGGGACCCCATGGATCCACTTGTAAGTGATAATGACACTTTATTTTAATTTAGTTAAAATGAATACAAAAATGACACAAGCATATATCTTTTAGAACAACAATTTTTAAATAGGGTTATATATGTTGGATTTTAGATTATAAATATTCATTAGAAAGCGAAAAAGATTTCCTACATAATGATATTTTATTTATAATTTTTAGACATTGAATAATTTATTTTATTTATGACACAATGATGATGCAGTAATTACTATAATAGTGAAAAATTAAAATAATTGATATTATAAATACCCAAATAATTATAATATGAAACTTTTAATGAATTAAACTAATTTTATATGATAATATGATATATTAGGATTTATTTAATTGACTTTTTTCGAAGTAATCAATCTGTTAGGAGTTTCAAAAAAATCAACTATTGAATAGTGTCAAAATTGACATAAAAGAGTTCTTAAAACAAATATTATATTATTAATTGATATTAAATTCCTAAAAATCTAAGGTTCGGCCAAGAGAGTTATATTATGATAGGTTCCTCATTAATGGACCACTTGGGGGTCGCTTGGATGTATATAGTAAGTTTATTAACCATATTATATAAAAATACAAAGAGACATTGTAAAAGTGAAACTAATTAACTTAGAGTTAATACTTAAAGATAAGGTTAATATAAGTACCCAAACCTGTCTAAATTCTATTGGTTGAGTGGTTTTCGACCTATCCCCACCTAAACCTTTGAATAGTCAACTTTGGAGCCATTAGAAACCGAATATGAATTTATTATAAATTAATATTTCTAGCTTTTCCAAAGGTGCCCCTCACCCCTCTTATAAAAGGGCACTCCTACTTCTCATTTCTTCACACCTCTAAAGCCTTTTGGTTCGGCCAAACTCTGCCCACATACTCTCCCAACATCCCTCACTACAACCTAGGGGCCTTAGTTTGATCAGAAAGCCAACCTAAGGAGCCCTTTTGATCAAATCAAAAGGAAGAACCCGAAGAAGAGGTAATGTTTTCACCACCCCTTTTCCAAGTTCATTTCTTCTTCCACTTCTTCTTCCTTTGTTGTTACCATTCTAAAATAATGACTCCAGTATCATTTATATACTGTGATGTTATTATAAATATGGTACAACCATATTCAGTATTCTATCCACCCTTTGAATAACATGTCACCATACGTGCGTACGTACGGCTTACCGTCTCCACGTCGTGGTGTAATTGTTATTCAATATATTATTATTTGGATGGGTATAATAATGATGTGTAACTCATGTAAATAATAAATATAACATATTAATGATTCTGTATATATGATATACCATCCATTTATATATTATTTTAATATCAAAAGAATGATATTGTCGCTCGTGCGTACGTACGGACTACCGTCTCCACAAACGCGATGAGATTCATTCTCCATCGTATCCATTCAAGTATAATTATCATTTGATGATTTAAAAATGATGTTTAAGGACTTGATATCATTCTGGATATGAATAATATATAACCTATCATTTACAAACATGTCTTACGTAACAAAACATATAAAAGAAAATAAGTAAGTTAACACCCGATATAATGATAATACTAAGATATTATTAACAAATCAATGTTAAAAGATCATATATGATATCATATTATTATATATGATTCTTGTATAATTTAATAACAACTATTTCACCATTATACAGGAGGTTAACCTACTCCAACCAAGGAAAAGTACAAGGTAAGGGTTATTTCACAATCTCTTCATTATCCGAGGTTGTATTATACGTAATAATCTACTGGGATCTCTTTATCATCCACATCCATGTTTCTTTGAAATGTATTTCAAAACATTTTTACTATTTACAAGAATATGGGTTAAAGTCATTTATACCCTTGTTTGACTTTTTATAAGAGGTTTATAAAGGAATCTTTCCGTCGTTTTCAAAACAAGGTCCTTTTTAACCTTTTCGACTGAATTGAGGTAAGAATGTTTTTTTTAACTTATACGGCGGGTGCGGTTATTTTCCGCCGTTATAAAATCGTCAAAGCTTTCCTTACAAGCTTACAAGAATATTTTCAAGAAAATCTTTTATTTTATATGGATCTTAAATGATTTCAAAAATAGAAAGAGATATTTCTCTAAAAAGTGTTTTGATTTCATCTATGTCAACATCCTTTAATGGATTTTACGCTTATTTGAAGTTGATTTATTATAATACAAAACTTCTATATTGTATTGAAGGTTTTGTGATATGTTTGACTGTGGATGTGCTATTTTATACCATTCATAGTTTATGGTGAAACTATTGACATTTCGTATGCTAGTTTTAATCCGAATGTTTATGTTATATTTCAAACTTTTCTTCAGATGAATGTGCTAGACAAGTATGTTCCGGGTTGGGGACCGGTAAAAGTAAGCCCTCCAGGTTGGGGACTGGTTAAAGTATGCCCTCCAGGTTAGGGACTGGTAAAAGTATGCCCTCCGGGTTGGTGTCCGGTTATTAGAGGCACTCCGGGTTGGTGTCCGGTTATTAGAGGCACTCCGGGTTGGTGTCCGATTATTAGAGGCACTCCGGGTTGGGTTCCGGTTAGAAGTAACCCCTAGGTCTTGGGATGAGGCCTAGACAATGAAATTAACGTTTGACATTATGCATTCCAACATTATGAAAGTGGTTATTGATTTTTGCATGTGATTATTCGATTAGTAGAATATCCATGTGAATAAGTAAATGGCATTATTTCATTTTATTTATGCCATACCATGTTGAAAGTTCATATTTAAAAGGCTTTTGTTTTAGTTATACATTGCCTTAAATGTTTATTCTTATTTATGAAAGTTTCCGCTATATTGTTATCCTTACTGGGCATTTGAGCTCACCCCTTTTCTATGTTTTATTTTTCCCAGGAAGTGAAGAAGTAAATTATGAATGACCTGCAGGGATTTTATGAGGGGATAATAGTGTGGTCTATTGAGACATTATGTTGTTGTAGTAGTTTTTCATTTTATAATGTAATGTAAAACTTATGAATATATTTGGCATTTTCCAAGGCTACTAAACCAATCGGTCTTTCGAGATTTGATCTTTCTTATGATCATGCCAATGTTATGTAATAATGCACCGACTCTGGGTAGCTGGGGTCGGGGCGTTACAACTGAGCCCTTAGACAAAAGAGCAGCCTCCAATCCATTGGAAAATGTGTCGCCGGTAATTAGTGGTAATTAGTAAGATATAGCTTTAATTATTTATCTTCTCTTTTCTGGATAGTATTTTTTCTTATTTCAAGTTATTAAAAAATAGTAATGATTTTATATTTTGTGTAAAAATATGGGACAAAGAAGTCGAAAACAATTATTATTAGATTATCATGCTTCAATAAATCGATGCCGAAATCCTTATGGTTCTGGTTTAAATACAGTATATATTGAGGGTGTTGAATATTTCTTATCATTTGCATCATCAAAAGTAGAATTTTTTGTAGAAGGCACAATTATGTGTCCTTGTAAAAAATATGCTCTGATAACATTTGACACATTTGACAATATTGGAAGAAATATCTTGTGTTTTGGAAACCAGATTTTGTTTTTTGTGTATCAACATAGTGAATGCAGATCTAGAAAAGATATTAATAATATGATTTTAGATCCATAATTATTTTAAAATTTAGTACATGATGTTGCAGGTCTATCTTTTCAAAAAACTGAAACTCAAGATGATATTAATTTAACTCCTAAGTTGCACCATCTGAATTTTATGATTTGTTTAGATCTGATGAGGATGAATTATATCCTGGTCGCAAGACAAGAGAAAAATAAGCAGTTTAAAATTTTATTTCTATTAAATCAGATAATGGAATGTCAAACAACTATTTTGATGAGATATTTTCATCGGTTAAAACACTATTACATGAAGGAAATGTGTTTCCTGCAAATTAATATGAGAGAAATAGGCTACTTCGTAATTTGGGCCTTAGTTATCAGACGATTCATGCATGTGAAAATGATTGCATCTTATATTTTTCTGAAAATGAGTTGTTGGAATGTTTTCCCATATGTGAATAATCGAGGTATAAAGAAGCTCAATAGGGGTAGTCTGGATTGATTCCTGTAAAATAGTTGAGATATTCCCTGCTTACAGCCCGATTTCTGTGTTTATTTATCTCTTAGAACACAAAAACAATGATTTCATGACACAAAACCAATATTTCAACTGATAAAATATTGAATCATACATATGGTGGTGATTTATGGAAACATTTTGACTGAGTGCATCTGTATTTTTATTTAGAAGCCCAGAACATCTGATTGAGTCTTTCTACTGACTGTTTCTATCCTTTTGGTTCTTATGGTAGTCAGTATTCATGTTGTCCTATCTTTATAACCCCATACAATCTTCCTCCATGGTTGTTGATGAAGGATCCTTATATCTTTTTTGACCTTATTAATCCCAGGACATCTGAAAAAGAATATTGATATTTATTTGAAACCATTGATTGATGAGTTAAATTCATTGTGGAGTGATGGTGTTAGTACATACGATGTTACTGCAAAACAAAATTTCCAACTAAATGTTGCATTAATGGGGACAATTAGTGACTTCCTGGCCTATGGCATGTTATCTAGTTGGATTACACATGGTCCAAAATCATATCCTTACTGTATGGGAGACAAAAAATCATTTATGATCGTCAATGTAAAAAAACCTCTCTATTTTTACTGTCATCGCAGATTTCTTCTAGCTGATCATCCTTTTCGGAGGAACAAATATCATTTCAGAAAAGTATCAATTGAAAGGGATGGATCTCAAAAAATGATCTCAGGTATAGAGTTAAAATCAAAGGTATTTTCATTACCTCCCATCACATTTGGACCAACAATAAACCAAAAGAAAATTCCTGGCTTTGGGAAAGAACACAATTAGATAAAACAGATCATTTTTTGGGATCTGTCATATTGGTCTGATTTGTTGTTCTGCCACGTGTTGGATGTCATGCATATTGGGAAGAATTATTTTTATAATTGGTTTCATACAGTTTTGGATACACCAGGTAAGACTAAAGATAATGTAAAGGCATGATTAGATCTTTCGAAAATTTGTAGGCGACTAGAACTTGAACTATTTGAAAATGTCATATCACAGGGGATAATGAAGCCAAAAGCAGCTTATACACTATCCAAAGATATTCACTTATTATTTTGTTAGTGTATTACATATTTGAGACTTCAAGATTCCTATGCTTCCAATTTGGGAAGATGTGTTAGGAATGGTAATATTACAGAATTAAAGTCATTTTTTCATGTTATAATGGAAATACTTATATCGATTGGATTAAGAGGTTTTTTGAATTCTATTATTTGGGATTCGATAATAGACATGTCATTTTTTTCAAGAAATTTGGATGGTGACAACAGACTATGATGCTCTAAGATAACTGGAAGGAAGATGTTGTTGTAATTATATGTAAACTAGAAAAAATCTTTTCACTGGCTTTCTTTGACTCAATGGAACATTTGATATTACATTTTACGCAAGAAGAAAAATTTAGAGGTCTAGTACAGTTTCGATAGATGTACCCATTCGAGAGATGCATGAAGAAATTGAAGAAAAAAATACATTACAAATCATTAGTTGAAGGCTCAATTTCTGAAGCTTATTTTCAAGAGGAAATTTCCTTTTTCCACTCTCATTAGATTGAATATAAATATATCTCAAAACAATACTGCATGGAGTGGAATGAGGGGGATTTTGATGATGAAATGGCCAATCAATTATATGTTTTTAATTAGTCGGAGCTTGGCTTTGGTGGAGTTCATGAACTTAGGATTTTAGATGATGAACACCACAAAGCTCATACATATGTTCTTCTCAAATGTGATGAAATGACATCATTTGTACTGTGAGTGATTATATAACTTATTCTATAATTTATATTACATTAGTTAAACTAATTATATTTGTAGGTTATATGATAATCATAACAAGAAACAACTTCCAAAAATTATAGTAGCTTCTGTTAAAGAGCACCAGAAAAAAATAATTCTCAATGGTTTTAAATACTAGTAACCTAAATTATTGATGGTTTGACATATCAATTGACTTTATTATTTATTATATTGATAATTTTTTAACAAATTTTTAGGTGTCTCAACATGTTGATAAAATTGATAAGCAATTGTATATATTGAGTAACCCACCATCCAAAATGATTAAATCTTATAATGCATATGTGGCGAATGATTTTTGATTTCATACGCGGGCATATGGGGAATCAAAAAACAATAAAAAGTGGAGTTTTCTTGAGAGGATATCATCATAGAGAAACTGAAATTGACTTTTATGGCATGCTGGATGAAATTATTGAACTGTGTTATCTAGGAAAAAATTATATAATGATGTTTAAATGTCAATGGTTGGATATTGATATAGGCTTGCATGTTCATCTAACTCATGGAATCGTTGATATTAAATATAAAATTCATCTTGTAGTAAATGAACAATTTTTACTTGCTCAATAAGCATATAATATTTATTATCCAACATACTGTGCAACTTCAAGATACCTAAGTGATTGGTGGAGCATAATAAAAATGAAAACATGGGAAAATAAGTTTACTCAAAGTGAATATGGTTCCGCTGAAGTCCAAGGAATTGAAATTTTTCAATAGACTACTCAAAATAAATCTTTTTTCACAAAGATACATGAATTTCGATCATGACACCCCATAATTGATGGTTGATGATGTAGACGTTGTTAATGATGTAACAAATGAATTTGAAATGGAAAGATATGATGAAATTGAAACTCATATGGATATTGATGATGCCGAGGAGGAATATGAAGACATTGATAGTGTCATATATGAAGATGATGATGATGGTGAACATTGACATAGTCAAATGCTGTTTATAATCATAACTAATATATATCTATATATAATAGTTATTTTATCTATTTTCTAACAATAATCATTTTTTGTTTCAGATGGATGATGATATATTTCATTAGTTGAAGGAGGGTGAGCTACCTTTAGATGAAGATAATTGGGGATCATCTCACCCTCGGCCTACTAGCGGTTCAGCGGGTATGCGGAGGGGGCATGGTCTTTCACGACAGATGATTCTTGACCTTATCCCCAAGTAATGTCCATGTCTTTGCTTTGATCCACGCATGTGGAGATATGGTAACCTATGTATTTTAGTTAGTTTTTATTAAATTTTTATATACTAATTGTTTGATTATTTGTTATTTTTTCGTAGTTTTACACATATTGATATTGGATAGGGGATCACTATCATGCACAATTATTTTTCTCAGTCGTCGATCACATGGGAGCATATTTCCGTTGATATGTAGATCAGAATTATTAATCATTGGATGGTATGTAAATGAATAATATTTATTTTGAAATTTATTTCATTAATAACATGACATTATAAATTATTTGTATGGTTTATGGTAACCCATTGATGATAGAATGTGTGGAGCTATCCAAACGGCATGAGATGTGTCTATGTGTGACCGTTTTCTTTAGTTTTTTCACAATTTGAGAAGGACGGCCATGATGAAAGTAGGAGTGGAAGTAATTGATGAGTCGTGTAGAGCTCACCGACCAGAGTACTTTTCATCTCATGTTTGGTATGGATTATGTTCACACTGGTTGGGTGGTGGATTTCAGAGGAGATCTTCATTGGGCTGACAGAACTAGGGGAGACATGAGGTGACGCATCGTGCCGGTAGCCGTATATTCAGTACGCATAGAGATCATCTGGTAAGTAATTTTTTTAAATATTTTGTTTAACATTAAATATAAATAGTTTATTTTATATTCATATATGAAGTCAAGAAGCCTGATATTACAGAGAATGACATTTATCAGAGCATGTATAGTGATCCATCCATTGGAGATATTACAGGTGATCTCCAGCATCAGATTGTGGTGAGTATTATTTCTTTTTCAGTTTGAAAATTAACTACATGTAATATTTTCGATATTTTAATTTCAAATTGGAACTGAATGATTTATATGAGGCCCGGACATTTTAGACATAGGTTGAGAGTCAGGTCAAGATGGCTGATCAGACTAGTGTCCACCATTTCGATGAGGCGACAGGGATGAAGGTGACCCAGTATGGATTCGAGAAGGGACGATTATTTGGTATCTACTCTCATTTGACTCCTATGACTTATTATGGTACAACTACGATATTGGAGTCCATCTCGAGGGGATCTTGTGGAGAGGAATCATGTTATGGCTCACAGTATCATGGGTAGCAGCAAACTGAAAGTGATATTAAAAAGAGTTTGCATAAGCTATAGGAAGAGATGCATCGGCAGCAGCAACAATATCAGTATGAGGAGACGCGTCAATGAAAGCAGCAGCATCACAAGCATATGGAGTATATGCACCGTCTGACTCGTAGTTTAGGGATGGAGTTTCCTCCACCATCTCCTTCATCTCCTCGACCTCCCCCAAAAGACTATCTCCCCAAGCGACTTTTTTTAACATTAAAAACATTTGATTCAAAATTTGTTGTAATATTAACTATTTACAGTTCTTGTCTTTTATATTGGCTCAAATATTGCATAATTTATTTTTTTAATTTTTTTATAATTTGATTTTTTTTAATATTTTAATATTTTAATATTTATTATTAGTATTATATTTTTAATGTTTTTTATTTTATTAATAATAATAATAATATTTTTTTTAATATTTTTTTGAATATTGAGAATTTTAATATTTTAATAATATTAATATTATTTTTTCATAAATATTAATAACAATAACAAAATATTATATTATAAGTATTATTTTATTATTAATATTATAATAATATAATCTTTTTATATTATTAATATTAGTATTATTATTATATGATATAATATTATTTTTATTAATAGTATTATTATTATTATTTTCTAATATTAATTTATCATAATTTTATTGAAGTTTTTTACTTTATTAAGTATTTATGACGGGACCTTTTGCGGTGGGTTACCATGGAAAAAAGTCTTTAAATTTATTAAATATGTATTTTCAATGGGATGACCAGGCCCGTCGTAAATATATTTTTTCAACGGGCCCATCACAATAGGTTTTTATATATATAATACATATAATCGAAAAACTATTTCCTTGGTGAAAACAGGACCGTCACAAATACCTTATTTGATACAGGACCATTGCAAATGGTTGTTATATATATAATACATATTATAAGAGAAAAATTTGCGGTGGGAAATCATCCGGTTATAAAAGAGAATTTGTGATGGGATCTCAACACAAATACCTCAAATTCCAGTAGTGATCATAAAATATGATTTCCCATATGTTATGAAATATAATGCATGAAATAAAATTATATTCCATTATTTTCAATTATAAATAAAAATTTATTATTTATTAATTGTTTATAAATAAAAATGATTTGTATTTTGGGTATATTTTTTAATTTATATAGTTCTAAAAAATTAATTGATTATAAAGAGTAAAATTAATTTATTAATTATTTATGAAAAATTTAATAATAAATATTCACTAATTTGATGTTTTAATATTAAAAATTTTTTTAAAATTGTATTGAATTCATTATGAATTATAAGTAATGTGTTTATTTAGACATCATAAGGGTGATTTATGAAGTGTTAATAAATTATGAAAATAAAGAAAAATATAAAAAAAATTCTTTGAAATGTTGAATTATTCACAAATGTATAATTTGAATCATTGAAATTAAAATAACCTTATTGGGGAATTAATTAAACCTTATAAAAATATTCTTTTTAAATGATAAGATCAAGGGTTTAAATAATTCTATTTTTTGATATTTAGATTAAGTAAATTGCTTATATAATATAAAATGAAATATAAACTGTATATATTTAAGGAAATATCATATATTAAATTAAAATTTCATATAATAAATAATATTGATGTTCTCTTGTGGATTAATGGAGATGATTCTATATTTGTTGTCAATAGGTTTTAAATAGAGTTGTGAAGGAAAGTTAATGTATGATTGAGAGGTGGGTGATGAAAGAAGATCCACAAAATTATTCAAGTAGTTGTCTACCATTGAACATGTAAGGGAATATGACTTATTATTTTAGAAAAGGAATTTGGAATATATGGCTACATCTTTTTTAAAATACATCACATTTTATAAAAGGAGATATAGTTTGTGAAAAATCAATCTATATTGTTGACAGATAAACAATACACTGACTGCAATAACAACTTGTGAAGTTAGAGTGGTTCAAGCTACTAGACTGGATTATTGAAATAGATTTTATTATTGTGATTAAATAAATTACTAATTGGGGTTCAATGTATAGAAACGAGCTAGTTTTAATAGTGAATTAACCATTATTATTTATGTGATAATGAAGGTATTTTCATGTGGAGTTCAAAGAGGTCAAATTTTAATCTATAGTTAAAATGAAACGAGGTTAATTGAGGTTCTAAAAATTAAGTGCTTATATGATTCAATTCATTTGTAATGGTGGTGATGATGTTTACGTAGTTTTAAAAAATTCTGAAATGTATTTTTTATTATTTTGAGCTGATATGAGAAGATTTGGTTAGATTGAAAGTGAATTTGATCTTAATTGAGATATTTTGGATATTTGGTTTTGAATAGGACTATGTATGTGTTAATATGTATGATTTTTCAAATTTGAGATATTATATAGTGAACCATATTTTTATCACATGACTATTTTATCATTTTAAAGATAATTAACATAGCAGTAAATCATTCTATTATCGAAAGGTTTAGTGTTTTCATAAAATGAGGTTCACATGTCACTTATACATAATAAAACATAAACATTATTTAAATCCTTCTTATGTTCCCTCATAAAAAATGTCACATTATCCTTAGTACATTTAATAACCTATGTATATATAGATAATAAATTAGTGATATAAAATCCTAATAGAGGGAGGAATAAGGGGTAGGAAAATTAGACATAAAAAAATTTATAACATTGGTGAGAATAATAATCTTCATCATATTTTAAGAAAAATATTATAATAACAAGCATCAGTGAATCATTTTAAAAGGTAATGGAATGATGAATACACCTAATAATTAAACATCATAACATACTGTTCAAATATAATGCATAGTTTTGAATAAAGTTATCTTCATGTAAAAAAATAACATATGTCCCTAAATTGTAACAACATAACTATGAAAAAATATTACACAATTTTAATGAATAATAAAAATAATATCATGAGATATATCACATTAAATAATTCATTGGAGGTTTATATAATTCTCATCCCACCTTTCACATCCCAAAATGCTTATAATCGTGTATACCACATGGAATGAGAACATATAACAATAATATTTATGAAATAAAATATTAAATTGAATAGGTTTCAAAAGGATTTATAATATCATAATTCATTGAATAAACATGGGGGTTTCTAAATGAAAAAGATATATCATATTTTTTTATAAAAGATAATTGTTCTGTGAATATTAAAAAACTCAAGTGGTGTCAAAATTTGTTTTGAAAAAATAATGTCTTTTATAAAGAAAGTAATCTTTCAAATTTGGTTAGAAATAATTTACACAAGTTATAAAAATATACATACCATGAAAGAAAATTCAAAGAGTAGGGATGTGAAATTTAAAGGATAATAGTGGAATTCCATAATGAAAATAAGGTGAAAGAAGCAATAACCCAAAAGAAAGAGTTGGGTTTGTGAATCCCCTTACCTTAAATCTCAATTTATTAAGTCACATTTAAAAATATTGAATAATAAAAATATCTTTATTAATATATTAAACCACATGTGAATTTTCTCATTTATTTAATTGTTTTCCAATTATAATTATTGGATTATATTTTATAATAATCTTTGTCAAATGCGAATTGTTTTGATTTCATGGATTCATTAATTTATCCTTTCTTGTTTTGATTTCGTTATTTTTATTCAAGGAAATTTATACATAACTATAATTATTTCCAAAATTCTAAAATACATGTAATTACTTGTTTACATATGATATATAATTCATAAAAACCATTCATGAAGGTATTGGTAAGTATAAAGTTGTCATATCCCCAAAGGCGGTTAACCAATGGTTGATGGGACATTGTCAAAAGAGGATGAAGCGAAGTATGACACACCATATGTCATAACTATAATCATTATACTAGGTTAGTGTCATTTATATAATTTTAACAAACAACTAAATTAATCATAGAAGATTCTATTTTAAACGGAATAGAGAAAAAAAGAAATATAAAAAGAAAATGAGATAAAAAGTTGATGAAACATTAGCCTATTATTGATGTTGATTCCTCTCTGATGCACTAAAATCTTCAAATCCATTGATTTTAGAGACTACATAATGCCCCTATATTTTATAATTGTCTTAATAGACTGATCTTGGGTTGTGTTTTGTCTTTGTTAAGTGAGGGAGAAGTTGTTTTCTTTGAATTGGGAGAGGGGGTATTTATACATGAGGAGTGGGGATAAAATAATGAATAAAATATAATTTCCCTAGTAAACATTGTAATAGTGATATTATTAAATTTTTTTGTCATGTATGAATAAAATAATATTATTTTATGAATTTTAAATCTTTCTAAAAATGAATTAATTTTTTATTAAAAAGGAAAGTGGAAAAATGAAAAATTATTATTTTAATATAATATATTTAGACTTTTGAAAATACTTTTGAGATTTTGAAAAATATTGTTTTTATTTAAAAGACTCATTTATCTTATTATATTATATTTAGGTACAACTATCAGTGATAGCTCGCATAGGCTGCAAAAAAAATTCAGTAAATTCGTTGGCCTGGTAACTTGACCCCGCGACCACGCCCCAAATCGCATCCCTCTCATACCACCCCAGCTGAGCATGGGGGGAACTCGTTTATCTTATTATGAATGATTGGAAGATTGAGTTCATTTATGTTGTATGGATTCTCAGGTTTATATGTCTCCTAAACTCTATAATACCCTTCCTTGACCACCCAAGCCACCAGATTCATCGGCTTCAACACCGGATGAGGTCACTCACAGAGTTGTTACTCAGCAAAGATTGAGGTCATTAAGGGAGGGTCCCACCATCCCAACCCATTAGGTTCTCAAGAAATATTTTCCTTGTATACAATGTATCTTTCTTTATCCTTGGTTTGTGGACCATGTGGAAGGTTTCCTGGTGGTGGACATGTCTGTTAACGAGATCGACGATGCTTCGAGCTTTCACCATCATTCCCAGAGGTGGACTAGTTTTTATTTAAATAACTCATTCACCTATTTTCTGAAGATTATTTAGATAATTTTTGGTCACAAGAAGCTCGTTGATGCGAAAAAATGGAGTCTTTCACAAATGTCTTGGTCTTTGGAAGATCACTTTGTACAAGAAGAAAGCGCAGCGGTTATGTGGATCTGATTACTAGATATTTCTCTCCCATTCCACAATTCATATGTTCCTCAGTTCATTGGAAGCGTTAGAGACTTCAGCTAGAATAGATTCCATGGATGTTGGAGCCTGAAGAAAAATGGTGACCATGACTCCCTCTTCAGATGGAATTTGTGTTATATGGGAAAAGGAAATATGATTTTCTTCCAACAGTTCATCAATTACGATAGTTTTATCTCTTACCAACAATGCCTCTATTTCTGTTATTTAATGGTTTATTTTTTCATTTGGAATGTCCATGGTCTAGGTGCTCGGGAAAATACTTCCTTCATTCATAGTAAATTAAATTGGGTTCAGGTGTCCATTTTTTTCTTTGGATCATAAACACAGTACGAATCATTTTCCTAATTTGGATAAAGATACGGGTTTTCCAGAATACAAGCATGCAAGCCCATGTAATTTCCATATTGAGATTTTTTGGAATTCAAGCATCTACATTGCATTTATTGAAGATTATTGTGAACATATAATAATGAAGTTGATCTCAAGTGGTTCTAAATTCTTTTTTTCATTTTTCTATACTTGTTATGTTGTAGTGGAGACTGTGGAGTTATATAATCTTCTTAGTGAATTCCAACTAGGGAGTATCCCTTCATTTTTTCGGGACTACAAAAATTTTGTTAAGTAATTCTAAAATAATGGAGGTACAACCTTCTCTAGTGCATTTCCACAACATAGGAATTTAGGGATTTTTTTTCATCCAAGGGGCTCATTGACCTAGGTTTTTTGGGGAGTAGGTACACATGGTGCAATAATATGAAAGTTTCTAGCATAATATAGTGTAGATTACATCATTTTTGTCCAACCATCAAGTAATAAAATTTCGTTCACAACTCTCTATGGTTCATTTAGCTAGATCACTTTCAAAACATTCACCGATTAAGGTGAATCTGAAAAAAAGGAGATGCAAGAAGAAAAAAAATTTCTATTCCAAGAGCTGGATGAAATTTGATGGATTTTCTAAAATGGTTAAGGAATCTCGGGATAGTCTAGAGATGAATATTTCATGGTAACGGTTAACAAATCATCTGTATTTCTTAAAGAAATACATTCAAGGGTTTATGGAAGGAATAATGTGTATATAAAATAGTTTTGAGGGGATGAAAGTTGATATTAATATAATGGAGGAGAAACTATAATTGAACTGGGATGATGATTTTTTTGACATTGTTAGAGAAAAAAATTACTATTATAAAAAATTTAAATAGAAAGAGTATAGAGGGAATATATATAAATCTTTGACTGTTGGGGGGGGGGGGAACATGAACACCTCTCTCTTTCAATCATGGGTTAACGAGGGGAAGTTGTTTAAGAAATTGAACCTTAAATTTAATTGTAACATGTAGACATTTTTTATGAAATATTTTCTTTAAATAATTTTTATTATTTAGTATCTTTATTTCCACGGAATCTTGAGTTTAAATGATCCACGAGATGCCCTTATTATAAAATTACCATTATAGCCTAACCGTTAGGTTACCGGGAATAATTATAACTAACTTATTAAAATGCATTATAAATTCATTATAACTCAATTAGATATTTGTATTTTTGAGTGAATTATTTTTTAATGAAATTAATGATATATATATATATTATATACTTAATAAAATATTTTTTATATTCATACAATGGATATATTAGTCATAGGGTATGAATAAAACTCTATTTGATGTATAAAAACCTATTTTTTTATGTTTATGCCTTTGAATAAAGAGCCCTTTAAAAATTAATATTTTGACACATTAATAATTTTTATATGAAAAAATTAACATGTTATTTGGAATAGGGATAAAAAAATTTACTTTAAATGAATTTCTGATAATTTTCTGATAACTTTCACATTTTGATAAATAGTAAAATTATGCTAAATTTTAATTAAAATAACTTTTTTCATTTAAATAATTTATATAGTTAAATTATATTATTGAATGGATTCAAAGTAAAAATAGAATATATTTTTACCATTTAATATAATGTAGGTCATTGGAATTAATTTTACACTAAATCCGTATGTAAAAACATTTCAATCCTTTGCAATATCTTAACTTTTAAAACTTTTTTCTCATTTCAACAATTGGATTAATTTTAAGTTAGTTACTCTAGGTTCTGTGTTTTAAATTTTTTAAAATGGATTCCATATTTTGAATCATTAATTCCAAATTATGTAAATATATTTATTTTATTTTTTAGCAATATGCATAGTAACATTGATAAATTTTATCAACATGGTAAAATGGTAAATTAGGTGATTAAGGATAAAAATAATATTATAAAATTAACTTAATAATTGTCTTAATATAATTGGAAGATTAAATTTATCCCAAAAACATACTTTCATATAAATGGAATACATTGGAATCCACTTGGATTAGATTATGACATTTAATTTATTTTATCTAAAGAAAAGTGAAATATGTCTCACTAAAACATTAAAAATTGAATTATTTTTAATATAAGGTTATAGAAAAGTTAAATTAGATTATAAATAATAATTTGAAATATAAATTTTTTCTTTTTATCATGAAAATTTATTTTTAATTGTTAGTAAATAAATAATTTCCTTAAATACTGATACTTGGATGATGAAAAAATTAATTAATTGATGAGAAATCTGTAAAAAATTACTAAAATATTAGTAACCATTAAAAAGCCCAAACAATTAACCAAACCTTATTAATCGAGTATATATCGACAATAAAAATACAAGGGTCTACTTATTGACCATTTCGAGGCTTATAGAAGATATTATGACACTTATATTTTTTTATTTATAGTGAATATAAATTTGTCACATTCATGTTTTAAAAGAGTTGAACATTTTTAGGGTTGGTTTTTTCAAAAGATAAATTATACTAAAAGTATTAATCTAAAATATAGTGTATTTTGATTCACCATATTATTTTATTTTGAATTTTTATTCAACATATAATTATATTAAATAAATACTAAAAATTGAGGTTGTAATTATTTTATTAATGAAGAGAACAAATAAATGTTTTTAAAAATATTTTAATAAATATAATTTGGGTAATTATTATATGAAGTGAATTTTATAGATTACCTTGATTACTTAGGGATATAATAAAATATTTGGATCTTGTTTCACTTCTTATTTTTATATTTTAAAAAATCCATGAAATAAATAGTGTCAAAATTGACACTATTGATATTTTGTCAAAATAAGGTTTTCATAAATTATTTAAAAATCATAAAACTCTTTAAAAATATATAATTATTATTAAATTGTCTAAAATTTTCTAATGTATTCATTTATATTATAATAGAATTCAAATAAATAAATATCTCATTCTTTTAATATTGAAATATTTTTTACCCTAGTTAAAAATTAAATAGAATAACTTAGTATTATTTAAAATGATAATGCTTAAATAGACATAAAAACATGTCTAATTTTTTTTATGATTATATTAAAACCTCATATAATTTAATATTCAATATTTAGACATTTTTGTGTGTTTTAGGTGTGGTTTGGTTTTATTTTAAATTAATATTTTTGAGATTTCCAAAAGTAGCCATAACCTCAATTATAAAAAGGAACTTCCTCCCTCAACCCATCAATTAATTTTGAGCATTCAAAAATAGACCATACCATTCCAATTTACCTTCTAAACATCCTTAGAAACATTCTAGAGGTCTTGGTATTTTTCAAAGATCAAATCCAGTGCTCTAAGAGGAAATTTAGTGGAGGCACGTCGATGAAGAGGTAATATCATTTACATATTGTTTCAAACTTCTTTCTTCTTCTAATTCCACCCCATGAGTTGTTTCATTATAAAGTAATAAATACAGTAGTAATTATTTAATTATAGGTCAATATTATTATGACAAAACCATAGTCAATTTTTTACCCATCATATGAAAAATGAAATCATCACGCGTGCATACGTACGACTTACCGTCTCCACGTCGTGGTGTAATCCAATTTTCACCACCACCTTTAATGGATTGGTATAATTATGGAATTAATAAATATATATATGATTAATATTAAATTATATTGATTCTGAGATACTATACACCATCCACTTAAATACCATTCAACAATTATGAGAATGATATTTCCGCTCGTGCGTATGTACGGCTTACCGTCTCCACAGTGCGATGTGATTGGTTCAAAATAATATTCACTAAATAATGATTATATAAATTAATTGAATGAATAAATATGGTATATATTATACTAATACCATACTATTAATGATATATTTATAAGCTAAAAATATGAATAAGAATGTATCCGAGAAAACATGCATAAGAACATAAAGTCGTTAATACTTGAATAACGAGTAATAATGAAATGTTACTAACAAACAGATGAAAACATGATCATAAATGTTATCAAAACAATGATTATGATTCTAGAATAAATTAGTAAAATTATTTAAATCATTATTCAGGAGATTTAGATATATAAAAATCATATCAGACCTAATGTAAGGTATAATTTTGTAATCTCACTGGTTTCTGAGATTGTTTATACGTAAGTATTTACAGGGGTATATTTATCATCCACATCCATGTTTCCTAAATATTCATTTAAAAATATTATTTATATCCTTATATAATTATTTAAAGTTAGTTTTACCCATTTTTAAATTTTTACTAAATGGTATGAATGGAATTTTTTTTCGTTTGCAGCATGAGGTACTTTTTGACTTTTCCGGAAAAAGTACGAGAAGAATGTTTTTCAACTTGTTTGGCATGAAAAGAGTTTTATGCTTCCATAATATATCATTTCCTTGAAGCTCCCCCTACATTTTTACAAGGTTATTTTCACATAAATTAATTTCTTCTAAAATTCTGTGGCATTTTGAGGAAGGAAAACATTTTTGAATAAGCAATGATATTTTCCTCGGGAATTAATTCCAAGTGTTTTATCAAAATTATTTTCCATATACGATGACACTCTTTTAATAGGGGTATATTTATAACACTATAATTACTATGATTTTATTCTGTATTATTTTAGAAATCAATTATTTTTATATCAATTATGATGGAATGATGTTTAAGTAACCCATTTTGTTTCATATTTTATGCTATGGTGACTGTTTTTATGTTTTTATGGAATAAAACAGAAAGGTTTAATTACAAGATGGTTGGGAAATATATCTCCCTCCAAGTCATTTGTAAAGATATATATCTCAAGAGATAGACATGACTAGAATGACATGTAAATCCGGTTCAGTAATATAGGGCTGGAATGATGAGTGAACTCAGTTGAGTAATGGACTTCGTCCGCTATGATGGTCTCAACAATGAGCCTTGACTAATATGAAATTATTTTCTATGCTTATGTATGCATGCCACGAAATTTCATGTCTTATTTTATGACCATTGGGATTACATTTCAATTATATGATTTATCCCATGACATGATATTATGATCTTTTATATGAATGATAAGATTTTCAAATGTTATGTTTTTATGATTATGATATGATTGATATTTCCCTTGTTTAACCTTACTAAGAATTTGAGCTCCCCATTTCATATGGTTCTTTTCCCTAGGTCATGAAGAAGGGTGTTATGTATGATATGTAAAAAATAATTCTAGTTACGAAGAAATAAGTGGGAGACAATGTAGATGTTTTATGAACCAGTGGTTTATGTTTCCCAGTTTCTAAAGACACTAAACTTATACGGTACTTTCATGGTTTTTGTTAGTATATGTAATAAATATTCTTCAATGTTGAAGTAAAATCTATATATAATGTATGGGATGTTATATGAATGACTTTTCCTATACAATGGAGATTGATGTGGCTGGGAAGTAGGATCTGGATGACTTCCTTAAGCTTCTAGAAGGTAACAACAACTCCAATGATAGAGATAATTCCATGGAAAACATAGTGGTGGACTTCATGGATTTCTTCCCAAGACTGGTTGAAGACTCATTCAATGACTTACTAAAGGCATTTCCAGATGAAAGGTAGTTCAAATTGACAGTTTTCAGTATATACTAGGAGTGTGCATCTAGGCCATATGGATTTCCAGGATCATTTTCTATTGATTCATGGGAAATTATTTAAGACTAGGTCGGGGATGTTGTGCATGACTACATCTGTGGTGGTATTCTAAATAGGTTAGTTTGTGCATTTGATTTGTCTTTCATTCAAAAATTCAATGAACATAATTCTATAAATAAGTACAAGCCTATTTTCATATCTAAATTCACCTATAAAATTAATTGTTTTCTTTTAAATAGAAGGCTCAGTCATGTTATCCTGAGGTTATTCTCAGAGGACCAGTATAATTTTGTTATATTTTAGAGAATTAAAGGAGTGATTGGTAGGGAAAGGAAGATGGTTGATGAAATTAAAAGAAAATCCCTCAGATAAAACATCATATTCAAAGTTGATATCGATAAAGCATACGGAATGTTAGAATGGTGTTTCATTGTTTTAGTTATGAGATAGTTTAGCTTTATGGAATGGGTTTGTGACCTATGATTCAGATTCATTGCTTCCTTGGGGCGTTCTATATCAATGACGGGGAGAGGGTTTGACTTCTTAAATTCTTAAAGATGTATGACTGGGTTATCCCTTGTCCACCAATCTCTTTATACTTTCATAGGACGATCTATCTATGAATATCAAGTGTGGTCTGGAAGAGGGTACAATAATTCCTTGGATAAATGGGTTTGGGAATGGTTTTATTTCTCATCTAATATTCACAGATGATATAATCCTTTTCATCATTGGTAGGCTAAAATATATCAGTATATTGAATATTGTTATGGAAGAATATGGTCAATGGAGTAGTAAAAGGGTCAATAAAAGGAATATAGATGTTTATATCTCCAATAGATGTTAAATAAGCAAAATAGATTCATTCACGGTAGGTTGGTTAAGAAGAGAAGCTATATTCCAATTGATTATCAAGGAGCACCCATCTCATATGGAAGAATAATTAAAATTGACCACTTTTTTGGTCATATTGTGTAAGTTTATGCAGTTGTAAAAAAGTTTTTCTATCCTTTAGATGCATAAGTATACTGGTTAATAGCACTTTATCATCCACAATATTGCATGTTATATTGGTAATCAAGGCCCAAAAGGGAACTATGGAAAGGATTGAAAAAATACTAACAACTTTCATATGGGTTGAAAAGAGAGCTGGTAAGATCTATTGGGAAACATGGAATAGAATGGCTAGGCCGATTATCGAAGGTGGCGCTAATCTTTGAAACATTTCAGATACCATTAATAGCACGAGTGAAAGGTTAACATGAGAAATAATTGAGCGGAAAAAAATTTCGGTCATGATTAAGAGGAACAGGTATGGAGATAGATGAAATCAATGGGAGAAAGGCAATATGGTATTCTCAATATTGGAAAAAAACATGATAAAGCATTTGGAGGTATTTCAAGGTGAGGTTCAATGGGTTGTGGGCTATAGAGATATCATCTACTAGGAGGATAATTGGGTAGGGAAATATCTCTACATCCCAAGCTGCCTTATCCTAGGTATATCATTCAGGGGAGCATGTTAGTTCCCAAACTTTTTGGTTCCACCCTCGATCAACAAAAAAATCCTTCAAAATAATATCAACATGATCAAAGAACCCATTTTTTTTTTTCAAAATTAGTGGATAGAACATTCAACATGAAGGATTTTAAAGTGATTTTAAGCAAAAACCATTGACATTATAAATGGGCATAAAAATATTAGTTCATGGAGATCCAGATAAAGATAAATTGGTTAGTGTGGAGGATGAAGAATTAGGTGATGCTCACCGATGACAATATGCACAGGAAAGGTTTCCCGATGGCCTACTAATTTAGATGCTATTTTAATATGATTTTGGAATCTATTTGTCACATATTATTCAATAGAGAATGGGTAACCATAATATTATACTTATTATAACAGGATTTATCCTTAAGTGTAGGTGGGGAATCAATTTCTCAATTCATGGACAACTATTTTCGAGCATCAGATAAACAGGGTGAGGATAACAAGGTCCATTAGATGATCTTTATTGTTTTGTTATGGGTTCTTTGGGAGGATAGGAACAAGGATAGTGAATAAAAAAAGTGCTAACCCCTTTTCTTCAAGTTCCATGCAAAATCATGAATTGTGGAACTAGGGCCTCTTATCATGGGTTATAAGTCTTCGGTGTTTCTCATAAAATTTATTCTAGTGTCTTTATTTGATATGGGGAGAAGGATTATAAGGAACCCTGAAAGATGGGTAAAATGGCTCCCACCTTGCACCGGGTTAATGTTGAATGTGGATGGATTATGATTATCTGGGTTCATAGGTAGGGGAGGGCTCATTCGGGATATCATAGGTTTGATGATCGTGGGATTCAATACTTTCAATAGTCCAAAACATTCTTAAGGAGTAGATGTTAGAGCCATGAATATAGTTATTTATCTTTTTAGGCTTTAAAATATCAATTTGGAAGAGGTGGAATCAGATTCAAGTGTGTTAATTGGGCTCCTCTAGTGTAAGGTTTGTTGTCCATGGGATCTGACATATTTATTTAGAAGCTTCATAAAGATCATTATGCTAGGTATTACTGATAATTACACATGAAGTGTATGGAATTATATTATAGATTTCTTTGGCCTCCAAAGGGAATCCAACTGAAGGTATCAATGTTTGTTGTTGTACATGATCTTTAACAATGGAGTTCTTCCTTATCTTTAGAGGGACACACTTGGTCTTCATCATTTCTATCCCCCTTAAATCAGGGTTTTCTTTGTGTGATTTTGATAATTATAAAAATGTAATTTTTAGTGAGTGACTCATTTATCTTATTAAATATTCATTTTATTGAGAAAAAATTTCTAGATTTTATTATTTCATTGTTACAACGTGAATGTTGTAATTTTAAACCAATTGGGTATGGAAAAACTTTATTTTTTCTATTCACCTATAAATGATGCATTTAAAAAAAATTACAGAAAATCACTCTGTTAAAATTTAAATTTGATTATTATAAAAATGAAATTCATTTTATCAAAAATATTTTTGTCTTAGATAATTATAATTTCTAATATAAAAATAATTAAAATTTTAAAATATAATAAATTTCATAATATTAAAAAAATTATTATATTTTCTTTCAGTTTTTAATCTTGATGTTTATTTTATTTAATTGAAATATTTCTAATTTCTGATGATAAATATTATTTATGTTGTATTTTACTATTTTGAGGCCAAATTATTATTCCAATGGTCTGGTTACTATTCCAATGGTCACATTATTTTTTCAATGGTGATGTTACCTCCTATAAATACATAATTATTCCTCCATACACCATTCAATACAATTAATCTAAAATTTATTTGCTTTATTTTTATAAAATTGCATTTAGTTTAGTAGTGTATTTTCCCATAGTGGTGTTTGTGGGTGTGATTATTCCCATAGATCAGGATGATCCAAGATTTCACATCCTACATTTTTTATTTTCAATTTTTTTTATCATTGTAATATTTGTAATTTTAATGGTTTTAGTTTTTGATTAATGAGATGATCTCCATTAGTGATATAAATTCTTGTTTGTTTTTTATGTTTTGTATGTGTATAATAAAATACATTAAAATAAAACACACATTTATTCAAGAATGTAATATTATTAATAAATTCTAGGTCATTTCATTCTCCGCTATTTAGAAATTACTTCCCTAAAAATTTAACTCATATTCCAAGTTGAGAATATATGAGGATATTTATGTTTTATTTTTTATCGTGTTCTATTATTCCTTGTCATATTTATTATTTTTCTATAAAACTTTGATAACTTTTGATGTATTTTTGCATAATATTTTGTCTCCATAGTCTTGTATTTTGTCATACTACTCCTAAAAATAATAAAAATGCTCCAATTATACCACTTCTAGATTTAGTACATGTGAGGGATCAAGTATGTACTTCTCATGAGAGATATGTGTAACACATCCTGAAATTGAGTCATGTTTAGTGAAATTGTCAGTCAATACATCACCACTCCTTTTCAGTCAAGGATCTAAAAAGGGAAAACCTACATAGGGATAATATTTCCATTCTCTACAAAACACATGGATCTCTTTCATGGAGATATTAAAAGGAAAACTTTTTCTCCAACTTAAAACTCGTTTTCCCTTAAATGGTTGTCAGGATAGATCTTCTTCCAACTTTGAACAAATTTTATATATGTATAGATGGATTGAAACTTTTATTCCATCACATTCTTGACATCTAGTCCAAGTATATTTCATTCAAAAACATTCTCACAACATGTATTATTTCTACATAACATCCCATATAGAGATTCATACTTGTCCATTTGAAAACACAATTAGAATTTTTTATTGTATAAGAACTCAACAAATGAGAGATGTTGATCTCATTGTAATTTTAATTCTATTGAGTATACTCTCATCAATTCTTCAAGTGTATTAATTTTCCATTCATATTGGCCATTATTTTAAGTGTGATAGGTCATACGAATATTCAATTAAGTATTTTAATCATATTGAAGACTCTTCAAAAAATTAGAGTTAAACCAAGAATAAGGATTAGATATGGTTGAAAGTGGTTCCCCATACATCCTCACTACTTTATATATATCATAACATGTTATTAAAGAGAGAAATCTTCCTAAATAGTGATAAAGTGGGCATATTTGGTGATTTGATCCACCACAACCCATATCACATTACATCCTTTGGATTTCATTGGGTGACTATTCACAAATTACATGGTGATTTTATCCCATTTTCATGTAGGTGTGAAAAATGGTCACATCATCCCCTTGGACTTCAATAGTTATGCATTATCTTTCTGGAATACCACGAAAATTTATGTGTACTTATTGATCTCTTTATTTATATATTCTAACCAGAAGTGCTCTAAAAGATTATGGTATATCTTCATACTTCCAAGATGGATGAAGAAAGATGAGCTATATGAAATATCCAATAACTCTTTGTTTCTCATATTATTAAGGCATAAAAATATTAGTTAAAAACTAAATGAAAACATCCTTATTGATGTGGAATTCCTAAAACCTTTCTTCCTTTACTAAAATCACCATCTTTTGAAGCACTAAGACATCCCTTTATTCCTCTTTGACCTTCTCTTTCATAGATGGTTCAGAAATAATTTGGGAAAGGTAGAATGTATTACCTACCATTATGATATATATATATATATATATCCATTTAATAAACATTTAAATGTTGGTCTTCCTAAATATTCACAACATATAGAGTACCAGGTTATTTTCTATTCATATCATCAGTTAAATTATTTTCCTTTCCAAGACGGTAGTGAATAAAGAAATTATAGCAATTGATTAGCTATAACCATATTGACAGATTCATTTTGAGAACTTTTTGGTGAATAAATACTTTATAATTTTTTGATTTATATATATTCCACAACATTAACCATAGAGGTTGGTACACAAATTTTTTAATGGGAAGATCACAAATGCTAACTCTAGATCATGTTTCATGTAATTATTCTCGCGTATCTTCTACTACTTTTATGAATATTCTATAAATTTATCATTTTTTATGAGTAAACAACCAAATAATTTCATTAATGCATACCTATATATCACAAAAGCTGCTTCACTTGGTGGTATTGTAATTATATATACGTTGATTATCCTCCTATCGAGCTCATAAAATCATTCCCCAAATTATTCCTTTTAGACATACATTACCCCCTTTATATATTAACTTAGTTAGTTCAATAAAAAATCATGATACATTTCTCCAAAATCTCTATTTGTACACATAAAATAAAATAAAACATTAGAATTTTATGAAACTAGTTGTTCTAGGCCATTCAAAAATTTCATTTTTCTTTGAAGGGTCCACAAAAATTCCCTCACTTGTGATCACATGTCCCAAGAATATAATTATCTGTATTCAAAAGTCACATCTTTTGAACATATCATATAATTTATCGTTTCATAATATTTTCATTACAATCCTTAGATGTCCTTCATCTTTATATTTTCTATTGTAGTAAATGAGAATATCATCATTAAATAATTCCACAAAATTTTCATGGTAGTCCCTAAAGAAAATATTCATCAAATACCTAAAATTTTCAGGGGAATTAACAAGTCCTAATGGAATCACTATGAACACATAGTGTATAAACCTTCAATGAAATCCAATCTTTGTAATATATCTATTCTTCATAGTCAACATATGATATCTAGGATTAAGATCAACATTGGAGAAGTATTCAACTCCTCATAATTGATCAAACAATTCATCAATCCTTAGTAGTGGATAAATTTTTTAATTTTGATCATGTGGAGATCTCGATAATCGATGCATAGCTGCATTGATCCAACTTTTTATTTACAAAGTGCGTATGTGAACCATAATAAAAACTATTATTAAATGTGGTGCCGCTAAGATTATGAACTCTTCAAATATAAATAATATCCATTAGTGGGCATAGATATAAATTTTACTAACTAATTGTTGTACATTATTATTCCTATCATCATTTATCTATTTAGATATTCCATCAAAGTAATCATATCATATATGAACCTTTTATCAGTGAGGGAAATTTTTTTTCTCCTGACTATAATGTATATTATCAAAACTCTACTCATTTGTTTTCTTATCTCATAAGGTTCCCTAGCTAATCCACAATGGAAAACCTAACTCTTAGGGTTATCTATTTTCACCATTCCTTACTCAAGATAATCCATGGAAACCTAGATTTTTCATGGACCTACCTATTTGGATGATCAAGATCTTGAAATATGTTTATATTTGAAGAAATATAACACTTATTATTTTTAATGGGGTTTTATTATCTCGTGAAATTATCTCATATATTCCCTTTACCCTTATTCATGCATTTAATGACATAGAATTTCGAATCATTATTCCTTTCACCAAATAAATATGTTCAAAAAATATAGATGTATGATATCTTAGACAACTCATAGCTTGTACTACTAACACAAATATAAATATAAATATCTTTAAACATTTCCAAACGAATCAATTGAATTAGGCATATGAAACCCTTACTTGTAAATGATAAGAATCATATGAAATCAATACTCCCTATAAGAGTAATCATGGTGTAATTGGTTGTCATCCCTCACTTTCCTAGATATAATCTTGGATCCTGGGTTAGTTAATATTCTAAGAAAAAGTCCTTCTCCGCATGGTTCATTACTCAAGAGAGTCTTTAATTATATCATAATTTTGACACCTAATATTTATAAACTATTATTAACCTTTGAATTCCCAATCATAACACATGAACAATCCATACTCAATGTTGAAGATAACCAAATAAATTATCATACCTCGATTTCAACTCCTTAAATTCGTGTATGATAATTAAAAAGGTGGTTGAAATGAATTTGAATTAAATTATTCATAAGTTAGAAATATAAAAAATCTATATCTATGAAATAATTAGATAAAAATACTAAATAAATGAACATTTCATAAAATTAGACATAAGATAAACATTTATAAACAATTCCTAAACAAACAATTATAAAACATTATTATTGATCATGATTTATAAATATTCCGCAAAAATAATAAATAGAAACATTTTATATTTAATATGAACCATTTCATATCCTTCATTTAAATGAAATATAATATGAACTCTTTCATATTCAAAATATGTGATATTTTTGAAAAAAACCATAATCATATGTAAATTACATATGTTATGTAATATATAATGAACTGTCTTGAGCTACCAATGAATTGGTTACCTAATCCAGCAGGAAATAAGGCCCAAGGGGAGTTCCCAATCCCCTTGGGCTGGTGCAATGTAATAAGGGTATCAATATGTTCAAATGGGAATGGTTTTACTAACAATAAAAAAGAATCAGCAACTACCAAGAATCATCCATGACCTATCCATACATTTTAATTCAATTCATATCAAATAATCAAAAAAATAAAGAATAAATATAAACATTTAATAAATAAAAAAACCCATAAAAAATATAAAATTGGGCCACTAACTAAAAATATAGTAGAAGAAGATACGGTGGGAGTAGAAAAAAATAAACTAGGTTGAACTGGTTGATACATCATTCCAAAAATAAAATAGATTCTAAAAACCTCTAAAAACATTCAAATGACCCATGTTCACTCATAATATCCCAACTCATCCAACCATGATCCCAACAGACAAACAATGAATAATAAAAAATACTTGGCACCTACCCACACAAATCAGTGTATGTGTATGGTGTGATACAAATATTCTTATTAGGATTTCACCAAAGAGTTTATATGGTTCATTTAATATTAATGTCCATAAATTTTATTTTTAGAATAATTTATAAGAAAATTAAAAGAGAATTCATAATAAAGAAAATATCATGTTTTATCTCATTATTTCTAAAACAAGGATAAAAACATTGAAAACAAGTGAGGATCATCCATCCTAAAACCATATCCTTATACAAAAATAAATGGATAAAAACATTTCATTCAAATATCTTTTAAAAGCTAATAAAATAGTGAATTTAAATTTGAAGGAAAAAAATAATTTCTTCCCCTTTTCCTAGGTGAATTTCTCAAATTGCTTTTTGAAAACAGATATCACTTTACATTTTAAAGACAAGACTTCAAAACCATTTATAAACAAGTTTGATAGTATACCAAAAAACCATAACTAGAAAAGAATATTATCACAATAGGTACCAAGACATAAATTAAGAAAAATAAGAATAAAAAAATTACCACGCCATGGTTCTACAACATTGAAAGTTAAGGATAGAAATGAGGTATATATACTAGTATCTCTTAAATCATCCTCAAAAGGAATAAAAAGTCATGGGAAAGTCACTAGGCTCTAACATGAATGATATTGGACATTTTTAATTGGTTCACTCTCTCTAGGGGCCCCTAGTGAAACCATAACATCCCATTTGGCACCCATTTGAGTCATTGTATACAAAGTAAACCCCTGGTAGGGTGTATATTTTTTAGGGAACCAGTTATCCTACATACAATAAACTAATTAAAAAAACTTCTAGAACATATACATAGCTACCTAGGGTTTTCATGAGATCAGTAAAATGGAGGTGAGAAATAAATATTCACAAGCTCATAATGAAATTAAACATTTAATAAAAACAAATAAACCACATATCATCTCAAACACCCCAAAAAAACAACAGATTGTAAATTAATTAATAAAAATCAATAAAATGACTTCTATAGATCCACAATACATGATAAATAATATATAAATAGAAGCCCCAAAATGGGGGAAACCAAAATTTCAAAGATAATAGTTTAAAAAGATATAAACTTGAATTTGAAATCAAACATGGAATGAAAATCCATTGTATAAACTTTTAAAGCCCTTACATGGAAATATTCATTGAAATCAAATTGTTCTAATCACCACTTTGAAATTACTCATTCACCATTGAATGAAATTTAAAACATCTCAAGGCTTCTTGTTGGATCGTGGTATACAAAATATAAAAAAGATGGGAGTGGATTGTGTCTTTCAAAACTTCTCATGAAATCTTGAGGATAATCAATTTTATCCTATTATCTTTATCAGATTGTTTGTGCATCAGAAATAAAAAGATATTAGGACACAAATATTTATAGTGGTTTGGGGCACAAAAATACCCTAGTCCACTTGACCAATGTTGTTCTCCCCATGCTGGGTGATTTTCACTAGTTGGTCCTCTTTTCACAAGACCATCCACAACTGAGTGTAGGCAATTGACACCTTTACAATTTAAGACTAAAACATAGACTTATGGTTCTAAAAACTGAACCAGTCAAAATAGCTTAGTATGAGAAGTCAATTATCAAAATAAAAAAGTATTGTTTTGACAAATACTTTCTGATTGATTTCACAATCGAAGAAGTACACAACTGATAGTAAATGGACTGTTATATTCAGAAAGAATGTTGTTCAGATAAGGGCAGTTCTGAATCGATCTGGTTGCAACTGATCTTGAAATATATTAACCAAAAATTATCAGTAGATTCATGATAGATCTCCAATGTAGAACAAGTAAATCTTTAACATTTCTCTTTTTGATATAAAACATAATATGGTCATTTTTGTAGTAGTAGATCTATAAAAGATCTTTACAAAGAATCAGCATATCTCTGTAGTTGTGAAACTCGAATATCTTCATATTTGAATTCTGTAATCACTGTGAATTAAAGAGATATCATGTCACCCATGTCATCTACATAATTCAGATACACAGAATATATAGAATAAATATGATCACCTTATTCATAAATTCATATCCACAAAAGTTTCCTGACCGATCGCAATATTTAAAAAGTTTGAATAACAGAGTGGTAATAACTTCCCTTAATAATCGCCATGATATACTCATATTAAATCGATCCTCTGAATCACATATAAATGGATTTAAATCAGTCTTTGAATCTGGATTGAAATTATCCAGATAATCTTCAAAAGACCATTGCATGATAAAGTCATAAATTTAAATCATTGACGTTTGAAGAAGTCAAACAAAGCATTCCAAACATAAGGTTGATTAAAAAACATAAGTTTGATGATCCATATTTTTCTCATCGACTTTCGAACGTATGGTATCTGATCCATACTTTTCATTCTTCAAAATGTAGGGTATATGATCAATACTTTTTTATAAAACATAAGGTTCATTACAAAAGTAGGATTAATGATCCATAATTTTGTGAAGAAAATGTAAGGTTCCATAATTACATAGGGTTCTTCATCCATACTTTTCTCATATAACAAAATTATTGTTCCTTAAAAATGTAAGGATCCTTACAAACATAAGTTTCTTTACCATAATTTTCTACCAAATTAAGGTTGATTAACCATACTTTTCTAAACACCTTTAAAATAAACGTAAGATATAATCCTTATGTTACAATCTCCAACATACAGTATGAACAGTGATTCCAGAACATACTGAATAGATTTCCGAACACTTTGAAAAATATTTCACGTGAATAAAATGCTTTAATATTATTCCAAAATTTAAAATATAAATAATATTAATTTCCTGAAATGTACATAAAGTAAAATCATTAGAATAACAAGTAAGGGTATTTGTGAGAATCAAAACCATCATAAAATTATAGAGTATTGTGGAAACAATACATGCTCAACAATCAACCCCATTTTGATGATCACAAAACATAAAAAATTATTTACAGATAATTTATAATTTTTCAAAGATAAAAACAATATTTAATTTTTACTTTCAAATACCTCTTTGAAAATATACAATACTTGTTTATCCAAATTTATCTTTAATGGTTATCTATAAAAAAATTCCCCCAAAACACTATTTAAAAACAATATAAAATGTTCTGTTTATCCAAATTTTACCGTTTTGTGATGTAAAAAATGAATGATTGAATAAGCTATAAAACACATGTAATGTAGTACTGAACATGTAAGAAAATGTTGTGATGAATAGTTTATCAACAATGGAATCTATATTTTTTGAGGCTGTCTAACATAGACATGAACAAAGTAAAACCCATAAAATATGATAAATATGAAATTTCATTGATAAAACAATATAAAAGTAAATTAACCAAGAGGAATCAAGGTAGTTGGGCTAAAGGTTTGAAAAAGGGTATCTCAGTGATTTTTAATAATATATTTCAACTCTGCCAACTATAACCAAAATATATTCATAATACCATCTCGAAGATGAATTAGCAGATCTCTTCCTTCTTGAGTCGAATGAATATCTTCAATGATGTTCACTCTAAAAAACTCATGAATTCTTTCTTCCTTCTCCATAAATTGATTGAGCTTCTCAGTAAATCTGATCAGTAGTTCTCTAATACCCAGTTCATTTGACGTAAGTTGATCAACAAGATGTTTCAGATTGTCCAACAAAATAGAAAAAGGAGTGCTATTACGTTGTAAATCCACAATACTGTCATTCATGTTGCTCATTACAGTGGTAATGGCTTGGAATATTTGGATCAAATCAGGAGAAGTACCTAATATACTTTCTAGAATTCATGTGGCAGTTTCAAATTGTTGTTCCATAAAACTTTTCAGTTATGCCAAATCTAATTTCAATACAACTTTAGATTTTAATTTTTCATCCTATTTCAGTAATTCTTTTTCAAAAACATAAACCTCTGGCTTTGAAACAGAACTATATATCAGATTTTGAAATCTCTATTTCTCTTTATCTAAGTCTCTTCTCAAATAAGCATTTTCTCTTTAGCTCTGTAAAATTTTATGACATGTTTCTCAACATTATCAGACATAGAATCAGAGGAACCATGTGCTTGATTCACAACATGATCTACCATGATCCCAAAGATTGAGAATATGATTTCTCTTCTTCATTTTGCTCCATTGGTTTTTCAACTAATTTTTCTCTTGAAATATCAACTGATAATGATTCATTTAGAACTTTGGTTTGAGTTTCAGTGAAATTTTCTTGAAAATATTGTTCTCCATTCTCAACATCTAAAAACAGGTGCTCTTCCTAAGAAATTTCTTCTTGAATCAAACATTGTTTCACTGGTTCTGTCTATGTATTTTCAATTTGTATAGAGTCAATTTGGTGCACAGATTGATCTATAATTTCCATTTCTTGAGATTTTTCAATCTGAGGTATCTCCTCAATTCTGGTATGTACCTCAGCCTAAGGAAAAACCTATATTTCTTCTTGAGAAGATGTTTTATCTTGTCTCTCTTCTTGATTATATTCTTGCACGAACTTATTACTTAAAATATCTCTTGTTTCAAGAATTGTATCCCAAGTAGGTTCCTGACCCACTATTATTTTCCTTGAACTAAGATGTCATCCCTGGCTTTCTTCATCAGCCGGTTCATCTTCTATTTAAAATATGATTCTTCTTGATGTCTTTGAATCTTCCCCTATTCTAGATTAAGACATACCTTCTTTAGATTTTGCAGGTTTCTCCCCTTGAGCAGACACCTGATCCTCTTCAACTCCAACATGCATGATTTTCCCTTTTATAGTGCTCCAGAAAAATCCGAGCTTTCTTAAAGTTCCATCATTCAAACGTTACTATAGTGTCATTTTACACTTGCATAATTTAACCTCTCCATATCTTTCTTAGATAGAAACTATGAAATAAACCATCTATAAGGATAAAATTTCATACATGCCTTAGGATGATAGTAGTAACTCAAATGTCTGATCATGTATATTGGAAAATTTTTCTTTATGAAACTTAAAAATAGAAACATAATATACATATCAAGAAAACGAATATTCTCTATCTGAGACATCTTTGTGGCTATTCCAGTTTGAATTAATTTAATCAAAATATTCTGATCTGGTTCTAAATATTTGACCAAAAATTTTCTTATGTTATTAGATCCAAATAGAAAAGAAATGATATCCTCGGACTTGTGGTTTTTGTCACCAGTTGACATCAGATCAAAATGGAAAACTCCCTCATGAGGGCAGTTCAAGATCCTTGCAAATTCACCAGAAGAGATCGGTATATCCCTATCTTCGATCTTTGCAATAATAGAATCTTCTGTATCTCCTAACCTAAATCAAACAGTTTTAATGAAACTTCTCAACTCAACTTCATACAAAAATTCAGTGTAGTCCTCACTGAATTTTGTTTCAATACCTTGAAAGTATAATTCTTTCTTCAAAATTAGGTTCTTCTGATATATCCATTACAAATCAATGACATTTCCCTGAAGGATTTTTCATCCTGTTGAACGATGACACTTCACATCACTAGGTTCGCCTGCTTTGATTATCTTTGTTTTTTCCATTTATATCTAAAACATATGCAGGTTTAAGGTTCTGGTGTTATGATGTTGTGATCAAAGGAAGATGGAGGAAGTGAAGGGTTTTGGTATTTTGAAAGGTTTTATGAAAACGAATGGGTTTTGGAATTCGAAATGGGCGCTGACAGAGCCTTGATTCCCATGTCATTACGTACATAATAATAATTAGAGTTTTTTTAAAAAAAATTAAACTATATATAGATTATTTAAATTTTTTTATAGAATAATAATAAAAGTGTAACTTATTTGAGAGATAGGTAACTAAATTTTTTAAATAGTAGAAAATTAAAATAATATAATATAATAACATTAATATTAAAATTATATAAGATTAAAAATAAATAAATTTCTGAAATAAAATAAATTTATTTATAATTAAATAATCCTAACCCCCCTTAATAAAATCAAAACTTTTAGTGGGATGTGGTTTAGTAAAAATATTAGCTAATGAGAATTTACTACTTATATATTCTAAAAATATATCCTTTTCAAGAACATGGTCTAATTAAACATGAAGTCTAATATCAATATTCTTAGTTCTATAATGACTTATATGATTTTTTGAAATATTTATATCACTAGTATTATCACATAAAATAGTTATATTATCAAAATTTAGTTCAAAATCCAAAAGAGTGTTTTTCATCCACAAAACTTGTGCACAACAACTACCCACAAATACTTATTTTGTCTATGCTATTGAAAAAGAAACTGAGTGTTGTTTCTTACTAGAAAATGACACTACATATTTTCCTAAAAACTGACAGGTTCCTGAGGGGATTTTTCTATCTAATATACTACTTCCAAAATCAGCATCAGAATATGAAATTAAATTAAAATTAGACGTTTTTGGATAAAAAATAGATTGAAAATTAGTTCCTTTTAAAAAACTAAAAGTTCCTTTGAAAGCTATAAGATGATATTCTTTAGGATTTGATTGAAATCGTGCACAAATACATACTGAGTACGTAATATCTATCCTACTAGTAGTAAGATATCAGAAACTTCCAATCATTCCTCTATATAACTTGTTGTCTACTGATTTCTCAGTTTCATCCAAATCATGTTTTATATTAGTACACATAGGAATTGTATATGTCTTGCTATTTTCAAGTCCAAATTTCTTTAATAAATCATTAATGTATTTTCATTGATTAAAAACATTTTCAAAATAATTTTGATACATTTGAAGTCCGAAAAAGAAATTTAGTTCTCCCATCACAGTCATTTCAAATTCTTTTTTCATTAGGTTTGAAAACTCGTGAAAAAGTTTTTTATTTGTTGATATAAAAATTACATCATCAACCTAAATTTGAACAAATAAAATATTAGAGTTTATAGTTTTTTTAAAAATTGTTTGATCTGCAATACATATAGTAAAATCATTTATCAAAAGAAAAAAACCTAATCTTTCATTCCAATCTCTAAGTGCTTGTTTAAGGCCATAAATAGCTTTAGTAAGTCTAAAAAATCTGTTTTTTGAGAATTTTAAAAACCAAGAGGTTTCTTTGCATAGACTTATTCAATTAAATAATCATTTAAAAATTAAGACATAACATCCATCTGAAATAATTTAATGTTCATATGATATGCATAAGCTAAAAAGATTCTAATGGAATCTAATCTATATACAAGGTAAAAGGTCTCATCATAATCTATACCTTCTTCTTGATTATATCCTTTAGCTATTAGTCTTTATTTATTTCTTTTATAACTCCTTTGTTATCTAGTTTATTTGAAAATACCCATTTACATCCAATAACAGGATAGTTATTTAGTCTTTCAACTAATTTCCAAACATTATTTCTTTTTAATTGGTTTAGTTCTTCTTGCATAGCTATCATCCAACTTTTATCAAATAAGGCTTCTTCTATTGACTTAGGTTCTAATTAGGATAGAAAGGAAAATAAATCAACTAGATTTCTTATATTTTTTATAGTTTTTATTCATGTGTCTAGGTCGCCTATAAAAATTTATAATGGGTTATTTTTAGAGTTCTTTACTATTTATGAAAAACACTATTTGGTTTATCAATGTCATGTTCTTCTAAACTGGACTGAATTTGGTTTATATCATTTTCAAAATCAACTTTTACGTTTTCAAGTCTCATGTTATCATTAGGGTCAGATTCATTAATGCGATCTTTCGTTTTGTCAAAGGGATAGATTCATAAAATTCCCAATGAACTAATTCTTTAATAATCCTTGAAATTTTATTAAAAACTCTATAAGATTTGGAGGTAGAAAAAATATCCTAATAAAATGCCTTGATCAGATTTTGGATCAAACTTACCATGATTGTCCTTGGTTTTCAAGATATAAACCTTTCATCTAAAAACATTAAAGTATTTTAATTTTGGTTTTCTGTTATTCCATAGTTCATAGGGTGTCTCTTTGAAAATTGGTCTAATTAAAAATAAATTCATTATATAGCAGGATGTGCTTACTGCATCTGCCCAGAAATAGGTAGGAAGAATGTATTAATTTAGCATAGTCCTATCCATTTCTTGAATGGTTTTATTTCTCCTTTCAACAATTCAATTCTATTGAGGTGTTCTTGGTGCAGAGAATGTGTGTTTAATACATAGATTTGATCCAAATGAATTGAATTCATGATTCTAAAATTCTCCATCATGATCAATTCTTAATGAAATTATTTTAAAATATTTTTTATTTTGAAAAGATTTGTAAAAACGTTCTAATATTGTAAAAGTTTCATTTTTATATTTTAAAAAATATATCTAAGTAAATCTAGAATAGCCATCAACTAATACATATACATATAATTTTCCAGCCAAACATGCTACTCTTGAAGGTCCAAATAGATCCATATGGATAAGTTCTAATGGTTTAGATTTAGAAATTTTTTTAATTGATTTGAAGGATCATTTATGTTGCTTTCCAATTTGACATGCATCACAGAATCTATCATTATCATGTTTAGGACTAGGTAAATCAGAAACTTTTTTTTCTTAGACAACTTATGTAATGCATAAACATTTCAATGTCCAAGTAGTCTATTCCAGATCTAGGATTCATTTTTTTAGTAGTAAAACAATTTAATTTTTTTTACACAAGGAATTTAAGTCCAATGTATAAACATTGTCCGTTCTGGGTGCTCTAAATATAAGCAATTTATCTTTGAAAAAATAACAACAGTTGTTAGAAAAATTGAAAAAATAACCATCATCTGAAATGTGAGAAATACTTATCTGGTTATTTTCTTATCCTTGTACATAATGTACTTTATTGATTCAGAAAACTTATGGATCTCCAACAGTTTCAATAGCAATGATTTTTTTGTTTGGCATTGTCACCAAAGGTGACTAATCCACAATCCTTTGAGTTAATGTTTTAATGTTCTAAGATTTTCCACTCATATTCAGAGAGAAGCCACTATCCATGTACCATATTTTTTTTTCTTCTATGACCCACTTCCTAAATGGAATTTAAACAATGGTTTTTTTGGTTCCTATATTCTCTGGGGTCCAGCAGTGTTATCTTATAGTGATCTAGAAATCATGATTTTATTTTTTATTTCTATAATCATTTGAGTCAAGTACACTATTTGAAAAAAAAGTCATTTTTAATTCCACTAATTTGGGGAATTATTCAATAATATTTTTAGTTATGTGACCTTTTGTTCAACAGTAATTTCAAATTAAACATTATGAATTTGGATCAAAATAGTTTTTGTACAGTTTAGGTTTCTCACCTTCACTACCTATTCTATATATTTCATTCTTAATTACATTCTTACCAATAATTTCATTTAAAGAATTTTATTCTATTTAAAAAAAAGAGCTGTAATTTTGTAGGTTTCTACTTAATCTTGTAAAATGTTGAACTTAGATTCATGATCTACATTGTTTGTGTTAGATGAGTAATATTTCTCTATTAATTCTTGATGTTGTTTTAGAAAACTGTCTCTTTCTCCTAAAATTGAATTGTGTATATTTTTTAGTGATTTATTCTTCTTTAATAAGGAATCATATCTTTCTTCAAGAATGAAACAGTAGGCTGCTAGTTTTTTATTTGAGCAGCTGGGGTCAGAATCAGAATTTAAAGAGTAATAATATTGTACCTTATTATATTTAGCCGTGAAGCACATGTTCACTTTATAATTAGATTCTTCCTTTTCTAAGTCTGACTTTGATGAGCAGTTGGTGTCTTCATAAACACTCAATGTTAATTTCATTTATCTTTTATCTTTATGCTCATAATTAGTATTTTTGAAATACTTGTTTTTCTTTACTCTTTTTAGTAGAGGATAATCAGGTACTATGTGACCCACTTTCTTGCATTTGTAGAATATTACTTCATTTGTATCTTTCTCATATTTCGTGAAGGATTTTTAGAATCATTTCTTCTTCTTATAAAATTTTCTAAATTTTCTAGCCATCTATTCCAGTTCCATTTCTGAATCAGATGAGTCAGAACTTTCTTCAATTTTGACATTTTTTTTCATCCTTCTGATCTTCTTTTGAGATGTAACTTTCGTAGCAGTATTTTTTCTTTTTATCAAGACATTATGCTCATTAGCTTCATCTTTCATATCATATTCATACATCATCATGGTTTCAATCAATTATCTCGTAGTTATATTTTTAAGATGTGATGATTACCTAATGGATGTTGATATCCCATTCCATTGGGTTGGTCATACTCTTAGTACCTTCAAGGATAGATCTACTTGGGTGATAGGATCTCCCAAGGAAGTAATGTTGTTGACTATATTTGTAATCCTTCCATTCATCTAAGTGATTCTTTCATCATCAATCATTCTAAATTAATCAAATTTCAGATTTGATGTAGCATACCTCATTTGTGTGACATTGTCAGTTCCTTCATAAGGAACTGCAATTGTTTGCCACAACTCATAAGCAGTCGAGCATTAAGATACTCTATTGAATTAATTTTGTCCTAGACCACAGATGATAGAATTCATAGTTTTCAAATTTATATCATACTCTGCTGCAATTTCTTCACTCCATGTTTCTGGATTCTCAATAATTTCATAAGGAGTATGAATTTTTGAGTAGACTCTGTATACAAGATTCTTTAGGTGGATGATAATCCTTGATTTCAAACATCCATAGTTTTCACTATTGATGTATGGAGCTCCAACCATTATAATTCCCTCTCGTGTATTATCCATTGAGATCTTTGTATAATCCTTTACTTTCAACTTTCTGTATATTTAACAAAATAACCACCTCTGATACCAATTATTGGATCATGTTATACAAAATATACCCATTAGGGGTGAATTGTGTCTTTTAAAACCTCTCGATAAATCTTGATGATAATCAATTCTGTCTTTTTATCTTTATCAGATTATTTATACAGTGAAAATAAACAGATATCAGGATGCAATGATTTATAGTATTTTGGGGAACAAAAATCCCTTAGTCCACTCCACTAGAACTCTTCTACACGAGCTTTGTAATTTTCACTAATCGATCCTATTTTCAAAATTGCATCCACAACTGAGTACAGACAGTTGACATCTTTACAATTTAAGACTAAAACAAATCCTTCTGGTTCTAAACACAGAACTCATCAAAACTACTTAGTACGAGAATCCGGTACTCAAAATAAAAGAGTATTACTTTGAAAAATACTTCCTGATTGATCTTCACAATCGCAGTAGTACGCAACTGACAATAAATAGACCCTTATCTTTTGAAAGGATATTCTTTAGATAAGGGAAGTTTTGAATCAATCCGGTTGCAACTAATCTTGAAATATATTCAACAAAAAAATCTGCAGTGGATTCATGATTGATCTCCAATATCGAACAAGTAAATCTTCAATGTTTCTCTTTCTGATATAAAATAGAATCGGGTCAATATTTATAGAAGCAGATCTACAAAATATCTTTTTAAAGAAACAACATATCTCTATTTCTGCGAAACTCGAATATCTTAGGATTTGAATTTTGTAATCATCATGAATTAAAGAGATATCATGTAACCCATGTCATCTACAAAATTAAGATACAAAAAATATATAGAATAAATATGAGCGCTTTATTCATAAATTCATATCCACAAAATTCACCCGAAAGATCGCTATATTCAAAAAGTTTGAATAACATAGTGGTTGTAACTTCCTATAATAATAGACATGAAATCCTCCTATTAAATTTATCATCTAAATAATGTATGAATGGAATTAAACCAGTCTTTGAATCTTGTTTGAAATCATCTTGATAATCGGAAAATGTCTATTGCTCGATAAAGTCACAAATTCAAATCTCCGACATTTGAAGAATTCAAACGTAGGGTTCCAAATGTATGGTTGATTACAAATATAAGGTTCTTGATCCATACTGTTGTCATTTACTTTCAAATGTATAGTATATGATCCATACTTTTCTTTGCATCAGAATGTAAGGTATATGATCCATACTTTTTGATAAAATGTATGGTTAATTACAAAATTCATATTGATGATCCATACTTTTTTGAAGCAAATGTAAGGTTACATACTTACGCAGGATTCTCCATCCATACTTTTCTCATATAACAAATGTAAGGTTCCTTCCAAACATCAGGTTTTTTTACCATACTTTTCTATCAACACAAGGTTGAATAAGTATAATTTTTTGAACTCCCATAAAATAAACAAATGATATAATCCTTATGCTACGCTCTCCAATGTACGGTATGAATAGTGATTTTAGAACACACTGAATAGCTTTATAAACACTTTGAAAAATATTTCAAGCGATTCATATGCTTTAATATTATTCCAAAATTGGGAATATAAGGATTATTAAATTCCTGAAATATACTTAATGTAAAATCATTATAATAACAAGTAAGGGTATTTGTTAGGCACATGGGCTTTATCCTAGTTGGTAAGGACTCTATAAGTGCATCTGAGAGACCCGGGATCAAATCTAGGCGGAGACATTATTTCCAGGGGTACTGTAGCAGCACTGTAGCAGGTACTATTTAGCACTGTATCAGTTGGGAATATACCCCAATTTGGGCCTTTGGGCCACCGATTTGGTCCCCAAGTCCTTTGAGGCCCTCGGACCACCCAGGCCTTCGGGTCAGTAAGGCCTTCGGGCCACCTCAATGCCTTCGATCCACCTTAAATATAGATGTAAACCAGATGAGCTACGAGGAACATGCTTTACAAGGAGGATGAAAAAGGAGCTTTCACCACAGAAAAAGCTAAATGGATTGCAAGAATGAGAGGGTATGGCACCTGCCATCGGGACAAGCCTGTGCATGCACGAGAATGCCTAGCGGAATAGCCATGCGAAGATGGAGATCTGATTTCACGATGAAGATGATGGGAGGAGCAGTTCTAAGTAGTTTGTCTGGGTTGTAGGTAATTTTTTAAGCCTATGTGCAAATTAATTCCTCTAAGGCCTATGGGCCATGTAATACTTAAGCCTGTGGGCCTTGTAAGGTTTCCACCTCACCCCTTGAAAGGTGGATTATCAAAATCAATAAAAAAATGAAGGCCTTAGGGCCATCGGAGGTATTTGTGAGCATCAAAATAATCATAAAAATATAGATTATTGTTGAAACAATACATTCTCAACAATATTATGAATTTAAATCATTATATATTTTCAACACATAAATTTTAATGAAGAAACACGTTAAAACAAATAAAATTCTATTTTTAAAATAAAATTATGTCAAAACCCCTTTCAAAACACATAATTTCATTTAAAATAAAAACTCAATCATTTTTATCAAACACAATAGTATGAAACAACTACATTAATTATTAATAAACCCATTAATAATAATTATCAACCCATCATGGTTGACACATATGTGTATAATTTCTAATGAAAGTAATTTTTAAAATATATAGCATCTCATGGAATTAAATATAAAGGAATTTTATAAAAATGCCTACCTCATTAAAGAGAAAACTATGTCACAACATGTCAGATCTAATAGAAGATGAACAACAAAAGATGTAAATAAAATCTACACTCCCTAAACAATGAAATACCTCTCTTTAGACTCATTTCAAACCCTAATCCCAACTCATTCAGTGGTGATGGTTCACGAGAGGATGAAATTCTAGGGGATAAAGAAACTATAAAATAGGGGATAGGAAATGAGGATATTACAATGTGAAACCCACTTGAAATCAATTAAAATAGGATAAAAATCAAGATTATGGGATGATGAAGCTCCCTTAGATTCCCTATAAGGTCTTTTGAATGAATGTGTGGCGAAATAGGGCCAAAAATTGAGTTATACATGTGGGGGGGGATTATAAATTCATGTTTTAGTAATAATGGGATACTTGTATAGTTAAGTCATATGACTTGGTAAATAGTGTGTCGGCCATGTAAGAAAAACTAGAATGGATCAACACAACTGTATGGTTTGGATATATAGTTGTTGGGAAACAATCCCTCAAGGTTACATTGAATCATTTTTTGGTCGATTTTGTTTATTTAAAAAGTAGGTTTCCATGGTAAGTTGTGAAGTACAGTGATATTGTTGACATGGTATGTTGAATTAGATCCAAGACAATGTAATGGATTCCCCGGAAGCAGTACTGAAAATTACAACAAAATTTGATTCCATTTCCCAGTGTTGGCTAAATTTTTGGGGTCAAAAATTTTGATATTGGACGAGCTTCATGAAAATTGTATTCTCCTAAATATCTCATCAAAATATGGTAAAGGATTGAATTTTTTAATGATGGTATTCATGAGTTGTGTTTCATGAATGATCAAAGAATTATGGTGGTGATCTTTGCAATTACAGTAATCATCACAAAAAGTGGACTTCCATGAAGACCTAGTACAAGTATAGATAAGGCATAAATTTTGCGAAGACTAGCTCTTCATGAAGGATGGTTCTTGAAGGCGTGAAATTTTTTTATAGTGATCTCTGTGATTAAGACAATCATCATGAAAACTGTATTTCCATGAAGGTCTAGTAAAAATATAGAAGATGAATGAATTTCAAGAAGAATTGATTTTTTTTGAATGGTAGTTTGTGATGGAATGAAGGTTCATGATGGAAGGCTCTGCGATTATGACTTGCATTGTGAAAATTTTATTTCCATGAAGTCCTTATGAAAATATGGGAAAGGCATGGGTTTCAAAAAGAATGGGTGTTCATGAAGGGTGGTTTGAGAAGAAGAAAAGGTTTCAGATGGTGGTCTCCGTGGTTACAAACATTATTCAAGAACACTGTGAAGGATTTTATGGGACTCTCCATGGTTACAATGAGCATCGTGAATGGGAAATCTTCATGGAACTTCACAAAAGCAGGATCTACCCAAATGAAATTAGGGAGCTTCACAAAATGGTGATGATGTGGCCAGAAGGATTTGAAATCGGGGGGGGGGGGGTGTGCCTATAAATTGGATCTACCCCCTTCAGAAGTGAAGTGAGACTTAAAAAAATCATAAGGCTCCATATCCATTAAGGTGTTCACAAAGTAGGTATGTGAAGACATTCATGAAGGATTTAAAATCCAACCGAAAGTTTTGAGCTTTGCGAAATAGAATTGCTTTGTGAAGGAAAAGTGATTTTTGGGGAAAGTCAAGAGCTTTGTGAAGGCTATAATAGCCAAAAAAATGTTCTGAATTTCATGAAATTAAATGAGTTTCATGAAGACTGTTTAATCCTCACAAAGGAATTTTGAAAAGAGCTCCGCAAAGGAGCTTCATGAAAGAGGGATTTTCACGAGGGCGGTGTGCATAATGAAAAGTATTTAAGAGAGGTTTCCCAATAAATCTTTTTTAAAGTGGTATTAATCACTTGGATTAAATTGGAACCTTAATAGAGCATCTATTTACAATTGGGGATTTGGGTATTCATGCAAATTAAGGTACCAGAAAATCCATAAACTGTGAGTGGGTCCCATCCAAGAGATGCGAGTGAATGAAGAGGAAGATGGTGATCTTTCCCACTGGTAGTAAGCCATAGTAAGAGACATATGGAGTGACTCTTGGGAATACTACAAGAAAACCCTAAACACTATAATGGTAGTGATCTCGGGTATTGAAGATCTAGCCTGAACCCTAACCTTCAGTGGATTTGTCACATCATTACATCAATGTTTTATACACATTGGATGTAGCCCAGTGAGGGTAAACCAAGTAAAAATACATGTGTCATGGGCTTGGCTTCCTACATTACATTAAAATCATCATCATCATATAAGAATAAAGGTATAAGATCTGAATTAACACTTAAATTCAAAAAAAAAGTAACCCTTATAATAAAGAGGTCAAGGCCTAGTGGGGAGGAAGAATTTAAAAAAGAATATTCTTACCCAGATTTACCCCCTATCAGGGTATCTAGTCCCCTTTTGGACCTAACAATATTTCACTAAACCATGTATTTACCATGAAAAATAAATAATACCTTTAGATTTTTGTATTCATTTCCCTTTAATTAAATTATATGTTGAATATATTTCATCGCACACAACACCGAACCGAAACAAACCATAGTTCATAATTTGATTTTTATGAGCATAGTTTTTAAAAAATAATAACATGAATAATTAATATTTTAGAACATCTTTCATAATGATTTAATATTTTAATTTAAAATACAAATTATCCAATTTTAGAAACTAAATTTGAACAAAATAAATTCATTTTTTGATTTTAGATAAAATTATTATATTAGTATGATTTTTTTGGATTTTTATGATAATATTAATTCTTATATGAATAGTAAAAAAATAGTTTTTATTAATACCGTTGTGTTTTTCAATTTATCTTGATATAAGGATGAATTAAAAAAATAAAAAAAATTTAATTTCCAATAATATATTTACGGATTATAATTTTTTATTTTAAAATACTATGTTGAATTTTAAAAAACCATGTTTATAATTTTTAAGAAAAATCTATATATTGTTATAATAAAAGAACTTTTTTTCTTCTTTTTTTTAATTATATTTTTAGAAGGTGAAATTTAGTTTTGGATTACTTTGTTTTCAACATAAATTATTTTTATTATATAATAAACCAACTAATGTTATAAAAATTAACAATATTTATCATTTTATCTTAACCAATATTATTATTCATACAATTTCAAGAAAACGTTTTTACACATTATGTGTGTTGATTTTAATATAAATTTTTATAACCCCTAAAAATTTTATTCTAAAAAACGTATTTCATATTTTTAATCACCAGGTCCAAATTATTTAACAAGGTCCATTTTATTTTTTGATATTAAAATTAAACTACTTAGGTAAAAATTATTATCCATCATAAAAATAAAAAATTGTAATAGTGAAATATCTAAGAGTAAAGGAATGAAAAAAAAAATAAACCATTTTTAAATTGTATTTTGGATGATTTATTAGCCTTACCCATACACCCAACCAATTTTTTTCTATTTTTGGATCTACATGACCATTTAATAGTAACATGTCCTTTTATATTATTTCAAAAATTCCACTCCCCTCACTTATAAAATGAGCCTTCACCAACTCACTTCTCTACACACTGAAATCCTATTAGATTAAAAAATCATTACCCAAATAAATCCCAAACACTCTTATCCACATCATATATGGTACGGTATTCTCAAATAGATACCTAATAAAACAAAATTTTATTGAATATTTTACTTATAATAAATGTTATAATTTCCTCACATTGTGGCCACTATGTTCATTTATGGAATATTTGGGATTAAATAATTCATTTGAGAATTTGATGAAAATTATAGTTTTCCAATTTAAAAATTCACTTTTGTATATCGAACATAGATAATTATATTTTAATTATTTGAATATAATATTTTTTAAAATTTTCTTGACTTAATTTTCTACAACTTTTATTCAATACAACTGTGTTAAATCATGAATTTGGTGGGTGAAAATGTCCCGTGATGTCAAAGTTGGGCTAGACTTTCTAGATTGGACATTAGTTCTGTATTTAAACCATAATATCTTCATAAGTTTTTGGATAATGGATGAATTTTGAGAGTATTTTTAGGACTCATTTTCTCACAAATCATCCTTCTAGAAGGATAGTTGGTTCATGCATTTTGTGGTCAAATAGGCAATGCAATTTGGATAAATTTATTTGGACGAATTCCCTCATTCACACTTGAAACCTCTTTAAACCTAGCCTCCCCTCCACTATAAAAATTGGTTTTTTTTCTCATTTTAGGGGTTGGGAGGTACATTATGAGATTTATCTCAGAGGAGACTTGGTTTAACTCAATATATCCAACCATTTTAAGAGGGGTATCTCTTGAAGAAAGGATCCCCTCTTCTTAGCCTTCTTCTTCTTCTTCTTCTTCATGTTGTAATGTTTTCATTTTCATAATAAACTTCTTTGTTACTATTATATTTCTTCTATTTTATTTTATTTTTTTCAATTATATTCTTATTTAATGAACCTATTTGGGCTGTAATCAAGAGTATAAAGGAAATTGGGTTATACCCTTTCTAAACATTTGCACATGCAAAATGTTTCTATGATGACAACACCACCCATGGAAGATTAGTTTCTTTAGCAATTAATATACATATAAATTTCTTTGTTAATTTATTTTGAATAAATGAGCTACTATAATTCAGATAATATGATCTATTAATTGAGTTTTTTTTCTAAATTAAATTAATCAAGAATTTGAAGAATAAAAACAAAACCCACGAGGTCATTAATTGTGTGAATTGTGAGAGCGTGAACTTAATCGGAAATTCAAAACCACACAGGATAAATTTGTATAGTTCAAACATACAAACTAAAATAAATTATTCCTCATTTATAGAATGGATTTGTTCTCTTATTTACCACTAACCATATTCTACCCCATGAACGTCAATCAAAGCAGGGTGTTGCGATAGCATGTTCTGAAGATAGCCTATGGTTTAATTCACTTCATCTTTATGGTAATGTTAATTCTCATCGGGTTTTAGGGTAAAAAATTTAGGTGATCAAAATTAAGTGGATGTTAATTTACATGATATTGATAAATAATTAAGTGAATAGGTAGAGTTGTACCTATTACGCATTTTAAACTATTTTCTAAAAACCATCTTCTTATTTTGTCTTTTTAATCAAACATCATTTCGATAATAAAAAAATGAAATATTCTTCCAAAAAACTTCTTCTAGTTTTATAAACTATAAAACCCCCCATCCTTTCAAGTAGTGTGTTTGAGTTATTTAATTTTACTTTCAGAATACCTTTATAAAGTTGTTTTAATTATTGGACATCATTTGAGAGCACCCACGACAGTGCAGTTCAAATTGGCGTTGTTGATGGGGAGGAAAGTAATTATTTCAAACATTTAGAGGTATTCCTTTTATTTTTCATTTTATTCTCTTATTCTCTTATTTCTCCCTTATTTACCCAATCTGATTTTTTTTCTTATTTTGTTTTCTTCTTCTTCTTGTTTTTTGGAACATCAAATCAAACTTATCATTTTTATTTTATTATTATCCACTTTTATTCTTTTCATTTTTATTTAATTTATAACGCAAAATAATCCTGAAGATCTCTTATATCATGACCCTGAGATTGAATTCAACCTTATAGATTGAATCAGACATTCTCAGTCTACAGGAAGTTTCAATATTCAACCAGTATGAATTCCTCCACCCCAAGAACATTGAAATTAAAAACACTTCTAAATCCAACTTAAAACAAGGACCAATGGCTGAAAACAATCACAATGAACTTAATAGAACCATCCTATAATTGGATTCACCAGACATTAATTATCATCCGAATTGCATTGCATACCCAAATCTAAAGTCAGAATTTGAACTAAAATCTGTGTTAATTCACCTTCTTCTAAAATTTCACGGCTTATCCCGTGAGGATCCAAACAAAAATTTAAAATTATTTAATATGGTTTTCCCTAACTTAAACCCAATAAATGTTTATGAAGATCAAATCAAACTAAGAGTCTTCCTATTTTTACTTGATGAAGCTGCAATGGACTGGATGTATTATTTGAAAATTGAGGATGTAACATGTTGAAATGATTTTAAATGGCTTTCCTTGTATACTTTTGTTTCAGAATCAAGGACTTCATCCATTAAAAAATAGATCACTATGATCAAACAAGTATAATGTGAGTCAATGTATTAGTACAAGGAGCGATTCACGATGTTGTGTGCGAGCTGATCACATCACCAAATCCGTGAGAAACTTCTCATCCAGTGATTCTATGAAGGACACACACCTATGGAGAGAATAATGGTGGATGTCGTAGTTGGATGGGAATTAGTTGACAAAAAAATGGCATCTTCACACGTGTTGATCGACAAGATGGCACAAAAACACCCAACAATTTTGTGCTTGATGTACACCACATGTTAGAGGATTACATCAGGTAAGTCATTACTCTATTAAAAATCATTTTATTGATACTAATTTGGAAGAATTGACAACTATGGTGAGATAGATTTCTTTGGAACCAAAAAAATTCCAACCCCATCCTTCAATGGCTTCTGGAATTTTCAATGAGGCAAGCCACCCAACTAATTGTTTCCCCAGCTACATGAAATAAAAGATTATGTAGCAGTATTTCCTGGGATACCATATCAGTAGAAACAAAAATTGTATCACTAAAAGTGGTTTGATTATGTTGCTCTAACATACAACCAATGGTGGAAGGATCAATCGGACATGAGGTATGGCTCTGGACAATAACAAATTCCACATTTTCAATAAAACTTACAATATCCTCTGCCTTACCAGTAGGGTTTCCAAAAACCCCAAATGAGATTTTAATCACAAGCATCCACAATCCAACAACATGGGAATCCCCCAAACAAGGTACATTGTAACACTAAAGACCTTTTAAATCAAAATTTTCATAATCAAAAGAATTATATGAAGAGTCAAGGTTCGAATTTGAGAATGTTGAAGACTCAAATGAGCCAGATTGACACTTCACTCCATGAACTTGTAAGTAAAAAATTCTATAAATCTACCTTCCTAACCTACTCTAAATCCAAATTGGGATGTCAATTCCCTCACATTAAGAAGTGGGAAGAAAAGAAATGCTGCTTCTCCACCAACCATTCCACCAGGATTCACCTCAACTTTGGAGAAGCCCCATTCAATAACATCTGATGAGTATCCCACAGATAAAGAAAAAGGTAAGAAAAAGATCAACTATGTTCCTCCTAAACCCCTTCCCATTCAAAACAAGGTTGTATAAACCAAGAAGATGGATGAGGAGGCTATGAAAAAAGAGATTGTGTACACATTCAAGTGTGTATAGATAAACATCCCCCTTATTGAAGCCATCAAGAAATCCCAAGGTATGAGAACTTCTTAAAATAACATTGTACCAATCGTAGTGGGATCACGGGAAATAAGAGGATAAATATTGGAAGGAATGTGTTGGAACTAAATACACCAACTCTAACAATGCCAAAAAAGCGCAAGGATTCAAGTAAATTCACCATTCTATGAACCATAGGGGAGTTTCACTTTTATGGTTCTATATTTGATTTCATAGCTTCCATAAATGCAATGCTGCACTCTGTATTCTCTTCTTTACAGGTTGGTGAGTTGAAGCCGAGAAGAGTAGTGGTGTAGTTAGAGAAAAGAGTTAAATCATATCCAGTGGGAGTACTTGAGGATGTACTTGTTTGGGTATGAGACATGATATTTTCAGCAGACTTCTATGAACTTAACATGGAGGATGATAAGATAATCTCATGTTCCCCCTTTATCTTAGGTAGACCCTTCCAAAAAACTGGAAAAAAATCATAAATGTCTATGAGGGTTCACTTTCCATGGAGTTTGGAGATGATGTTGTGATGTTTAATGTTATAGACTCCATGAATTACCCCTCATAGGACCATTCTTCTTTTGTTATTTACCATTTGAACCACCAAATAAAAACCCATGGAATTTTATTGTCTTATTCTTAGAGATATTATGAGTATTGGTTCTATTTTTATTTCTAAGAGCACTTACAAACCAGTTTATAATGCACATAATTATATTAGATTTTATTTTTAAATGGATTCATATTTTGATTTTGATCATGTTCACTCTGATTATGACATAGCTTTTGAGTGTGCTGATGGATATGATGAGTTAATCTTTGATTTTGATTATGTTTATTTTGATACTGATGTTACTTGTGCACATATTTTAGTTCTTTTAATGTCTACATCCATGCATCACCCCCTACAATGGAACTCCAGACATTTCCACCAAATTTAAATTAATCATATCTGTTTAGTGGTGAAAAATTACCTGTTATCATTGCTACAATCTATCTTTTGAACATGAATAAAATATTTTGAATCTTTTGAGGGAGAACATCAGGGCAATCTGGTTGACCTTGGCTAACATATCAGGTATTAGCCCCTCCATTTGCATACATAAGATTATTTTGAATGATGGGTCTAAACCAGTTAGGCAGCCACAAAGGAGACTCAATCCAACCCTTCTAGAATTTGTTAAAAAAATAGGTTGAACATTTCTCAAGGTAAGTATAATTTATCCAATTTTAGATTCCTAGTGGGTGAGTCTTATTCGTTTTGTCCCAAAGAAAATTAGTGTTATTATTGTTAAAAATGATAAAGAGGATTTAGTTCCAATGAGGGTGAAAAACAACTGGTTTGTGTATATTTATTAAAGGAATCTAAATCAGTACACTCACAAGGACCATTTCCCCCTCCCATTTATAGATTAGGTACTTGAGATACAAGTTGGTAAAACACACTGTTGTTTCTTTGAAAGATTTTCTGGATATTTTCTAGTTACTATTGCTCTGGAGGATCAGGATAAGACAATATTCACTTTTCCATTTAGTATGTTTGCCTACTGATGGAATCCATTTTCAATTTTCAATGCCCCAGGTACCTTCCAGAGATGCATGGTGAGTATTTTTTTCGGATTTTCTCGAGACCATTGTAGAGGTATTTATGGATCATTTTACAGTGTATGGTTATTTATTTGATGATTTTATCTCTAGTTTGGTAAAGGTTTTGAATCGTTGTATTGAGAAGAATCTAGTATTTCACTTTGGAAAGTGTCATTTCATGGTAGAGCATGGGATTGTCTTAGGGAATGTAGTGTCGAAAAAATGGGATAGAGGTTAATAGATCTAAGCTAGATATTATTTCATCATGACCATATCCTTATTGTGTGCATGATGTTTGATCTTTTCTAGGGAATGTAGTATTTTATCAGCACTTTATCAAATATTTTAGTAAGATTTTTCTTCCTAGGTCACGATTACTTCAAAAGGATTATGACTGTGTATTAAATGATTCTTGTTGGAATTACTTTGATGAGATAAAACAATGTTTGACCACTCCACCTATCATACAGCCTCTACAGTGGGAGTTCCCTTTTGAGCTTATGTGTGACACATTAAACTTTGCTGTTGGAGATGTCTTATCACAGAGGGTGGAGGAATGTTCACATGTGATTGCCTACGCATTGAGGACACTGCATTGAGCCTAGTAAAACTACACAACCACAAAAAGAAGTTTTTTTCCATTATATTTTCTTTTGAAAAATTTTATTCATATTTATTGGGCTCTAAAGTAGTTTTTTTTCTGACGATGCAGCTCTGAGGTACCTCTTGAATAAGCCGGATGGAAATCCCAAGCTAATCTGATGGATGCTCCTTCTTTATAAATTTAATATTGATATAATGGAAAAGAAGAGGTTGGAAAACCTCGTGGAAGACCACATGAGTAGGCTTACTCACAAACATGAGGATGACCCTTGGGACTAGGTACCACTTTAGGAAAAATTCCCTAATGAGCATCTTTATTCCATCCCAGGTACGCATCCTTGATATGCTGATTTAGCTAAGGACCTTGTTTCCTGTGAAATCATTAAAAATTTAAAGAAACACCAAGTCTAAAAGTTAAATAGTGAGTCAAAGTTTTATGTTTGGGATTATCTATACTTATGAAGCATGTGTAGTGACCAAGTTATTAGGAGGTTTGTTCCTGATCACAATTTTGATTCTGTTTTACATTTTTTTCATACACATGCTTGTGGTGGGAACTTTGGACCCCAAATGGACAACTAGGAAAGTATTAGACTCTGTATTATATTGTCCTAGCTTATTTTATGGTGCTCATGTGTTTTGTAAGTCATGCTCTCATTTCCAACACACTGGAAAATATATAGGAGACATGAGATTCCCCAACAACCCATACTATTCAGTGAGATTTTTGATGTATGGGGAATCCATTTTATCATCCATTTTCCTAGTTCATTTGGTTTTTTGTATATTTTGGTTTTTTTTATTATGTGAGTAAATGGGTGGAGGATAAGGACACTGGGAATGATGATTCTCATGTTGTAGTAGATTTTTTCAAGACACAAATTTTTTTGTAGGTTTGGAGTACCAAAGGCCATCATCAGTGACCAAGGGACGCACTTTTGAAAATTGAATTTGGATTCTCTCATTTAAGAGTATGGGGTGACACATAGAACATTAATACCATACGAACCCCAAAAATGGATAGGTTTGGGTTTCAAATTGGGAGTCGTAACAAATTTTAGAGAAAATTGTGCATCTGGATAAGAAAGATTGGAGAAAGCGCTTGGATGATGCACTTTGGGCTTATAGGACTTCATGCAAGACTCACATCAGTATGTCCCCATTTATGATTGTTTTTGTTAAAGATTTTCATCTACCTGTGGAGGTTGGGAATCAGAATTATTGGGCTATAATGAAATGAAACTTGGATTTAGACCAAGCTAGAATTCAACGGATTTTGAAAATTCAAGATCTTGAGGAGATTTTATTATCTTTATATGAGAACTCAAGGATCTACAAGGAACAATCAAAAAAAGATCATGAGAAAATGATCCAGAAAATATAATTTCATGTTGGAGAAAAAGTCTTTCTCTATAGATCATGACTGAAGCAGATGTCTGTTAAGTTGCATTCCAGGTGGTTAGTTTCTTATGTTGTGACTAATGTTTTTTTTATTATGGTGCATTAGAGATCACACAAGAGGGCATAGGAAGGAGTTTTACAGTCAATGAGAAATCTTTGATGAAATATATTGAGGGACTTCCTACTGATGTAGTGGATTTCATCACACTTCATGACCCCATCATCACTTAAGAATATTAGGATATTCCTAACCCTTTAACTTTAAGATTATTTTTCAGATTAAAAATTCTCAATTTCATATGCACATATCATCTCAGGGGTTTACATTGAGGGCAATGCAATATTTTAAGTATAGTGGAGGGAACCTTTTATTTTAGTATTTTCAATTGTTTTTCTATTTTTCAAAAAAATTAGGTGTTGTTTTTTTCTAAATTTTTTTGTGTTTATGAAACTTCTGAGCTGAAATTACTCTCATCACCATTTAAAAATCCATATCATCAAGTTAAAAAAATTATCCCATGAAACTGTGTTTAAATGAATGCTGAGAATGACTTTGTTTCAGGTTCAAATCATTAGTAATTTCTTAAAAAGTACTCTGAATTTCGAATCCCATGTCATATCTCAATGTCTTTATATTTGAAATCACATTCCAGTGAGGATTTTGAACCATTATTTTAATATTTGTTACATTTACCAAACTTATTGAGAGAACCAAATAGTGCATGATTTAACCAGAATTTGATTTATTCCTATAAAAACTAGAGGGTTTGAGGTACCTGTGTTTTAAATGGTTGAGGAATTTGTTTGGAATTAAATCCCCTATTTCACAAGAATCTTTTATATAATGTCCTACCTTGAATATTTAATCCTTTTGGCCCTTAGAAATCATGAATATTTTATTAGGTTAGCCACATTACAAGCCCATTTTCCCTATAAAACTAACACATGAAGTGAAATGGTATAATCTAGTTGAACTTATGTGTAGGGGAAGCTGTCTTTTTTTATGAAACCACATTTTATGATACTTTGGAAGGAAAATTAAATTTTGAAATATGTGTTTGCTGCTAAAAAAAATCATTCTTTTGAAAGTTGTTCCTTTCTAGATCTTTCATGATAAAAGAATTTGTGCCTTTCTGGATCTTTTATGATAAAAGAAGTTGTGCCTATCTGAAGCTTTCATGGAAAAAAATACGTTTGAGAATATTGATATTTTTTTGGTGAAATGAAGAATGCTGTAAAATCTCTATGAGTTTTCATGATGGTAATGATGAATTGATACTAAGGGAAGTGAGTAGGAGACCATACTTGAGTGAAAATTAGAATAATACAATTTTTCTTCAAAAAGAGTCAATCCCTCCTCATTCAGCCATATAATATTTCACATCTAAATCCAACCAAATGAATGCCAAAAAACAAAAATGAGAATTTCTAATGATAAAAATATGTACTTGACTCACATCAGGTAGAAAAATAAGAATTTATCAAGCCTATGGTGACCCTTGAATGAGTTTGGATTATAAATACATTGCTGAAAAACTGAAATTTGTGTGATATGAGAAAATTCAAGTGAGGTAAGTGTTTTGTGTGCATGGAAGGAGGAATGAAGTTGAAATATATTGAATGACATAAATGGATAAATTGAAATAATAGTTTTTTTATGATGCATTATATCTTTTGTTTCTTAGTGTGGAATTGTTGGATCTCAAGGATATGTGTTTTAAAATTTGTTTTTATTTGATATTGATATTTACTTGTCACCATTTTTTGGAATACATGATATGAGGTTTTTCTCAGGAGTGAAAAAGGGTAAATGATTGGGATTTGATAAAAGATAATTTTATTGAATATTTTATTGATAATAAATGATATAATTTCTTCACACTATTGTAACTATATTCATTTATGGAATATTTTGGTTTAGATAATTCATTTGAAAATTTGATGAAAATTCAGGTTTTACCCTATAAAAATTCACTACAGTATATCGAACATAAATAATTTTCTTTGAATTATTTGAACTTAATATTTTTTTAAAATTTTTTCCCAAATTTATTTTCTACAACTTTTATTTTGGAAATCATAGTTAATTCATGCATTTGGTTTGTGAAAAATGGGCCATGAAATCAAAGTGGGGGTGGACTCTCTATATTGGAAATTTGTTCTGTATTTAGACCATAACTTCTTCAATCACGCTTGGATTATGATAAATTTTTGAGTGACTCACGGGGACTCATCTTATCAGAAATCATCCTTTTGGAAGTATATCTTTTTCATGTGTTTTGGGGGTTAATAGGCATTTCAAGTTGGATTAATTTTTTTGGCCATGTTTCCCCATTAACTCTTGAAAACTATTTAATCCTAGCCTCCCCTCCCCTCTATTAATTGGTTTTTTATCATTTGGAGGGTTTTGGATATCCATTAGAAGAGTGAATTCATAACAGAATTGGTTTCACTCAAATTCTCCAACCATTTTAAGAGGGGTAGCTCTTGAAGCAAGGATCCCTTCATCAAATCTTTCTTCTTATTCTTACTCTACATGCTGTAATGATTGAATTTTTATAATAAAATTCTATGTTTTTATTATATTTATTCTATTTTTTATATTTTTTTAACTATATTCTTCCTTAATTATCTTATTTGGTCAATAATCATGAGTTGAAACGAAATTGGGTAATACCCTTTCTAAACATTTTCACTTGAAAAACGTTTCTATGAGGACTCAACCACCCATGGAAGAGTAGTTATTTTTAGTAATTGATCTACCTCTAGAATCATTCATTAATTTATTTTGAATCAATGAGATACTGTAATTAAAAAAATTATCTATTAATTGAGTTTTTAATTTAAATGAAACTAATCAAGTAATTGAACAATAAACACAAAACACGTGAGGTCAGGAATTGTGTGAATTGTGAGAGCGCGAACTTAATGAGAAATTCAAACCACATAGGATCAATTTGTAGAGTTCAAACATAATCCCTAAAATCAATTAGTACTCATTTATAGAATGGATATGTGCCCTAATTTACCATTGACTGTAAGCTATCCATAGAACAGCAATCAAGGCAGTGTGTTGTGATTTCATGTTCTGAAGATAGCCTAGGGTTTAATTCACTTCATCATTGTGGTAAATCTAATTCTCTTAGGGTTTGGGGGTTAACAGGTTATGGGATCATCATTAATAGTATGTTAATTTAAATTATAATGATAGATAATTACGTGAAGAGTTATAGTTATATCGATTATGCATTTTAAACACTATCCTAAAAAACTTCTTATTGTGTCTCTTTAATCGAACTTCATTTAAACTATAAAAAAATTCCAAATTCTTCCTTAAAACATCCTCACGTTTTATAAACTATAAAACACACCATCCTTTCAATTAGTGTGTTTGAGTTATTTAATTTTATTTTCAGAATACCCTTATAATGTTATTTTAATTACTACATCTTTGAGAGATGGCCTAGTTCAGTCACCCTAATGCACCTAAATAACCCCATATTGAACATCATTGGAGAGCGCCCATGACAATTCATTTCAATACCTATTAAATCCATAATGCAATTTTCAAAGGAGATCTTCCAAGGAGCAAGGTAAATTCCTCAATTAAACCTTATTCATTTATTTTCCTTTCTTTCATATTCTATCTCCTAAGAATATAGTCTAATCATATTGATATTATTAAAAAAGTATAAATATTATACTGAAATTTAATTATTTTTGTTGTATATCCATTTTTTACTTTCCTCTCATCCATTCAAAAAATGAAAATGAATCTTGTGTTATGTGTCGACTACCACCTCATAATCAACATGATCCATTTTTCATACTTCATTAAATGGATAGTTTAAAGGGGATATTTAATTAATATATATTATATTTAAAACATTATTAGTATTATTAAAATGAAAACCAATTCTTACCTTTTTCTGTTCCATAGAAAATAAGAACATCGCTTGTGTGTATGTGCTGACTACCACCTTCATGAAGAAACATATTTCATTTTTCATAAATACTTTTATTCTTAATGAAAATCTCTTAAAATCACTTTTATCATAATAAAAACTTCTAAATAATATCATTATACTTCTTTAATAATGATATTTTTTCAAATAAATCAGTTTCTAAACCATTCATGCCCATCGAGTATAGCATGTTATTTTTTGAGTGGGATTAACCACCTACAAGAACAATGCTATAAATTTCTATCATGGATGACTATGGAAACTTAACTAATGTTATTATTAGACATCAATGTGAAAATAATATTTTGTTTAAGGTTTTGGAAATATTATGTTAATATTTAACATACTATCAATATAACACCATATGTCAATTAAAAATTATCGAAACAAGCACGCCACTGATTTCATCTCCATGAACCATAAAAAAAATCCCATGGAATGAAATTGGAAAATTATAACTAATTGTATATATTATTTTAACTATATTAATATACTAATTATTAACCTGGTATTAAATAATAGTGATCAACATCTATATTACATTACATATGCAAAACAATTAAAATTACAAACATACTATGATGAAAATAAACAATAACTGACAAGTACATGTATCATACATAATTATGATTTATGAATATAAAAGGGAATAATTATTAATAAATTTATGGAATAAGTTACTAAGATAGTTATATACACAATATAAGACGTTAGAGGGTATTCAACATACCATTAATACAATGTTAGGGATTATTTTATCTCACTCTCCTTCATTGAGACATATGTAATATTCACAAGTTATATTTCATATTTGGTGTTTATACACCTATATGTACTAATTTTATTATAATTTTACAAAACTAAGGTTATTTAAAAATCCATCTCAACATTTCTTTTCAAGGTATTTCTATTTAGGTGATACCAAAGTCGTAACGGACATTGATAACTAAAAACTTCTTTCCTTGAGTTATAATGTTTCTTCTTACACTTCTTTATTATATGTATTCTTTGTTACACCATGAGATTTTATATTAAAAATTATATTTATCCTCGAGTAAAAGAAATTTTTTATTCAAATCATCTTCATTGATGAATTTATTCCCCACAAAAATATGTCAAGGTTAAGAATAATTCCCATTCTCTATGAGGATATTTTTTCATGATTGTCCATATTCTCTTTTACTACCAATGTTCACATTTTTAGAAACTTAATTACATGTTATCTCACATGGAATTTATATTTCACTTTTCTTCTTTTAAAATGAAGGTTTTATTGAAAATTTTATAATGTGGTTTTTCAAAAATGTTATTTTAAAATATTTAAAATTTTTCCCATCCATTTATTAAGAAATGTTTTATTTGACACTCTACATTCCATTTAGAAAACCATTATATAATTTCAAGGATATATTTTTTTTAAACTTTTTAAAAGTAAATTTCTTAAAACGTATTCACTTCACATTTTCAATAATGTCATTTCAAAGTGATCTATATCTTATTGATTATTTAAACCATAGACAAACACACCCTATGAAAGTGGGGTGAATTAGGGTGTCACTATAATTTTCATTTCTTGTGACTTTCTCCTATGTTAAAAAGAGTCATAAAAACTTTTAAATATTCCATCCACATATGTATCATTACATGTACTAATATTAAAGTGTGGATATATATATTTTACTTATTTTTCCAAAAAAAATGGATAGTCTATAGATCACACATCAACAATGTATTGATTTTCCAAGGTTTTAACACTCTTCACATGGGTAGTTAAAGGGATTTATAAAGGGATTACTAACAATATAAGGCATAATTAATCTTCATATTCTCTTCATTACTGTTCAATATTAGGAATTTTTCTGAAATCTTGGTTTTCCACCGAATAGGGAAAAATACATATTTTTTAAGTGTTAATTTCTTTGTATTAAAAATGCCCTTAATAATTTAAATTTTTATTTAAATTTAAATTAGGTACTATCTAGTTATATTTAATATAATTAATTAAATTTTAATCATATTTATAAATAATGTTTGTAAAAGTAATTTTTTTGGATTAAAAATATATTATTAAGAAAACAATTTTTTGTTGTGTTTTTTCAGTCTAATTTTAAATTAAATTATGAAACATTAACATTTTGAATGTTTGAAAATGGATTAAATATTTTTAATAATTGGTTTGAAATTTATTAAAATTTTCCATTTTATTATGGTCATCATCAATAGTAACTATAGTAATTTTTATTACCACGTTAAAGGGTAAATCCGGTAATAAAGGGTAAAAATTATAGTATGAGGACAATTAAATGACCCTAACACAAGAAAAAAAATTTATTAGATGAGTACTTTTAGCCCCTAATTCTTCAATTTTTGCTTATATGATAGTTTATGGATATTTTAAGGATATTATTACCTTTATAGTATTTTAATTAAAGAAAAGTCAAAGATGTCACATTCATTTTTTTAATAATTATATTATTTTCTAATTTTGGGTTATCTAGAGGGTATGTTCACCTATAAATTGTATTTCAAAATATAAAATATTTATCTACATCATGGGAATATATTTTTTAATTTTGGTAAACAAATACTTACCTTGAATTCTTACACAACACTGATACAATAAATATTCAATTAATGTCAAAATCAAACAACTGATATTAAAAATATGAAAAGTAAAATAATTTGAGATAATAAAGAAGATATAAAAATTTTATTGATTAATGTGATATATTAGGGATTTATTAATTGTTTTTTCAAAGATATCTTATTATATTAAAATTATTAAAGTTAAACTGATAAATAATGTCAAAATTGACAATAATGATATTTCATGAATATAATATTTTATTAAATTAATTAAAAACCCATAAAAATATTAAATAATAGAAAAGGGATAACATATTGTATAAAATGTAATACCTATGCATTTATATTCTATTTGGAATCATTTTTCTATAGAATAGTCCTTAAATATTTTAATCTTTTGGGAAATTCCAAATATTCCCCTCATCTCAATTAAAAAGGGACCACATTATGTCACGACCCCCTCCCACCAAAGATTCCCCTCTTGAGCTGGAAATGGAGAAAGGGAGATAATGATCCTTGAGTCCCGCCTCCAGTAGGCCCTGGAGTGGTGACTAGCACCAAGGGTATGAGTCTTCACAAATATGGGAGGCATTGCCGTTTTTATTATTTAAGATCTGGAAATAGGATGAGTCAGACACAAAAAGAAAAAGGAACAAATAAATTAAAATAAACCCAAAACCAAACCCATATGCATGTTTTATAAAATACTAAAACAAAAGTACAAGTATAAGAAAAGCACCAAAGTACGATACCAAAAAAAAAGAAAAAATCTACAACCAGCAAAACTCCAATGCCCAACTAGCAAGGTCAAGCACGGTCCCTGAAGTCCTCCTGAAAACCTAAAATTAAACGTGGGGTGAGCATACAAGTATACTCAGTAGGAAAACCTAAAGCTCTCGTGCATAGGTGGGGAGACATCCTAATTCCCCGTGAGAAAACAGAAGGAACCAAAGCCTAGAAAGGAACCTATCCACCCAACCTTACAAGACACATTCACCAAATATTGCAAGTCAATAGAGTAGTGTAGTAATATTATCAAAGTATGGGTACCCCACACCACCTTCCCACTGAATACTGCTCAAGCCCTCAGGCCTAACGCTCTGATGGTTCCCCCTCTTCTTGAGCTTGTGCTGCAACCTGGCCATACAAAGCTCGAGCTAGTGCCGCAACCTGGCCAAACGAAGCACATTGTATCTCATCGGCACTCAATCCTCGGCCATAACCACATCTCATCCCGAAGACACCTGGGAACCACATCACATCTTCATCCTGAAGACTCTTTGGAAACATCTATTGTTGCCTGCCCGAAGGATTTTGGGATATAGAACCTGCAATAGGGAGCACAGGGAAGAATAGTAACCAGCCATCCATTAGATGTTTGAAAATCTCACCCCCCCCCCCCGTCCCACAGGTGTTTGGAACGTAGTGATCAAAATGGGTGGGGTGCGTAAAGAAATATAAAATGTAAAGATTTATATATTATATCAACCACTCAGCCTATCCTAAGTCTTCTACACAAAATATCTGAGCACATGCCTCATCACTTCTACCTAAAAAGTATTCACACAATAAATAGCCCCAAACCCCATTAAGCTTTTCATGTTTAAATAGTTTTTGTTTATCAGTTCCTTAACTTCTATGAAACTAAAAACAACCAAACCAGATCAATCATTCGTAAATATATCCCTACCAACCACAAATAAAGTTAGGGAAAACACAATCAACACAATACCATTTTCTTTTACCAGCCAATCAATTCCATTGATTTTTCATATTTAATCAACTATCATGCCCCAAAATTTATTAGTTAACTCTTCCACTTTTATTCATATGCACAACCCAACCCTGTAGCACTGTTTCCAACCACCATAACCACAAACACATCGAAAACAATACCCATACCACATCATCATTCCTTTGATAATATTTATCACAGCTCTGTTTCCCATCACAACTATATCATGCACGCCAACCCCCAACCAAGACAACCGCAGCCCCGATGATCACCCATTCCACAACAACCCATGAAACAACCCTTTACATAATTAAACCCCAACCAGCACCCACAAATTCATTCTTTCATATAGGTTAACTGGGGTGATCGTACAAGGGTTCCATATATTCATTTAATCAGCCAACTTTACATGATTAACCAATTTCCACATTCTATGAAATTCCATCCATAAAACAATCCATAGAAACATGGAAACATTTAATTGCACAAGCAAAGGCCCCCAACGACCGTGACATTTAGTAGGCATAAGCATATTCAATTCGAAACATGATCAAAGGATAAGTATTGATGGAAATAGAATAACAATATCAATAAAATCTCCCCAAACATGTTCATTAACAAGTTATTATATTTATTTACTGGTTCAACTATATCTCAAAAAAACAAGAGTATACCCACCCAACATGATGCACAAAAGAGAGAGAGAGACGAAGGTAAGATCCCTACCTGAATAGGTTTTGATGTCCTTCTGCAAGAACAACTACCACAAGGATTTCGATCACTCCTCCTGATGACTATGTCCTCCCATGGACGTTGTGGCACAATCGCACTAACAATCAAGAGAGACTCTATTAAGGTTTAAGGTGTCACTTGTCATATCATGGCAAGGAGGAACAGAAATAGGAGATCAAGGAAGGAATAAGAATGGGGTAGAACATACCATTAAGATGACTTTCGTCAAAGAGTGTCATTCTAGTAGAATATCATCAATCTCCTCGGCAGGAATCTATGAATAGGAAGTCGAAGAAGAGGGAATGGAATGAGGTGCCTAATGATCACCTCGTCGACAAGATTCTGTAGCCACCGACAGATCGATTATCGGAGTCCGGATGTAGAAGATAAAAGGAAGGCTTCTGGGTAATCTGGGAGCATCGTCATGTAGAGAAGAAGAGGGGTCCGTAAATAACATGTGACCCTCTCTTATATAGGCCAAAAAAAGTTAAAACAGTACGCATAGTGTATTAATGAATACACGACGTGACCGTACAACTATTATGTTGTTTTACTGGTCAACACACGATACGTCACGCGGTTTCCATGGGTTTAATGATAATAATAACTTCAATTAATAATAGCTGTTTTATTGACCTGAGACATGAGTCATAAAAAGGTATTCATCATTGGTCTTAAAATGACCATCATAATTTTAGGGTTGCAACGTCACAGACGGTTCACCATTCCAACACCGTATGAGGGAGATATGTTGGATATAAGATCTTGTATTATTATTATTATTATTATTATTATTATTATTATTATTATTATTGTGTGTTTCATGGACCCGAGCCACGAATGATAATTTAATATCTGACATTAGACTTGAATTGATCATATTAATAATAGGATCACATCGCCACTGACGAGAAGTCAATAGGACGTCGCACGCAGGAGTTATGGCGGGTCGAAAAGTAATAATAATATTAAATCTATTAATTCATGAATGTTTCGGGTACCCAATCGAAAATCCCAAAAAGGCATCCAAAATTGAACTCATAAATTCCGTCTCAAAGTCAGGGTTGCACTGCCGCTGACGGTTCATAAAACCGGGGTCGCACAAAGAAGTTATGGACTAAACATGGTTTTCCCTACAAAATTAATAATTACATTATTATATTATTTAATTTAATTTAATGTTTATTTTATTTCCACCTCAAATAAAAACCCATGCTCATCCTCTTTAAAAGTGAAGCGCATAAGCCCCCATGATTGACTCCTCTTTTATATTATCATTATTATCATTTTTATATTTTAAAATTTCTCTCTCCAATCTTCAATCTTCTACCCCCAATATTAGCGCCCTCTGTTCTCCCTTTATTTATTTAATTTTTTAATTCCTCTTATCTTCCTACTCTCTCTCTAATCTCATTAATTCATCCACGATTTTCACTCACTCCCCAAAAGTGTAACTTCCCCTTCCTTTACTCCATGTGGCAGGACCCAACCTCCATTTTAAACCTTTGTCATTGTTTTTTTAACACATTTATCATAAATAATAACATCTTTCATCTATCCTCATATCTCAAATCTCATTACGTTGAATTCAAAATTTAAATCTCATTAAATCTTTATTAACGGATCTTTCAAATTTTAAGCCAACATTATTATTATAATTATTTAGTATAATAATAATAACAAATCCCCAATTAAAATTTATTAACTCATCACCAATTATTTATTATTGACGTTCACCATGTCGACCATGTCCGACCACCATTACGTCAATGCCGAGCAGCCTCCCATGACACACATAATTTATTATTTATTAAAATTTAAATAAATCAAAAATAAACCACGCACATCCCCTCACTGAATTAAATACATTCAATTTTATTTCTTTTATTTAACCAAGATTAAATTAAAACCATTTAATCTAATTAACACCAAAAAAAATTCACACCACTATTATCAATAATTATTATCAAAAATTATTATTATAACATGAATCATGTTTGACTACATCAAATTTTTACAAAGTAATGGTCTGGAGAGGTACGGGTCATTACATCAGATACCTCTTCAAACATTCTCGTCCTCGAGAATTAAAAACCAACCCATAAAAAGGGGAAAGGTCCAAACAACCACCCCGTAAGATACCTCTCAGAAATCTAGTTATAACAGGAATCCAACCACTACCCTAATTATATGAGTCAGTTAATCCCTTCCCCCAAGTTGAGATATTATCCGCTTTAGGCGGCACTAACTCGCCCGCATGGGTTTAATAGCATCCACATTAATGCGTCTTGATTAGGGATCAGGTCCTCCTCTCCCCACATGTTAGGACTCTTCACACACATTTAAAGGAAAGAGATAAACAAATTACCATTATAGACTCATGAAAAACAAGGTCCAGGCCCAAAGGATGGGCAATAATGAGTTTCAACAAAGGATTGTGATGATCCTGAATTTAAACAAAACATAAATGAGAGAATCTAAGTAAAAAAAATCTCTCTCGATCTTTGTCCTTGCTAGGGTTGCCGCTTATGTTGTGTGCAACTATCCGCATTCCACTCCTCTGCCTCTCTTTTGACGTCCACCTCCTCAACCATGTCCCAGTTGGGGTTCTTGAGAAACTCCCTATGGTTGGCCACCACCTGCTCCAGCTCCCCTTGGAGGGACTGGAGCCTGTTGCTGCTGGAAAGGTCGAGCTGGGAACTACTACTAGTGCTGGGGCTGAACCTGGCTAGTCCCTCCATACTGAGTCTGAAAAGAGAAATGTCTGCCAAGATTCCCTCGATTCCCACATGCAAAGCACCTCGGTCCCTAGACCATAGAAAATGGGCGGAAATCATGATATTGGTATGGGACCCGCTAAAATATACTCCCTGTCGGTCGAAACTTGGAAGGTCATGTTTTTGGGGATCTACTACTGACCGCCTCCTTCTTGGATGAACTTCGGTGACTCCTCTCTCATGGTGGACCTAATTGTGAGCACATCCTCGTGATTATCTCCAACTTCTTCTGTACTTCCAGGTACGTTGGTAAGGTGAAAGGTGTCGTCGTGCACCGAATAGAGGGGTGAAGTTCCTCCTCTAAATTTCTGGCTCGGAAATTCACATTTGAAAAGAGATTCGGTGAAAAGCGGAGGAGATACTTGAACTTGACCCCTGGTTCCCACACTGACATACTTCTTTGTTGGGGATACAACAACTCCTCCCTCTTCTCGGCCTTCCTCATTGAGGAAAGAAATTCCTCACGGAACTCCTTCTCGAAGTTAGCACATAGAACTTATGTATCCTTCCCCTTCCCAAGGTAAATCTTCCACCACTGACACGCCGCTCCTCACAACTGGCATAATTCTAGAAGAACCCAATACTCTGATGAAGCCCTTATCATCCCAAAAGTGATCTCGAGTTCCTCCAAACAACTCTCTAATTCTGTATCTGAAGTGCTTCCTTCATACTTCTTCATGATATGTCGCTAGAAAGCATGAAACGCGTGCTCCCACAAGTCATCTTCCTCCTCTCGGTCAATCCTCAGCTGATCAAATATCTGAATCTGCTGGGCCTCAACTACCCAAGTCACTCGAGAACGACGTCCAGGTGCCATAGCTGTATGGTACACAAAGAATGCATAATCCCAAGTAGCAAGGAAATTTTCTCAAGGTTTCATTTTATCATTTTATTTCAATTTCTTTCCCAGAACACCCAAATCATGTAAAACACATATCTTTATGATGCATGTACGTTTCCTAGGGTCTCTACCCTACAATCAATGTACTCTTACTTGGTCGTTCGGTAAGCTCAGAGTCCTTGTATCAGATCACGAGGGCCCTAAAATCATGTGTCCTAGCTGGTCTTCCCTGGCCTATGTCATGCACCAAGATCAGCCAACACTGTTGCCCTACTATCCCATGCAATCCTCATTGTACCTAAATCAAGACTCCATCCAATCTCTCAACCATTATCCTTTGATACCATTGTATAACAACCCCCTCCCACCAAAGATTCCCCTCCTGAGCTGGTAATGGAGAAAGGGAGATAATGACCCATGATTCCCGCCTCACGTAGGCCCCGGAGTGGCGACTAGCACCAAGGGTATGATTTTTCAAAAACATGGGAGGAATTACCCTTTTATTATTTAAGATCGGGAAATAGTATGAGTTAAACACCAAAAGATAAAGGAATAAGTAAATGAAAATAAACCCAAAACCAAACCCATATGCATGTTTTATATAATACTGAAACAAAATTACAAGTACAAGAAAAGCTCCAAAGTACAATACCAAAAAAAAGAAGGCAAAAGCTACAACCAGCAAAACTCCAACGCCCAACTAGAAAGGTCACACACAGTCCCTGAAGTCCTCCTGAAAACCTGAATGAAAATGTAGGGTGAGCATACAAGTATACTCATTAGGAAAACCTAAAGATCTTGTGCACGGGTGGGGAGACATCTTAATGGCCCGTGAGAAAATAGAAGGAACCAAAGCCTAGAAAGGAATCTATCCACCCAACCTTACAAGCCATACTCACCAAATATCACAAGTCAATAGAGTAGTGTAGTAATATTATCAAAGTATGGGTACCCCGCACCACCTTCCCACTGAATACTGCTCAATCCCTCACACCAAATGCTCTGATGGTTCCCCCTCTTCCTGAGCTAGTGCCACAACCTAGCCATATGAAGCTCGGGAAAGTGCCGCAACCTGGATATACAAAGCTCATAGTATCCCGCCGATACTCAATCCTCAGCCATAACCACATCTCATCCTGAAGACACCTGGGAACAACATCACATCCTCATCCTGAAGACTCTTGGGAAACATCTGTCGTAACCTGCCCAAAGGATATTGGGATATAGAACTTGGAAGAGGGAGCACAAGGAAGAACAGTAACCATCCATTCTTTAGATGTTTGATAATCTCACCCCCCCCCCGTCCCATGAGTGTTCAGCATGTAGTGCTCAACATGGGTGGGGTGCATAAAGAAACATAAAACATACCGTTTTATATAATTATATCAACCACTCCGCCCATCCTAAGGCTTCTACACAAAGGATATGAGCACATGCCTCAACACTGCTACCTTGAATGTATTCACACAATAAACATCCCCAAACCCCATTAAGATTTTCATGTTTCAATAGTTTTAGTTTATCAGTTCCTTAACTACTGAGAAACTATCAACAACCAAACCAGATCAATCGTTCGTAAAATATATCCCTGCCAACCACAACTAAACTTAGGGAAAACACAAGCAACACGATACCATTTTCTTTTATCAGCCAAGAAATTCCATTGATTTTATGTATTTAATAAACTACCATGCCCCACAATTTATTAGCTAACTATTCCACTTTTATTCATATGCACAACCCATCCCTGCAGCCCAGCTTCCAACCACCATAACCACAAACACATCGGAAACACTACCCATACCACATCATCATCCCTTTGATACTATTTACTACAGATCTGTTGCCCATCACAACCATATCATACACGCCAATCCACAACTGAGACAACCATAGCCCCGCTGCTCACCCGTTCCACAACAACCCAAAAAATGCCCATTCACATAATTAAACACCAACCAGCACCCACAAATCCATTCTTTCATTTAGTTTAACCGTGGTGATCATACAAGGGTTCCAGATATTCATTTAATCAGATAACTTTACACGATTAACCAATTTCCACATTCTATGAAATTCCATCCACAAAACAATCCAGATAAACATGGAAACATTTAATTTATTCAAGAAAAGGCCCCCAATGACCGTGATTTTTAGTAGGCATAATACTATTTAATTAACAACATAATAAAAGGATAAAAATTGATGGAAATAGAACAAAAATATCAATAAAATCTCCCCAAATCCATTATTTAACAAGTTATTATATTTATTTACTGTTTCAACCATATCTCATGAAAACAAGAGGATACCCACCCCGCATGATGCACAAAAGAGAGAGAGAGAGAGAGGTGAAGGTAAGATCCCTACCTGAACAGGTTTTGATGTCCTTCTGTGGGAACAACCACCAAGAGGATTTCGATCACTCCTCCCGATGACTACGTCCTCATGTGGACGCTGTCGAACAACCGCACTAACAATCAAGAGAGACTCCATTTAGGTTTAAGGTGTCACTTTTCATTCCATGGCAAGGAGTAACAGAAAGAGGAGATTGAGGAAGGAATAAGAACAGGGTAGAACGTACCATTAATATAACATTCGTCGAAGAGTGTCGTTCCCGTCAAATATCAGCAGGCTCCTCAGTAGGAAGCTGGGAAGAGGAAGTCAAAGAAGAGGGAATGGAACGAGGTGCCCGATGTTCGCCTCATTGGCATGATTTCGCGGCCACTGACAGATCGATGATCGGAGTCCAGATGAAGAAGATAGGAGGAAGGCTTCTAGGTCAACTGGGATCATCGTCGTGCCGAGAAGAAGAGGGGTCTATAAATAACACGTGACCCTCTCTTATATAGGCAACGTAAAGGTAAAACGGTATGCATAGTGTATTAATGAATACACGACGTGACCGTACAACTGTTACGCTGTTTCACTGGTCAACACACGATATGTCATGCGGTTTCCATGGGTTTAATGATAATAATAACTCCAATTAATAATAGGTGTTTTATTGACCCAATACATGAGTCATAAAAAGGTATTCATCATTGGTCTTAAAATGACCATCATAATTTTAGGGTTGCAACGTCACAGACGGTTCACCATTCCAACACCGTATGAGGGAGATATGTTGGATATAAGATCCCATATTATTATTATTATTATTATTATTGGGTGTTTTATGGACCCGATCCACAAACCATAATTTCATATCCAACATTAGACATGAATTGATCGTATTAATGACAGGATCACGTCTCCACTGATGAGAAGTCAATCGGGCATCGCACGCAGAAGTTATGGCGGGTTGAAGATTTAATAATAATATTAAATATATTATTTAACGAGTTTTTCGGGTACCCGATCCGAAAATCCGTAAAAGACATCCAATATTGGACTCATAAATTTCTTCTCGAAGTTAGGGTCGTACTGCCGCTGATGGTTTTTAAAACCGGGGTCGCACGAAGAAGTTATGGACTAAACATGGTTTTCCCAACAAAATTAATAATTAAATTATTTTATTATTTTATTTTATTTAACGTTTATTTTCTTTCCGACTCAAATAAAAATACATGATCAAACACTTTAAAAGTTAAGCGCATAAGCCCTCATGATTGACTTCTCTTTTATATTATCATTATTATCATTTTTATATTTTAAATTTTCTCTCTCCAATCTTCAATCTTCTACCCCCAATATTCACGCCCTCTATTCTCCCTCTATTTATTTAATTTTTTAATTCCTCTTATCTTTATATTCTCTCTCCAATATCATTAATTCATCCACAGTTTTCAATCACTCCCCAAAAGTGACGCTTCCCTTTCCTTTACCCCATGTGGCACGCCCCAACCTCCATTTTAAACCTTTATCATTGTTTTTTAGCACAATTATCATAAATAATAACATCTCTCATATATCCTCATATCTCAAATCTCATTGCATTTAATTCAGAATTTAAATCTCATTAAATCTTTATTAATGGATCTCTCAAATTTTAAGCCAACATTATTATTATAATTATTTAGTAAAATAATAATAACAAATCCCCAATTAGAATTTATTAACTCATCACTAATTATTTATTATTGACGTTATCCATGTTGACCATGTCCGACCACCGTTACGTCAATGTCGAGCAGGCTCCCATTACACACATAATTTTTTATTTATTAAAATTTAAATAAATTAGAAAGAAACCATGCACATCACCTCATTGAATTAAATACATTCAATTTTATTTATTTTATTTAACCATGATTAAATTATAACCATTTAATCTAATTACAAACAAAAAAATTGCACACCACCATTATCAATTATTAATATAAAAAATTATTATTGTAACATGAGTCATGTTTGACCACATCAAAGTTTTACAAAGTAATGGTCTGGAGAGGTCCTGGCCATTACACATTCCCTAACTTATTTACTCCACTTTGACCCATCTAGACTAATCCAAACCTACCCATTTCTCTTATTATCATCCTTATCCTTGTTTAAGATGTTATTTTCCTTTCAAAATACCATCCTTAGATCCCTTAAGAAGAGATCTAAAGGAATTCTGCCATAAAGGAGGATCTTTACCAACTCTTTAAAGTTAATTTCTTCTTATAATTCATATTCATGTGTTTTTCTCATACTAAATTTATAATTGAAGTATAATATATATAAGTATATGTTTTGTATGATCATGATACACCCATATTATACCTTCTTCCATCCTATGAAAAATGAAATCACTTCGTGTGTGTATGTGTTACAAACCAAAATGGGTCATCATTTGAACTGGAACCCGACCCGATCTATGGCATGGCCCGAAGGGCATTCCCAATACCCAAGGGGTTGAAAAATGTGCCCAATTATAAAAACAAAAACATGGGAATGATTTTACCAAATTTACACACATGTAAACAACCGAAAGATAAATAAATTGAAGCTAAAAATAAACGACCAAACATTCCATAACCAACTTTCTAGATTTTAACTTCTAAAACATTAACCAAAATCCAAGACAAAACTACTGAAAATGAAAATTAAAAAGGACCAAAAACCTCCATATTATGATAGGGGCATCACCCTAAATCCACCAACACCAATGCTGACACAAGGATCATAGACAACCCAATCCACCAACACAACGCTCCTTTCTATTACCTGCCAATAAACATAGTCTACATACACCCAAAGGTGTATGTAGGGTATGAGACAAAGCCCATTAGGATGCCACCCAAATAGAAATATTCCAGGTTATAACGTTTAAAATACAATTTATCAAGCTCATTTATATAAGAACCTTTGAATTTTTTTAGAGAAAACACTTGAAATAAAACCACGCTCAATAAAAAAAATTTCAAAGGGAACCATTTCTAAGAGGAAACATTCTTAAGTAAAACACTTTTAATGAAGAAATATCAAAAGGAAACTTTTTCTTAGATAAACATACTTTAAAAAGAAATACCCACAATTTCCATCATATTCCTAAGGATATAACGTAATCACATAAGTCTCAAGTAAAGTAGACCCCCATGTGCAAATCCCTATGGTTAATCTAGCTTGAGTGGGACACTAGAACCTCGTACCACAGTGTATAGTGGTATAGAAACCACAATCAAGACATTCTTGTACATGATCCACTAGGAGGGGACACCCCAAAGGCCAAGTGGTCTCCCGTAACCATTATAGTTTTGTTAGTTTTGTAAGCATTAATCCTACTAGATTAAATCAAGATGAACTAATTTCAAATAATCTTACATTCTAAAACTATTCAACCCACCTAGATACATAGGATTCCCCTTGTTCTTGAGTTCATTTTCACATGGAACACATACCACCACTTTCAAAAATCACTGCCAATAAATTCAAGAAAATCCCCATTTAAAAAAATAAACAAACCATTTTCCATTTTATTCACACCAAAACCCATTCCATATAAATTTTCCATTACTTATTCAATTCATAAATTCTTATTTTGAAAAATTCATGTAAGAACAAAATTAATTCCAACCATGTCTATGGGTCAAGCCCCTTTCAAAACCACACATAAAATGATATTATTTTAAAGAAATGATTCCCTCTGTTTGAACCACTTAAAATTCATTCCAAAGGTGAAAAACAAGGAAAACATGCCAAAAATAATTAATTTCATTTTATAACAATATTTTTAAAACATTTTCTCTTCAATTTCCCTTGAAAAAACATTTCACATCCCTCAAACATATCATAAAAAAATTCGTAGGATTTCTAAAATAAGTCACACATGAAAAACATGACCATTTTCTTTAGAAACCCACATTCATCATATATTCATGTCAAAACATTTCCAACACATATTTTTCACAACAAAAATCAACCATATAATATATTTATAAACTCAAACAAGCATGCTAAAATCATCTAAAAATTTTAATGCATGGAACCACCTACCTTGAACTAAGAAGGTTCTGGATCAATGGTGGAAAACTCCATCCGCACCTCAATAGAACCCTAAAAAATGAAATATCTAACCACGAACATCATGATTGAACCCTATTGAATAATTACAACACTAAATTGAACATCATACCCACTAGAAAAACAAAACCCCAAAGAGGACGAAGTAAAACCCTAGAACAGAGGAAGAAATCAAGAGTAGAGAGACTTACATGGATGTTATTTGAATAATCCAACCCAAAACACCCAAAAATTGATGCTCAAGGAGAGGATTTTAAGGATGGAGGTGCACCTAGGGCTGGGGAGGCCATATGGGTTGAGAAAGAGGTGAAAATGGGGTTAAAATATGGGATAAATAAAAAGGGGAACCCATATTTAATGACCTAGATAGGCCACACAGTTAGTCTGTATGGTTTTTCAAACCATGCGGTAACTTTGAGCACTTATCTGCCTAAGCAGGTACAACCTTCTGGGTTACTTGGGCCGAGGTGAACGACTATGCACTGGTCATACAATTACTACTACCTCAACCTACAACCTACCAAATGATTACCTGGTTAGGGTGAATGGTTTCTACTAACCATGTGCAAACCATATGCCCCACACTATCCACCGAAAAGCATAAACTTTTCATTAAAATTAAAGGAAAAAGTCATAGAAAATAACATGACTAAGAATAACCAAAGGAAATACCTCCAAATTTCATACTCATCACACCTGGTTCCCATGAAAATAACTGAGAACCAAACACTAATCAGAACAATGGGTGAAATAAAAAACCTGGGCGTGAAGATTCTCCTCACCATAGCGCTTTCCATCCCTAGAAATCCATAAGAAGGCCCGATATAATAAAACCAATACTATTTCATAGCTCAAGGATATTTCCAGAAAATTTAAAATAAGAAGAATGAAGGAACTCATTGGGTAAGAAAATAGGTTTACAAGAAGAACTCAGTTTGTATAATCAAAGAATAGACTCTCCTATATGCATTCAACCCCAAAAAGATGAAACAAATCTAGTTCATCGATCAATGAAAAGGAACCATCACAGCTAAAAATCATCCTTTCGAGCCAAAAACAGTTTGGACGTCACCAACCAAACTCATACCACTTACTTGAAACAAAAAATAAATCCAAACAAGAATACCACAACCTTGCTTCAATATAACTAATGGGAACACTTCCACCCCAACACTTACTCAAAGGAAGAACTCAGAATTAGGTGTCTTCATACGAGACCACCCAATTCCAAACCAACACTATAAATGAAATTTAATTCTCAAATGGTGAGGCTCAAACAGACTCCCCACCATAAGAAATGGGCCAACATCGATTCACTCCTAAGGAATTTTAGAGAGACCCACGGTGGGTATCCCCACCATAAGAACAAAACCTCTTAACTAATTAGAGAAGACCAACATGGGAATGCTTACATGGGTTAATTTGGGTACTTCACGCATAGACCAAATCCCCCAACGCAAGGGACCCAATTAAAGAAGATCCACACCAAATGGAAAGCACTTGGTGGTTCAATACTCCCATGGGGAATTACCATCCTCAGTTGATCCTAATCCAAAACCAAGATCAATTCATGAGGCTGGCCATACGAGGACCATCAGACAGAGACTCACATCTAATATGGAAAAACCTTCAAGATTTGAGGAAGATGGGATGTCCAAACCTCTTCCTGACTGGGGAAGAACTCTTCCACCCATGCGGGTCACAAACAAGGAAATGACGTCCCCAAGACTCTTTCCAACAAACGGGACCATTCCAAAAGAAAAAACAACATAGGATGATTAAATTGTCTCCATTTCCCATGATGAAGAAAAAACATAGTCCAAGATCCCTTAAAACCAGGAGTTCCTGAAAACCTAGCGGCTTCACTCCAAGGCCTATGGATGGATCCCTGATATGTGAATAATATCATTCCTCATAGTTAAGCATTGATTTCCCCTATCAAAACTATGCTTTTCAATTACACAGGTAGCCACTCGGAAACCTAGGAAGCACCAACAGAACACAACACACCCCAAAACCCACTTTACCTCAACATGGCACTTCACCGTGACAAGGACTTAGAATATGCACATACATCATCCATTTCACCTCGAATAAGAAACAACTCAAAAGGTTCCATAATATACACCTTTTCATTTGAATGAAAATATGACACTGCAAGATTCCACCGAACATGACTATTATAACCTAATAGGACTCAAAAGGAAGAGGACATTAAAATAAGTCCCGAGCAGCACATGATTTCTGAAAGAGTCCATAATAGCCTCTTACAACCAGACCTTCCACACTAATGGCCTAGCATGATCCCTTCACTAGAAGAAACCGACGAAATATCCAATGACCCTTTAAGATAGAATCCAAAACCAATGAACTAGACCACTCTCCACTATCCCCGTTGGAATTCCCCCCACCACTTCCATACAAGTCCTTCAGTAGCAAAGGTTCCACACTTCACTATTGATGACTTATGAAACTCAAGAAACTGAGGTTTCTTTAAATTCCTTCCACATCTACTCATCTAATGGGAGTGGATCCGCTTAATTTAAAAAGCATAGGTGGATCCAATTCCCAAAGCTAATGAATAAAGTCATTAATTTAATCAAATGGAGGGTCTACCGATGAGAGATCACCCACGGACACACTTTGATTATGCCCCGATTATTTATGGGAGCATACACTAGCCAACAAGGGAATCTGAGGATCCAAAAAAAACTATCCCATCGGCCAAATTGCACACAATTAAACACTGAACACATAGAGGGATCCAACCTGAAGGCTTCCCGAATTTTTTTTCAAAATAACCCATTTACCATTATTTCAAATCTGACTCATCAACAAGAACACAAACATGAAAACACCCTTCACACATGAAGGAATATCAAAATAAAAATATTTCACAAAAAATGTTCCCATAATACATGAATGCACACCAAACAATATTTGGTTATCAAAACATTGAATTTACTCTTAAAGAGCCTTTGGGAATAAAAAAATATTTTTTAGGTTTACATCCATCAATGGCATATCATGGGGTCCCAAACATGCATTTTCCATGACAAACTGGACAATCATCCACTTTCCACACATATCCCAAGATTGTGGTCACTCATGTGAATACATAGGTCAAAATAAAACCTTTCCACTTTCCAAACTAAACATTTAACCCACAATTCCATCTCAAATTTCATGAATCCTATTTTCAAAACTATTAGACATAAAACTCAAAACCCATTTTGAATCTCACAAATATTTTTCTAGAAAACATCAACCATTCAAACAAAACCCAATCTCAAACTCTACACATCATTTCCAAAATAATTCATCCCATTCTAAAACATTTTCACATGCACAACAAACCCTACTTCCTCAATAACCATTTAATTAAAAACTCCTTTTTTCCCATATAAAATACATTTCAAAAACCCTTTTGAAACTAATTTCCATTTCTCAAACAACTAATATTTGATAAATCAAATGTTTTGATTATAAAAATCCAATCTCGATAAACTCATCCCCAATTACTAAAAACAATTATACCAAAATCCTCCAATCCCATGGTTAGTTCAAAACAATTATAAAAACCCATTATCCTCCTTTTGAAAATCAAACCATCTCTACTTTAAAATCCAATTTTCCTTAATTTTTAATCTATAGTTTTTAAAATAATTTTTTAGAACCCAAGGGGACATAAGAAAATTTTCAAATGGGGAAACTAGTGTCGATGGGTGAATTTTCTTTATAGTTGGTGGCCATAAGAAAATCACACTACCCTTAAGGTGAATATTCTAGGACAATTTACCCAAATCCACATGGCTCCCCAGGATTTGTGAGATCAATGAGACCAGTACCCAAATGCCTGTTTCATTTATCGAACAAAAAAACCCAAAAAAACCCGGCTTCACCTGGTAACTTAAGCCATGTCACGAGGTTTGATAGCCAAGCACCGTACTCATAACTAGAACATCATGTCCTAAAAATCCTATCTCTATTCTACCCAGAATCTACCCCAAAGTACATGAACCAAAAGAGCATAACCACATCTGATACCATTTTTTCATGAACTGAGCCAGACCATCATCAGAACAGAATCCTGACATGATCTGTAGTAAGGCCCAAAGGGCTTTCCCAATCTCCACATGCTGAAAAAAAGTTTCCGGATATAAAAACAAAAACATGAGAATGATTTAACTGATTTATATACACGTAAATCAACCAACAAGATAAAAAATTAAAATAAATGACCAAACATGGCCTAACCAACTTTCCAGATATTAACATCTAAAACATAAACCAAAATAAAAAATACAACTACTAAAAAATGAAACAAAAAGACCGACAACCTCCATGTGATGAGAGGGGAATCACCCTCAAGCCACCACCACCAATGCCAATACAAGGATCAATAGCAACCCAGTCCAGTTAAATGAAACACATTTTTTTTGCCTGCCAACAAACAAGGTCAACATACAATCAAATTTGTATATAGGTTGTGAGCCAAAGCCCAATAGGATTCCACCCAAATAGAAATATTACATGATTTAAAATTTAAAATACAATTTATCATGCTCATTTATTTAAGATCCTTTGAACAGTTTTTAGAGAAAACATTTGAAGGAAAGCCATGCTCAAGGAAGACACTTTTAAAGGGAACCATTTCTATGAGGAAACATTTTTATGTAAAATATTTTTGAAGGAAACAGATAAAAAAGAATCTTTGTCTAAGATAAAATTACTTTAAAATGAAAAACCCCCCAAGGTACACCATATACTGATGGATGGAACCTCATCACATAAGTTTCAAGTCAAGTAGAGAACCATGGCAATATCCCTAGGGTTAATATATCTTTTGTGGGAAACTAGAACCTCATACCTCCGTGTAAGGTGGTATTGAAACCAAATTCATATTATTCTCATGCATGAGCCACTAAGAAGGGACGCCCTGATGGCCTAGTGGTCTCCCATCATTATAATAGTTTAGTTAGTGTTATATACGTCAATCCTGCTAGATCAAATTTGGAAAATCAGCATCCAAATCATATAGTGTTCTAGAACTAGTCAGCCCACCAATATTCCAAGGATTTCCCTTGTCCTCGAGTTCATGTTCACATGCCACATATACCAGCACATTCAAAAATCATTGTCAAGAAATTCAAGGAAAACACTATTTCTAAAAAAACAAACCATTTTCCATTTTACTCACACAAAACCCCCTTCAGATACATTATACTCTACTAATACAATTCATAAATTATCATTTAGAAAAACTCAACGAAGAACACAATTAATTCTAAAAAAGTTCTTGGGTCAAGACCCTTTCAAACCAACACATAAAACAAGTTTCTTTTCAAGACATGATTCCTGTTATTTAAACCACCTATAATTCATATCTAAGGTTCCCAATAAGGAAAACATGCCAAAAAATAATTCATTCTATTTGATATCCCCATTTTTAATACATTATAACCTCAAGTTCCCTTGAAAAGACATTTCTCATTACTCAAAAAATTCATAAAACACTTCTAAGAATTTCTACAAAAAGGAACACATGAAAAACAAAGTCATTTCGTTTAGAAAACCCACTTTCATCATATATTCATGTCAAAAAAAATCAAAAACATATTTTTCACCAAAAAATAAATAATAAAATATATTTATAAGCACAAAAAAGTAATATAAAATCATCTAAAAATGTTAAACAATGAAACCACCTAACTTGAACCAAGAAGCTTCTGAAAAAATGGTAGAAAGACCAAATTGCACCTCAACCAAACCCTAGAAGTCAATATCCAACCAAAAACATCAATATCAAACCATTTTTTAACAAGAAAAAACCCTAAATCAAACACCTTACCCTATATAAAAACTAAAACCCAAAGAAGAAGAGGGGAAGCCCTATAATAGAGGAAGAAATCAAGGGAGGAGAGACTTACATTGAGATTCCTTGAACAATCTGAGCCAAAACCACCAAAACATTGAATCTCAGAGAGAGGAGGAGAAAGAGGGTGGAATGACTAGGTCTAGGGAGGTTGTATGGGTTGAGAAATAGGGGAAATGAGGGTTAAAATTAAGGAGAGAGAAAAATGGAAAACTAAATTTAATGACCTCAACATTCCGTATGATTAATTGTCATGGTTTGTCAAATCATGCAAGGATCATGAAAACTGATCTTCATAAGAAGGTACCTAATTAACTTTTATCTTGGCCTTAGATCATGGTCATGCATTGGTCGTGTGGTAGCTGATGCCTCAACCTACAACGTACCACATGGTTACCTGAGCAAGGTTCATGATTTCTACTAATTTTGCACCAATTGTGTACCACACACTATCCACCCCAAAACATATTGTTTTTGAAACATTAAGGGAAAATTATTGAAAAGAACTATAATAAGAATAACCAAAGGAAATACCTCCAAAATTCAAACTTTCTATACCTGGTTCCTGATAAAATAATCGAGAACCAAACCCGAACTTGACCAAAGGGTGAAATCAAAACCTAGGGTGTGACAGTACGTACGACTTACCATCTCCACGTAGCAGTGTAATTTTTTTTCATCCCCACATTACAAGGATGGGTATAAATATGGAAATAAAGGGTATATATGATATATATGAAATATTAATTTTTCATTAATGTTTCATTATTCTTTATCATTTTCTCATTCAATCCATCAAAAAATGAAAACAGTGTTTATGCATACAAATGACCAACCTTCTCTATGAATGATGTAATTAATTTTTATATATCGATATTTATAGATGAATATAAATATATATATATATATATAATATAAACCATAAAAAATATTCTATAGCTGGTCGAACTATGATAAAATTATAAGGTTCAGAAATACCAAATCAAAACATGCATGAAAAATGAAGTTGTTAAATCTCAAAAGAGTTATTTTAACAAACAATTGATATTAAAAGAGTGATAAAATACTATAAGTAAACAATATATAGTATAATATAGATAAGTATGGTTCTTGATAAATATATATCCTTTATTCAATACATATATTTGAATATGAGAAACATTGTTTATGTATTAAATCAATTATTCCATATAGGATGAATGATTTTCACAAACATGAGTGGGTGGTGACCATTTGTAGGAATCCCCACGATGAATCTACATTTATCATGAGAAAAATTAGTTAAACAAATCATATTACTTTATAACCAATAGTTTTAAACTATCTTTTTAAAGTTATTGACATTAGAGATAATTGTTTCCACACCGGAATGGTTTTTACCAATAGTTTTAAATCATCTTATGAATGTTCTTCATGATAAAGGTATCATGTAACTATGATATAATGTCTAATAATTAATCATTTCCTTATTTTGTAATTTATTTATTATAATTATCTATGTGATTTTCTCTATCATATTATCTCTTGACACACTCCATAATCATTTATTATTTAAATAGAATATGTGTTTAGTTTTTTAAATTTCCATATTGATTATTCATTATCTGATCATGATAGTGATGTTTTTTATATGGAATGTGTTTTTAGTTATTTACCTTTCCATGTTAGTTATGGTTATTTATTTATGATTGTTTCTGTTGTACTTAATCCTTACTAAGAATTTGATCTCTCCCTTATTTTTATCTTTTCCCAAGAATCCATGAAGTATACTTTGATGATTATGAAATGATATGCAAGAGGGAATAATTTTATTCTCAAAAAAAATTGTTGTAATTTGTGTTTTAAAATAGAATATAGGAATCATGTATGTATATAGTTTAACAAGACTACGTAAATATTCAGTCCTTATGGATACAATTCCTTTTAGTTTATTCCAATATAATAATGTAACCATCTACTCTGGGATACTGGGGTTGGGGTTTTTTCATAAGGATCAGTCAAAGTATGTGATAATGTACTAGAATTTTGATGTAGGATGGAGTGATTAGTTTCTAAGAAATTGCATCCTTATATAGATACTAAAATTGGATGTGGATCTTGAATAGTTTACCTAGGTTAATAACTCCTCATATGGATAATTTGTATTAGAATTGTTCATCACCTGGTGGATGAAAATATAACTTGTCGCATACCTAGTTTGACACTCCTGAGGGATATGTTTTGGAAATTCAAAAACTATTTATTAACCATCATGAAGGATTTGAATATATAATGATCATAAATGACCAAGGTAAAACCTAAGGTGCCATAGATTGAAAATAATGTATCTATATCTATACATCCTATGGAATATTTTTCTTGATTCATCAATCTAATCAAATATGTCTGATTGTCACACAACCCATTTTTTTACTAAGGTATTCAAGATAGAATGATAAAGTTGAGGTGGTAATATAGGAGATCAAATATTGAAGTACCCTATTTGGGATTACTTATATGAATTCCTATATACATGTAAAATTATTAAGGAACGATAATTCATATCTCTAATGATTAGTTGTTGAATTACCAGTGAAAACCTCTAATAATGCGATGATGAGATATCAAGTTGATGTTTGTGGTATTGTGCTTTATGAAAATATCAATATTCACCCTCCAATTGAATTTTATTTTATCTTAAACATGGATTATATTTCATTAAATAAAGTCCATTTAAATTTACAAGTATTCCATGGACACTATGAATATATAATGACGTTGTTTGTTCTAACTAATTCCGTTGTTATGGTCATGGATTTAATGAATAATGTATTTAGATATTACCTTGATCAGTTTTTTGTAGCATATGTAGACTATATTATTATATATTCAAGGATAAATTAAGTTCAAGAATATCACTTAAGGATTGTATTGAACACCCAAAGGAAGGATGAGTTCTATGAAAAAATTACCAAGTGTGAATTTTCACTATAGAAGGTTTCATTTTTAGGTCATATAATCGCAAGAGAGTGTATATTTACAGATCTACCGAAGACCGAAGTTATTGAAAGTTGTCCTAGAATAAACATTGTGACCATGATCCAAAGTATTCTTCATACGGTGGGACAATATAAATAATTTTTTTAGAATTTATCAGAACTCTTTAATCCACTCACAAAGTTAACTTGAAAAGGAGGTAAGTTCCTTTGGACAAATGAATGTGAAAGAATTTTATAGAAACTAAATGGAAGTTTAGTCAATGCATGAGTTCATAGATTTCCCTACATTGGGGATGGGTTTTTAATATATAGTGTTTCATCAAATAAGGGATTGAGATGCAATCTCATGTAGAATTATATGCTTATAGATTATGCCTCATGGTAATTGAAGGTTCATGAGAAAAATTACTCAACTAGTGATTTGGATTTAACTATGGTAACATTCGAATTAAGGATCTAGAGGAATTATATTTATTGAGTAATGCGTGATATATATACTAATCACAAAATTTTTAAGTATATATTCATTGAGAAGGAATTAAACATGTACCAGAGATGGTGGTTAGAGATGATTAAATATTGTGGTTGTTCAATATATTACCACTATGGGAAAGAGAACAAGGTATATGACGATTTGAATTAAAAGGATCATTATAGATTATCTAGGAAGATAATAAAAAGATCTAATATTTGTATATTTTCAAAATATTGATATATATATATTGAAGGAATGGGTTATATCTTATCTTTCTCAAAATAGTTTTCATTCATCTATCCATGTGAATATTACATAGTAATAGATGAATGATGTATAGCTGAAAAAGAAGGTTGAAAATTTTATTGAGATTAAACTTGATTATTATTTAATGATAGGTTTCAGGAACTGTGCATGTGTTCCATCTATATCATATTTTACGGATCTTTTTGAAGTGGATATATTTATTCATTTTTTATTCATCCTAGAAGTAAAAATAAGTATATGGATTTGAAAGAGTATTTATGGTCAGATGGAATGAAGAGACACATTGTAGAGTTCATATCCCAATGATTGGTGTGTTATTAAGTTAAGGATTTGATACAAAATTCAAAGGGTATATTATGATCATTACCCATACTAGTTTGTAAATAAGAAAACAACTTTATGCATTTTATCATTGGACTCCCGAAAACACCTAAAGGGCATAATTTTGTATGGGTTTTAGTTAATATCTTTTCAAAGTTAGCACACATCATCACTATCAGATATTATTTATCTCTATATAATCTTTATAGGATACAAATTAAGGAATTGGTAAGTTTTGAAGGAGTACTAACTTCTATTTTATCCGATCAGAATCAGAGATTTACCTCAATGTTTTGGAGAATTCTTCAATTGGATTTGGATATGGAGTTATGTTTTTTCACGGTGTATCATACATATATATATATTCAGTCTAAGAAAAAAAATTCAAACCCTAAAGGATATGATGGTATCTTGTTCATTGGATTTTAAATGATGTTGGGATCAACACCTTCCTCTGGTATAGTTTTTTTTACAACAATAGCTTTGACTCGAGCATTAAGATGTCTCTTTGTGAATCCCTATATTGAAAGAAGTGTGACAATTCAATGTACATGAATTAATCTACAGAAATAAAGCTATTATTACTAGATATATCAAAATAAATGGTAAATAATGTTTGATCTATTCACCAACACATTAGGGAAACAAAAATTTGGGAGGAAATTTATATTGAAAATCATCGATGTGATCTTGAATTTGAATTTGGAAAATGATGGGTCCAGTCACAGTGGAAACATACAGAGGTTGTATATATATTTCAATTTATTTTAATAATCTTTTCATGAAACCAATATAGAGGACCTTTCACATCAAATTTATAATTAATTTATTTAAAATTTGAATAAATAAATACTAAGGCTTTAGAACTTCCTTCATTGGTGAGTGTTGATCATCTGAGAAAATCCTTTTGAATTATATTTGTTGCACTATAAGGATCCAAGTATAGAATGTAACACCCCAAGATTTTACAATATATCCCTTCTTAAATGAATTTAATTTCTTCATCATCTTACATTTCACACAACACTGATCTTAAACAAACCACTATATATTATTATTTTATCCTTACCATTATAAACTAGCTGTTAGAAGGTAAGTATTGAATAGTATTTACTCAATTTTGAAAATATATTTTAGATATTATGTATAATTAATTATTTGGGGACAAAATAAATATAAATTAAAATAAAACCATTTAAAAATTAAAAGTAAGTGTTTTTATAATAAAAACTATTTAAATATTCACAAGTTTTTTTTATACCAAGAAATAAACAAATAAATCTTATTCAATTATATTAAATATATTAAATATAATGCTTAAAATTCATCTTATATATCACATCCTGAATATGAAAATTCTCTCATTTCATTCTTTTCTTGGATCTAAATCCTTTGATTGAGTTTGGGGTTCAGTCAGGGTTTTAAATTTTATGTTTTATAGGCCTTTGGGTGAGTTTTTGTTTAGAAAAAGAGTTTTTAATTTTGAAAAAAAATGGCACACTGTTAGTACACTATTTATGGAAACCATGTAGCTTCACTCATTAAACCATGCATCTTGAGTCTGGTTTTGGGGCTTAGCACATGACATGTGCACAGTTAGAGAAATCGTGTATCAAGCATGTAGTACGGTTCTGGAATCAGGTAGTGGCGTTTGGAATTGTTCGTTCACATTTTGTGAAACTATATAACTAGAGAATTCAGGTTTCCTATCTTTTCCAGTAGGTGCTCATGGTTGGTGTATAATTTCTTAAACCATTCAGCCTACCTATATATTTAAAAATGTAAAATTCTAGTCTCTCGTCTCGTTTATTTTAAACCAATTTCAGGTTTTCATCCCCACCTATAACCTAGGTGCACCATGGGGCTCTAGAAAACCCTCCTCCCTTGCTCCCTAACCCCAATTTATGCTTCTTAAAGGTTATAATGTTAGTTTATTTTAGATTTTTGATCAATTTTATCTTCTTTTAACTTTCCCCGATTGATTTATTGGTTTCTTTTGGTGGGGTTTCACATTTTTTGGAACCATAAGGTGATCGGGTTGATGTTTGGTTTGTTTTCTTGGGTATTAGGGTGTGTGGTTTGTCTCTTGGTCTTGGATCTTCATTCTCCCAAAGTTTTGTTGTGTTCTCACATAATTGAGGAATGTGTTTCTATACATTTCCATTCCATCACATTCCATTAAATTCTTGAGATTTCATCTTACTTATTATAGAGACCCATACTTTTCATACGTAAATATTACATCATATTCAATAAATATTTAATAAATAACATTACGTACCATTCCAAAACCATAAATTTTTAGTGTATTTGGAAACATGGAAACAAAAACAACATGTTCATAAAAATCGGCATCATCTCCCACTAATTCCTTCACATATAGCCCACTTCTTAGGCATAACATACTTAAAAGATTTCTTCATAACATGGGGAAATAGATATATAAGAAAGGGTGTGCTCAAATTATCAATAAATGAAAACATGGGAGATATCTATATGTGATCATATGTGATCATAAGATAATAATAAGGATATGATGCCATAATCAGGTTTTTGTTGTCATTATAAAAGCTTCTCACCCAAAAATGCATATATTATAAGAATAAAAATATAATGTCTTATCTTGAAGACTAATCCATAATGGTATTAGAGTAGTATACACCATTCAAGAGTCATAAAATAGAAATGTGGAATCCTAAGAATGGGAAATAATACTCCTTTGATGAAAGTTAATTATAGTCATGTCTGCACATAAACTTGTGGGAAAAAACTAGAAATAAACCGTACCATACATCGAAATGTGAAAAATCTATTCACAATAATTCCAATGAATAATATTATTATAAAATCTATAAAGATATCAAACTCATGAATCAAAATGTAAAAAATTCAAATTTTAGTCATATCCATGCATAATCTTCTGAGCAGTGCTAGAAAGAAATCAAACTCACACATAAAAATATATAAAAATATATTTTCAATCCTATCAACACTCATCATCATCATCTTATAAGCTATAATTATCACATTAAATAATTAATTATAGGGATATATAATTTTGGACCCACCCATCACATAATCCTAATCAATTTATATATATTTTGAAAGATCATAGAATATTCACCATATCATAATAACATAACTCATGGTAGAAAAAAAGTTTCATAAACATGTCATCATCATAATCATAAATCATATAGAGAAATAATAAGGATATTATCAATGTATTATATCTATATTAAATAATAATTAATAAGAAAAGAAAGTTATCATATTTGTAAAAATTATTTAAAAGCTCACTGGAATATTTCTTGAGGAAACTAACCTTTTTATTTTGAAATTACTTATTTAAAATCTAAAATTTCCCCAAATATTGAGGAGAGAAATTTCTTTGAATGTAAACATAGAATATATTAAATGAATATTTTATTCATTTAGTTTCCACGATTATAGGAAATTCAATTAATGTTGTAATTATTGAAACAAATATTATGTTTACACCTTCGATAAAAAATTAACTCATTTAGAAAATGAAAATAAGACACTTTGTAAAAAAATTATAAAAAAAATTGTGTAGAAATGACATTAAAAATCATTATATATTAGAAAAACATTCTTTATAAATTTTTTGAAAACATGGATATGTTAAAAAAGGATTTTCATCTATAGAGTATAAATAAGGTTAACTTTTCTTAAAAATATTTTCTGAACCATTTTGAGTTTTAAAGGGTGAAAAATTGTATCAAAACTTCAAAATTATTTAGATAATCAAATTATAACAAAAATTAAATGTCTTTATCAGATAAGGATCATATAATTTCATTAATGTAAATTCAAGCATAAATAATCCCAATTAAAATTGGATTGAAACATAAAACTCTTATATATTTGGTATTCTCTAAATAAAACCCTCATTATAGAGTGAACCTTATTTTTTTATAAATACCTAAAATTTCTATGAGAAATATCATAAAATAAATTCATGGGTAGTATATACACTACAAAAAACAAACATGTGGAAAATATTTCGTATGTCTCCTATAAATAATAGTGAGATGAGAAACACTTGCCTCAAGATCCTTCTTGCTTCATACATATTCAAATATCATGTATAATAAATGTAAATTTGTTATAAATATATTCTAGAACCGTATTTATACATAAATTATTATTAATAATTCTTTTATAATGTTCTACTATTTTTTATTAATAATTTCATTATTAAAATGAGCATTCAGGTGATAATGTGCATGTTTTCATGCTTGTTTCAGTTCAATAGTTTTGGTACTTACACCATTTTTAGGGTTTCAAAATCTTATAAACATTAATAATGAAATAAATTTCAAGAATAAACCTAAGTAACCAAGTACACTAGTACTTGAGTCGACAATGATACAATTCGAAGGGCGTTCTCGATACCCACAAGCTAGAGACTTTCACCTAGGCATCAATAAATGGTCAGAGGGAACATTTTTCCCTAAAACAATCCATAAATATAAGATAGTATAATAAAAATCAATAAAAATAAATATTGAAAAAACTACTCGAGGATAAATTACCACAAGTAGACAGATAAAGATCCCCAAGCGATACATCATCCAATATAAGGTCATAAAATCCAACAATAAAGTGTCCCAAAAAAGCTCATGTAATGAGGAGATCACATATCCAACAATCACCATCTTCACCTAAGGTCCCTCTTGTTATTAACACCCACAAAATAAATGTTTCTATTTTCCATTTTAGGGACATTTCATTACATAGTGTACAAATTACTGAAGGTAATGTCGGGGTGTGAGAAACATTACCTAGTATGATATCACCAAATGTTCCATAAGTAATTTCATCACTAATAAACCATTTATGCTTAATTATAAAAAATCTCAAGACATGTAAAATGATTTTTAAATTTTCTGTTAAATAAGATTTCAAAAAAAAATAATGGAGGTATATCAAAAAAATCTTAAATGATCATTTGTATAAAAAATAAGGGAATCAAATAATCATTTAAAAAAATAAAAAGTAATAATAAAATCACAACAAAAATCTATGGTCATATTCCATAAGGTTTTTTAGAACCTGGATCCAATATCCTCATACTACTCTATTAAAAAATAATGTACCAATGTTTGACCACTTCTGTAAATCTAATAACATCATGATAGAATCAATCAATGCACCATAGGGGAATTTCATGTTGAATTTGGTTTAGATAGAGCCCAATCATTCTATGGAGTTAGAGTCCAATCGTTCTTGTCCTAATCACCCACTAAATACATAGTCTCACATGATATTTCAATCAATCAATCAAACATGGTAAATTAAATTAAATACCTAATTCACAATTCCAATGATAAATTTCATGTTTCAACATGCCATTTCAACTTCGAAAGTAAATCATGTATTTTTATCAAATTAATGACTTTCAAAATCATATTTTATTAATATTAATTTTTATGAAGAATCATATTCGAATCATTTCAAAAAAAATTCTTCTCATTTCAATCCATATTCCCACAAAATCCATCCAATATTTCAAATCCTTCTAAAAAAGGATTAATATCCTAATATTATGTCTTTTGAAAAAAATCATCCAAATATTCTCAAATAATGGTTCAATAATCAATTAAAATTTTAATTTAAATCAATAAATTAGTTATTTTTATAAGTTTAGGGAAAATACTTAAGGAACCAACAACCTTTTTCATGAAATAAGTCACCTGAAACAGGAACCATCAAGGGAGAGCTGAGGGATAGTATGATCAAAGAAGAATCCATAGAACTAAAATTCATCAAATCAAGGTTACAATATAAAAATATGAAAAGGATTCACCACTCTTAAAATAAGGTTAGATAGAAGATTTAAGGATAAATAGTATTCAAATATTTTACATTTAGAGGATAGGGATCCATTACATCCATCAGCACTTCGATCTGAGAAAAGAAGAGGCTGGAGGAAGCACAGTTCCCAATAGAGAGCCTCCAAAACAAATAGGATAGAATTATGTTTTCTTAGTTGGAGTTTATTATTTAAAACAAATTTATTGGGACCCTAAACAATAATTTTGAGAGATTTAATTTCCCTCGCATAGTTTTCTTGGTTAGGATGAAATGTTACCACTAATTGTGCACCTAATCATGTGCCCTAACAAGGCTTCTGGAGATATTTGCACAGTTTGGCTACAAGGTTTGAAAATTTTTGTTCCAACTATACACTCCCCCCTACGATATTTGAAAAAATCTGTACTATCTTGTCAAATGGTTTTAAAACCCATTGTCCCATGTCACTCTGTTGGAGGGGATGATGAATGGTTTGAACTAACCATGAACCCCCCTCCCAACTATAGAGCTTCAAAATATGTAACACAATTTCCTAGGATGACTCGCACAGTTTTCACAAACCATGGACCAACCAAGAACTGGTTCAGAAACTTCCAAAATCCTCTAAAAACATCCAAAAACAATTAAAAAAAGTTAATCAATACCAAGGTATAAAACTGTATGAAATAGAGTAATGGGATGTTAAAATATCTCCAACATAAACTATTTATTCCCCCATTATGCCTATCAAGAAGACTCTATGTTAAAGTGATGAGGGAACTTCTCTCTTATCACTTCATTAGGCTCCCATGTCTCATGAGAATCACAACCATGCTTCCAAATCACTCATGTTGGGGGTATGAACATTCCAATAAGAACCTTCTTCACGGAAACAACAATCAAATTAGATACTTAGTCATGGAAAATCATGTTACACATCATGTTCCTCCTAGTTGAATACATGATATGTGTTATAGATATACTTTATGATCCACTATATGTGAAACACATTATTAATTGATGTAAAATTAGGTTTATAATACAAATGGTAAATTACCTTTCCAATCATCTCAAAAACATCAAATGGACCCATCTATATTGATGTTATCTTTCCCATTTTTGCAAGTCACTAGTGATCCAACTTATCTGAAACTATCAAAAATATCAGGTCACAAATGAAAAAATCTAAAGGGTGTTAATGATGATTAATATAGGATTTATACTATCTTTCATCAATTTCAAATCTCTAATGAATCAACCGAATCTTTGTCTTCATCTCTTAGAAAAAACCTGTAACACGCCGAGATTTTATGAGAAATATTATTTTTAATTTCTTTGATGTCTTGTGTTGTACACTACACCAATATTAGATTGCTCTATACATAATACTATATTACCTTATAGTATATTCAAACACTATTCTTTGCTTTTGTTGCACGCAAGAGCGACCTTCCTCAACAGCGTGCGTTGTACGCAATATTGAGTTTCACTAAACAATGATATATTGTTATTATGAACAAGCCGTTATGAATAGTATTAACCACATTTTGAATTTTATAACAATATCATTCATCTTTCACAGATTCGATAACATGCTATGAGAACAAAATAAATTTTTCGGGTAAAACAAGTATTTTTCCAAAAATGCAGTTTTCCCACCTTTTAATTGCGCACCCACATTAAATCTAGTTTTTGACACATTTATAAGTTCAATTTTACCAAATAAACTTATTAATTGAAATAAGGATATAAAAATTAACTTTTTATAATTTTTTAATATTTTTCTATTAACTTTCATATTTTGATGAATAGTAAAAATACGCTAAATTTTAATTAAAACAACTTTTTTCATCAGGATAATTTATACGGTTAAATTATAATATTTAATGGTTTTAAAGTTTAAATAGAATTTATTTACACCATTTAATATTATTTAGGTCATTATCATTAATTTTACATTGAATTCATAGGTAAAAATATTTCAATATTTTAAAATGTTTTAACTTTTAAAACCCATTTTCTCAACAACGGGATTAATTTTAAAATTAAATACTAAAAATTAAGTGTTTTGAATTTGGAAAAATTGATTCCATATTTGGATTCTATAGGTCCAAATTATGTTAATAGGAAAATTTTTATTTTTAGGCATTATGAATAGTAACTACGATAAATTTTATTTACACCAGTTAAAGGTAAATCAGGTAATTAATGGTAAAAATAATATTATAAAATTACCCTAACACTTTTATTAATATAATTTGATGATTATATTTCGTCCTAAAATATACTTGGGTATAAATGGTATCTTTTGGAACCCACTTGTGTCTGATTAAGACCTTTAATTTATATTTGAAATGCCTGGATCGGTTGTGATCACTGAGAGGGGAGGGTGAATCAGTGATAACTTTTTCTTTTTATGAATTGTTCCCTTTGGATTATCAATTCAACCTCTCCAGCTGGTTAAAGCCTATATCTACTCTTTTAGTGGTGCAGTAATAATGAGAGCACAGAACACATAGATTTACAAGGTTCGGTACAAAGACCTACTCCTTGCCGTGTTGGTTACACCCCCCAACATGGATTCTTCACTATGCCAAAAGATGATTACACAGTAATTGGTTATACCCCCCAATTACAAGTTGGTTAAACCCCCCAACTCCACAGCATCATCTTCATCATGGCTCCACTTCACTTCTTCAAAGGTGTTGTTCAAAACTTCAAGTAGCTTCAACAGTCTTCAAAAGATCTCGTTGGTCTTGCTCACCAAAAAACCAATCACTTAGAATGATCAGCTCTTTTGAATTCACACACTTAAGTGTGTACTCCTCTTCTTCTTATGGTTTGTCACTCTTTTTCACTTGTGCACACATACACAACTCATTTTGAATGTACTCAAATGGGTACAAGCCAAACCTCGGCCTCTTCCTTTCTTTGCACACTCACAAGCCTCGGGCTCTTCACTTCACACACACTCAAGGTGTGTTCTTCACTTTGCACACAAGGTGCAAGCCTCCTCACTTGCTAAGCACACTCATGCAAGCCTACGGCCTTCTTCCTTCATTTCACACACAAAGGCTACGACCTCGGGTTCTCTTGAATGCAAATAACCCGTAGGGTCCTCTTACTCCATTTGCACACACACACTCAAAGTGTGAACTCCACTGTTCTTCAAGAGCCGCGCAAGCACAGTGGGTGCAAGGGCCGCGCAAGGGTGCAGCCAACCTCTTCCTTTACAACTGTCGCGCAAGTTCTTACCGCGCAGGGGGCCGCGGTGCACCGAGGGGGTGCTCAAGTTCGCGCTGCTCACCCTCCTTCCTGTCGCGCAAAGGATAGCGCGCAGGGGGTCACTTTCGGGCCTCGGGTGGCACCGAGAACAACAGCCGCGCAAGGTAGTTGCGCGGTGGCTTTTTCTTCGCGAGGCAGAAGGCTCTCGCGGATCACAAATTTTTTCAGCAACACTCCTCGAGGGCTCGGCCTCATTTTTATAGGCAGAGGAGAACAAATGGATTCCGCGGAATTCAGCATATGAATGCCCGATAAAAGTGGCGTTTTGAAAACATCAAACGCGGGCCGAGAATCTCGTTCTTTCTCTCTGCACAACGCGGACTTCCTCTCCTTCTCCTTTATCCACGTGCATGCATTCTCGAACGCATGCATGGCCTCTTTGATACTTGTCCATGCATAGCACGAACACAAGAAGCCTCGGCAACTCCGTTTGCCTCGGCTTAAGTCCAAAATCCTCCATTCATCATGTGCATGCATATTTTATTGCATGGTTGTGTTCAGTTGGGCCATACGAACTCAATGGTGTCTTCATCTTCGTCGGAGGTGGCCGGAATCTCGAAATCATCCCTCGGATGGCGCCTGGTTCGTCGGAGGCTCGCGGGTGGCTTCAGACGAGCTCAAGGAAGAGGACGAACTCTCCGGTCGTTGGATCGGGCGATCAGAAGACTTTGGACGGCCGGGATCTGAAGATCTCGCGCGGGATCGATCGTGCGGTCGGGATCTGGTGCGCGATCGATCGAGCGGCTCAGATTCGCTCCTGGAAATTTTTCCGCGTCCCACATCGAAACGGCGAGCGGATTTTCCGCGCTTTATCACCCTGGCGCTGCCTCAGACCCTCGATTGAACTTCCAACCTCCACTGTGCTGCCCCGCACCGTGTTCTCCTTGCGGGCGCGCTCTTGCGCCCACTCACGCCTCCTGCGGGCGCGCTCTAGCGCCCACCATGCACACTGCGCTCCTCCGGGCGTGCCCCTGGCGCCCACATTGCGCCTGCGGGTGTGCCCCTGCCTCAGGGCTGCTGCCTTGGCCTTGAGGGTTCCCCATGGGCGTGGCGACCTTGAGTCCCACATGTTCCTTGGGTGATGACCCTCGGCTGGCCTCCTTGGTGGCCTAATTTTTTCTTCTTTGTAGAACAAGTCCTTTGTGTAAAAACAAAGTGACCAAGTTCAAATGCCAAATGCCACATCACTATTCATCTTCTCCCAAGCCATTCTTCCTCTTCATTTCTTCTCATCTTCTTATTCATTTGAATTCCTCAATGCTTCTTCTTCATTAGAATTCCTCCAATTCTCTTCAACATTTATTCATTACTTAGGAATGGAATTCCTGAAGGTTCTTCTTCAACCGAAGCTCCTAAATCAAATAATTCTTCAACATTCTTCAATGATCCAATCAGAGATCAAGTTGGAACTTCTTCAAATTCACATGCACTAAGAGTTAGTGCATGGACTTCATTAAAACCACTTCATCCACTTAGAACTTATGGATGGTTCACTTCTTCAACTCGTCATGCATTGTCACTACAATGAATGGTCTTTTGATATTGTTGTGACATTGTATCATCTTGATACAAGGTTCTTTAAACTTTAAGTACAGCTCAACAATCGTCTGATTTAATGATGATACTCCATCATCATCCATTCTTCAAGTGGTGTAACTTAGTATCATCTTGATACAAGTATTGAACCATTAAGATCAGTTCTTCAATCGTCTGATATTATGCTTCCTCAATCATCAATCTTCAAGATGTACTTCATCAGATGGCACACGAAGACAAGTTATTGACAACAAATGCAATCACTTCACTTGGGCACAACAATCTCCCCCTTTGTATTTGGTTGTCAATACTCCTAAGCACACTTAGAGAATGTCGTGTGCCTGATGATTTCTCCCCCTTATTGGCCAAAAAATGCAAAGGGATGAATGGAAACCATACTCAGAATATAGAGCTTATGGAACCTGCACATCTTTAACTGCCAATGATCCCCCTCAGGGGATGCACTCATCTCCTTCAATTCCCTGCATGTCAGTACAAGAATACAAAAAGTCAGGGAATAAGGAGGGACCTTCTTCTTCCTCAAGTTAGAGGAGAAGGCTGAACATGAAGATTCAGCCTTAGCTCAGCAACTTTTTCTGTAGGCATAGCTTGTATCCATTGTTCAACTGCTTCAGCCACTGTGTGAGGTTCAACTTGAGAAACCCATGCACTCTGATCTTCCAATCTCAACATTCTTCTAGTTCTTACTGAGGAGTGTGGTTCACCCAGGACATTTTCTGTGTCAGTATGTTTCTTCAATTGGTTGTATGTCCTTTCACTTTTATTACCTTCCTCTTCATCACTGGTGTATTCAGATTTGATCTCAATTTGAAATAGGTTTCCAGTGGTTCTTCTTCATTGAGTGATGATCTGTCCATCCTTCGAGCTCTTGATGATGCATGAATCTTTCTTGAACAGTACTTCATGACCATCATCACATAACTGACTTACACTCATCAGGTTGTGTTTCAATCCTTCGACAAATAACACATCATTGGATTTTAGATTTGTTGTTTCAACCAGTGCCTTTCCAAATCCCTTGATTTTTAGAGAACAATTATTTCCAACCACCACAGTTCCTCCTTCATGACTTTCTATGTTGTTTAGAATTTTTATATCACCAGTCATGTGTGATGAGCATCCACTATCAAGAATCCATGACTTGTTTCTACTGCTGGCTTTTGGAGAAACTTCAGCAAAGCATGTGATTTCTTCATTGGTTTCCTGAATGCCTTTCCCTTTCATGTCTTTGACTTTTTGTTCGGGAAGAGTAGTCATACATTTATCAGCTCTATGACCTTGTTGGTCACATCTTCCACAAGCTTCACTTAGGCAGTCAAATGTGTTCTGAATTGGAGGTTTTGATACTTTCTGCACAACACTCTGGGTTTCAAGATGTCTCCCCCTTGACTCATGCCTCATTCTTGGAAGAGACATGTTATACCAGCATGCATAGGCCTTATGACCAAACACACCACAACACCAGCAGTAGCCTCTAAACTTTGACCTTTTCCGCTGATAAGAGTCATGTTGTAATTTCCTGTCCAAGATTTGAGTAGTCCTTCCTGAGGATTTCATTTCTTCCACTGAAGATGATTTTGAACAGGTTTGTTTATGACATGTTTGTCTCAATTTTATCTTTGAACCTGCATAGTTAGAAATAACAGATGTAAATTGATATTTACTGAGTGGTGAGTTGACCTGCCTCTGAGCACCAGTGTGAGATGATTCTGCCTTGACCTCAACAGCCTTGTTAAAGTCTTCTCTCATCTTTTTCAAGTTATTTTGTGCTTCAACCCACTTGGACTGTGTTACTGATTGTTCTTCTTCTTTGAGGTGAAGTTTCTCCTCAAGATCTTTTGCTATCTTATCCAGCTCAGCTATCTTCAGTTTGTGTCTCTTGATTTCATCAATGTACATTGTCTCTTTCTTCATACATTCTTCCAACTCCTCAGTCATCCTTTTGGTTTCCTTTTGTAACAATCTCTTCTCTTTCTTGAGTTTAGTGTTCTGTTCAAGTCAAGCCACTAGTTCATCTTTCAACATGTGTTCGAGCTTTGTTCGTTCATTTTCATCATCTTCACTGCTGCATGTGTCAAACCCTTTTTCCACATGAGCCATAAAATTCGTTTCTTCTTCTGATTGACTGGCTGAAGTGAAGTCTGATTCTTCCTCTCTGCTAACATAGCTTCTTCTTTCACCTGGAACAAACCTTTTCTTTCTTGCACCAGATCTGTTTCTTTCTCTTGGGTATCTACTCTATTTCTTATTTTGTGACTTATCTTCTTCAACTTCTGGAGCACTAGATCTTTTCTCGGGACAGTTAGTAGCAAAGTGTCCGATGTTATTGCAATTGAAACACCTCAATGGTAATTTCCCTTTTCCCCTGAATTTAGTTTTTCCAAACCATTTAGATAAAAGAGAAATAACCTTGTTGATATCTTCATCCTTTTCTTCATTGTCCGACTCATTTGATCCTAAGACTTCGTCATCTCTTATCTTGAGTTGTCTCATGGCCTCGAAAGCCATCTCATCCTTGATCTTCTTTTTGAATACTGGAATCTTCCTCATTTCATATGTAACGAGAATGTTGTGAAGTTCATCAAGAGAGAGATCATCTCTGTCTTCTAGTGCGGAGACTTTGGGATCAAACCTGTCAGGAAAGTTTCTCATTAGTTTTTTAACAATAGTTGAGTCCTCCAACTTTTCTCCAAAGCCTCGAATGTTACTGACAATTTCATTGACTCTTGTAAAATAATCGTCAATACTTTCTTCTTCTCCCATCTTAATATCTTCAAACCGACTTCTCCAAATTTGTAATTTAGCTTCCTTGACTTTCATGTTGCTTTCATAACTACTCTCCAATTTGTCCCAAATTTCTTTGGCATTCCTGAGTCCCATGACTTTTGTGTAAAACTTTTCTGAGAGAGACATAAGAATGGAATTTTGAGATTTACCATCAACTTCCATATTTCTTTTCTCAGCAGGTGACATAGCAGCTTCATTAGCATGAGGAGGGAATCCAAATAAGGCAGCATTTCTAACTTCAAGGCCGAGAGATAGAAGGTAGGGTAACATCCGATTCTTCCAGCTGTGGTAATTTTTTCCATCGAATGTAGGAACACCCCTACTATTAACAGAATTCAGATTTTCCATCTTCTCAGAAGTAGATCCTTACAGAGGGAACCTGCGCTCTGATACCACTTGAAATGCCTAGATCGGTTGTGATCACTGAGAAGGGAGGGGTGAATCAGTGATAACTTTTTCTTTTTATGAATTGTTCCCTTTGGATTACCAATTCAACCTCTGCAGCTGGTTAAAGCCTAGATCTACTCTTTTAGTGGTGCAGTAATAATGAGAGAACAGAACACAGAGATTTACAAGGTTCGGTACAAAGACCTACTCCTTGCCGTGTTGGTTACACCCCCCAACACGGATTCTTCACTATGCCAAAAGATGATTACACAGTAATTGGTTATACCCCCCAATTACAAGTTGGTTAAACCCCCCAACTCCACAGCATCATCTTCATCATGGCTCCACTTCACTTCTTCAAAGGTGTTGTTCAAAACTTCAAGTAGCTTCAACAGTCTTCAAAAGATCTCGTTGGTCTTTCTCACCAAAAAACCAATCACTTAGAATGATCAGCTCTTTTGCATTCACACACTTAAGTGTGTACTCCTCTTCTTCTTATGGTTTGTCACTCTTTTTCACTTGTGCACACATACACAACTCATTTTGAATGTACTCAAATGGGTACAAGCCGAACCTCATCCTCTTCCTTTCTTTGCACACTCACAAGCCTCGGGCTCTTCACTTCACACACACTCAAGGTGTGTTCTTCACTTTGCACACAAGGTGCAAGCCTCCTCACTTTCTAAGCACACTCATGCAAGCCTACGGCCTTCTTCCTTCATTGCACACACAAAGGCTACGACCTCGGGTTCTCTTGAATGAAAATAACCCGTAGGGTCCTCTTACTCCATTTGCACACACACACTCAAAGTGTGAACTCCACTGTTCTTCAAGAGCCGCGCAAGCACAGTGGGTGCAAGGGCCGTGCAAGGGTGCGGCCAACCTCTTCCTTTACAACTTCCGCGCAAGTTCTTACCGCGCAGGGGGCCGCGGTGCACCGAGGGGGTGCGCAAGTTCGCGCTGCTCACCCTCCTTCCTGTCGTGCAAAGGATAGCGCGCAGAGGGTCACTTTCGGGGCTCGGGTGGCACCGAGAACAACAGCCGCGCAAGGTAGTTGCGCGGTGGCTTTTTCTTCGCGAGGCAGAAGGCTCTCGCGGATCACAAATTTTTTCAGCAACACTCCTCGAGGGCTCGGCCTCATTTTTATAGGCAGTGGAGAACAAATGGATTCCGCGGAATTCAGCATATGAATGCCCGATAAAAGTGGCGTTTTGAAAACTTCAAACGCGGGCCGAGAATCTCGTTCTTTCTCTCTGCAAAACGCGGACTTCCTCTCCTTCTCCTTTATCCACGTGCATGCATTCTCGAACGCATGCATGGCCTCTTTGATACTTGTCCATGCATAGCACGAACACAAGAAGCCTTGGCAACTCCGTTTGCCTCGGCTTAAGTCCAAAATCCTCCATTCATCATGTGCATGCCTATTTTATTGCATGGTTGTGTTCAGTTGGGCCATACGAACTCAATGGTGTCTTCATCTTCGTCGGAGGTGGCCGGAATCTCGAAATCATCCCTCGGATGGCGCCTGGTTCGTCGGAGGCTCGCGGGTGGCTTCGGACGAGCTCAAGGAAGAGGACGAACTCTCCGGCCGTTGGATCGGGCGATCAGAAGACTTTGTACGGCCGGGATCTGAAGATCTCGTGCGGGATCGATCGTGCGGTCGGGATCTGGCGCGCGATCGATCGAGCGGCTCAGATTCGCTCCTGGAAATTTTTCCGCGTCCCACATCGAAACGGCGAGCGGATTTTCCGCGCTTTATCACCCTGGCGCTGCCTCAGCCCCTCGATTGAACTTCCAACCTCCACGGTGCCTCCCCGCACCATGTTCTCCCTGCGGGCGCGCTCTTGCGCCCACTCACGCCTCCTGCGGGCGCGCTCTAGCGCCCACCATGCACACTGCGCTCCTCCGGGCGTGCCCCTGGCGCCCACATTGAGCCTGCGGGTGTGCCCCTGCCTCAAGGCTGCTGCCTTGGCCTTGAGGGTTCCCCATGGGCGTGGCGACCTTGAGTCCCACATGTGCCTTGGGTGATGACCCTCGGCTGGCCTCCATGGTGGCCTAATTTTTTCTTCTTTGTAGAACAAGTCCTTTGTGTAAAAACAAAGTGACCAAGTTCAAATGCCAAATGCCACATCACTATTCATCTTCTCCCAAGCCATTCATCCTCTTCATTTCTTCTCATCTTCTTATTCATTTGAATTCCTCAATGCTTCTTCTTCATTAGAATTCCTCCAATTCTCTTCAACATTTATTCATTACTTAGGAATGGAATTCCCAAAGGTTCTTCTTCAACCGAAGCTCCTGAATCAAATAATTCTTCAACATTCTTCAATGATCCAATCAGAGATCAAGTTGGAACTTCTTCAAATTCACATGCACTAAGAGTTAGTGCATGGACTTCATTAAAACCACTTCATCCACTTAGAACTTATGGATGGTTCACTTATTCAACTCCTCATGCATTGTCACTACAATGCATGGTCTTCTGATATTGTTGTGACATTGTATCATCTTGATACAAGGTTCTTTAAACTTTAAGAACAGCTCAACAATCGTCTGATTTAATGATGATACTCCATCATCATCCATTCTTCAAGTGGTGTAACTTAGTATCATCTTGATACAAGTATTGAACCATTAAGATCAGTTCTTCAATCGTCTGATATTATGCTTCCTCAATCATCAATCTTCAAGATGTACTTCATCAGATGGAACACGAAGACAAGTTATTGACAACAAATGCAATCACTTCACTTGGGCACAACAATATTATTTAAATAAAGTGAAATATGTCTCACTCAAACTTTAATAATTAAAGTATTTTTAATATAAGGTTATACTGAATATAAATTATATCATAAATACTAATTTTAAATATAACATGATTTTATTCATTATGGTAATTTATTTGTTATTTTTAAGAAATATATAATTACCTTAATAGCTTATACATTAATGATGCAGAAATTATTTATTTAGTAAAAAATAAATAATATAGTTTTTATTAAAATAATAATACCGATAAAAAGGACCCAAAACTTGACCAACCCATATTTTTCGAGTATATATATACCCTAATCATCCAAGGGTATACTTGTGGGCCATTTTGAGCCTAATATAACATATTATGACATTTATATTATTTTATTTTAAATGATGTCAAAGTTGTCACCTTCATACTTTAATAAATATAACATTTTAAAGGTTGGTTGTTTTAGAATCTAAATTAGACTAAAAGTATTCTTATGAAATATATTAGATTTATCTTAATCGTAGTATTTTATTTTTAATTTTTATGCAACAAATAATTATATTAAATAATTATACAAAAATGTTGTAGTAATTATTTTATTAAGAGAAATATCAAATAAATGGTTTTAAAAATATTAAAATAAAAATTTTATGATCTAATTAATGTGATAAAATAATTTTATAGATAAATATTAATTTTTAGGAATCTATTAAATATTTTGGTTCGAACATATCTTATGTGTGGATTTTATTTAATTTCAAATAAATGAATGGTGTCAAAATTGACACTGTTTATATTTTATAAACATAACATATTATTAAATTGTTTAAAAATCACAAAAAATATTTAAAAATTATAAAATGAAATTTATATGGTCTAAAATGTTATAAATTATCCAATTATGTACAATTAACAACCCATAAGTAAGTATTTATAACAATTTAAAATTTAGAATATTATTACCACAAATAAGATTAAATAGAATAAATAATGATAAATCAAATTGAGAAGGTTAAAAATAATTTTACAACATGTATAAATTTTATTGTATGATGAGATTACAACCCTATTGCATCTCAGATTCAAATTTCAGTCATTTTGGTGGTTTTTAGGTGGGGTTTGAGTTTATTATAAATTTATATTTTAGAGGTTTCCAAAAGTACACCTCTCCTCTCTTATAAAAGGGCACCTCCTCCCTCTTCTCTTCAATCCATTTTAAGCATTAAATCTCATAAAAAACATGCCAATTATTCTTCTCAACTTCTATTTTACTATTATAGAGGTTATGGTCTTCTCAAAAGACAAACTCTAGTGCCCTAAAAAGAAGTTTAAAAGAGGCACGTCAAGGAAGAGGTAATCTCTGCTACCGATTCTTTCATGTTTATTTCTTCTTCTACATCCTATCCTTTTGTTGTTTCTTTATAAAGTAATAACAAAAGTATCACTAATATACTGATATGTTATTATAAATATGAAACAACCCTATTTCACCTTCAATCCATCCTACAAAAAACGAAATCACCGCGCGTGCGTACGTGCGGCTTACCCTCTCCACGTCGTTGTGTAATATGTTTTTTCACCACCACCATACTTGGATGGGTATAATGGTGGAAATAATAACTATATTTGATTATTATAATATCATACTAATTCTAAGATATTATATCATCCACTCTAATTCCATTCCATAATTATGGTAATGATATCATCTCTCATGCGTACATACGGATTACCATCTCCACAACGCAATGAGATTCATTCTCCATGTTAACCATTCAAAAATGATTATAAAGTATATATAATGACTAATAATGAGATATATAACCTAATAATGCTTTTGCATTTATGTATATATATATATCATCTACTTACTTCCATTCAAGTCAATAAGGATGGGAAAACATCGTTCATGCGTACGTACGGCCTATCATCTCCATGAACAGTGTATTTAATTTAATTTATCTATATATTATATATACATATAATGAATGTATATATGATATATAAATCATGTTTTACTTTCTTGAAGTATGTAAATCATGATAATATAAATAACGAAAACTCTAAAAACTTATGATAAATCAAATTATTATTACCCAAAACGTTGCTTCAACATGGAATTGACAAATGAATGGGTAATATAAAGTCATAAGTGAATCATATATGATGTCATAAAAATTAAAATGATTGTTTAATAAGTCAATGAAATTATTTAAATAATTATATAGGAGTTTCTTACACGTGTAGAAGAAATTGGACCTAATATAAGGGATAATTATTCCAATGTTGTTTTTATCCGGGATTATTTATTCGTAAGTATTTAATGGGGTTATGTTTATCATCCATATCCATGTTTTCTCAAAATGTTTTCATAAAATTTTTACTATTATTACATGTATGTTTAAATTCATTTTCACCCCTTTTTTACTTTTATTACATGGTATGTAAGGAATATTTCTTTTTTACCATGCGAGGTACTTTTTGACTTTTCTAGAAAAAGTATGTGAAGAATGCCTTTTATAACATATACGGCATGAACAAATTTTTACAGTTTATTAAATCCTTATTTCCATGAATCTTCCTCTACAATTTTTCATGATTGTTTTCAAAAAAATTCATTTCTTTTAAAATTTCACGTCATTTTAAGAAAAGAAAATGATTTGAAAGAAGAAATGATATTTTCATCAATAATTCATTTCAAGTGTTTTATAAAAACTACTTTCCATCTAATATTACATTATTTAGTATGTTTATATTTCAACTATAATGTCTCTATTATTTACGTGGTTTAATTTTTCTTATGATGAAATGATATCCATTTGTTTTATATGTATTATGTTATGATGGGATGATGTTTATGAAACCGATTTAATTTTTTGGGTTATAATGAATGATTTATGTTTATTTTGTGGAACACATAAGAATGATTTCATTATGATATGGGTGGGACCTATATCTCCCTCCAATTAATTTGGTAAAGATTTATATCTCATTATATAGACATCGTTGTAATGACAAGTAAAATTTGGTTCAGTAATATAGGGCTCGAATGGAAAGTAAACCCGATTCAGTAATAGACATTGTCCACTATGATGGTCTTGGTAGCAATTCCTTGGCTACTATGGAAATAATATCATGTTATTAATGTTTTTACATAATTAAATATTTTATTTTATCATGAATAATGTTCCATTATGATCTATACCTTATGTACTATCAGGATTAATGTCATTACTCATGATTTTGATGTTTTATGTTCATGGTTTTATGTTCAAATGTTTATGGATTGTTTTATGTTCTCCATGTTTACCCTTACTGAGTATTTTATCTCACCCTTTTTATTTTTTCTTTTCCCCATGATATAAAGAAAGATTTTAGGTAAGAAAACAAAAGGGGAAGATCTTTATGGGAGATGTTGAAGATCATTCACCATGATTAGAATATTATGTTCCATGTTTCAAAAGACACTTAACTAATACGGTCATTGGGCATCTGTTTTTTTCATGTACTAAGTATTCCGCAAAAGTAATGTAATGTCTATGTACATCAAGCTTTGGGTCTCTATATTTGGTATCAGAGCAAAGGGTAAGTTAACCTTTGGAAACTAGGATGCGAAAACTTTAGTGAGATCCCTTGGGATATTTCTATGGTATGTCTAGGGATGTCCCTAAGGTTAAGATTAGGTATAGGTTATAGTCCTAGAATTACGGTAACAATATTAGAATTAAACCTAATATGTTAGATTTTGAAGGTACTACCCTTTATTATGTTGTTTTCCAAGCATAGTTTTTTTGCCTCTCATAATATTCTTTTTGGGTTTTAGAAAATGGATGGGAATAAGAAGATTCATGTTAATGGAGAATATTATGGACAATGGATTGATATTCTTCATGATCAAGAAAATGAAATGGGATTTTGAAGGCGAAACATCGTTATTATGTCAAATCAGCAATCTCATAATATGATCAATAATCTCAACTTTGGTAAGTTTCCTGACTTAGCTAATAAGAGAACGATGGAGTTTCATGGAGATCATAGAGGAAAGAAAGTTCCATTTTCCTCATGTAAATCATGTAGGAAGAGACATCAAGGGGAGAGTTTCAATGGAACTGGAAGATGCTTTGGGTGTGGAAAAGAAGGACACAAAGCCAGTAATTGCAAAGGAAAAGGTTCAGATAACACAATGGACAAGGATAATGGTATTGCTAAGATATCAAAAATGGTTAAATATTTTAAATGTTCAATGTATGGGAATTATAAAAACCAATTCCCTAAGGGAAAATATCATGAAGAGAATTCGCATGGTCATATGGGTAGTATTTATGTTGATGATGATGAAGAGACTACAAATGATATATGAGATGAAAGTAGTGTTGGGGAATAAAATAACGAAACTTAGTCCATGGTTTAAGAAGGTAGTGGAATTAATGCATGTTTATCAAGAATAATGTATGGTACTATGGAATAAAGAAAACACTAAGGCTTATTACACTATTTTTTTCCTTGAGTATTTGAAAGTATATGATGAATGGTACCGATAACCCGGAAAAGTGATTGAAATATATTTGGAAAGAATATGATATGCGCCTAATGAAGAGATAAGGAGATAGTAAAATGTTTGATAGTATTAATGTCCTCATGACTGATATAAGGAAAAATTTATATCATGGTTTAAGTATATAGAAATTTTGGGATTTTGGTATGTGGAAAAACTTAACTTTTGACAACATTCATGTTTTCACTAAGGTTCTATGGTAATTCATTTTTCAAGAATACATGATTAAGGTATTCACATGTTTGGAATATGACCAACAAGATATATCTTATGATATATGGGGGATAAATTATGGTAATCACATGCTTTTTATATGACATCTCTAGTAATATTTTTCTTTATAATAGGAGATTGGACAGAAGTATTTTGGATAAGCTTAAAGATTGGAATGGATTAAGTTAGACATCAGATAGTATTTTTTAAGGCTATAACTTTTTGAAATTATTTCTAAAATGTTATAATAGCGTTGTTTTAGAAAAAGTACAACACATAGGACGGGTGAAAACCCGCCGTATCGGACAAGGTTATGGGAATCGAACCCACACCCAAAGTGAGATAGGCCTTTATCGCTACCCACTGGCCTATAAGAAGTTTATTGTTTTTAGAAATTACTTTTATCAAGTGGTATGCTAGATGAAGTATAAATCCATTTTTTGAACCATATACGATTAATATCACCATATATGGACTTATGTTTATTTAATATCTTATGCTAACATTTTATGGGATAGAGACAGATTGAATGACCTATCATTCTATCACATGATCTGCTAATACTTCAACAATGAAAAATTCAACTTCATTTCCTTAAATAAGAGCTGAAGTGGAAATTGTTCATGGAATGATCAATGATGATTTTACACTGAAATCAAGTAAGTATTTATCCTTATGAAAAATTCATCAACTTTAGGGAAATGATCCTGAAATCCAAGAATGTTTTCCTTGTAACCTCATATCCAATGATTCATATGGTACCTTAGAACATCACAAATTTATGGATTTGTGATTGTTGGATTTTTCATATCCATGTTCTCTACCACTCTTCATCATAACATGATTGTTAGATTTCTCTTCCATATGCATATTTTCACCTATATTCTCCTATGTGGAAACCTTGTACTGAGTTACATTGGGTGACTATTATGTTTCTAACTTTACTTTTTAAAATTAAGTTTTAGTATTACTTTTTAAGATGTGGGCTTCTATGAAAGAAACTTTCAAGTAGTAATCGATTTATAACCCTGATGAATTTCGAGGGAGAAATTCATTTTAAGGGGGGTAGAATGTAACACCCTGAAATTTTATGAGAAATGTTCTTTTAAATTTATTTGATTTCTTGTGTTGTACGCTACACCAGAATTATCTTGTGCTATACAAAACACCGTATTAGCTTGTAGTATATGCAAACACTATTCTTGGCTTGTGTTGCACGCAAGAGCGACCTTCCTCAATAGCTAGTGTTGTACGAAATACTGAGTTTCACTAAACAATGATATATTGTTATTATGAAATAGCCATTATGAATAGTATTAAAAACCTTTTGAATTTTATAATAATGTCATTCATCTTACACAAATTCTAGAACATGGTATGAGAACAAAATAAAATTGGGTAAAATAAGTATTTTCCCAAAATGCAGTTTTGTCGCCTTTTGATAGAGCACCCAATTTAAATCTAATTTTAGACACGTTTATAAGCTCAATTTGACAATATAAAATTATTAATTGCAATAATTATACAAAAATTAACTTTTTATAATTTTTTTAAAAAAATTTATTAACATTCATATTTTGATGAATAGTAAAAATACGCAAACATTTAATTAAAAACAACTTTTTCATCAAGATAATTTATATAGCTAAATTATAATATTTAATGGTTTTAAATTATAAATAGAATATATTTTTGCCATTATTATTATTTATGTCATTAAAATTAATTTTACATTGAATTCATAGGTAAAAACATTTCTATCTTTTGTAATGTTTTAACTTTTAAAACTCATTTTCTCAACAGCGGGATTAATTTTAAAATTAAATAATGCCACTTCTTTGTTTTGAATTTGGAAAAATGGATTCCATATTGGTAATCATAAGGTACAAATTATGTTAATAGGCTACTTTTTATTTTTCGGAATTATGAATAATAACTAAGGTAAATTTTATTTACAACAGTTAAAGTTAAATCAGGTAAATAAGGGTAAATATAATATTATAAAATTACCCTAACGCTTGTATTAATATAATTTAATGATTATATTTCGTCTTAAAATATACTTGGGTCTAAATGGTATCTTTTGGAACCCAATTTTATGTGATTAATACCATTATTTTTTTTTATTTAATGAAAGTGAAATATGTCTCACTCAAACTTTAATAATTAAAGTATTTTTAATATAAGGTAATACAAAATATAAATTAGATTATAAATACTCATTTTAAATATAAAATTCTTCTCGTTCATGATGGTAATTTATTTGTGATTTTTAAGAAATATATAATTACCTTAATAGCTTATACATTAAAGACGCAGAAATTATTTATTTTTTAAAAAATTAATAATATCGTTTTTTATTAAAATAATAATACCCATCAAAAGAACCAGACACATGACAAAAAAATATTTTTCAAGTATATATATACCCTAATAATCCAATGGTATACTTTTGGAACATTTAGAACCTTATAAAACATATTATGAAATTTATATTATTTTATTTTAAATGATGTCAAAGTTGTCACCTTCATACTTTAATAAAGATATCATTTTAAAGGTTGGTTGTTTTAGAATATAAATTATACTAAAAGTATTATTATAAAATCTATTAGATTTAGCTTCATCATAGTATTTTATTTGTAATTTTTATGTAAAAATAAGTATATTAAATAACTATACAAAAATGTTGTAGCAATTATTTTATTAAGAGAAATATCAAATAAATGGTTTAAAAAATATTAAAATAAATATTATATGAACTAATTAATGTGATAAAAGAATATTATAGATAAATATGACATGTTAAGAATCTATTAAATATTTTTTTAGAACATATCTTATGTTTTTATCTTATAATAAATTCAAATAAATTATTACTGTCAAAATTGAAACTATTGATATTTTATAAACATAACATATTATTAAATTGTTTAAAAATCACAAACAAATATTTAAAAATTATAAAATGAAATTTATATGGTCTAAAAATTCATAAAGTATCCAATTATAATCAATTAATAACACATAAGTATGCATTTATAACAATTTAAAATTTAGAATATTATTACCACAAATAAGATTAAATAGATTAAATAAGGGTAAATCAAATTGATTATGTTTAAAATAATTTCCCAACATGTCTAAATATTATTGTATGATGAGATTACAACCCTATCTCATCTCATATTTTAATTTGAGTCATTTTTTAGGTTTTTAGGTGGGGATTGAGTTTATTATAAATTAATATTTTGGAGGTTTCCAAAAGTGCCCCTCTCCTCTCTTATAAAAGGGAACCTCCACCCTCTTCTCTTCACTCCATTTGAAGCCTTCAATCTCAGAAAAACCAGAAAATTCCTCTTATAAACCACTATATTACTATTATAGAGGTTCTAGTCTTCTAAAAATACCAACTCTAGTTCCCTAAGAGGAAGTTTAAAAGAGGCACGTCCAGGAAGAGGTAATCTCTTCTACCAATTCTTTCATGTTTCTTTCTTCCTCTACATCCTATTATTTAGTTGTTTCATTATAAAGTAAAAACATCAGTATCACTAATATACAGATATGTTATTATAAATTTGAAACAACCCTATTTCACCTTCTATCCATCCTACGAAAAATGAAATCACTGCACGTGCGTATGTACGGATTACCGTCTCCACGTCGTGGTGTAATCTGTTTTTCCACCACCACTATACTTGTATGGGGATAATGGTGGAAATAATAAGTATATGTGATTAATATAACATCATATTGATTCTTAGATATTATATCATCCACTCTAATTCCATTCCATAGTTATGGGAATGATATCATCACTCATGCGTACATATGGATTACCGTCTCCACAACGCGATGAGATTCATTCTTCATGCCAACCATTCAAGAATGATTATAAAGTATATATAGTGACTAATAATTAGATATATGACATAATAATGCTACTGGAATTATATATATATATATATATATATGTCATCTAATTACTTTCATTCAAGTCAATAAGGAAAGGAAAACAACGTTCATGCGTACATATGGCCTACCGTCTCCCTGAATGGTGTATTTAATTTCATTTATATATCTATTATATATATATATAATGAATTTTTATATGATATATAAATAATTTTTTACATTATGGAAGTAATTAAATCTTGATAATATCAATAAAAACAAGTCTAAACACGTATTATAAATGAAATGATTATTACCCAAAACGTTGCTTCAACATGGAATTGACAGATGAATGGGTAATATAAAGTCATAAGTGAATCATATATGATTTCATAAAAATGACTATGATTATTTAATAAGTCAATGAAATTATTTAAATCATTATACAGGAGATTCGGACAGGTACTGAAGAAATTGGACATATGGTAAGGGATAATTATTCCAATCTTGTACTTATCGGGGATTATTTATTCGTAAGTATTTACTGGGGTTATGTTTATCATCCATATCCATGTTTTATCAAAATGTTTTCATAAAATGTTTACTATTCTACAATGTATTTTTGAAGTCATTTTCTCCCCTTTTTGACCTTTACCACATGGTATGGAAGGAATCTTTCTTTTTTTACCATACGAGGAACTTTTTTACTTTTCCATAAATAGTACGAGAAGAATATTTTTTTAACTTATACGGTATGAAAAGATTTTAATGGTTTCATAACACCTTATTTCAATGAATCTTCCTCTACACTATTTCATGATTATTTTCAAAAAATATATTTTCTTGTAAAATTGCAGGTCATTTTAAGAAAATAGAATGATTTGAATGAAGAAATGATATTTTCCTCAAGAATTCATTTCAAGTGTTTTATCAAAAATATTTTTCATCTAAGATGACATTATTTAGTACGTATATTTTTCAAGTATAGTGTCTCTGTTATTTACATGGTTTTATTTTTCTTATGATGAAATGATATCCATTTGTTTTATATTTATTATTTTATGATGGGATGATGTTTATGAAACCCATTTTATTTTTTGGGTTATGATGAATGATTTATATTTATTTTGTGGAACACGTATGAAGATTTCATTATGAGATTTGTGGGACCTATATATCGCTCCAATTCATTTGGTAAAGATTTATATCTCATGAGATAGACATTTCTGGAATGAAAATTAAAATCTGGTTCAGTGATATAGGGCTGGAACGGCAAGTAAACCCGATTCAGTAATGGACATTGTCCACTATGATGGTCTTGGAAGAAATGTCTTGGATACTATGGAAATAATATCATGTGATTAATGGTTTTCCACAATTACATGTTTTATTTTATCATGATTAATGTTCTTTTATGATCTATGCCTTATGTACTGCCAAGATTTATGTCATTACTCATGATTTTGATGTTTTATGTTCATGTTTTTACATTCACATGTTTATGGATTGTTTTATGTTCTCCATGTCTACCCTTACTGAGCATTTAAGCACACCCTTTTTATGTTTTCTTTTCGCCAGGATATAAAGAAAGGTTTTAGGTAAGAAAAAAAAGGGTGATATCTTTATGGGAGATTTTGAAGATCTTTCACCATGATTAGAAGATTATGTTCCATGTTTCAAAGACACTAAACAAATACGGTCATTGGGCGTCTGTTTTTTTCATGCATTAAGTTTTCTGAAAAAGTAATTTAATGTCTAGGTGCATCAATATTTGGGTATCTATAAAACTAAACCCAACCAGGGAATCTTCCACAATCTTCAACCAAAAAACTTGATATTTACATCATTTTCCAAACATTTCTTCATATGGTTACATTTTGATGGATGACTGGTAACTATTTTTTTGGAATACTCAACCAGTACCAAGTGTCTATCTCATGATGCACTAAATTATAGAACTCAAGAATGAATCATGTCTTCAATAATAAATATATATCATTATATCTAGCCTTATGACTATAGATTATATGTTTTGTGAAAAAAATTCCCATCTCCTTCTAGAGGCCTCTCTAAAACTAAGAAGTCGATTGAGGATCACTATCAAAAAATATAACAAATGGAACTCCACACAACCTAATGATATCTTGAAAATTCTAAATCCCCATCTCCACAACTTCAATTGAATCATAAATATGAATAAAGATTACTAATATGGCTATTTGATCAATCACTACCCATATCACATTATTCCCATGAGGGGTATGCCGAAACCTAGTTATCAAATACATAAAAATATCATCTCCCTTCCAAGTGGGTGCAAGAAGAGTCTAATGAATTATTAATTGTTTTTATATCTCATTCTTAAGATACTGATAGGAATAATAATTAGAAACAAAATCAGTGATGTCACATCTCATACTTGACCTCCAAAAACATCACTCTATATCATAAAACTTCTTTATTGAGCCAGTGTGTACCACCCACATGGAACTATGAAAATATTATATTAGATATTTTCACGTGGGGAAATGTATGATGTACCAGATCAAAAATAATAGGATACCCTTATAATATAATGATCCCTCATTGATTCTCTTAACACTATAAACAGATTCCTAAATTTCTAATAACTCTTCATCAAGTTGTTATTCATAAATAATAACCTCAAGAAGAGTGGAGGTCAACTAAAAAATTATCAACACAATCTCAGTCTCATTCTACCCAACTCCCAAATGTTTTAATGTAAAGAGATCCATCAAGTTCCACTCTTCTGATGATTCTTTCATAGCATGGGTTTGACTTTTCTAGATTAGAACATCAACAATGGAATACCGCTTATCATGGGTGTATGCTATGTTGAAATCAAAATATTTCCAGTATTTTTCCCATATCCTCTAATAGAGATTCATGTATTTTTATAAGATTACATAACTCCAAAAAAATTTAATAGAGTAAACATTAACCCTTTCTCTAAAGAGGTAATGATACAGACTCTTAAGATCAATCATTATAGCTGCAAGTTAGATATCATGAGTCAGATAGTAATATTTATGTGGTCTAATCTTTAGGGAACTATAGTACATGACATAATCAGTCTACATGAGAACTCATTTAAACCCTAAACCAAACACAAAACAAAAGACCGCATACCTTACCTATCCTCTGAAAGAAACAAAATTGGAGTAGAAATCAAAATTTTATTCAATTCATCAAATGAATTATGACATTTCAAATCCCACAATAAATTTACTCCTTTTTAAGTGATATAAGTCATTGTAAAACCAAACATTGAGAAATATATAATGAACCCATGCTAAAACCCTATTATGCTCAAGAATATCTGAATAAAAAAATAATTTTGTAGTCATTCAAATGTCATAACATCATTCCCCTTATCAATATTGATAAAAATACCATGTTTTGAAACCACATGCCCCAATAAATTCATTTCCTGAATCTAGAAATTACATTTTGATATCTTGGAATAAATTTTGTGATCTATAATGATTTATAGAACCTCTCCCAGAAGATGTATATGATCTTCCTTAGTTAAAGTGTAAACCAATATTTCATCCAAAAATACCATCCTGAATTAATTGAGATACACATTGAATATCCTATTCATCGGCACCATAAAAACCAAAAGGTCATTAGTTTGAAAAAAATCCAAAACAAGGAAATCGTAATTGTCATACCTACTATAGAATGAAGTCTTTAGGATATCATACTCCTTGATAGTTAGATATTGATAACTAAACCAAAGATCAACCTTCAATAACCACTTTAACCCTTAAAAGTGATAAAATTAAATTTAGGGAAATTGATTCTTTTTTTTTACCGAGAATCGATTTAGTTTTCGGAAATCAATACATAGGTGAAGGGTTTCATCATCATTATTTTCTAAAAGTACTGGCACAACCTAAGGCGACACACTCAAGTAAATAAATCTTTTTTTCAAAAAATAATCCAACTTGGTATATATCTCCTTCAATTTATCTATTTCCATATGGTAGTAGGGGATATATATAGGTTGGGTACTAGGTACCAAGTCAATAGAAAACACTACCTCCATTAGTAGTGGTAAACCAAAAAAATAGATAGGAACACATCAAGAAACTCGACGGCCACTAGATTAAAATCACTAATAAAATATTCCTACTATTTTTTAATGGCAAACAATGATTTTATCTTTCCAAACAATGTAAGAGTTGTTCTAACTCTACTCAACCTCAAGTCCCATTATCCTTAGAAAAGATATCACACACCATTAGGGACAGTAAAAGAAACCCGATAAAGATAATAGTAAATTTTAGATTTTTGGTAAATCAGCCATTCTATCCTGATAATGACATCAAAATGATTAATATCAATATATAAAATTTTATATGAGCTCGATATAAAATAAATAGAAGTAATAATATAGTTATCTAATACCCATCCCTCTATTCATTCCAAGAGGCGTATAAATATCCTTCACATAATACAAAAGATCTTTTGGAAGGCATAGTAGATTTACCATATGATTTAGAATCAAATAATTATATGAATCATTATATAATATAATTTTATCTAATGATTAATTAATAGTGATGGTACCTCTCACTACCGTTGGACCTGCATCAACTTTCTCTTGACACTTGTCAATAGCATGAAGTAGATTGGTTTTGGATGCATGTGGCTAAAATCCATTATATATGGAATAATATAACTATAATGTCATAAATTTTAGTGTTTATGATATCATACCACAGTGTGGAATAGAAAAAACATGAAATATCTTATCTAGGTGTCATGATCGACGCTAAAAACCAAAAATATTTGGTGCCTTGGTACAAACCTACTTCGAATGCCCGATATTACAACACTGAAAGATAGTTAATGGGAATTTTATAGTTGTTGTAGAAGGTTTAGTTGATGAATTATATATGAATAAAACAATATAATCATCATGAATTCTTTTTTACTTTAAATGAACTAATTGAACTTCCATTGTGAATACGAGGAAATCCCGACAACCCTGACATACCATTCATATCAAGATCAACCATCAAATCTCTATATAGTATAGCCTTATAGGATGAAAGAATCATTATCAAAACATGATATCAGATGTCTAATCAAATATCCATCTCAAATATTTGTTCCTTCATATTCTCAATCGATACTACCTTAGGGGAAAACTGAAGAAGTTTAGCAAATCGATTTCAATAAAAATCTAGGGTTCCTTCACCTTGTTAGAGATTGAGATTCATAATATATGTATCCAAAAAAATCTTAATTATAGATATAATCACTCTTTGAAAATATCTATGAACTATTTCCACTTCAAGAATTCATGTTTATTCATGTTAACCATCAAATCCAACCGCCAAATTTTAGACCCTTCATGCTTGAAATTATTAGATTTCACCTTTATTGAATCAGGGGTTTACAAGAATTCAAAAATTAGATCAATATTTTTCAAATAATACTCTACATACTAAGGATCATTTTAGCCTTGTAAAGACGGTGTTATCTACCAAATAAACTATTGATCAAGAACTCTAGTTCCAAACCTTCAAGGTTCCACTATTGGGGCCTAAATGAGAATGGGTGTGGCTACAAATCCTAGAGATTAAACTGCATGTACTACTATCTCACTAGGGTTTTGATTAACTAAAATCTTCTCTTTCTATTGTTCCGTGGTATCTTTTTCATGGGGTTTGTTGAAACATATTCTTGGGGGAATGTTACTACACCAAATCAAAAGACGACACAAAAACATTAGAAACAATACTCGGATCATCAAAACATTAAAGAGGTATGGCAGTATCACTTGAGTACAATAGAATTAAAATTTTGGGTATTTTAAAATACTCAAATAATGTTTGTATAATGAGAAAAATTATATCAATTAATTTCTCAAAAACATTTTCCAAAACCCCCATTGTGACCTAAGGCTCTCTATAATTAGAGATATCTAATAATTCACTTGTAAACTACCATTTGTGTCCAAAAAATCCTACCGTTTTTTATAAGTATATACCACAATACATACTAACATCAATGAGAGACACACAACATCTTTTTATTCCATTTTTTAAGAACCAACTTGATTACCCAAAAACACCGGTACCTGAGTTGGCATTATTATGGCCAAAATGGAATTTCAGAACCCCATGGGCTAGTGACTAGTGCATGGTCATCAAAAATGGTTATAGGTAATCATTTAACCACAAAAACAATTATTCAGTATAAGAAAGTGACAGATAAATCATTAAAAAGTTGGTATTTTAAACACTCCTCAAGGAGAAAGTACCGCACATAAAAAAATAAAGATCCCAAAAGTCATACATCATCAAATAAAATAATAGAACATCCATAAAGTTAAAGTCTTAGAATCACTATGTAATGTGTCAATCATAGCTCTAATACTAATAGTCATCGCCCAAGGTCCCATAAGTCAAGCACACCTACCACCTATAAGTGGTGATTTATATAACATCATGTTACTAGTTTTCAAGTATTCTTCGACCCTTGAATATTTCCCTTTGGGTTGGATCATTAATAGGGGTTATTTGGGTGAAATTTTGAAAAAAAAAATTAGGTTTCATGGGATGTTCATGATGGGTCCATAGTTTTCCTAAACCTTGTGTATCCCTAGTGAAATCCATGAATCCCTGGATAGTGGGGGATTGCACTATTATCACAAATTTTGATAAATAGTTAACCCACCTAGTAGATACTATACACCCTAATAGTGGTTTGCATAGTTAGATAACACAGTTTTTCAAATCAGGCAGCCCTTCCCGGCTAACCGTGCGTGTGGGATAATTTTATTTCTAAAATTTATAAAATAATTCTAGAACCCCAAATTAAACCATGTATTGACCCTAACTCAACCTAATTTGATTTCCAAGGTTTTGGAGGCTCTTAAGAACCCATTTGGTCTCATCTTAACCCCTTCCAGGAAAGATTGAATTCTGGAGGATCTCATTTGATCCCTCTCGGGTAAGAAAATCTCCTCTCATGTGTCTTATCCTTCCCTCTATTTCTCAACTCCTTAGACAGTATTAGATCATTTTATTTTTGATAGATATAAACTCTTTTTAAATTGAATAATAAATCTAGGTTTGACTTCTTGATCTCTATTTCCATCATTCTTCGTTGGTGACTCTTGTTTTAGGTGTTGTGCATTATAATTCTGTGATTAAAGGTAGGAAGTTCTATTTGTGTTTCTCTGTCTAATTAAACATTGATTTGATTGATTTAATTAAAATCACATGAAATTTATTTATTAAAACCCAATTTGAGATGAATTGGAATTGGAATTTTTGGAAACCTTCTAACTCGAATGGATTTTGAATTTGGGACATATTTTGAAATTGATTGAATTGATGAGATTATTTGATAATTGATATTATAAAATGAATTAAATTGAATTGTTGAAAACATTTGACTGGTCATTTATTTAAAAGTAATTAATTTATGAAAAAACCCCATGTTCTAATTTTGGAAGTGAATTTGCATTTTTAAATTGATAATTGGAAAATTGAATTGTGAATCGTGATTAATTTGAAATGAAATGATTTTCCATTTTATATTGATCTATTGAGTACATGTGAGCCTTATTAGTTAGTGGGTTATTTAGGATAAGTATTCTAGGATGGTAATTCCGTAGAAATGGATTAACAGTGAAACCTATAACAAAAATCCAGTTTGGAAGATCTTATCCCCGATGGGATGTTGATGAATCTTATTTTCCCTAAGCCTTATGGTTATGTGTACACATTTTTCCATGATCACTGATACGAGATGTGTGAGGATCATATAATTAGAATCTATCATCATATAAGTAAGATTTCCATGGTGATTATTGAAATTATTTTGATATAAATATGTAATTGATTTATAGAACTATTCTATTCAAGCTAGTTGATTTAAATAAAATGTTTTATATAAAATGTTTATTAATATATGATTGAAATGTTTTCATTAATTTTTAAAAGAAATAATTTTTTTGTTTTATATATGAAATTTTATCACTATTCCCTATTTTATTTAAATTGAAATAATTATTTAGTTTATTATTATGGAATAATTTTATGGAATACTTGGTGATACCATACTCGTATTTTCAGCTAACACCCTACCTTTGAATTTGGGTATTTTTAGATTTCCTTCTTACAAGTATGAGAAAAGGGAAAGTGCCTCTTGGAGGAGTTGGATGATCTTGACCCTTTGCGGATTAAAATGAAGATTCTATTAGGATGTTTATGTTTTATCTTTATATTTTTTGAGTAATTTTCAAATGTTATGCATTGTTTTTTGATCTACATGTTTGGTTTCTCATACTATCTTCTTTTAGAGTGTTGAGAATATTGACTTGTATCTTTATCCTCTGTTGTTGTTATTGTTGTGGGAAATTCATCTGCTAGTTTATATTATATGATGTTATGTGCTAGTTTCCAACCCATGGGGGTCTAGAAAGGATTTTTCAGTTCTAGATTAGTTATCAGGGTACTAGGGTATCCAGGTAGTTTCATGACAAAGTGCTATCAAAGGTGCAGGATATGCATATTTAATTAATGTCAGTATATAGTTTAAAATATCTTATCAGGATTTATAAGGTTGTTGTAAGAAATTTATTGGACATATTTCATCATAATGAGGCTTAAGTCTCCATGGGTGGTTTGGGAAAGGTGTCTTGAGGAATAATAGGATCTAATTAAATTATTTTCCATGATTTCAATTTAGATAGGTTAAAACAAAAATATTGATATCTTATCTGATGGGAATAATAACCCTATTTCTCTTATTTGTGTTTTTGATCTGTATAATCTTTTGATGTATTCAATATTTCTTACTGATGATGTGTAGAATCATTTATCCAAGACTACATGTGAATAAGATCTTGGAGGAATCTATAGATGAACCACAATAATTGAATACTCTATTGGACTAGAATATTATTGAGATTATTGTGTGTGTTATCTAAGATCTAGGATAAGCACATTCACCAATTCCTTATCAACCTTCAACTATAGACCCTCATAGGGATGAATCCTAGAATCACTCAAAAGAGTTCATAGACAAAGTATCTAATAATCCTTCATAGGTTGGGGACTTGTTGGGAAAGATAGATCTTCTTTTTGAGTTCATGGACACGACTGATTAGATCAAGGTGAAATGCTCCACCATCAAGATAGAGGGTCCTAGAAGTAAATGGTGGGACATGAGGGTGATTGTGAAGATACATGGGGGTTTAGAGTGGAATAAATTTAATTTTTTTTCATTAACCATTTCTATCTAGATTATATGGTGTTGTCTAAGGATATGTAGTTTTTCAAACTCGGTCGGGCTGAAAGGATTGTGACAGTGTATGAAAATCTCTTTTCCAAACAATTGTAGTTTTCACCTGAGATTATGTCGAGTGAGAATATGAAGAATTGATGGTTTGATATGGTTCTTTTATCTAACATTCTTTCTTTGGATTTCTTGATAGAGCTCTCTTATTTTTCTAATGTGATAGATAAGTTTTTGATGGTTGAACCTCATGTAGATGGTAATTGATGGTTTATATGAGTTCATTTTTCTCCCAATTGAAGTTAAATAAGTTACTTTAAAGGAAAAAAAGAAGGTATGATGATTATCTGGGTGGATGTTGACAGAATAGTTCTTCCAAAACTTCTACAATGCTTAGAAGAGGCCCTTTGACTTTCTTCTAGTGTGCAATCTTGGGAATTAGATATAGGTTTTTACTGAGGCTCCCAAGATCGATATCTATTGTGGATACATATGAAACTTGTATAAGTTTTGTTATATATTATCTTCCCCGCATAGTGGAATGGTCTCATCATTTTCAAAAAGTAATATAGTGAATTTAGATGCTTCATGAACAAAGGAATTCCATCCACAAGAATCTGAAATGAATCTTTTTTCATGAATTAGAAGAGTCTCTAGAGGAATTTGATACAATTCCAAAAACTCTTTGAGTTATCATCACTATAGCTTCATATTTGGTTATAGGTTTATTTGATATTGGTCCATCTCATTCATTTTTATCGACTAGTATTTTGAATTTTCTAAATATTCTTATGAATATTTTGTCTTATGTGATGGATATTACCACACCCATCAAAATGAAGAGAGTGTAGGATATTCATTTTCCATCTTGTGTATTCTATATATCATAAAATGAGCTTACCTAGATCTTTCTGGTTCTTGATATGAAACCTATTGATGTAATTATTGGGATATATTGGATCATTACTAATAAGGACAGAATTTATTCTTATCTTTAGTGAGTCTTCTTTACCACGTTCAATGGGGTGTTCCATATCTTTCATGGAGAATAGGACTTGAAGTCTAGTTGATCCAGACCCTGTTTTATAGGGTTGGGGAAAGTAATATTAGTGATTTTTTAAACTAGAGATAGAATATTTGAGTTATGATCACCCTCTATTTATTTTTGAGTGTTCCAATATTTTTTCTTCTGAATTCTCTATTTTCCATAGTTAAGGGAGGTAGTGTTTTCTATAGATATAATGTTCAGTACCCAGTCAGTATCTATACCAGCTTACCATATGGCACCATCTAAAATGAAATAGTTAAAGACTTATAAGGATGTTCTTTTAGAGTAGGAATTTATATTCCTGAGTGTGTCACCATGGTCAGTGCCTATTCTTTTTTCAATTAAAGATGATGGAACACTTTGCTTATGTGTTGATTATCAGTAACTCAACTGAGTAACAGTAAAGAAAAAGTATCAGTTTTCGTGGATTGATGATATGTTTGGCCACATTAAAGGAGATATGTGGTTCCCAAATATTAATCTTTGATATGTATATCATCAATTCATAATAATAGAATATGACATTTAGAAAACCACCTTTTATAGTTGGTATGAACATTATGATTATCTTTCCCAGCCATTTGATCTGACCAGTTCCCACTTAATCTGGATGTCTTTGATGAATAGGATTTTCCATGAGTATCTTGATACATTTTTTGTGTAATTTTTGGATGAATTCCTTATTAACTCTATTTTGGAGGAGGATCATGTGTCCCATATGATAGCCCTTCTATAATTATTGGGAAATAGATGACTTTATGCCAGGATAATGAAATGTGATTTTTGGATTTGAAGAGTAAATTTATTAGGACACATGATCTCAGAACATGGTATCTCATTTGATCCTATAAAGGTGAGTGTTATTATGACAAGGGATAATCCATGTAAAAATTTCATATTTAAATATTCATGGGTTTAGTGAGGTATTATCACTAGTTCATAAAGGATTTAAGGATGTTGGATTATCTTATTACCACTTTCACTTGGAAGTGGGAGATGTTTTCTTAGGATGAGAAATTTCATAATTATTTTATTGAGCTGAAATTAATTTTTTCTTCCATGCTAGTTCTGAATCTTCTATAAGACGGGTAATTCTATGTGGTATTCTATGATTCACCAGGTTTGGGTTCAAGTTGTGTTCCTATGAAGGGTGATCTTGTGGTATTCTATGGCTCTTAAAATATTAGGACACATGAGAAGAAATAACCGACCCACGCAATTGAACTAGAATCTTTGATGTATGTACTTAAGAGTTAGAGGCATTATTTATTCAGAAAAATGTTTAATGTGTTTTCTAACCACCATAACCTATTTTATATCTTCTCTAAAATATAATTGAATCTTATCCAAATGAATTTGGTGGATTACTTGAAATATTTTGATTTTTAAATTTCTTATACCACGAGAAAAGGAATGTTATTGATGATTACTTGAGTAGGAAACTCCTAACCTAGGACATGAAGAAATCATTGGAGGAATGAAACATGATGATATTTTTGAGTAGTTTCATAAACGAGTTAATGAAATAGGGTTTGAGTTTGTCTTGGACAATGTTCAGCTGACTTCCACTCTTTTCGAGGTGATTATTCAGGAACAAAATCTTGATGATGAATTTTAGGGTATTGAAGACTCTCTTTATGGTGGAAAGTCTACTGTGGATTATTCCTTTTCCAAGGATGGTATTCTATATTTTTGGAATTATTTTATTACATTTTCATCTATGAGGAGTGTTATGAGATGGTTTTTTCATAATTCCAAATGGGAAGTGCACATACGGACCACAAAGATGTTTTATGATATTCGGCGTCAATTCTTATGGCCAGGTATGAGATGGGGAACTACTGCTTTTTTCAATTATTGTTATACATGAAAATAGTTCAAGGTCGAGCACAAAAGACCTTCGGGTTTTCTTCATTTACTTCTAATGCTGAATTAGAAGTGGGGGTGATATATCTATGGATTTTTTTCTTGGGTATTCATGTACCCAGAGAAAGAAGAATTTGATATGGGTTATGATGAATATGTTCACCAAATTGGATCAATTTATACGCATTCATGAGAAAACCAATGTTATGGAGATGGTAAATCTCTATTTGAAAGATATTGTTTGTTTGAATGGAGTTTTATATTTTATAGTATCTGATAAGGATCCTTGTTTTACTTCTCAATTTTGGTTGGGCCTCCAAGATGCACTGGGATATCATGTTCGTTTGAGTACGACATTCCATATACAGATAGATATCCATAGATAGAGCTATACATAATCTTGATTATATACTTTATGCTTGAATTCTCAAATTTTGTGGAACTTGGGATGATAATTTGGGACTGGTTCAGTTTTTCTATAACAATAGTTACCATTCCACATTCGGAATGGATTGTTTTGAGGCCTTGTATAATCAAATTTTTAAATATTCATTGTATTGGTTAGAGACTATAGAAAATTCCGTAATGAGACCTAGCTAATTCCAAGAGATGACAACAAAGATTTAGTTTATTTTAAAAAATAATATTAAAGGCACAGAGATGGTATAAGTATTATTAAGATCAACATCATAGACTGTCAGTGTTTTCAACTGGTGAGAAAGTTTTATTAAAATTTTCACCTCGTTTATGTCATCAATGGTTTAGGTGAAATGGGAAAATATTCATTTTATGGGACCTTTTTGGTTTTTGAGAAGGTTGAGAAAGTGTCTAACCATTTATCACTTCTATTATAGTTGGCATCGATACATAACATGTTCCATGTATCTCAGCTATGGAAATGTCTTTATGATCCATCTCATGTTTTGAACTAGAGTGATCTTGGTGTTGAGACATATTTATTTATGACTGGGGATCGAGTCAGGATTTTTGATTCTGAGATAATTTTAGTTCATGGGAAGAAGATACATTTGATCTATGTGTTGTGGAAGTATGGTCCTGATTCACATGAGACATGTGATCTTGAGTCATTTATTGAAGATTAGTGGCCTTGTCTCTTTAATGTGGAAATTTCCTAACAGAAATTAAAGATATATAATGTTTCTATGGTGGTGTGGTTATAAAATATTGTTACTATTTTTCATGTATTCCTAGATTCTTGTTTTTTTATTTTTGTTGGATCTTACATAGGGATGTTTATGGTAGAATTTTTAATTTTTTGTAGGTTTCATGTGTTGTGCATGGATGGAACATGGTTTTCCAAAACTATGTCCCCACCTAGTGTAAACCATGAAACCTTAGATAATTGGGGTTTTGATAGTTTGATAAACTATGTGGCCACCTAGTATAAACCTAGCACCCTAGTTTAGAGGCACATGGTTATCGCGCACAGTTTTTCTAACTATGAACTTTTCCAAACTACTTGTGCATTTGGGACAAATTTATTATAAAAATTTATTAAAAAAATTGGATCCACCGTTTAAACCCCAACTGGAACATAACTCAACATTTGTTGATTTCATATTCTTTATAAGATCTTTAGAACCCATTTTGGATCCTGTAAACCCATTCATTGGTAGATCAAAGCAAGGAAGATCTTGTTCAATCCCTCTCTATTAAGTTAATCTCCTCACTTGTGTCTTCTCCCACCCTCTCTTTATCTGATCTTTATAGAGTGTTAGATAATCATGATTTTGATAGATCAAAACTTTTTTAAAATTAAATCATCAATGTAGGATTGATTTATTGATATCTATAATCATCGTTCTTCATTTTCATATCTTGTTGTGGGCATTGTGAAATGTGATTCTGTGATTAAAGGTATGTGCTTCCATTTGAGTTTCTTCATATAATTAACCCTTTATTTTATTGATTTTATTTAAATACCATTAAAATTATTTATAAAATCCTATTTTTAGATGAATTGGAATTGGAATTTTAAATTTCATTGAATTTTAGGGGAGACCCCAAATTTCAATGGAATTGGTTTTTGGGTCATATTTTCAAATATGATGTAATTGATAAAGAAATTTGAGAATTCAATTTTGAAAATTTCTTAAATTTAATTGTTGAATTTTTTTACTATTATTGTATTAAAAATCCATGAATATTTTTAAAAAACCTTCATTTTAATTTTAAAAGTGAATTGAAATTTTGAAAAAGAAAATTGGGAAATTAAATTTTGAATGACGAATGATTTAAAATGAAATGATTTTTCATTTTATATTTATTGGTTGATTACATGTGATCCTGGGTAGTTAGTGGGTTATTTGGGAAAATTATTCTAGGATACTAATTCCCTAGAAATTTATTGATGATGAATATTCTAATAAACAATTTGGGGAGATTTTATCCATGATGGGATGTTGATGAGTCATATTTGTCCAAAGCCTAAGGGATGTGTGTACCTAATGTTTTCATAATCACTACTATGATATGTATGATTATCCTATAACTAAAAGATATCATACCATAGGGATATGACCGTGGTGTTTATTATGATTGTTTTAATATAAATATTCCATTGATTTATAGAACTGTTCTATTCATTCTAATTGATTTATATAAGTTGTTTTATATTAAATGTTTATCAATACATGTTTGAAATTTTTTCTACCAATTTTAAATAAATTAATGTTTTTGTTTTAAATATGAAATTATATCTCAATTCCCTATTTAGTTTAAATTGAAAAAATTATTTGGTTTATTATTATGGAATATTTTTATGGAAAACCTCGTGAGAACCTGCTGGTATTTTTAGCTCACACCGTACCTTTTACATCGAGTGTTTGTAAATTTACTTATTCCATGTCTGAGGAAAGGTAATGTGACTCTTGGAGGAGTTGAGTGTTCTTTATAATTTGGGGCTTGGATTGATGATTACTTTGGGATGTTTAAGTATTATCTTTTTAGTTACCAAGTACTTTGGTGATGTTATGCTTTGGGTTTTGATATACCTGTTTGGTTTTTGCTACTTTCTCCTTTTGGACTGTAGATTATATTGACTTGTATCTTTAACTTCCAATTTTTTTTGTATAATCCATTCCCTCATTTATCTTGTATTATTCCAAGTGCTAGTCACAAAAATATGGTTATATATAATTCCCATTAATCCATGTTAGTTCTATCTTGGTTATCATTATATTAGGGTATCTAGGAAAGTTCATGACACATTCCATTTCCTTACACCTAATATAACATAATCTAAAAAATGAAAAAAAAGGAAAATGTGAGGTTTGAGAGAAACTTCTTAGTTGGATATAACCAATTTTTCCATAAAAAATCCATAAAAAATAAACCATTTATGCTAAAATGTAAATAAGCACAAGTCTGGGAAAATTATTTTACATTTTAATTCAAATAAGATTTCAAATAAAATAGATGTAAATTATATCAAAAATAGTTCTAAATATAAATTTTCATAAAATTAGAGGTCGTGAAATGATCGTTTTAATAAAAAATTATAATGTAATAATAAAATCAAAATAAAGAACCATGGACATATGCCGTAAGGTTTATTATTTTTTTAGATTTGGGATCCCCGAACTACTTTTTCAATCAATCACTACTCAAGTTGTGAGTGCGACCCTAAGGCTCAGGACCTCAGGTTAGAATCAATAAACACATGGTAGGGGAAAATCAATCCAAATTTGTTTTAGTTTGAGTTGTCTTAGTCAATCCATTTCTATGGGATCAGAGTATTAGTTTTCATATCTTAGTCACCCACTAATTAATAAATCTCACATGTGATTTTAATCAGTCAATAAATCATGGTAAAATCAATTAAATTTGCCACAAATAACTATAATACCCAATTTTATGTTTCAATGTGTCATTGCAACATCAAAATCAAATCATAGGATTTTATTAAACTCATATTTTTAAAATTCATCTTTTATTTAAATCCATATTTTCAAGAATCAATGTAAAATCATTTTATCAAATCACATTCCATTTCAAGACATTTTCCTCCAAATTATTCCAGGATTTAAAATACTTTGAAAAAGAATTTTATATCAAAATTACATTCCTTTTGAAAATAATCATATAAATATTTTCAAATCAAGGTTCAAAAATAAATCAAAATTTTACTTTAAATAGAGTAAGTAGTTAAGGTTTCAACTATTGTGGAGAACCTTATATAACTACCTACCTTTTGATACATGATCAATTAATAACCCAAAATAAGAAAATCCAACAAATAATTGTTGGTGATGAATTGTGAAAAGAATACCATAATTAAAATTCAACTATACAAGGTTTTAATGCATAAACCATAATAGGATTCCCCACTCTTCAAAGAAGGTGATATAGAGGAAGAAAGGATAAATTACAATCACAGATGTTACACATACCGGATTGGGATCAATCACATCCACCAAAACATCAATATGAGAAGAGAAGAGGTTGGAGGAGACATAATTTCTTACAAAGAGCCTCTAAAACTGAGAGGATTTCATTAGGTTTCATTAAGGGAAGTTTAGAATTTAAAATGGGGGTTTGGGGTCGTTAATTGATACTTTTAAAGGATTTAATTCCCATTTAATTGTTTCTAGGGTTAGGCCACACAGTTAGCACCAAATTTTCACCCTTAATGGGATTATAGAGATAATCACAAGGTTTTTATACATGACATAAAAAACTATACACAAACCATACACTCGTTCTTGGGCTATTGAAAAAAAGAGTGCACGATTTGGTTGCACAGTTTGACAACCTTACACCAACCATGCACTCCTATTATCTCATGTTGCATGTTTTGAGGGGTAGGCTTTATAGTTTTAAATAAAAATGTTACCACTATGGAGATTAAACATATGTAACATGGTTTATTTGGATAACTTTTACAATTTTACCTAACTTTGTTCAAACTGTTCACTAGTTGAAAAAATTCCAAAATTTTCCAAGTCTCCAAAAACAACCCAAAACATGATCCAAACAAAGAATGATCAAAACAAAGGGATGAAAGTACCTAAAATATATTAATATGATATTATATAAGTATCATATTTATCCATAATATAAAATTCAATATTTATTCATATAAATAGGTGATGAAAAATGAATTACCTCACTTTATGGAGATGGTAATATGTACGTACACATGAGTAATGTTTTCACTTTTTGATGGATGAAACCAAATAAAGAAAACTAATAATTGACCACTATATAATAACTAATATATAATATTTATAAAATTTAATTATCAAAACTATATTTATTACCATCCATTTCAATTGAAAATGATAAAAATCACATCGCTTCATGGTGGTGGTAGTCTACACATACACATGAGAGACGTTATCATTTTTTAATGAATGGAAAGGTATGATGGTAGATGAGAGATTATAATTGCACAAGTATAGTTTTTTCATAATGTCCATATATAAATAATTAGTCTATAAAAATAACCAACCATTAATTATGGTGATGGATAATGAATTATATCACTATATAGAGGCGATATTCCACACGTACGCACATGAAATACTTTTCATTTTTTATTTGATAGAACGAATGTGTAAAATGATTGATCCATCATTATAATAATAATTAATTATATTTATGATATAGAATCAATTATTTTATAGTGCATTCCATTTATTTATAGGAGGTATAAGATGAAATAATTTGAAAGAGGTCTGGTAAAATGATAACCTTATCTTTGGTAAAACTCATTTAGATCCCTTTTTAAAGACCATTAGAATGGACATTAAAATTTAAAATACCTATAATTAATAGATAATGAAGTTTTGAATATAATTTGGTAGTGTTTTTTTAAATATATATGTCCTATAGTTGTGTAAAGAAGAGGGAGGATGTGTGTCCATTTAAAAAAGGGATGGGGAACTCTTGTAATTTTTCAAAACTTCAAAATACTATAAAGTCGCATTCAAAGAAAAGTGGTTCAAAAGTGGATCAATTTTGGATTAAACATGATATAATATCAAAATAAACTCAAAATATAGTATTTAAAAAGTTTTTTTAAAATTTCAACCATTATCTAATTACTTTAACCCCTTGTTAACCCTTATTATTCTTAACAATAGTAACACATTTTTTAATTATTAAGGGTAATAAATTTACATCTAAGGAATAAATTGGAAAACAAATGTTCATGGAATTAAATTTTAGGTCATATATCATTTACCATTGTCTTATTTATATGTTTTATGATTTTTAATCATTTATTAACATATTATATAACCTAAAATATCATTAATTTCATTTTTAGGACTATTCATTTAATTTAACTTCAATTTTATTAAGTTGGAAATTTATTTCAAAAAAATAACCTTTAACTATATATTATACATTATAATTACCCATAAAATTAGTTTCATGCATTAATTTATCCAATACTTAATTATTTTATGGTTTTCAAAATTATTTCGTGAATTTCTATACTACTTGCACAAGCACTTTGTTGTTGTTGCATAATTATTTAAGGTAATTATAACATCATTAAAAATTTTAAAAAAAATTATTATCATAAAAAATATTAATATTAAAATTAATAATTTATAACAAAAAATATCCTCTTTTTATCTTCATGATAAAATATTATGGTTTTTAACAGAAAATAGAGTGACATTTCGTACTTTTCCTTATTTAAAATGCTATATAATTCATTATCAAAAAAATTCAAAAAAATTTCCTAAGTTTGAATAATGGATGATTATGGTCAATTGAAACACATATGGTATATTAAAATAAAGATTTAGGGTTACTTTAAAGTCTTATCAAATAGTTTTGACCCTATTTTACTGGTTTTATATTTATAGTGGTGACAAATATTTACCATGGTTACAATTCAAAATCAAAAAAAGGTCCTATTTACCAAATTTGAACCTCATAATTCCAAATATGAAATCTATTTTTATTAAATTAAACTTCTCTAAGTGGAAAAAATAATTTATAATAATCGCAAAAAACATGGCAAATAATGGATTTTTAAGAAAAAAACATTTTTACAACATAAGTTGTTCCTAATTTAACTTTATGACTCTCCATAATCATTATATAAATTTAAAATAATATATATATATATATTATCAATTTCATTAAAATAATTCAAAATTTGAGATTATTTAAATTTTTTTAATAGGAAAACAATTACGCACCTAAAAACAATTTTAGGAAAATAGTGTTTTTAAGCATAAAAATAAACATATACTAAAATAAAATTTGATGTTTATTCCAATAGTTACATACTGATATAATAATTATATTCACTTTGTCACATAATACATAAAAAACTATTTTAAAATAATTATAATGTTTGTGAAAAAAATGAAGTAAAAATTCTTTTTTAAGAAAAGTAACTTGAAATATAAGATTTTATTTATTTGTATGATTTTCCTAGTAAACAAATTAGTTGAATGTTACACTTATTTATTGAATTCATTATTTTATTATGAAAAATATTTCTAACTATATTTCATAATTTGATTTTTATTCTTCAGACCCACCAACCCAACAGATAGGTTATAATAGTTATATTTAAATAATAACATATTATAGTATATCACAGTTTGTTAAAAATTGATATTGCATATAAAGTAATATATTGAATATTTAAAATTTGTTTCAACATAATATATTATAAAATCTTGGGGTGTTACATTCTACCCACTTTGAATAAATTTCTTCCTCACAATTTTAATGATCACTTACTAGAATTTGTGTATCATGACATAGTAATAAAAAATGATATAGATTATATCATGGAAACTAATTTCCTTATCACTTCTCAAAAACATATTATTTTATAATTAAGTTTTTCTAAAACAAATTATGTATCATTAAAACACTCATAAGTTTCTCAAAATATACCTTGATACTTGATCTATATTATAAGACTCCATAGATTTATATTTCTCTTACTTGAGTTTAGGAAATCGTTTACCTTCAAGGTATATAATTTTGATATAATATACTTACATTATTTTTTTCAATAATTTAAGAAAATTTTCATCCTTTGGTTTTTCTTTAATCATTTTACAATTTTTATCTTACCCCATGAAATAAATATTCATGATAAATTTTTCAGTCTTGAATCACTAAAATTAATATTTAATTGATCTTAATATCTATAAATGAATGATAAGTCATTCCTCCTATCTATAGATATTTACTGAAATTCATAGCATATATTACCCAATATGGATATACCTTTAATTTATAAAATAATTCCCTAATATATAACACATTAATAATAATAACCAATGCTCGACTTAAACTATTCTACAAGTAGTTAAACCTTAACACTCCTATAAAATATGTCTAGAAAAATTTAAAAACCCTATAATTTTAAAAAAAAGTCTCTATATTTCAAAAATTAACTTAACTTTAGTCCCAAAACAATATAAATTAGATCATAATATCAAACACCCAACATGTGAATATGATGATAATATATTCTATTAAAACATGCTAATCCTTTTCCAAATTTAATTGAATTTCCATAAAACCTAAATAAAAATATAACAACATTCAAAATTAAAATCACATATTATTTAATATATCCCATAAATCAAAAAAATGCAGTAAACTTCAATAAATATAACATAAATCACTTTTCCTTTAAATAACTAATCAACTCAATGGTCACCAAAATTGTCCATTTTACTTTATCAATATCAATCATATATTTATCCAAAATAAAAATTATTATCTCAACATTATGAACATATTAAGTGTTATTTATCCCTTAATCAAGTGATTTCCATAAACTATCTCATTACCACTAAATCATTTTGGATATTTTTGGCACCATTCAATATATTATTTCAAATACTTAAGGAAAAAACAACTACACACATATCTATTGATTTTTTAAAATTATAAAACTATAATATATTTTATAAAATAGTACCACAACATAATTATCAAATCTCAATACTGAAACACTCCAATCATTCCACTTCAATGATTGTTATAACATAGGCTCTTCCATGGCCTATGAGTTAGACCTTGGATTAGGGAATTTACATGGATAATTAGCTAGTTCTCCACATATAATAAATAGAATTTCTCAGCAATTCGTTGAACTATGAACTTCGTATCCACTAAGAAAACAACTTCCCCTTCCATGGAGACATTATCATGGGTGTTTTCCCACATTATTATCATGAAGTAAATTGAAATTTCTTTCCACTGTGGTAGTTACAATATAAAATTCCATAATATTACATTTTCCTTGTTTGAAAAATTAAGAAACTCACTATATTTTATGTTTTTAATCATATATAATGATATCTAATTAGAAATAATCACAATATTTCACGTTCCATATACCCTTTTAGTTGGTTTCTAAATAGGTAAATAATTTGATTATATTTCACATTTAGTATTAACATGATTCCTCTAAGTTCAATCCATTGACTAAAATAGAAAATAATTTTGAGATAAATGATAATAATAATGAGAAATAATATAATCATGAAAACTATTCATATTTTTTCTAAATAATAACACATTGTTTTCAATTTATAATAAATTTGGTTTAACCTACGTCATCCATGGACATCACCTATTCAAATCCATCATAATGGTTCAAAAAGAAAATATTAATTAACCAAGAAATATCCTTCTAGAGTTTCTATCTATTTGTGTTTTCATAGGATCACCCATCAAGCACTAGTGATGATAGAGTTCATACCCAACATGCATATTTCAAAGTTGTTACCCCTAGGTTCCTCTCCTCCACTACATCATCCACATTCAATTATCCATATAGGGATTTCTTTCTTAGGAAGACCACAAAATCTCTACTTTTCCAAAGCATTAAAATGGTATCCCATACCTGAGACTTATGATTAAGGTTTTAAACAAAATTTAATAAACTTAATCTCTATGTATTAACCAAACCCTACTCCAATACCGAAAATAGAGGGCCATGATTTTAGCAAATAAATAATACATATTATTAAATGAATATTCAATATATAAAATAATGATACATAATATAACATTATAGGTTTACTATATTTGGAAATATGGATACATAAACAACTTGTTTAAAAAAATCTACATCATATCCAACTAAGTTCTTCACATTTAATATCCTTCATAAGAATAACATAATTAATACATTTATTCATAACATGGGGAAATGGAAACATAAGAAAGGATTATCATAGATGCTCGGTAAAGGACAAAATGAGAGATATATATTAATTATCATATATGAAAATTATATAACCATAAGTATTTGATAATATAATAATGTTCACATTCTAAACATAAAAGATTCAGACCTAGAAAAGTATAGATCTTAACCACAAAAAACCAAGTCATAATAAGAAGAATTATCAAAAACGGTTTCAATATAGTAATAATAATTCATGCATCATAACATAGTCATGTGGAATCATCATCATATAAAATCATAATCTTGTAAACAAAACTAATCACAATCATGTCCATGAATAATATTGTGAGTAAATCTAGAAATAAATCATACTATAACATAAAAATATAAAAAATATATATATTAAATCATCTCTAGGAATAATATTGTGAGAAATTCTAGAAAAAAATCATTTCCACACATCAAAATATGAAGAAAAAAACTATTCAAAATGATATCCATGCATAATTTTGTGAGAAAAAAATAAAACAATTATAGGCCTAATTAAAAATGTGAAACAAATCCATTAAAAATCATTTCCATGTTTATAATTATCTCATGATATATCACTATAAAATTTCCTAATACATTGGAGGTATATATAATTTCGGGTCCACCTATCACATAATCATAATCAATTCATATATATCTTACAAGATCATAAAATATTCATTATATAATTATAACAAAACCCATAGAAAATAAATAGGATTCATAAATATCTCATCATCATAATCATAAACCATATAAAAAATTAATGAGGAGGGTATAGTTGGATAATATACCACATATAACACAATTAACTTTAGAGGATGTTATCTTAGATGAAAAACTCCTTTAAAATTTCATCAAAAAAATTCTTGAGGAAAATACCCTTTTCAATTTGAAATCAATTATATAAAATTCAAAAGTTTCAAAAATATTAAGGAAATAATTTTATTTTAAAATAACCAAAATTAATTATAAAGTAATCTTCAAATAATTGATGAGTAATAGTGGTGGGAAATTCTGTTCATGTCATAATCCTTAAATCAATGATTGTTTTCAAACCTTAGGTAAAAAATTACATCCTTTAAAAAATTATAAGAAGATTATTTTTAAAACTTTTTATAAAAAAACAATCATGCATAAAAATAAATTTAAATAATAATTTTATATTAGTAAAAATGTTCCTGAATTTTTTTATAAGACATGAATGTGAATGAAAAAAATTTTCTGACCGAAAGAGGATAAATATGTTCATCTTTTCTTAAAAACAATTTTTGAAACATTTTGTGTACGAAAGAGATAAAAATTATATGAAAACATAAAAATTACATAAATAAACATATGGTAATAATAATTAAATGGGATTATCATATAATGATCATATATTTTCCTCAATTTAAATTGAATCATAAAAATCTTGATTAATATAGGATGAAACATAAATACATTATGATTGTGTTATTCTATGATTCAAAATATAATGAAAAGAATTAAAATTATATATATTTACAAATAACTATAATTTTCATGATAAACATCTTAAAATATGTTCTTGAGAAGAATACACACCAAGGAAAGGAAACTAGTGGAAAATATGACATATTTCTCATAGAAATCCAAGTGAAATGAGAAATTCTTATCTCAAGGCCCACCTTGCTTCATACATGTTAAAATAACCTATGTGATTAAATTAAATTTATTATACATATATTATAGAATAATATTCATACATAACTTACTAGGTATCATTATTTTATAATTTCTAATTACCCTTTTATTAATAACTTCTTCATTAAAATGAACATTTGTGAGAAAACTAGTATATTTCTCATGCATGTTTCAGTTCAATGGTTCTAGTGATTTCACCTTGGTAATAGTTTCATCATCTTCATAATTATATTCATGAAATAATTTTTTTCTAATTAGGTATTAACTACTTTAAATATATCTTTATTTTTGTTATTATTTGTGGTTGTTATTTCCTCTATAAATTTTCTTAACCTTGTAAAAATATATATGGATGTGTGTGAAATCAACCAAGATGAACCTAAATAAATTTTAAGGGGACCAAGAGGTCTAACCACATGAGAGGTCAAGCCTTATATGGTCTCATAGAGCCTACTTTGAGAATGGTTCATGCTATACATGTGTGTGACCATGTATAGTCCCAAGGAGTGAACCTTAATATATTGGGAATGGATCACACACATAGCTTGTAATTTGAGTGTGTGTGTATGGTTTTTTATTCTAATACGAGTAACAGTGCTCCCTGTAACTTATACCACTCGCTCCCCTTATGTCTAAATCGATGTAGTATTAGTGTTTTAAATTGAGATTCAATATCGGCCTTTGAATATCCTCTATTTTCATTTCCGTTATATGATATATCCTCTTATCTAACGTCAATGTTTTGATCACCTGCACGCATAATTTTTTCTAAATTTCATCATCCTTTTTCGAATATTTCCCATATTTCCATCTCACTAGCCTCTTTTGTTTCTCCTCATCAACAGTGCATATACCATTCTTTCTTCATCCTAACATGTTGTCTTTTATTTATTTACTTTTATGTTCTATATAGACTCATTTTGTGTTTGATTTTTATTCAATATTTTCACTTCTCATTGTAATTCTGCAGGTTTAGTGTTTCTTTAGCTTATGGTTTTATCATGGTTTTTCTACCTATTTTTCCCACAGGTGTTGTACCGGTTCTTCATTTCATCCAGTTTTTAGTTTTATCTCTTTCAGTGTCAGTTATTTGTGTATTTTTATCATATATATTAGACCTTCTTGCACATTTCATAATCTTATTCTAGGTTTTTCCATTATCTATGTTCCCTTTTCTTTGTATGTAAAAGATTTTCCTAATTAGGATTCTCTTCATTATCGATTCATCATTAGTATTTACCAGAAGTGGTTCATTCAATTTCACCATTGTAAAGTTTCCAATAGTTAGGGTTTTTAACCACTGTTGAAACCCAATAGTGGGCCACTGTCCTACTACCCAGATATTAATAGTGAGTAAATTTAATAACCTTTTCACCTCAATGGTAGGTAAATTTACCCACTGTTGAAAATTAATGGTGAATTATATTTTCACCCACTTTTTGTTTTTATTTTCAACTTTAGGTCATGAAAGCTTCATCCTAATGCTCCCAAAGGAAATATTTCCTCTTCTTTTAAAATATGTTGTTCTCTTCATAAGTGTTTGATTTTTTTAATCTGTTTTATTGTTTTATCAGAAAACATTTTCTTGTTTTCTATCCTAGTTACCAATAGCTTCTTCCAAATTTTTTATTCCTCTAAGATCATAGAATTATGGTAGTATCTTCTGTTTCAATCTATTCGGTTGATTTTTATTATTCCATGTTTCTTTTATAAAGCATAGTAAAGTTCTTCTTTTTAAGTTCATCGTGAATATTTAGATTGGTTTACTATGACCCACCATTGGAACCTAACAACAAGTAATTTTTTCACCTTTGTAAATCCAATGATAGGTAATTTTTTTATTGTTCCCATGAATCCATTTGGAGTTAAGATTCATGTAACTGTTTTTATTTTAGTTTAATTCATTTTATTTTTTTCTTAAAAATGCAATGGTAGATAATAATTTTTTTTCCAATGATGGAAATTTCAAATGGTAGTTAATGTCTCTCCTCCCTCTATTTTCAACAATAGTTTATGAACCACTATTAGTTTAAAAAAATTCTAAATTTTTATTTTCTAATTTTTTTTAAGGTTGTAAAAAAAATTAAATTTAAAAATGTTTAGTATTTTATGATGAAATACAATTTCAATATTGTTTAAAAAATATTTGCAACATTTTTTCAGTGACGTTATCTCATGAAAATTGTTTTTCGTATAATGCTATGTTTTTTTATAACTTTATGCTGCATGAATAATTTATTGAATTATATTATTATTTAAATTATTTTTTATTTTTTATTTTTTTAATTATTAGTTTTCTTAATATATTAAATGTTTTATTTTATATTTAATTAATAAATATAAGTTTGGATTTGTTTTGTTTTCATCATTTCTTTAAACAATGAAATGTAACAATCATATTATTTTATTATTATTCACTAACAAGTTTTGTGAAGACATTGAAAAAAATACACTCTTATATATATCACTTTTAATGATTTCAGAGATTTATTCAAGGATAAAATACATCTACCAGTTTAGATGATTATATTTACAAGGGATATGATAAATTTCCTACTTCACTGAAATCTGATCAAGAAACATCTTTGAATTCTTTTGTTATATTCTGATCATTATAGATATGCATCACTTTCGTTTTCCTCTACTGATGTGATCAAGGAACACGAGCTATAATGAATTTCTACATTATCAGATATAATATTGTTTTATATTTTTCTTTAACTTCATTGTAATTATTCATAACACATATTTTCCCTCTAGAGTTTTGGTTTAAGCTTTTCCAACCCAAAATCATTCACTGGTTTATTCATCCATTTAAAAAGGTAGTTTAGGTAGTAACTCTTAGATAAATGTAAGGTAGGTTGTGACTCCCTCAAAAGTCATGGGTTATACCACCAAGTATGAAAAAGGTACATTTATATTTGTATGTAATCAAGTTATCACTCTCATTCAAAATATAGGATTTAGTGCATTCCACTATCCTCTACGAGTAGTAGAGATTGATGAGTGAATTGGGATCTTGGTGATCTGAACCACAAATAAAACATTATGTGTTTTCTGTTTTATTTTTTTTGAAAATTTAATCACTATTATGACTCTGATAAATTAAATTTTTTAATAATAAATCAAAAAGAACATTCCCCCCCTGTAGTTGCTTTTTTAATTCAAAGGGACATAAAAATAGGTATCAGGGTAGGGTTACTTCTTAAGGATATGGTTTTATCTATTTCATTATCCATTTTTGAACTAACCATTATCCTATAGAAAAAAGTCTATGGAAAAGATCCAATACATTGTTATAGATAATCATGATTTTGAGATGTTGAATCGTATCATACATCCTCACTTAAATGGAATTGGATAGGTCTATTGGAAAGACATAATAGAGGTATTTCTTGAAAATATATGACATGACTATTGGACTATAATGTAAAAACAATAAAAATTTCCTAAATTGTATTTTGAAACTCTTAAAATTAATGATGCTTTTAATTGTATTCTAAATTAAAAAGTTGTGAATTGATTATAGTTACCTTTAAGTACTAATATGTATAGTTATATTTTATCCTGTAAAATTGATTTTGACATTTGGGGGTCTTTAAAAGACACTCATCAAAGAATTGATAAGTTGTAGAGAAGCAATCTAGGTATACACATGGATGAGCTTCATTAATTTAGGATGAATGATCAATAAAAAATAAATGAGATATACAATAGATTCACTAAATTTTTCAAAAACATGTTTTCTCTTAGAGAGACAATGAATAATGAAGCTCTCATTGAAACATTACTTGGATCTCTACACAATAGATGGAATTCAAAGAAAGTTTCTATTGGTTAATGTAAGGTTTTTATTGAATATTCTATGGATGAGTTGATATGATAACTTCTTCAATATAAGATAAAAATTATGAATGACAATGTTGATGATCATTATAAAAGGAAATTTATAGAATTAAAATAAAATATATATGATATTCCTAATTATTTTTATTTTGAGTTATAAAAAATTGATAAGGATGAAATTTTAAATTTCACAAAATGTATTTAAAGGTACAGGAAGATTAAGAGAGGCTTCAAGAAGTGTCCTAAAAGATATTATAAAAAGGATGAAATAAAGTGTAGTAAAATAGGTAAAACTAGTAAATATAATATTTCTGAATTAATAATTTATGAGTGCAAGAAAATGAAGAATATAAAATCATATTGTCCCAAATTAAAATAATAAGGATGGACAATCAATAAAAGAAGGAACAAATAAACTTATATCATGATGGTTGGAGTTGTACATAGTATTTAAACTCAAGTGATATTGGTTTTGAATGTGAAAAAAGAATATAAAAATCTATATCTCATGGCTAATACTATAAATGAGTTACACCCTAACTATAATTATAGTTCTGGTTATGAATCTGATATTGAAAATTATGTTAAAGAATTAACTACTCAAAATAAAAAAATTCAAAGTTGAATTTAAATAATGGATGAACTATTCTAGGAACTGAAAATAGAAAATAAAAATAATAAAGAAAAAAATAAGAACCGGAATGACTCTATTTTTATGTAAAATAGAACAGAAAAAGGTTATAGATTCTAAAATCTTAAAATTAAAATATGAAAATTTAAAAATAAAATATTTCCCATCAGAAAATAATGAATATCGAAAAAAAATTTAAATTAGTGTATGATGATTAAGATAAAATTGAAAAGGAATGAAATTTTATTAAAAATGAAAATAAAAAATTGAAAAATCATGATCATGAGAAAATATGTGAAAATAAGTGATGAATTGGAAGTTATTAAGAAAGAAAATGAAAACATTAAAAGGGAAATTACTGGATTAAAAAAATCTAATCATTTTTTATTTGAGTCCAAGAGAAATTTGATAAAATAATGGCCATAAAAAAACCCAAATATGATGAAAAGGGTTGTGGTTATGATACTCAGGTTCCTTATATATATATATATAACTATTTTGGTTAAAGTAGTATATGGGAATATTTCCAATATATATTTCATTAATTGTAATTTGAAATGGAATTATTAAAAAAAAGTTTCCTTTAATATTAACTCAGTCTTTAGAACATACTAAGTCTTTCATTTATAAAAAAATTTCTTCATGATTACAATAAAATAAATGTCTCAAATCTGTATGGGCACCTGAATCTTTTTCTTTTAATCCAGTTGGACCAAAACTATTCTAAGTACATAAACAAGCATATACTTGATTTTTTTGTAGGATACCTTCTAGAAGTGTTTTGAAGTCACATGGTTCATGGTAGAGGGTTCCCAAACCACATGAATAGTGAAATTTATAACATCTTATCTCTTAACTCTTGTGATGGATTTAATGTTACTTTCAATGAAAACTCTAAAGTTATAGTTAATGGTTTTGGAGAAGTCTGTATATTAACTTTTATTATAATTTCTAAATTAATTTTTGTATAATGATTAAAACATAACATAATTATCATATCACAACTATGTGATGATGGCATGAATGTGAAATTTGAAGATAACAAATATCTTATTTATAAAGATAATAATTGTTTATTTTATGGTAATAGAAAACAAAACATATATTATATTGATTTTTTAGAACTAACCTAGAAGAATGTAAAATGATTAAATGTTGTAGGTATAGATCAAATTCTATGGAATAGGTGGTTGGGACATTTTCATATTTGATAGTTGTACATGATGGCTAAAAATCAATATGTTCTCGAACATCCAATGTTTATTTCATGTAATTATTAGGTATGTGATTCTTTTCTATAAGATAATCAGCACAAAAAATCAGTTAGTTATTAAAATATGGTTAATACTACTAGATGTTTATGACTAATTCATCATGATCTTTTTGGACCGATGATAACTTCCATTTTATGTCCTAAAAGATATCTTTTTGTATTTTCGATGATTTTATGACATTTACAAGGACTGTTGTCTTAGCTCATAAAAGTGAAAGATTAAGAAAATTTTTACTTTCTGTAAGAACATTGAAAAACAAAACGGTCCCTTGATTTCAATATTATAAATTATAAATGAGGATAGTTTATAAACTAAGAATTTGAAAAAATTTGGGAAACTAATGTATTTTCTCCTATCTTTTCCTCCCCTGGAACACTACAAAAGAATGGTGTTGTAGTGAGGAAAAAATGAACTATTTTACTAATGGAAAGTACAATGCCTAATGAATTCAACCTTCCAAAATATTTTTTGGGTTGAATATATTAAGGAATAAAAATCCATAGAGTTTAAATAGAGTCTTCATTATACACTTATTGATGAAAACATCCTATGAACTATTTAGGAATAAAAAACTAAAAATTAGTTATTTTAGTGTTTTGGGATGTACTATTTATATTTTAAATACAAAATATAATCTATAAAAGTTTGATTAAAAAAGTTATAAAGGTATATTTTTGGGATATTCTAATAATAGTACTAATTAAATGGTATACAATAAAAGAACTATGACAATCAAAGAATTTGTGCATATTAAATTCATTGAAAATAATGGTAAACTTTGTAATAATTATGTTGATATTGTTGAAGATTTTAAAGAACTAATCTTCAATGAAGATAAACCTATAAATAATATTGAATCAGATTTTATGGGATATATCTCTTCTAAATCAGATACATTAATTTGGAAAACTCAAAAATATAACCCTTAATAATATTTTATTGGTAATGTTAAATCTAGAATTAGAACTAGACATTGTGTTTTAAATTTTTGTTCAAATTATACCTCTGTAGATGATTTTGTTCCAGTTAATGCTAAATATGATTTGAAATATTCTAATTGAGTTACTATAATGAATGATGAAATTAACTATTTTGATAGAAATAAAGTATCAAATCTATTTGAGTTACCCAATGATACAATGTCTATAGGAACCAAATAGATTTTTCAAAATAAATTTTAAAAATATGGTAATATAGTTAAAAATAAGGAAATATTAGTTCCCCAATGATATCGTCAAGAATAAGGTATTGATTTTGAGGATTCATTTTCACTAGTTACTAGAATACAATCCATTCATATTTAATTATATTTTTCAAGTTTAAACAAATTTAAAAAAAAATCTTGTGGATGAAAAAAGTGATTTTTAAATGGTTTAATTTCATAAGAGTTTTATGTTAGAAAACACATTGTTTTAAAAATAATAAATTTTCAAATCATGTTTTCAACCTTTCTAAAACAATATGTGGTCATAAGAAAGTTATTCAATCTTGTAATGAAAAACTAACTCTATTTTAATTCAAAATGATCATGTTAATGGTAGGTTTGATCGAAACTTATTCATAAAAAGAGTTTCAAATGATATAATGGTTATACATATTTATATTGATAATGTTATCTTTGTATCAGAAAATGAAAATCTAAGTACTGAGTTTTCAAAATTAATGACAAATGAAGTTGATATGTACCTAATGGGGGAATTGAATTTTTTTCTTCCTTTAAAAATTATTCAAATAAAAAATGGTATTTTCCTAAATAAATCTATGTATTCGAAATAAATTGTTAAAAATTTTCAATTTGAATATTTTAAAACTATGAGAACACCTATGACCAGTTACACTAACCTTGATGTAGATTAATATAAAAGGTCTTTTTGTGATAAGTTTTATTGAGTCATGATATGAAGTCTTCCGTGCCTTACTACTTCTATGACAGATATCATGTTTTCTATTTGTATATGTGCTAGATATAAGTCAAATCACAAAGAACAAAATATTATGGATGTTAAAATAGTAATTAGGTATATCAAAGGTATTGTGAGTAATAAACTATTTTGTTCTAATTATAACTTATTTGATTTATTGTCTTAATCTAATTATGACTTTGTAGGATGCATACTTGACTAGAAAAGCACTTCAAGTATGTGTCACTTTTTTTAAAAAAGTTTAATTTCATGGAGCTCTAAGAAACAACTGTCAGTATCATTGTTAATAGACAAGGACAATTATGTGGTTTATTGTTGTTGTTGTTCACATATTATTTGGACAAAGAAAACTTTGTATGATTTCAATATTTATTTTGATATAATTCCAATAAATTGGGATAAAACTAGTGTTATTTCAATTTCTAAAAAACCTCTTCCACACTCAAGAACTAAACACATTGATGTTAGATTTCATTTTCATAGGTATTGTGTCAATAATGTTGATATATGTTTAGAATTTATTCCAATTTAGAAACAATTAGCTGATATTTTCACTATACCCTTATATTTCTTTAAATTTGAAAAAAATGAAGTTTGAATTGGGTATGATGAAAGAATAGTTTTTTCTTACTATAATTTCTATTTTGATTAAACTATTCAACTTTTTATATATTTCTTTTTTAATTGAAATTTATTTATTCGATTGTGATTAAATTTCATTAAATAAAATTATCCACTTAAACACTGAAACTATATGTTATCCTTTTAATAGCTATGTATCTAATTACTTTTTTTTATAATGCTTAAATGAAAATTAGATTATAATTTTATAAAAATTTCATAGTTTAATAATAACAATGTTTTTAGTACTTTACGTAATTGTATTTTTTACTTTTTTCTGTCACTATTTTTTTTTTGTGGATAAATTTAAAAGAAGGGGATAATATTTTTGATGATTTAGTAATTTTATTTTTAGTTGTTTAAAAATTTAATAAATATTATATTTTCAAATTTACAAAAAGGGGGATATTGTTTTTAATTAGGTATTAAATTTTTTAAATTTCTATTTGTTATAATAACTTAAATAGGAATAACATTTAATTAAATCTAATTTTGTTTTAGAAATATTATTTATTAAAAACATGGTTTAATTATTTTTTAGGATTTATGGTTTTTCATTTTCTTATATATTTTTATTATATTTGTTTAAAAATTATGGTTGTGTTTGCAAGAACCCAAACTAAACCTCAACCACTTTTAAGGGGACCTGATGGTCTAACCTCATGGGAGGTAAATTAATATAGGGTCAAATAGATCCTGGTCTGAGAATAGTGCACACTTAACACCTATAGGCCCGTGTTTAAGGCCCAAGGAATGCACCCACATTGATTGGGAATGGATCACACACATGGGCCACATGTTGAGTGTGTGTGTGTAGTGTTTTAATTTAATGTTGAGTAAAAACGCCTCCTATTACATATACCACTAAATCTCTTTATGTTCAAATCATTGTGGGACTACATTTTTAAACTAATATTAAATCACTAATGTTAAATGTCCTCAGTTTTCATTCCATTGATCTGATCTATTTTCCTATCATGTATATGTGTTTTGATCTTCCACACTCTCTATTTTTCAAAAAAAATCATTCACTTCTAATTATTTCCTATCTTTCCATTTAACTGACATATTTATTTTCTCCTCATTAATGGTGTGTGTTCTATTATTTCTTCATCATCTAATGTTTATTTATTTATTTTCTTTTGTGATCTTTATAAACTCATTTTTTGTTTAAATTTTATTTAATCTTTTTACTACACATGGTTGTTGTGTTGGTTTAGTATTTCTTCAGCTTACAGCTTTACTACGTTTGTTCTTCTTGTTTTGTCTATAGTTTTTGTACTGATTATTCTTTTCATCTAGGTATTAGTTTTATCTTTTTGGTCTCAATATGTCCTTTTTATAGTTTTCTTATAGATATTTGACCTTCTTCCATGTTTCATCTTCTCCTTCTAATTTTTTTCATCGTCTGTGTTCTAATTTCTTATTATATCAAATATTTCATTGCCTAGTATTATCTTCTCCATTGAGTCGCAATTGTTATTTACCAACGGTAGTTCATTATTGTAAACATTGTAAAATATTCAATGGTGTTTATTTTTACCCTTCGTTGGAACCCAATGGGGGGTCAATGACCCACCACCAAGAGATCAATGGTCAATAAATTTACTCATTGTTGCACCTCAACGGTAGTTAAATTAACCAACATTGAACATCAAAGGTGAATTATATTTTCACCCACTATTTTTCCCCATGGAAAATTATAATGTTATAGCTTCAGCATCAGGCTCCTGAAGGAGGTATTACCTATTTTTTTAAAATACTTTTTTTATTCATAAGTGTTTGAGGTTTTTCTTAATCTATTTTATTTATTTTTATCAGAAAATATATTTGTGTTTTCTATCCAGGTTACAAACTACTTCTTCTTTATTTTTTATTCCTATATTATTATATATATATATATATATATCTTTTTTAAATTCATTCTATTTATTTTTATTATTTCATTCTTTTTTTATAAATATTAGTAATGTTCTTTTTTTATGTTCATTATGAATATTTGGATATGTTTATTATAACCCATCGTTGAAACCCAATGTTAGCTAATTTAGCCACCACTATACATCTATTGGTAAGTAATTTTTTTATTGTTCTCATGAATCTATTTGTTGTTAATATTCAGGGAATTTTTTTTAGTTTAGTTAATTTTTTTTTATTTTTTCTTCAGAATGAAATGATTGGTAATACTCTGTTGTTCCACCACTAGACATTTCTAATGGTAAGTAATGTCTCCCCACTATCTATTTTAAATGGTAGGTCATGACCCACTTTTATTTAAAAAATAATAATTTTTATATACTCAAACTTCGTTAATTTTGTGAAAATAAATTACATTGTCAAATGTTTATTATTTTATGTTGAAATAAAATTACAACATTGTTTAAAAACTAATAATATCATTTTTAGTTACATTTTCTCATGCAGATTATTTTTCATATGATGCTCTATTTTTTATAACTTTCTACTACCTGTATAATTTTCATAATTATATTATTCTATCAATTATTTTTAAATTCCTATTTTTTTAATTATTACTTTTCTTAATATATTAATTATTCTATTTTTATATTTCATTAATAAATATAAGTTTGATTGAGTTTTTTCGGAATGGATATAATAAATGAAAGGTAACTTCCATATTATTTAATTATTATTCACTAACAAGTGTTATGCAGACATTAGACATAGACATGATTCTTTATATATCTATTTAAAAGTTTTAGGAGATTGATTCAAGGATCAAAACATGTACCAGTTTAGATGATTTGTTCAACAATGGATATGATAAATTTCATGGTGATATGAAATTTGATCAAGAAACTTCTTTGAAATATTTTGTTCTAATATGATCATTTAATATCTTCATCACTTTAATTTTCCTCTATCTATGCGATAAAAGAACACAAGCTACAATGAATTTCTACATCATCTGCTCAACTGTTGTTTTATTTGGTTTTTTGTTATTTATTTATTGTAATTCTTCCTAACACCTATTTGTCTTCTAGAGTTTTGGTTTATACTTTTCCCATAAAAAATATTTAATCTGTTATTACTCCCATCTAAAAGAAATTTTGGGTTATTCCTCTCATACAAAAGGGTGGTAGGCTCTGACTCATTTAAAAGTCAGGGGTTGTACCGCCAATTGGGAAAAATATACATATGTATTTATATATAATCGGGTTAGCAGTCCCATTCAAAGTGGGGATTTAGTGAATACCAGTATCCTTGATGATTATAGGATATTTATGAGAGTAATATTTTCTAGGTGATCCAAACTTCTATAAAAATTCATTGTTATCTGTTTTATTTTTGCTCCAACTTTTAACACTATTATAACTATGATAAATTAAAATTTTAATAATAAATCAAAAAATACTACCCCCCCCCCCTCTAGTCACATCTTCCATACCACGGGACATAACATAATTATCATATTTTTCCATCTTATAAACTTTTATAATTATTTATTTAAAGCGATGATGAAAATGAATTTCATCACTTTTTAGTGACGGTAATCCATATGTACGAGTGAATGATGTGTTCACTTTTTAATAGATAGTTAGAAAAAAATGTATGTAATAATTAAAATTTAAATAATCATTATGATATCATATATATTCTTAAATTATTTCCTTATTACCATCTATGTTAATAAAAATGAAAAAATAATCACATTTTTTAGTGGATGCGGTAGTCCACACATATTCACAAGAAACATTATTTCTTTTAATGAATGTATTTGTAAGAAGGAAGATAAGATATTATATCAAAATAAGTATGATTATTTTATAAATATCATATATAAATATTATATTCACTATAATAAACAACCATGTATTATGGTTATGGAGAATTAACCACATCGCAAAGAGGAGGCGGTAGTCCACACATACGCATGAATGATACTTTTTATTTCCTATTTAATGGAAAGGATATGGAAAATAATTAGTCCATAATCATAAAAAAATAGGTATATTTACGATAGTGATTTATTTATTTTAGAGTGGAAACTATATATTTATAGGATTTATAAGAGAAATAATATGAAAGAGGTCGGGTAAAATGATTACCTCTTCATCCGTAGACCACATTTATATACCTTCTTTAGGACCCTTGGAACGGTTTTTCAAGAAGATGGGTACCTGTAATTTATGTATTTTACAAGAAATTTAGGTAGATTTTTGTTGATATAGGTGCTATAAAGTGGTGTAAATAAGAGAGATAATGTGTATCCATTTATCAGGGAGGGAGGGAAGGGTCACTCTTGTAATTTTGGAAACCCTTAAAATATTTTAAAGTCACATTCATGGAAAAGTGATTAAAAATTTGATAAATTTAAAATTAAATATGATATAGGATTCAAATAAACTCATAAAATTGGATTTATACAATTTTTAAGGTCATTTAAACCCTTGTCTCTTTACTTTAAACCCCCCCTCTGGTTAAACATTTTTATCCTTATATGCGGAAATACATTTTTCAATCATTATAGGTTATAAATATAATTAAGAGGAAAACGGTGCACATGAATTTTCAAGGCGTTAAATATTAGACCATATCTCATCCTCTTTTTCCTATTTAAGAATTTTTATGATTTTTAAATCATTAAATAAAAGATTATATAACTTAAAATTAAATTAATGTCAATTTTAGGAAATAATTTTAATTTGAATTTAATGTCTGGAAGGTAGTAATTTATTTCAAATATTGAACCTTAAAAAATAACATATACATTATAATTACCCATAAAATTCTTTTATCACCACAACATATCCAAAACATAATTATTTAATGGTTTTTAAAATTAATATGTATATTTTTTATCTACATGCATTACCACTGTGACAAGATTACATAATCATTTATGGTAATTAAAACATCATTAAAAATAAAATATGAATATATATAATAAAAATTAATTATTATTTAAAAAATAATTTATATTATACAAATATAATTGTATCCTCCTCATAAAATATTATAGTTTTTAAAATAAAAGAGAGTGACATTTTTTATATTTCTTTTCTTAAAAACATTTATAATCCATTAAGAAAAAAATGGAAAAAAACATTCATAACATAGAATCATGGATGGGTGTGGTCTAAAACCACTCATAAAATATATTAAACGCAATTTTTGGGTTATTTTAAAGTCTTATACCATAGTTTTAACCATTTTATACATGTTTTACCCTTACTGATGTGACAAATATTTACCATGTTGCTATTCATAATGAAAAAATGTTAAAGGGGGATATTTAAAAAAAAATTATTTGTAATTCAAAACATAGAATAACTTTTATAAAATTTATTTTCTTTAAGTTTTCTGATTTTTTTAAAAAAAAATTAACCGATAAAATGTGATGAAAAATGTTTTTTCTAGAAAATGCATTTTTGAAGAATAAGATGATCTTACATTAACAATATTTTTTAATGGTCATTATGTTAATTTAAATTCATATAAATAGATATATATTAAGTGTTTAATTTAAATTATTTATAATTAGGTATTATTTTAATTAATTATAATGAAAAAACATTAAGCAATTAAAAACAGTTTTTTAAAAAATTCATTTTTAAGCACAAAAACAAACTTATACCAAAATATAATATAATATTTATTACTATTGAATTATTTAGATTATGTTAATTAAAATATATCTTATGTTACATAAAATCGAAATGGTAAATATGTTGTAAATTTTAAATTAATTTATTTAAAGAAAATAAATTACAGTTTTATAAAAATTAATTTTTTCATTATTCACTAATAATAAATCACTTATTAAAAAACCAAAAAATTAACCCTAAGATAATATTGAAATTATATTTTAATAATTTATATTCAAATTTTTAAATTATATTTAAAAATTGGAAAATTTTAATTATAATATATGTGCGTAAAATACATTAAAATCCATTTTTTAAAGAAAAAAAGTAATTTTAAAGCAAAAAATAAAATTATTATTATTATTTTTATATTAAAAAAAATTATATGATTGTTAAATTTATTGATTAGATTAATTATTTTTATTAATGAAATCATTTCTATATATATTTCATACATCAATTTTTCATATTCATACCTTCCAACCCAATTTCTTGGTTATAATGATTATGTTCAAATAATAATGTACCATAGTACATCACTGCATATTTATGATTAATGTTATGTATAATGAAATATATGAAATTCCTAAATTTATTTTAATATAATATATTTTGAAATCATGTGGTGTTACATTGCTTCCTCCCGAAGATCATGGTGGATCTTTATACTTTAAACATGTACTATACTTTCCTTAATTTATCCCCCAGCTTGGTGTTACAATCACATGAGGCCTCTTCATTCTAAAATTTAAATCAACATGTGTGACATACTCCTGAACATGTGACTTCCCAAATGTAATAAAATATTTTTTATGTCTAATTTGATCAGTCATTTCCTATATCTTTTCCTCCTCTCATTTTCATGAAACACCACACTCATCTCCATATCGAAGGATATCCTTTCATGAACAACCCCCACTAAAACCCATATTGTGTCAGAAAAGGATAAAAGTGTGACCCCCAAATTCCCACCTTTAACAGTCCTAGGGTTGGAAATTAGTAAACAGGGAATCTTTTTAATGAATATGAGTTATTTCAATCTTAATTCCCAAGAAAATAGATTAATCCACTGATCAAAAACAAAAGAATATAATATACTGATACTTTTATTTCCACAAAACCAATGTCAACTACATGCACAAAAAACACTAAATCCCTAAATAAACCTCCAAATCCATACAAACTACCTAAACAATAGCTTCAATATCTCACATACTTTCTTGAAAACACTCAGCAACCTATGGAAGGGTGATCACTTTGGAGTATTCAATAGGATTGTATTTCTAAGTAATTTAATATCGATAAGAAATACGATACTAGTATATATATGCATGAAAACAAATAAGAAAGATAACGGTATAGGTAAAGATAGTAATAAAGTAATACTCATATATTATTCTTTCTAAAGATTATAACCTACATAAATATTTTCAAATTATACCAACAACTTATCATAAGTGAGCATGGGTAATCCCAATTTCAAGGTATTTATAATAAAATAGAAATCTTGTATATATCATCAATGAATAAACATTCCATATAATATCAAATCCATATATTTATTCAAAAAATTATGCAATCCAAAATTTCAACTTGCACCATTCATTCCATAATCACAACCTCGCACCTCATGAATTCAGATCATTATATATATTCACCACATATAACCACATCATCACATCCATGAGTCTAATGTAGTCATATCATTATATACCTACATCACATGCTTCCACATCATCACATCCCTACAACACATCTAACCTCACCATCACATACCTATATATCATTCATCCAAATCATTAATTTTTTGCATCCCATGTAGCTTTATCATCACATCCATATATCCCATGTAGCCATATCATCTATTAATTTATGTAGAACCTTGATCCCTTATATACATATATATGACATAAAACTTCAATCTATAACATCCAGAATTTATGTGTAAATATAAAACATAATCTACTATAACCCATAATTAATTGTTTTTTCTATAACCTTAATCCATAAAAACCCACATATATATACTCGCAGTCCACCTCAATCCATAACAATTAGTGTAAATATTTATATACATTCTAGTCATAAATTTACCCATTATATCACAAATGTACTATTTATAGAATCCACACAATCCATTAAAACTCACATGTAGATTGTCAAGCCAAACCTAGAGAAGTAATCAAATAATTAAACATTCACATACACACACAAACAGACATGCAATAAATCTATTTAAGAATAATGATCACATAACACAAGAACATCCAATAAATTCTAATTTCAATGAAAATAAATGAACTATCCCAAAAAACCAAAAGATCTCAGAAAAATAAAAAATCAGATAAATTAGGCCCAATATTCTATAATCAAATAATCTCCCACCATGGTTCCTTTCCCATAATTTTATATAAGAAACTATTTCATATTAAATCCTTTAATAATCTATTATAAATATTTATATAGTGATCATTCTAATTAATAACTAATGGTAGTTATTCAATTCCCTACATCTCTTATTTAGCTAGATAACTAGTTATTAGTTGGTTAATTAATATTTTTTTAAGCAAGTTATTACTCTATTTTTATTTACCTAGAGTTCATTCCATACATTTTCCCCATACCCATGGTTTCATTTTTAACTAACCAAAACCTTCATTAATAAATAACCAACTAACACTACTATAAAAATTCCAACATAATTTACTAGTAAGTCATTTTCAATTTAAAATTAATTATGATAGTTACTTTAATTTCATCTACTAAATTTAATCTTGAATTATTTTTATAGACTCAAGGTTACCTTCCTCTTATTATTAATAACTCCATAAAACTTTAGACTTTATTCCATATCTATAAATTCACCATTCTTTTTTAACTTAATTTCTTATTTCATTATAAAAACTACCAATTTCACAACACCATATATATATTTTATAATTTCAGCATATCAATATCTCTAGAATAATTTCATTCCACACACATAATTTGACAAAGGTACTTGGAAATGCATAAACATAAAATTATATCATTGGTCAAGTGTTCCAATAAGTAAACTTGGCGGTATATACACATAAAATGATAATAATAAAAATATAGTACTACAAAAAATATATCACCACATAATCAATGGATAGAAATATAGCATGGAATCATATTTAACATAAATTTCTAATTTTATAATAATCCCCCCTTCATTTAATTTTCATTCATATCCTTCATTTCACATGGGATGTCAAATATGTTTAGTAGTACATATTTAATATCATCATCAAAATCTAAATATGAAAATCATTCTTGTCTTCCATTTCCATATTTTAATATTTTTATTATTCATAGATATTCAATTATTATACTTATTGAAAAATATTTTCTCTCTAATATCATAGAAATATGGTGTTTTAATAATCATTTGATGCATCAAATTAAAGGTTTCAGAATAATGATGCAAAAATTAAATATTCATAACAGAAAAGATAGAAAAGTAATTTTTAACCCATTCCCCCAGACCAAACATGGGATCGAGGGAAGAGTTTTTTAAATTGAAAATAATATATAAATAAATAGTTAATCCTACTTTTGATCAAAAAATAGTTTCTTTCTTAGGTATAGAGTAACAATATAAGTGAACAAATAATAAAATAAATGTAACTCCTCCCCCTAGACCATTTCATCTCAACCATACCAAGGGAGAGATTTCATACATACTATCTATAAATGATTTTTGGAAAGGTATATTCTATATTTGTTGGAGTATTTTAAGAAAAAATATCTTAGGGTGTTAATGGGAGAGTTTTAATAAAAATAAATTAGTAGGTCCCCCTATAATCATTTTTAATGGGATAAAAATAGAAGTAGAATGATGATAACTCTAGTCATTAAATTATATGGGATTTCAATAGGAGGAACAATTCTAAAAAGGGATTTTAAAAATTCATAGCATCTCAAGAAAATATATTTAAACGGAAATAAAATTTATAAAATCCTTACCTAAATAAACTACTCTGTACAACTTTTAAAATGATGAAATAAAATTGAAATAAATTCATGTGAGGCCTCCTTAAATCCTAGAATGATGTGTTTCATTGGTTCAAGATGAGTGAGGGGGGAGAGATGGAGGAAGATGTTCATTCTACATGTAAATTTCAAGAATAAGGTTTTGTTCGAGAGCCCAAATTTTTTTTGGTCATGTAGAATCTTGAATGATGTAAAGAGAGAAACGGGAAGGGTATAAGAATAAATAATAATTTCTATATATTTTGGAAACTTGTATAAGAGGTGAGAAAATATTATTATAATATTTTAATAATCATAAACATATTCCCAACATAAATTTCTTTAAATTATAATAAATTAGTTTCCATAAATGATGAGTAAATACACATATAAATTTCTATGTATTATATTATGTGTTTTACCCTATAGTAAATATTGAATAGTTATTCTCATGTGAGAATTTATATTTTGTAACATAAATAATTTATTATATTCTAAATATCAGTTATTCCATGTGTTTAATTCAATTGAAACCACAATAAATTTATTCAATATTTTTAAGCATTATTTCCAAAGTTTTTTAATTCAAAAATACTCACACCTCCCATATAAGTTGATTTAAAGATGATTCTGGAAGAAGAAAATGATTCATTGGGAATAAAATTGTACCCTTATGAAAATAGGGACTGATTCATAAGGGTAAACTTGTTAAAACTTACAAAATGATAGATAATAAGGTGAAATTTATATATCCCATAGATAAATGGTCTGACCCTTCTAAATATTAAGAAAACTTTTTTTACCTTTACAAAATCCAAGGAAATTGACTAAACATCTTGTAGTATTTTGAATTCTTGGATGGACATTATATGGGTTAATAAATACCATAATTTATTGAGTTACATTTATTATTTACCCTTATAAGCTTAGAAAATTTCTTATTTACCTTTATAAAACATATGAATTTACATGTACCCTTATATAGAAAGTTTTACCCTCACGCCAAGAGGGGGTCTCATATAAGGGTAAATAAAATTTTAAGAAAAATTAAACTTTCAAATGAAAAACTTATAAATAATAAATATTATTCCTTGAAAACACTTTAGTATTATGAAAAGTACAAGGGGTTGTTTGGTAAAATCTGATCCATTACATCATATAAATAAAAAACAATTCTCATCCTCTAGAAATAAAATAAAATGTGGAGGATGAGAAGTTAAACCCAATGTCTAATATTCATGGAAGATAAATCTAATTCTCCGGCACAGTTATTGATAAAAAAAATTAAACGCCTAAAATGAATAAAAATTCAAAATAATTCAGGAATTATTTAAAAATGATTTTAATTTTTTAAAAACAATTAGCATAAAAGAATTTGAAGATCATTCAACATTTGTATGAAATAAATTAATTTCAATAACAGACATATTCACATATTCTTTTATTTCAAAGAAAACATTAATATCAGTCCTAAAGTACATATCAATTTCAAAAATTCAATACTTGGTTTAAAACCCATTAATTATCAAAAAAATACCCTTTTAAAACATTAAGTGGCTTAAATTATTATTTTTAGTAAGGAAAAAACATCAAAACCAATTCCCACTATTTCATTTCAAAATTGTAAACCTTCAAATTACTGATTACCATTTCAATGATAAAATTTCCATTTCCACTTATATAAATTATCATGACCCCACTATTGGAATAAAAATTTAATTTGGCATCCCAAATTCCGTTTTGGTTTTTTATAAGGGATAATTTTTAGAACCAATATATAATATAACTGACTCCCTACCAATACCCACTAAAAGATTAGAGACTCATTGGGCATAAGATTCTCATATAAATGATGCCTAATGAAAAACATAAAGGATCAGAATGTCTAACCTGGTTCAAGATTCTATGCATCATCCATATCCAATAATCTATGTCCTATCCTATATCATTTGAAATTAATTTTCAAGGAAAAATAATAATAACATATATTCATTGTAACAACACATACATTTTAAATGATATTTGTTTCCTGAATAATTATTTGTTATATATTATATAAAATTATAATCGTAAAAAATAAATAGAAACCAAAAAATTATATCATTTACAATTATCGATACATTAAATAGTAATGAAACAAAGTAAAATTTAAAAAACTATAACTAGACAAAAAATATAAAATAGAATACTAAAATGTGAATGTGTGGATCGCCTCAATCTACTAAAATCAACACAACCCATTAGAAATGCTATAGAAATGATGCAAAATATTAGTAAAACAATCAAAATCATAATAAATCAAAATAAAACCTTATGGAGAGATTATAATGTATTTTGAGTGAAATAATGAAGTTGTATTTATAGGGTATAAAGGTAAATGTGACCATGGGGATTCGACCATTATATGAACATTTGACAAATATTACAGTTAGTCAATATGAATGTTGGTCAATATGACTGTTGGAAACTATACCCTTGGTCGATTATTTTATCATTATAATTAGTGTTTATAAGTAGTAATGACAAAGGTTAATTGATACTTAAGGGAGAATCAATGGCCCCAACCAGTATATTCATGTCATTTGAAGCCTATTTGTCAGAATAGGGGAGGGAGGTATATTCACTGGGGTTTACCCTTGACGAAGCCGAGTTATAGCTTCAAAAAGTGAATCTTGAATGAAATATCTTATGGGAGAAGTTCAAATTAGTGTATACTTCCACTCGATTGATGTTAATCGATCCACCACATGAAACGACCACTATCCCACACCTTAACTTTAAGGTGTATGTGATTATATTAAGGGGTTACATGTCCCAGACATAGTTACTTGAAGTGTAATTTCCTTTATATAAATAAAATTATTATTTCATAAATTCCTTTTAATTATAGTTTTTATTAATAAAATATATATTTAATTAAGAATAATTTGATAAATTTATTTCTGGACAAAAATAAAAGATAATTTTTATAGAAAATATTTTAATTTTTATATTAAAACAAGCTATTATAAATAATATTTGTTTTAATGAAATATTCTCTTAGAAAACTCTTATTTAAATATACATTATTAAAATAATTTTATAATGTTCTAAAAAAATTTATAAGTGTTAGAAATTTGATTGTGCCATAAAAAATGTGATTTTTTAATAAATAATAATTTTTATATTTAAAAGTTAAAATTATCACATTTATATAATTTATTAGCTAAAATAAGAATCATATTTGAAATTAGTGCTTCAAAATATTATTATTTTGAATTTATTGGAATTTTCTAAATACTTTAATTTTCCTATGAATAGTAAAAATACAGTTTTGGGTTTTTGGTATGTTTAATGACTTAATATTTATGTCATAATGATTTAATAATTAATTAAACAAAATCCATGGACAAAAATATTTTTTATTAATATTGGGGATTTTAATAGATTTTAATCAATTTCTAAAACTATAAGTGAATTTCCAAAGTGTAAAAAATAATTCTAAAAACATTACTTTGTTGAATCGTTACTTTTCCATACCAAAAGAAGTATTAAAAAAAGGTGTTCAGTTTAGGTGTATAAAAGTATAATAAAATTTGACATAAATGTCCAAATTCATGAATAAAAAACTATTATTAATCCAATAGTGTTTCATTTTCCACAACCTAGTTTTCCAATACCTATATTTTAAAATTATTAAATAATTCCTCTACTTTTTCTAAAAATACACACCCATTTAACCATTCCCCTTCACTACCAATATATACTCAATTATGTTCTTGTGATTTTTCCTCCTAAGTAGTCCTTGCAAGGTGTCCTCAATCCCCCAAAATTCAATCCTCACGTTTTAGGAACGACTCTTCAAGGTAAAGGGAAAATCTTCACTTCTCTTTTCCATTCAAATTATCCTATCATGTTCTATGTATTATTATTTCCAAAATAAGTTCTTTTTTAAACTTTATATTATCCTATTGTTTTAATAATAGTTTTTTATAATGAGATAACCTTTTCCCCTCTCATTTTTCCATTTTCTAAAATGACGTTTTATACCCATCATGCTACCATATTTATTTTTTGAATTTCTCTATTTTGCATGAGAAATTATATTTTCCATTTTATTATAATACCCAAAACACTTTTATATTAAATTTTTATTCAAATATATTTAAAATTTACTAATTTATTCATGTATTTATAAGCATTAAACCCTCATTTCCTTCCCATGGGTTAAAAATGCATGATTACGTCTTTTAAAAACATTTGTATGCCATGATTTTGATAAGAAACTCATTCATTATTATCCATGGGTTATTAATGAAATTATTTATTACGATATATGTTGCTCACATTAATTAATTCATTTTAAGGGTGTTCCATGATAGTGCAAAAAAAAATTAGGTTAATAATTTACTCTCTAGATTTGACATGTTTTGCAATACTTTGGTGAATAACCTCGGTAATTTTAATTTATAACACCTTTGTGAAAACCCATAGTGATATTCTTATAAATGTCTCATTTAATCATGTATTCGCAGTTCCATGTTATGATTTATGTTCTTATTATTATGATATGCCTATTTTTCATTCCTTGTCATTATTCTTGATGTTCTTATTGATATTTCTCAAGATCGCATGTTATTTGTCTCTATAGCTTATTCCATTACCAGGATTCATCCTCCTCCCTTTCATTTAATGTACATCTGTAGGATATGAGATGCATTAAAATTAATATATGGTTAACCCATGATGATTAATCTCATGTGGATTTATAAGAATGTTGTATATATTCATGTATTATATACCTTATTTCCATGAAACTAAACTTTAAATGATCATTTGTGGGTACCATGTAATGAAAATTTATGTAATCAAAATGCAGAAAGACTTATCTACTATCAAAGGATGGTTTATTGGTTTGTGTAAATTATGACTTTATAACTTTAGAATAAACCCTAGGTACAAGTCTAAATATAGGAAAATAATCTGGAATTTTGGTAAGAATTAAGTTAGTTGTTTAAAAAAAGACATAAATGACTGGATACAAAAAGTGGATGTCGATATGGCATAGAGTACCTAGGGGTAACACAAAAAAATACCGCATCGATCTAGTCTCGATCATGAATTGGTGCATGATAGTAAGACTTACTGCATACCTAGTTTGAAACTCCTAGGAGATATGTTTGGTTAATCACAAACTTTTTATGAACCATTGTGAAGAATATATATAAAAGGTAATTATTATTTTAGGTTATTAATAAAATATATAATCATAATGTTTTCTAATATAAAATCCTTCATAATTATAATAATTTTAAAAGAAACATATTTCGAACTAATGTTTTATTCTTTAAGAATAATGGTGGGAAATATGAGAAACTGTTTAAATGATGGGTGAAATAGATGGTCCAATGATGGAATTCCATTGGAAACTAAAATGGAAAATTTCTTGAGGATGTTGAATCAACTACCTCGAATTATGAACAATAAATTGAATCAAGTTAAGATATTGGATTCACCTCAAATGGAATAACTTCCCATGGTTCCCTTCATACATCAATGACCACCTTATTTTTATATATATACAAAGCCATTTCTTGGAGAACAATGGATAATCTCTATAGAAAATATATTTTTTGTACTCTATTTTTCATAGAAATAGGAAGTCAATGTTGATGAATATCCCTTAGCTGGAGAATATAATTAGTTGTGGAAAATGATTAAAAATATGAATACATGAATGGATGTTGATGTTATAGTGTGTGAAGATTTCAGAGTAATCTTTTTCAATAAATATTTTCCCAGTTCGATGTGAATATAAATTGAGAATGGATTCATAGAGCTAAAACAGAAGGAAGATTAATCAGTGGAAAGCTATGAGATGAATTTTAAAATACATTCTCAGTATACCTCTATCTTTATTATGGATCCTAAGGGAAAGTTTCATAGATTCTTCAGTGTACTGAGACCCCATCTTTAGCAGAATCTAGAAAATCATGATTATGAAAGATATGAGAAGATCATGTAGTGTTCTTTCATGGATAAATTTGTGTTTGAAGAGATGAAATTCTCTCCTTTATTGAATGAAAATAATAGATTCATGAAGCCAAACTAAATTAAGAATTTTTATTATCAATTAGGTGGAAAGAAATATTAACTCCCCATGTGCTAAAAATGTAGGAAGAAGCATTTAGGTACTTTCTTGGGACTGTAAAATGTTATAAGGGAGAAAGAAAATGATATCTAGCTTGAAACAATCATGGTGAGGTGAATACTCAACTCATAAAAACTAAGGATAAAGGGAATGTGGTGTTATCCCCACCAGAAGTTCAATTCTTCATGTGTGGATAGCTTGAGCACTTTTCCAATAAATTTGAAAATCAGAAGATAATATAGGGAAACCACTATCACCCTCATCATAGGCCAAGAGAAAAAGGATGACAATTTTCTATCATAGTGATTGAAGTGGAGGATACAAATTATGTGGTGGTAAGTACTCTCATTGTGTTCTCAAAGATATATAATACTTTTTATTATTCTAGTTCTAAACATTTATTTATTTCATCCATGTTTTTATTGAATATGGAATCAATACCTGAACTGCTAGAAGTTTAATTATCATTCCAGACTTGTGGAGAGATTATCCTATCATTAGTGGTGTATAGAAACTCTTATATTAACTTTTTATACTACAATATCATTTAAAATCAAGTAGTCAATCCCATGTTTGAATTTGACACTACACTAGGGATGGATTGGATCTCAAAGTATAATTCTAAGATCAACTACAGAATCAAGGAAATTTAGTAGTCTTGGATGGAAACAAATAGTAATTTTCAAAGGATACATATCCCAATCTGAGCATTGTCTCGAAGCACCTATCATATCATTATTTATGGATATGATCAATGAATATAGATAAGGGAATGAATGTATAATGATATAGAATGTCCTCATAATATAAGAGTTAATTGACGTATTTCCTGAAGAGTTACTTGGACTTCCCCCAAAAGGAAATGTATAGTTCTCCAATAAAATTAGACCAACATCCAATATGATATCAGTCACCCTTTATATAATGGAAAATATGGAGTTAGAGGGATTAAAGAAACATCTTCAATATCTTTTAAAGAAGGTATTTATTTAACAAAGTGTGTCTCCTTAAAGAGAACCTCTTATCCTTGTGAAGAAGACAGCTGGATCAATGTGTCTATGCAATGATTATATAGAAATTAATGGGATCACAATGAAGAAAAAGTACCCCTCTAGAGGATTGATTATTTATTTGAATGGCTTCATGGGGCTCAATTATTCTCTAAGATTTACCTTTGATATGGGAATTGTAAATTGAGGGTGAATAAATAAGATATTATAATGACTATCTTCTATACAAGAAATGTGGATTATGAGTTTTTTTTTATTCCCTTTGACTTGACTATTTCTCCTTCTATATTTATGGGTTTGATTAATAGAGTCTTTAAGGGATTCCATGATAAATTTTTGGTAGTTTCTATTAAAGAAATTATGATATATTCCAAAATTCACGATGATCATGATGATCACAAGAGGGTTATATTGAAAGCTCTGAGGAAGGAAAAGTTATTTGTAAGATTCGGAAAATATGAATTCGGGTTACAACACGTTGCATTCCTGGGGAACATTGTAACCAATAAAGGAATATAATTTTACCCTATAATGAAAATGGTTGTAGTGGAGTGGCCTCATACAATAATGGTAACTAATATAAATAGTTTACTTGGTTTGGTAGGGTATCATAGGATGTTTGTGAAAAACATATCATGCCTTTCTAGTCCAGTAACTAAGTTAACTCTAAATGAGGATAAGTACATCTGGATAAAGGTGTGTGAAGAAATTTCAAAGAACTGAAAAAGGGATTGGTTACTGCACCTGTGTTAAATCCACCCTCAGTTAGAGCTAGATTTGTTATTTATATCAATGCATATCTGAAGGTTCTTTGGTGCATCCTCATAAAAAATGACAAGTTGATTGCTTATGCATCTCGACAGTTAAAGCCTCATAAGAAAAATTATCTTACACATGACCTTGAGTTAACTGTAGTTATTTTTTCTCTAAAAATATAGAGGCACTATATTTATGGGGATAAATGTGATATATACATAGAACACCAAATTTTCAAGTATATATTCACAAAAAAGGAATTGAACATGAGATAATAGATATGGTTGGAACCTCTGAAATACTATGATTGTTCAATTCATTATCACCCTAGACGAGAAAACAAATTCATTGATCTATTAAGTAGGAAATGCTCTATTTTTTGGAAATAATAAAGATTCAAGGGGAACCATTGATCAAGGGCATAGAAAAAATAGGCCTGGAAATCGTAAGGGAAGTGACATTACCAACCCTATCTCAAATGATTTTGCAACCATCATTACTATAGAATATCAAGAAATATCAAAGATAAGATATTTTGTTACAATATAAGATATTTTCTTTGAAGAATGGTAAGTTTTCTGGGTTTAATATTGATCAAGAAGGTGTATTAAAATTTCATACAAGGCCATATGTTCCATCTATCCCATTGATAAATACAAATTTTATGGATGAAGTTAATAGTTCTAAATTATCTATACATTCCTGAAGCATTAAAATGTATAGATACCTTCTTGAAAATTATTGGTGGTATAATATGAAAATGTATATTGTTGAATACTCTATAAGGTTCTTGGTATGTCAACAAGTGAAGATAGAGAGACAAATTTTTAAAGGGGAAGTGAAACCACAACCCATTCCTCGATTAAGTGGGAAAATATCACTATAGAATTCATCAATATTCTCTCAAGAATATAAAAATGAAATAATATGATATGGTTTATAGTGGATTAACTCACCAACACTACCCATTTATCTCTATTTAGGAAGATTTCAATCTTGACCAAATTTCCATGATATACATAAAGGAAGTGGTGAGGCTTCATGGGGTGCTTCTTTCTATAATACTGATCATGATCCAAGGTTCACATCAAAATTATTAATAATTCTTCAACATGCTCTGAATAATGAATTGAATTTCATTATGGTCTATCACCCCCAGACTGGTGGTCAATATGAAAAGACTATTCAGACACTTGAGGACATACTAAGAAAAATATTAATGGAATTTAATGGATTTTGGGATTAAAACATCCCATTAGTTTATTTATCATAAAAAAACGACTTACAATCATGTATTTAAATTGTACAATATGATGTAATATATAGGAAGATATGTAGAACTCCTACTTGTTGCGATGAAGTTGGTGAGAGGAAATTGCTTGGGCTTGATCTTCTGAAAGAGATGGCAGAAAAGGTTCATGCCATCCAAAAATATATAAAGGGTTCTTAGAGATAGTAAAATATCTATGATTATAACCGTTGAACGGACTTGGAGTTTTATTTTGTGAAAAATAATTTCCTTTAGAAGTCACTATGGAATAGATTCAAGAGATTTGGAAAGAAAGAGAATCTTATCCCTAGTTTCATAATCTCCTTTGAAATCCTAGAATGTATAGAAGAAGTATCCTAGTAGCTAGAACTTCTACAAAATATTTCTCAAGCTCATGGAATATTCCATTTATCCCTCTTGAGAAAGTACATACCTGGTCCATTACTTGTACTGAATCCATAGGTGGTAAAAATGGAACATGACCTCTCTTATTAGGATAATTCGGTAGAGATCATGGACCATAGAGAAATGGTTATACACAACAAGACTACACACATCATAAAAGGGTTTTGTATGAACCAAAAATATGATGAAGTGGAATGGGAACTAGAGAAAGAACGAGGAAAAAGTAGCATCACCATTTATCAAGTGAGATAATGAGTTGAAATTTCATGGGAGAAATTTCATAAGGGAGGTAGAATATAACGACCCAGCCTTTTTAATGATATTTTTTCCTCAATATATTCTCATTACATATTTTATAATATTCTACAAATAAAAAATAAATATAAACCATCAAAATTTTCCTCATTAATAATTATCATAATATTAGTGAGGAATTAAACAAATTAAAATTCCAAACATTACAATTGGGAAAAAATATAAAATACAGTAGCCAAAATGGGAAAGTATAGATCGCCAAAATATACTAGAATAGTCACCCCATTACAAATTCTATAGAAATGAAGCAAAACATTAGTAAACCAATAAACATATTACGAAATTAAAATATAACCTCATGGAGAAATTTTAGTGAATTCTATTTGAAATAATTAAGTGGTATTTATAGGGTATAAAAGGGAATATGACCATTATGATTATACCGCTATCTGACCATTGGTCAAATATGACTATTTTTCAATATAAACATTGGGAAATATTAACATTGGGAACTATGCCCTTTCATGATAATTTTACTATTTTAATTGGTGTTTATAAGTAGTAATAATGAAGGATGATTGATATAGAAATGTGAATTGATGGCCTCAACCAATAGAGTCATGTCATTTGAATCCCATTTGCCAAAACATGGGAGGGAGTATCATAACTAGGGTCTTCCCATGATCTATCCCAAGAAAATATTTAAAAAGTGAATCTTGAATGAAATCACCTAGGGGAAATGTTCAAATTAGTGGTCATTTCCACTCAGTCGATGTTAGCCGATCCACCCCATGAAAATACTACAATCGCACATCCTTCCCTTAGGGCATATTTCATTTCAATAATAGGTTATGTGTCCAGGCGTTCATTACTTAAAGTGTAATTTCCAATGTATAAATAAAAATTTTATTCCGTTAATTCCTTTTTATAATAGTTTTTCTTAATAAAATATATATTTAATTGAGATTAATTTGATAAATTAATTTCTCGACACAAATAAAAAATAATTGTTTTTTATAAAATATATACATTTTTATATTAAACCAAGTTATTGGAAATAATTTTTGTTTTAATGAAATATCCTTTTAAAAAATATTATTAAAATATAAGTTATAGAATAATTTTATAATGGGATGGAAATTTGTTTTATAAGTGTTAGAAATTTGATTGTACCTTAAAAATGCTTTTTTAAATAAATAAGGATTTCTATATATTAAATTTTAAATTATAATATTTATATAATTTTTCTGATAAAATAAACATTATATTTGAAATCATAACATCAAGATTAGGTTAGAGTGAATTTATGATAATTTTATAAAATAATTTAATTTTTTGTGAATAGTTAAATATTATTTTGGGTTTTCAGTATATTAAATGGCTTCATATTTATGTAATAATGATGAAATAATTAACTAAACATAATGCATGACCAAAAACATGTTATTTTATTAATATTAGTTATTTTAATATATTTTAATCAATTTTTAAAACTATAAGTTACTTCTGAGAGCTAAAAAAGAAAATTTTGATTTTTGAAGATATTACTTTATAGAATCTTTACTTTTAAAATAAAAAAGAAGTATTAAAATGTTTTTTGGTTATGGTGGATTAAAATATCATATAATTGTTTCCAAATGACCAAAACCATGAGTTGAAACCATGGTTAATCCAATTTGTTCATTTTCAACAACTTAGTTTTCCATGACCTATATTTAGAAATTATTAAACTATTCCTCCAATTTTTCTTTAAAAAACCACCAATTTCATAATTATCATTCACTTCCCAAACATCATCTATGAAGTAATATTTATCTTTTCTCCCGATTAGTCCCCTTATAGTGTCCTCAACCACCAAAGGTTCTGTCCTCAAGTTTCACAAACAACTCTTCAATGTAATGGAAATTATTCACTTTTCTTTTCCATTCAAGTTCACTTTTCTTGTGGTATGTATCATAATTTCAAAAATAAGTTATTTTTTCACTTTAAATTATCCCATTATTTTAATAATGTTAATTTATTAATGGGATACCCTTTTACCATCTCACATTTCCCTTTTCTAAAAACACATTTTATACATATCATGCTACAAAATTTATTTCTTGTATTTCTCTCTTTTACATGAGAAATTATATTTTGCCTTTTATTTTAATACCCAAGAAAAGTTTATCTTAAATTGGTATTCCACTATATGTAAACATTCATAATTTACTTGTGGATTTACATGCATGAAGCATGCATTCCATTTCTATGGGTAAAAAATTACTTAATGATTGTGTTTTTTAATCACTTTTATATGACATGATTTTAATAAGAAACATGTTTTTTATTCTCCACAGGTTATTAATGAAATGATCTATTATGATCTACATGTATCATATTAATTAAAATATATATATTAATTGTGTGCCCTGATATCTCCCCAATTCATTGGTTGAAAAATTTAATATATAGAGATCAAATTTTTTATGATACCTTGGTGAATAACCTGGGTAATTTTCATTTATGACACCTTAGTGAAGAATACATGGTGATATGCTTATGAATGTTTCATTTAAAATTTACATCCAAATTTCCATGTTACAATTCATTTTCTTATTATTATTAAATTCCACTTTCTCATGTCTTCTCATTATACTTAATGTCTTATTGATATGTCTCAAGATCACATGCTATATGACTCTTTTTCTTATTTCCTTACTATGATTCATGTCCACCCCATTCCTTTTTTGTATACCCCTAAGATATGATATTAAGTAAAATTATCTTACATAGAACCCATAAAGATGTATTTCATGTGTATTTATAAGAATGTTCTATAAATTCATGCATTATTTACCTTATTTCCATGAAATTAAATATTAAAATATACCTTCTTTATACCATGTAATAAAAAGTTATGTAATAAAACGGTAGGATTCCATATGCATCATGGGATAAATTAACTTACCCTATAATTGGGTTACAACTTTGATTCATGTCATGGGTTTTATATCTAGTATATAATGCTAAAAAACATAATACCAACAAAAATGAATAATAATAATAATTAAAATGGACTTGATTAAAGAATGTGTACTTCAGAAAATCATGGATAGACCTCTATTAGTAATCATCATCAATTTAGCAGCATTATTCTTTATTTTATTATGATAATATAACATAAACAATTATTTGAAAGTTACCCAATTATTTAAAAAATAACTATCCAATAAATATTCAAATGAAACATCTAATCATCGTAAGAAATATGGAAAACAATGGTTGTAAACAAGCAAACATCATCTAGTAATAAGTAATAAAAAACTAAGAAACAAATAATATATGCTACCTAATAAGCCCTTAATTTTCATCCACCATAACTTCCTTCCATCATATGTCAATAAAATATAAAAAATTATAATCTAATTCCTAACACATTTCCATGCCAATCATCTCCTTCCCATTATCTACTAATTCATCTTCATTAAAGGATGTCACAAAAATTTCATAATAGTTGATTTTACATAGAATTCTCAAGGGATGATAAATCAATAACCAAAAAACAAGCTCAAGGTTTTAAGAACATTATTTCATCATCATTTCATTCTAATAATCAATACATTTATATATGATCAACATTTCATGATAGATATATATTGAATTTTATTTCCGATGTTTTTATAATTTTCACCTAACTTTTCAAAATATATCTTGAACTGCATCAATTAATTCATTAACATTTATCATTATTTTTATTTAATCAAGATGAACATAACAAGTCATTTAACAAATATAAATCATGTCTAATAAAATTATAATGAGAATTTTAAAACATTATAAAACATTTAAACTTATCATTCTTAATATTCCAATGAAATAATCAACATGTCACAAAATTTATTATACATTCATAAAAAAACTTATAGAATTTTTAAATCTTATACATTGTAACACCCCATCCCAAATAGTTGGGTCCAATCCAATGAGGTGCATGACCTCATGTTCACCTCCCCATGTGTATGATTTTTTTAGCTACTAGGGAGGGTCCAAACAATTTCAGTGGGGAGAATATATCCTCAGTATCATATCCTTACAAAAATAATAAAATAAAATAATATATTAATCATAGTAATATGTAGAAACTAAATATTCATAACGTTTAATGTCACACATGTCATAAAATAAATAAAATAAGTGGTATCCCAATTTGGAAATCCAAACCAGAGTATAAGTGCAATAGATAAATAAATAAATAAAACTATGGTATTCCTCAAAGTCTATCTTGGTCCCTCCACCGGCTTTGGGACCCATGGATCAACCAAATTCCATGGGCCACATTCCCTTTCATGTATCCCTATACATGAAGTCTATACACGCATCGAGATTATTGTATAGTGTTAGAGTAATAAAACTAAGTAGGAAACCACCAATTTGATGTTAACATGAGCTCATAAGTAAAAGGGTTTGATTCATGATAATAAATAAATGTGCACACAATAAACAACCATACCAAGAATTTTTGTGCTAACCAAGCCACCATAAACCCCGGTTGTACCTTCATCAGATCATTTCCTGAAGAAAATAGAAAATTTTATTAAAACATTATAAATGAAGGATCCATCCTCAAAGATACTCGATAGTATTATAGTATCTAGGCCTATTGGCCAAACCACAATATGGTATAATATCTTGTTTCTATCTCTTAGGTCTGGCCGTATAGACTATCATGTCCCACTATCACCTCATGGGTTAGGTCACATTGATCATTATGTCCCACTATCACCTCATATGCCTGGTCACAAATATCATCATGTCCTATTATCACCTCATAGTCCAGGTCACACAGACTATTATATCCCCAGGCTAGGATACACAAGGACATTGTACCCCATCATCCATCTCGGTCCTTTCATCATGTCATAAGAAGCATATTAACATCCTCTCCTTCTATGTCCAATAATCCAAAATGGGTTCATAAATAACATTGGTACCAAGAATTTAATATTAATAGAATTTATAATAAGTACAAGACATGGAACATAGAATCACATATGAATTCACAAGTAACATATATTGAGTATGAAACAAAATCCAAAACCAGAAAACTCATGATCAAACTCAACATGGTCTAGTACATATCAACACACAAAATCATATCATGGTAAAACATATACATGGTCTCTACAATCAATGTCAAAAATAATGTTATCCCTGGGTTTCATCTCCCAAACCATGTTTTAAAACTAACTGGAACAATATCACACGCCAAGAAATCCCAGAACTAGTTCTGATCTAATATGACAAGGGTTCTTGATTAAGATGAAGAAAAAGAATAAGACGAGTTATGAATCAATACTTACTAAATGATAACTACTAAAAACTATAGAATATGAGATCATTTTATGGAAGAAGAAATTGTCTCTCTTGGGTGGTGACAAGATAAGTATTCAAGATAATTCCACTAAAGTTATAGAATTCCATTGATCATCAAGAATGTTGTGGACATACCAACAAAAGAAAAACCTTTCTATATGAAACAAGGAATAATTATCTAATCTGTAACAACGTCATTCCATGATAGAATCAAGAATAAAATAATAAATTCCACCAAATAAGAATATTCAACAAAAATCTTAACAGAAATCACCCAAATCCAAAAAAACACCAATGAAGGAGAGTGTATTTAGGCCTTATATTGATTTAAATAAAACAAAATCAACGCCTAATAGGGAATAAACAAAGCCTAATCAAACATAAAACATAGGGAATGAAGGGTTTTCAAAAATTATTCAAAAACTAACTAAGAATGAAGAATCAACATGGGAAGTTTTTGATTCGATCAATAGGGGTAAATAATTCATTAATAACCTCAATATATACTATATAATTAAATATCATATGTTTCCTATTTTAATAGGTTAAGATCCAGGGTTTATGTTCATTAAATTCTGTTGTTTCATAACTTTTTTAATCTAAACAACTTTCACTATGGCATAGTGTGCATATCTAGGGCATTTTTCCCTCACTACGACCTCTAAAACTAACTAAAAATCCTTTTTCTGTTACCCATTTTACACATGAGAAAATCAATCCCAAAACAACCTAGACTAGGGTTCACTGTTGGCTATTTTGGTTAGAAAAAAACTAAAACAATGTTTTAAGATAAAAAATCTACTCAAATCCCACAAATATACACTAAAACATGTATAAACGTAAAACTCATAGAAAATGGATGGAAACAAGGCTTCACATAAAATAAACAATGTTTTAGGAATTTATAATATCCCCTATAAGGACATATTATCCTTAATAAGAATCCCTAGGGGTTTTGGTCAAATATCTTAGGCCATTGAGTTTAATTGTTAGCCTTCTAATCCCATGTCTCCTCCTGGAACTATCCATGAAACCATAGAACCTACACTAGATGCAGTGTTTTCCCTTGGATTACATTTTGTCTTCGGTCTACAATCTAAATCGGGTACTCTATGTATAATATGTATGGATCATGCTCAACATCCTTACAGTAAATGACATTAATGGGATCTAATATATACCTCAAAAGCTAAGACACATGAAACGCATCACACATACCTCAACATTATGAAGGAAGATCCATATGTTAAGCCACTATAATGACCAATTAAATGATATTAAAGGGTCCAACATATCGCATTTTCATCATCCCCTACTTCTAGAAATGATTATGCCCTAACTAAGGTAACACCCACAATAAAACCCATTCTCCAACCGCAAAATCCACAAGTCATATTCTTCAGTATGTATATTTTCATTTCCAACCCTTGATATTTAAAAAATTCCTCTTGTTCAACTAAACCCTCATTGAAATATCCTAGACCATAATAATCCTAATAAATACTACCTCGCCCACCTTATACAATAACAGTGCTGAGTTGAATGATTGTCCATAGATAGCCTCAAATACTTCCTTCTAAATAGAGTCTTGTGATCAATTTTTTAAAAAAATACACTAAGGATATGTTCGCATACCATGCTCCACCAATGTCTATGAAACAATATAAAATCCTATCCTCCAATATATAGATCGTCTACACCAACTGTCCATCTTTTTTGTGGATGGAACATTGTGCTTAAACATAGATGAGCCCTAAGGCCCTCTATATGACCTACCAAAAATATGATGTAAAGGTTGGATATCTATTGAATACAAGGCATAGAATAACTCCATGTAATCATATAATATCAGGAACATAAATCTTCCCAATATCATCTACTATGTGGGTCGAATAGATTGGTGAGAAATGAGAAACTTTCATTAGTCGATCGACAATCACCCAAACAGAATCATAACATCTCGGGGTCCTCAATAACCCCATAATAAAGTCCACTATGATATATTCTCACTTCCATAAGGTCACATAAAATTAATGAAGAAAACAAAAAAGAATCTGGCACTCGACCTTAATCTTTTGGCTGCTAAGGCATCAGTAAATAAATACAGTAATGTCCCTCTTCATCCTTGGATGCGAGAACTACTGCCTAAAATTTTAGTACATCTTTGTCACTCCAGGATGACCAACCACATAGAGGTATGTAAGTATCATTTAATCTCTTCTCTGAAGTAATTGGGGACTATAACTATCTTGTGTACATAGATCACATCGTTTTCATCCAACAACCACCCTAGTAATGGTTCACCACCTATTAACCATTACCTCATCACAAAACACTAAGGGATGGATTCTTAACTAGTTTTCACCTGGTCTATATGGGAACATGTGATCACCAATAGATTAAAATTCATTAATCCATGTTCCTCAGAAGTATTCATCTTCTAATCGTCCAAAAAACACGTCTGTAACATTTATTCCTATGAGGGTCATTCACCAAGATCCTACCCAACATGTGTCTTACAGGTAAAACATTTATGATGACGTTACCTTTTCCATGTGAATAGGTTGTCTCAAATATGAATATCTCAAAAACTCTACCTAGCCCCTCTACCTCAGATTAAAATCTTTATATGTGAAGATATAGTGAAGTATCTTGTGGTCTATGTAGGTAAAAAACCTCTCACCAAATAGATAGTGCTTCCAACTCTTCAAAGTGTGGACCATAGCTACCAGATCTTAGTCATGGGTAGGATAGTTATGCTCATAGGTTCATAGCTGATGTGACCCATAAACTACTACATGTTCCCTCTATATCATCACTTCTCCCAAACCAATGTCTGGTAAATCACAATAAATGACATAAATGATCCATTGCTTCAGAAGAATCAACATTAGAGATATAGTCAACCATATCTTTAGCTTATGGAATGACACTTAAAACCATCCTGATAACTAGAAATTTACTCCCTTTTTAAGTTCAATCTTGGGTTTTGATAAATGGGAGAAGTCCTGGATAAAATATCATAAATATCCCTCAAAACGTTGAAATCTCTAGATCTCAAACACATTTTTGGGATGTATTTAAGAAATAACTATCTCCACCTTCTTTGTGTCCACAAATATATCTATCTTAGACAAAGAAACACCCATGAATTTCATCTCATGAATCTAAAATCTATAGTTAAATATCTTAGAACAAATCTAATGTTCTCAAATTGTACTCAGGACTATCTTGACATGTTTTTCATAATACTCTAGTGTCGTGAGTATATGAGGATGTCATAGACAAACACCATGAAGAATGAGTCAAGATATGGGTTGACGATATTTTTATGAGATTCAAGAACTCTATCGATGAATTATTCAATCCAAACTCTATCGATGGATTTTTCCTGCACACTCTGGACAGCCTGAAACCAGAAGGGGAAAACATCATCAGGAGTGACGCTCTGGGCCTTCACTACTTCCACCCCCTAACCCAATGTACCCTTGCTTTTTTTGCTCCTTTTATTTATTTTATTTCCTATTTAGTTTGTCCCTCACCCACCCCCCCTGAATAAATATATAATGATGATGATGATCTTCCATATGTATTTCTCTCTAACATGAAACAAATGATAGTACGATTGAAGATAAATATTAAATAAATACTAGACTCTGTGTAACTGGTCGAAAATATATTTAATCTTGAAAAAAAGATATCTATTTTTCACCATCACCTAAATTAGAATTTGGAAATATATGTATATTTGAAGAATACCATCCACCTTCTTAGAAAATAATATAGTTTCACCCTAAGGTGATGTAATTGGTTTGATAAATCCCTTTAGTTCAAATTTTGTGCAGTATACCTTGAGTTACTTTAACTCAATCAGCACTATATGATAAGAGAGTATGAAAATGTTTTTCACACCTAGTATGAGTTATATCTTGAATAGAACACTTCTATTAGGGAGAAATCTTATGACGTCATATAACAGGATGTCTTGATAGATATCCACAACTGAAATAAAATATGTGGGGGTTACCGATGATCATACTGAGAGAACGAAGCCATCTATCTAGATTGTGATCATCCGAAGCTGGATTAAGTCTAAAAAAATTATACCTACACCAAGTTACCATTATTTTACCATCAGATACTTATCTCCATTATGAAATATAAATGAAACTCAACTCTAACAGCAATAAATTTGAGATTGAAAGTTTTTCAACCAATCCAGGCCAAGAATCACATCAAATTTCATCATCTATGGAATCATGAAGTCTTGCTGATGTCCATAACTAGAAATGACTATAGGATACTCTGGGCATCACTATAGACGGTCAAGTTTCATACCCAATGGTATATCAGGATAAACTAACTTAGAACATAACATGACTGGTAAGTTTTTCCCAATAATGACTTGTGAATATATACATGAATGGGAAACTATAGAACCTTGAAAGTCACTATCTTAAACCACCAACCCTTCAGAGTCTCTACTAGGTTAAAGGATACAATAATTATTTCAACCCATTCCATTGTATCTTAAGTACCACTGGTAGCCTGGAAGTATATAGAATTATGGAGTTTAAATTCATGGAATACTCAACCATAGTTCTGAACTCATATTCCTATGATAGGTTCTAAACATGTCATAAACAATAGAGCATGTATAGTAGAATTTATAGCTTCATTCTATTACACATATGAATCTAGAGAATGAACATACTCCACTATGGGAGTATTCGAACTTATTTCATGTGGTCCCGTCAGACTATATCGAGGTGACATCTTCTGAAATGTGAAAAAACATTTGAACATTTAATTCATATCCAAATTAGTCTGTGGGATCATACAAAGATTTACCTAAGAGGATACTAACAACCCAAATTATGTCCCTCGTAGCACTAACCAAGGTTCTCTATCCCTATATATTTGTAACAATTATATATATAATAACATAATACAATTCTTAGGTTCTACTAATTAATTCCAATATATATATATTACAATAGTAAGTAAAATAATATATATCACACAATAGTATAAGTCTATCAAAAATATATATCACTAATGAAGGAATTAAATTAAATAATTAATATGCCTCATAATAACAGGTATGTATATGTCATCTGATCTTACATGACTATTCATGATGCATGAGCCCACCCAAAATCATATAAAACTGTAATAATAATCTCGTCAATACTAACTCGGAGTCATATTACATATGAGTTGGCACTAAACATGGAAACTCCCCTACATGATTCCCACAAAATATGTGTCTTTTCTACCATGTACATGGTTAGTCAAAAAGAAAATAAGAAATTTGTGCTCCAATGCCATTTTGAAACACCCCACCCTAGACCATTGAGTCTGATTCGAAGAGTCGCATGACCTCATGCATGCCTCTATATATGTAATAGGATTCTAACTAGAATTCGTGCTCTAAATGATGTTTTTGGGGAGACTATGTCGTCAGTATCAAATAATTGCACAAATAAAATAATAATCAGAGTAACATATGGGAACAAAATAATCATGATGTTAGATGGAATACATGTCATATAATTAATAAAATAAGGGGGCTCACAAGTTTTCATGCCAAAAATGAGTATAAGTGAAGTAGACAAATAAAAAAATAAAACTATGGTACCCCCATATTTTATCAAATTCAATTCAATAGATCTATCCTCCATGGATCAAACAACATTTATGGGCCCATTTCCCTTTCCTAGATCTATATATTTGAAGTTTCCATGTTCATAGAGATGCACATGCATGGTGTGAGTAATAAAACCTAGTAGGACACCACCAATAAATTTTTAAAATGAGTGAAATGAATAAGAGTGTATTTCATGATAATAAATAAATGTACATAAAATTAATAATCATACTGAACGTTAATGTGTTAACCAATCCACCACAAACTCCAGTTGTACCTGTAATGGCCCTCTTGAAGAATATAAAAAGGTCAAAGAAATTTTAAAAATGAAGGATCCAAAGTCTAAGTGGCATTATAGGCATAAAAGCCCTGGGCCTCTACGTCAGACCACAATAATACATCATATCTTTTTTTATCTCCTGATTCAAGTCACATATACCATCATTTCCCACTATCACGCCACAAGTCAGGTCACATATTCTATCATGTCCCACTATCATCTTACGGGTCAGGTCACATAGATCATCATGTAACACTATCACCTCACAGGTCAAATCACATAGAGCATCATATCCCGAGGTCAGGTAATAGAAGTCCATCCTATCTTATCAACCATATCATTCCTGCCATCATAACATAAGAGGAGAATGAAAACACTCCTGATATAGGGCCATCAATCCATAATGGGTTCACTTGTCACTTAGATATCATTAAAATATCATAAATAAAACATGTACTGACTACAAAACATAGAATTAGGGCATATCATATTAAGGAGCACATAGCATGTCATCATTATGAAACAAAAGACAAAACATGCACAAATGTAATCAAACTAAACATGGTCTATATCAAATCAACACGAACCACTATATACTTTAAATGATCATATACATGGACTCTACATTGTATGGAAATTCCGACCTCAAGGTTTTCAAAGTGTTTCATATCCCGAACCACATTCTCAAAAAAATAGAAAAAAGATCACATTCCAAGAACTACTAGAATTTGTTCCAATCAAATATGAAAAGGGTTATTAAGAAATTACAAGAAGAAGAAAATAAAAGGGTAGAATAAACACTTACCCAATGATTACTATTAAAAATAGTATAATTAATGCCCAATTGATGGATAAAAAAATTGTCACTCTTGGATAGTGACAAGGTAAGAAGTAATGAAAACACCATAAATGTAATATAATTACATGAATCATCAAGAAGGTTTTGGATACCCAAATATTTGAAAAACCTTGATCGATGGTACGAGAAATAATCTTCAAATTCATAACAACATCATTCCACTATGGAATCAATAAAAAAATAGGAATTTCATCAATGAAATAAGACTCACCAAAACTCTTTAAAACAATCACCCAAATCTAGAAAAACTAGTGAAGTGGAGTGGAATGATTCCTCATGTTGATTTAAGGGAACAAAAATTGACACTAAAAAGGATGAAAACAGATCTAATCAAACAAAAAACTCACAGTTCAATGGTTTTTCCAAAATTAAGAAAAAAACATCCATCAAAGAATAATCATTTTAAAATGGTGTCATTTCAATTAATAGGTTTTTGGAATCAACTAATAACCCTCATAAAGACCCCAAAACAAAACCCCACATATTTCCCATTTGATTTGCCCAATTTATAAGGTAAAAGGGAATTAAATTCATCCATTTCAATGTCAGTAACCAATACAACTTGCACTGGGGCATGGTCTAATATCTAGATAATTATTTCATAACCATGGCCATTGAAATATCCTAACAAATTGTTTTCCCTTTCCCATTTTACACAAGAGAAAACTAGATCCAAAACAGGTTTCCTCGGGGCAAGGTGTTGTTTGTTTTAGAAAAAAACACCAAAACCAACTTTTAAGCTTCCAAAAGATACTAAAATCTCTAAAAGATTCACCCAAGCATGGATAAACCTAAAAATCATAGTCAAATTATGGAAACAAGACTTCACATAAATGAAAAAATTTCCAATATTTTGCATACACATTGTCACCAATAACCATTCTCGATACATCACATCACTTCATTATTTAAAACATGAATATTTAATTCATTTTTAAGTGATACATAAAACTATCATGTATCGAAACATACCACATGGAAGTAATACATTATTATATAGAAAATATCATGTACTAATATTCAAATGAAATTCCAAAAAAATTATTATTCTAGCTTATCAAATGCGATATCATTTCATTTTAAGAATTTAATACATTCCACTAAAAATACTTTAATTCAAACCATTAATCATTATATCCTTCTAATAATAACATATATACTAGGCATTCTTCCCATCATTTCATTCATGCTAGTAAAAAAATTTCAGCATGATTTTTAATTCAATAACTCGTGATTTCTTCTTTCATTAAATTCCAAAAAAAATTCAAGATATCAATTTATGCTAACACAAAAAATAAAATTTTATTTCAAGAAATAATAAAATTTTAATCATACTAGTAAACCCATTTTTGATAAAATATTTCATCTTAATCAATAGTTTATAAAATAATTTATAAAATAAGGAAATTTTCAAAATAGTTATTCAGAAATAACATTCTTTTTTATTCATAATAACATAGAATCATTTAATTTTAAAATTATTCTTTTAAATTTTTACATGCCAAAAGGTTCACTAGTCACATGAATTGATCTTAGAAGGACAAATATTATAATAGTATATATAAAACAGTATACATTATTTTATGATAATGAAATCATATTATCACCCAAGATAATAGATTTAGACCAACACTTTATAATTTATAACATGATCTAAATGGTTTATTCATTAACATGTATATATTCAGAATCTTAAGTACATAAAGGTTATTATGAATGAAAATTAAACAATTCATCATTTTAGAAGTTTTTGTATGACATCTCCTTCTATCATAGATCATTATATTAGAATATAATTTAAAATAATTATCAAGGGTGAACCACATCAATATATATTAGTAAAAAATTAACTCACAAAGAATAACCCCTAATAAAAATTAAAGTTAAATTAGAATGATGGAAATAATGTGTGCAACTATATTAAATTTCCCTCCATGAAATCTGTACGTTTTCCTCCTTAACATGTTTAGTTGGCTATCATAGTCCTTTTGTTGAATCAAAGGGGTATATGGTACATGGAACCCAGTAAGTATCCATTACATTAAAGTTTAGCATAGTAATAAATGGGACCTAAATACATGTGTACTAGCCAGTTCCTTACCTTCACCACATGTTTAGATAGTTAACATTTTTCCCTAAAAACCATGAAAAACATTACCTATGCATAAATACAGACCCCATAATCTCTCCCAACCAAAAATATTTGAGACCAGTATTTCATGACCGGATTCCCAATGATACCCCTCCAAGTTTGGAAGAGGAGATGAGTGTGACCTCTAAGGACCACCTCCAATATTCACTATGTTCTCGGTTAGCACCAATGACATCTGTGACAAAAATAGGAGGCATTATTCTCTTAATTTCTAGAAGAATATATTAAAAAACTGGTCAATAACCATGTAATATTATAGAAATATGCATTGATTTTCAAAACCCAAATACCAACTATATGCAGGAATAACACTAAATCTATAAATCATCCTCTGACCCCATCCAAGCTTCCCATTAAAGTAACTCCAATCTCCCCTGGACTTTCTTTCAAATACTCAGAAACATCTATAGGGTTGAGCACTTGATTGTACTTAGTAGTATCATCATTCTATGAAATTAAATATATATAATAAATTAAATCCTATTATTGACATCAAATAAAACATATAAGCAAGAGTAGGGTATGGTTAAAGCTATTAAAAAATCATACCCACATATTGTTGTTCTTAATAGTATCATCTATAGATATCTAAACATATTATACAAACATCATATCACAAGTGATTGTAAGTAATACCAATTTCCAAGTATTTATAATAAAATAGGAATCTCTACATATATTAATAATGAATAAACATGACATATAATATCACATCCAAATATTTATTCAAACAAGTGGGAAATCCAAACTATCAACCTTCTCTGATAATTCCATTATCACATCCTTACACCTCATAAATCTACATCAAATATCCTTGCACCCAATGTAGTCACATCATCACATATCTACATCTTATATAGTCACATCATCGCATCCCTATACCCCATGTATCCACGTCATCATATCCTTTCACACCATGCAGCCTCATCATCACATCCATGCATCCCAAGTTGCCACATCATCACATCTTTGTGTCCCACGTAGCCTCATCATCATATCCCTGCATCCCATAAATCCATATGATCTACAAATTCAGGTTGAACCTCAATCCATTACAGCCTAATATACAACATAAACCATAAATCCATAACATCCATAGGTTATGTGTATATATTAACCATAATCAATTACAACCCATAATTAATTTCATGTATTGTAACCATAATCCATCACAGACCACCTATTTATACTCACACTTAACCTCAATCCAATAAAAATCATCTAAATTTTTTTGTGTGTGTGTGTGAGTCATAACCATGAGAGATTACATGGAAAATGGTCTATACATGTAATCACCTAAATAGATTAAATATCACATGTGTACTATTATGAAATGCCTAGAAAAGTAAGAAAAAAATTATACATGAAACCATACACACAAATAAACATACAAGAAATAAATTTAACCAAAACAAGTATACAAAACATGAATATTCAATAAATACCAATTATAATAAAAATAAATTAAACATACCATCACATAAAAAGAGCTCAGAATAATTCAACATCAGATAAGCTACCACCACATTCCATATTCAAATTATCTCTCCAATAGGATTCATTTCCCTTTATTTTTTATAAGAAATTCACTTATATTTAATACTTTAATGGTTAATTTTAAATATTTATACAATAATCATATTAATTATTAACTAACAGGGATTCTTAAATTCCCAAAATCTCTTATTTAGCTAGATATATAATTATTTGTCACATTAATTATTATCTATTTGACATGTTTATTATGCAATCCATATTTACCCATATAATCTTCCTTAAAATTTCCATATATCCATGGTTTAATTTTTACACGACCACAACCTTTATAAATAAATAATCAACTAATTCTATAAGAATAGTTACAAAATAATTTACTAGATACTCATTTTCAATTTAACATTTTTGTTAACAATTACCTTAACTAAGTATATTTTATTTGATATCACATTGTTATGTAAACATTGGGTTACCTTCTTCTCTTCATTAAGAACTCTAATATTTTAGAATTAATTCCATATTTATACATTTATCATCCCATATTTTCTTCACTTTATTATTTCATCATAATAATTGTAAATTTTGAAATGCTATATATATATTTAATAATGGAATATTATCAATATCCATTGCCTAATTTTTATCTAAACTGATAATTTCATTAGTGTATATGGAAATGTGTGAACAAATGAGAACATCAATCTAGTGAAATAGAAGATATATCATCACATAATCAATGGATAACAGTATAACATGGAATTATATTTACCTTAAATCTCAAATCCCATCATAGTTATTCTCACCATTTCATTTTCTAAGATATCTCTTATTTCACATGGGTTTTCACATAATTTCAATGGTAAAAAATCAATATCTTCATCAAATTCATTATAAAGAAATCATTCATAGCTTCAATTTTTCTTTTTTAAGATATTTATTATTGATAAATATTCACTTCTTATAGTTGTAAAAAATTAGTGCTTATCAATGAACATAAAAATAGGTAATTCCAATAATCATTCCATAGATCAAATTAAAGTATTCATAACAAAAATTCATAATATAAACATTTATAGCATAAAATATAGAAATGTAATTGGTGACCCCATCCCCCAGAACAAAAATGGGATTGAGGGAAGTATATATTAAAAGTGAAATAATGCATAAATAATTTTTAAACCCTACCTTGGAGTAAAAAATATTATTGATAACAAGTAGATATAAAAAATATTAGTAATAAAATAATTAAATAAATACAACCCCTCCTCCAGACAATTTAATTTGTTCTCAACATGATAATAGAGTTACCATATTTGAAGGTTTTTGGTTAAAGTATATTCTTAATTTGTTGAAATATTTCAAGATAATATGTCTTATAGTAATATAAAGTGAGATATAATAAGAATATAGGAAGTGGGCTCCCTACACTCATTACAAAGGGAATAACAATGGTAGGTGTATGATGATAACTCTAGACATATAATTATAGGGTTTTCAATATGAGGATCAAGGATAAATATTGAGTAAAAATAATTCAAAACATATAAATAAAATATATTTAAATGGAAATAAAAGTAATAAATACCTTAACTCAATGAACCGCTCAATGCTAATTTTAATATACTAATATAGATTGGTAGTGAATTCGTGTGGGGCTTCCCTCTATCCCAAAATGATTTTCTATACCAGTTCAAGAAAAGATGGTAATATAGAAGTAGGGTGATGTTTTTACAACATGTAACTTTCAAGAATAAGGTTGAGGTCAAGGGTATAGACTACTTTGAATACCTAGAAATTTTCATGTAGCATCTTGAAGGAAGCATGAGGAGAAAATATAAAGGGAAAATAATGAATGAATAATATACATGTATATTAAAAACACAAATAGAAGGTGCTAAAATCATTATATAATATTTTAATACTCATAAATATATATCCCACATTTAATGTCCTTAAATTCTATCAAATAAATTTCAAGAAATGAAGAGTAATGACTCACATAAAGTTTTATGTATTAATTTTTGTTTTTCACCCTATAGTAAATGCTGAATAAATATGCATGCATGAGAATTTATATTTTATATCATAAGGAATTTATTCTTTTCATTATACCATTAATTTCATTCACTTAATTCATTGAAAACAAAAAAAACTTATTCCATGTATTAAAACATTATTTTCCAAGGATTCTAATTCAAAAATACTCATATCTCCCATAAAAGTCATGTTATAGGTGATTCTATGAGAATAAAGGGATGATCTAGGTAAAAAATTGTACCGTTACACAAACAGGTATGGATTTGTAAGGGTAAACTTTTTTACCCATACACAAGTATAGAAAATAGGTTTCTCTTTATGTAACCCATCTAGAAATGGTTTGACCCTTATACAAATTAAGAAAATGCCACTTACCTTTAAGAAGTTGTAGGGGAATTGAATAACCTTTACATTTCTATTATAAATATCATATTACATTTATAAAATCCAATAAATACCATATCTAGAAATTTATATTTATGATTTACCCATAAAAACTTCGGAAATTCCTTGTTTAACTTTACAGAAATTATTAATTTCCCACTTACCTATACGTGGAAAGGTGTACCCTCAATCTATGAGGGATCTCATGCAAGAATAAATTAAATCTTAATAAAGGTGAAATTTTCAAAAAAAAAATATAAATAAAAAATAATACACCCTGAATAGCCTCTGTGACTAAGAAAATGGAAAAAAGATGATTCTGGAAAATCTGGTCTATTACACATCTTGTTTTTCATTTATATTTCTCTTAGTTAACATGAGAACTTCTCTACATTGAAGATCATATTTATATTACATGCATCTAGGATCGATGTATAAATGATCCTCATAAATACATGTTCTCGTCCTACTCAATGCTTATATTGAGGTTTCTGAATCTTTTTCCATGCTTATACAGACATTTATAAGATTTTTCTAATGATTATGCTAGTGGGAAGTAGTGGATTATGATTATGTTGGCTTACATCATAGAAACATTGCACTAGATTCGTGCTTATTTTGGACGTTAATGATGGTCACATGATATTTTATGTGACTTTTTGATCTGTACACAGGTTGAAAATTATCCCTATGAGGCCCCTTAACAATTCATATATATCCAGTTCCTTTCTCACTTATTCAATATTCCTTTTAGGGGGATTAATACATAATAATCTTCCAAGCATCACCACTTCCCTAAATAGTTTTCTTATCATGAATGAAATCCAATTTCACCTTTCAAGATCCTAGTCTTTAACAATATCAAGATAAATAACAATTATTATAAATCAATTCAAAATATTTCAAAAATCATGAAATTAAATTACAAACCTAATTTGGATATTTAAAACCGTATTCACATAAGAAAATTTCTGACACTTAAATTAAAATACCCATAAAAACATTATGTATTGATAAATATAGGGGAATAAAATTAATAAAATATCATTAAAATATAATACATTTATAGAATATGTTAATTTCCTAATACTTAACCTGTGGACTCCTAGAAAAGTGAAAATAAAAGGATTACTAAAGAAAAAATTAAACACTGGATCTTGTGATTTTCATTTTTTAACACCATGTTCCTCAAGATATCATCATTTCCTAAAAAATTTTCTTTTATCACTTTCATCAAGTGTAATAAATTAACTATATCTTACTTTATTCTCTCATGTACACTTATACTTACCTTTACAATAATATTTCACTCAAAAAATAAGTTCAAATTTCAGGAAAAAAAATATAATTCCAAGATCCTGAAAGTGACGCCATATGATTTATGATGTTCTGAATATATGCCCAATGAGTCAAGTATTTGTGCATTTAATGAGGTATTTCTATAGTTGTTCAATTTCTTTGGGTTTATGGTTTATATTGAGAAAATTATAAGGTGTAATAGGGAGTTTGGATCTATGTTTCACTGGGTTTTTGAGGTGTGGAATGGGTTTCGCTCATTGGGCCACCATTACCACTTTACCAAAAAGTCCCAATGTTTCCCCCATCTATAGATGGGTACAGACCTTATTTCCAAAGGCTATTAGTCATCATGTTCTTTAGGTCCAGTGACTCTCGGGGACTCACATTGGTCGATAGGATGGAAGTTTGGGATCATCACACCCTTTTGGGGGGAACTATTGCCTACTCTGGGAATCTCTAATAGATTTAAGATATGTTTGTGTATCTCTTCCTAATCCTGATACGGGACTGATACCCCCAAAAAATGATGCATTGGTTATTTATCTCATTAATCAAAGAAAGGAAGACATGTTGATGAACTTAGGGGAGTTCAATATCATTGATTAATCCATCTATATGTGTCTGAGGTTCTTCATTCATCCCCTTAATGGTGAGTAAATGATTTATGTGATGAATCCATGTGATCAAATTCTTTTGAATTTTCTTCCATGCGAGGAGGAAATTAAAATTCTATGGAAGGGATTGAGCCATTATAAGGCATCTTATGTATCCTAGTTATTACAGAAGTCAAAACCCATATAGTTTGTTAATCTCATGTAGTTTGTTAATCTCATGTGGATAGGACATATGTTCGGGTATTGAGATGCAAAATATTTTATCTCGGTTCTTAGGGAGACATCCTGCATATCCTGGTTATGGCAAGAATCAGAGTCAACATTGTTCAATCACACCCTTAGGAAAAGCCCCAAGGTATATACCCTTATGTGAGGGTTGTTCATACCATACCACTCATTAGGGAATACATACGAGGATTTCCATGTTGAGTGGAGATTCATGATGTCTGATGGGATGTTCGCTATCTCCCCCTAAGCCCACGCGAGTTATGCTCGATGTGACATATAAGGGGGGACATATGATCAGTCTCATGGTGTGTGTGTGTGTGTGTGTGTGTGTGTGTGTGTGTGTGTGTGTATGGGACTTGTATGCAAGGAAAGTCCTTGGGAAGTTTGTTGTAGATACTAGGCCTAGGAAATGGATCCTATATATCCCAGTTATGGTGGGAATCAGAGTTCATGTAGTTTATTTATCCCTTAAACTACTGATGGCCTAAGGTGTATGATCACACTCGGACGCAATATAAATTTCCTCAAGGTTTAATATATTCTATGGGTTCATACCAGGATGGGTACCCTATTGATTAGGGACATAAAATGTGATGTAAGTAGTTGGGGATTATACATTGAGGTTTACCTTGTAACCCGAGGGTGTATAGTGTAGATTCCATGATCTGTGAAACTTCCCTAAGCTCACGTGAGCTATGATCATTATTAGAAACAAGGGTTAGAAAGTTATCAATGTCATTGATTTGGATAAGGTCATAGATATTTGTATCACCTTGGATAATCCATATGGATATCAAACCGTGGAGTGGATGCCTACGTATCCTGAATACTGTAGGAATCAGAGTCTTCGTAGTTCCCTTTATATTGGGGTTTGCACACTAATGACGGATAGTAGCTACAAATCCTAGGATTACCTTATGGCCTAGCCTACTTTTTAGAGGTTTTTTCATAATCAAGTTGTATTTTCTAGTGGTGTAATGGCCTGAACATCCCCGGTACATTACTTTGTCAAAATCCACTATTTGAGGGGTTCTGGGAGGCAATGGTGACTCGGTAAGGATTTTTCCAAATTTCATTTTTTTTTCAATGATATCTCATTTGATGATGAGTCATCCACCGGTGAGTTAGGACTGTTGAGTCACAATTGTGAGTCGCTAATAGTGAGTCAATAATGGTAGTTCACTAAGGGTGAGTTACGTTGGTGACTCATTGATGGTGAGTCGTGTCAGTTACTCACTGATGGTGGATTGATATGATACCTCACCGAACAATTACTTGCCAAATGGTGACTCCTTGAACAGTGACTCTCTATCTGTATCTCATCACTGGTAGCTCACACTGGTGACTCGTCCAACAGTTATTCATCCATCGTTGACTCACCCACCGGTGACTCGTGATGGTGACTCACCAAATGTTGGGTCATTTAGACATTTTGTCAAAATTTCAAAATTTTTCTAGTTTTTTCATATTCACCACTTTACTGTTTTATTTGATTTAAAATGAGTTTAAAACTATGTTTAAGTGTTTTTGAATACGTTTTAAAGGATTTAAAATATGTCTTTAACTTCCTAACACTCAGGATCCTTTATTTTTGTCAAAATGTGTGGTTAAGATCCACTTTTAATGCGGAGTTCAAAATAGTTTCTTATCCCTTGAGTCTCAGATCTAGACCTTGAAAGTTGTACACCTTTCCTTCATTCCTTGTTTCTATTTTCCCATAATACTTTATCATACTAGAACTTTTCTTCCCTGAGGATCTATAATTCTGTGTTTCACCTTTGAATCATGTTTCCCTAGAGCCTTGTGCACCCCCTGTTTAGTGCAAGGAGGAGTTTTTGATCATCTGTTTCTTAAGGTAGGGATTCCTTTATCTCTTTTTTATTTGTGCATCATGCAGGGTGGGTGTAAGAATGTTTCCCATTTGAAGGTAAATGAATCTATGTTTAATAAAGGTAATCGAATCATCATTAAAAAAATGAACAGGGGCTAGGAAAAGTGAGGCATGCTTATGTTTTATGGGTTACTGATATTGTGATATGTACGGGCTATATTCCTAATGAGAATCATGGCCATTAGTGGTCTTTGTTTGTGCACCTTTTATGGCTTGTGGATATTTATTGTTGACCCTATGTGAATGATCTTGTAAATATAAAATTGGATAACCACATTCATTCCGTTAAATAAATGGATGCCTCAGGATCGAACTTGTTGCATGATAACCTCATAATTATCAAAGTGGAATTAAGAATGATTGTTTTCTAAATCTGAGTAGATAATTACTTTTTATCATGGATTTGTGTTATGCGTGTTTTTTTCTCTCTTGTTCCTTGTGTGGTTGTGTGGTGTTGGGGTTGAGAGCTCGACTGTATGTTGGGGTAGTCTGGGTGGTATCATGGGATCTCAAGTTTAAGAGATTGACTAATTGTGGAATGTATGGGTAGTGTTTGAGCAGTAGGGCTGGAAGTTTGGGTTGTGTTATTTTTATGTTATTGGGTGTGATGGGTGTGGTGTTATTATACAGTGGGGTTGTCGGGTTTGTTGCGATGAGATGTGTTGCGCGGTTTGGTCACAAGTTGGCGGATTTATTATTGAGTAAGGACATAGAGGAATGACTTTGAATATTTATGATGACAGTGGTTGGTATGGGTATTTAATAGAGTGGGAATATTAAGTGAGTTTCTTTACTGTGGTTCTTTCTCCTCAGCATGGTTTATGTTGTGTGGCTTGTTGCATGTTGTGGTTGGTAGTTTCCTGGGTAGGTATGGAATGAATAAATGGTTCCTTAATAAGAAATGATAATTTTCTAAATGAGTTTTATGGGGGTATGTTTGAGTTGTGTCTTGTTGTGGATGGATTTCATTTATCAACTTCTGAAGTGACTTTTGCTGGTGTTAATAAATGCATTTAGAGGTAGCAGTAGAGTAGTAAGTATCATAGGGTGGTTGATTTTTTGATTTAAAACCCATAGTTTGGGATTGAGTGTTCGATAATATATATATATATATATATATATATATATACAGTTGTACATTCCTTGTGATTTCTATACACACCCCACCCTGGTTGAGAACTTTGTGCCGAACACCGCCATTTTCATGGGGGTGTGTATTTTCCAAAAATACTGGTGGGAGGATGGATGGTTGGAAACCTTCTCTTCCTTACCCCCTCCTCCAGGTGTTGATAACCCAAGATTAATTGGGTAGGTAATGGTTTGTGAGGACTAGGGGTGTGTGGGTCAGTTGGGTTATCCCAGGTATCTTCAGGATGAGTTGTGTTTTCCCATGTGTCTTCAGGAGGTGAAGTGTTATGTATCCCAAGTGTTTTCAAGAGGGGAATGGTTGTAAGGCCCATGTGTTTGTTGGAAATATGTGATGAGCTTCATTTTCCCAAGTTGTAGGACTATCTATTTGGCCCTGGTGTGTATGGTCGGGTTGTGACGTGGTATTTTTGGAAGAGGTGGGAGCGCCAAGACGTTTGTCGTTAGGGTGTGAGAGTGGATAATCTGTGGGAAAGTGTTGTGTGGTACTCTATCATAGATGTGATCTATATTACTATATTTTTCTTGATTTATATGTTGAGTGTGGATTTGGTGAGGTTTTGGTGTCTAGTATACCTTCTTAGGTGCTATTGGTTTTTGTTGTTTTCTCGTAGGGGCATTAGTATGATTCTCCCACTTGTGCATGAGAGACAATGATTTTCCAAATGAGTATATTTTTATTCTCTCCCTACATATATAAAACAATTTTCAGGTTTCTTGGAGTACTACATGGATTGTGCTGGGAATTAATAGCTCAGACTTTGGGGACAGCTTCCATGTCACTGCTTAGCTTTGTTCGTTTGGTATTTACTTTAGAGACTCTTTTATTATTAGCAGTTTTAATTTAAACATGCATGTGGAATATATTTTGGTTTTTATTTTATGTACGTATTAGAGTTTTTTTGGGGATGATACATCTTATTTCCGGATCTTTGTTAAAAAGGGTAATGCCTCCCATTTTTGATATATTCTATACCATTGGTGTTAGTCACCACATTGGGGCTACTAGAGGTTGGACTTAGAGGGTCATCATCTCTCTTAATTCATTTCAATATCAGGAGGGGCATCTTTGGAGAGAGGGGTTATGAAAGAATGGATTCAGAGGTGATGGTTGAGAGATAGTATGGAGTTTGGAGTTAGGAAAAGTGAGGATTGCATGGATTGGTAGGGAAACAATGTCAAGTGATCTTGGTGCATGACATAGGCTAGGTAAGACTGACTAGGCCATGCGATTTTAGGGCCCCCAGTGATCTAATTCATGGAATTTGATTCTACCAAACCACTAAGTGAGGATAGACCATTTTCTGGGTAGATACCCTAGGGAAGGTACATGCATCATAATGACTAGTGTTCCTATTTGAATTTGACATTTTGGGAAATTTAAATAAATAATGAGTTTAAATGAATCTTAAATAAAATTCCATACTACTCAGGCTTAGTAATTCTTTTTTTACCTTTAAGCTATGGAACCTAGTTTTCATCCATGGGTGGATTAGGACGTCAAGGCTTAGCAGGCTGATCTAGTTGATCAGTGGAGGAGGATGACCTATGGTAGAAGATGCTACGTGATTTCTAGTGGTAGACTCCGGGAAAGTATGAGGGAAGTGTTTAGGACATGGAGATGCAGATTATTCTTGAGGATCTTGTTATCGCCTTCATCTTGATCCAGGCTTCGAAGTATTACCAGGTTCCTTGGCAGTGATCCAAATGCGGGAAGTTGCGCATTAGTGGTGGATGCTTTACGTAGGGGAGAGAAAGGAGGATAACGTTTTATGTGTTGATTTTGAGAATCATTTCCAAGAATAATTCTTTTATTCGACCTTGAAGGTTGAGAAGAGGTAAGAGTTTATATACCTCTAGTATAGGAGTATATTGGTATGGGATATGGGGATCAAATTCAAGGGTCTCCTTCATTTATCTCTATATATCTTTTCAAATGAGGAGTCTCATGTGGGATTCCAAGAGGAGGTACTTCATCCTTCTCTCTAGTAGGCAGTTCCTCCCTTTACCTTACTGACATACATGGAGGTCCAAAATAAGGCATAGGTAGTTGATAGGATGCACTCATGATGAGTTATATCATGAGAGGGTATTTAGACTAGTTATTTAAAGAGAAAGGTTATCAGTAGCATGTCTCAAGTGCCATGGACTTCGAGGTTCTGAACGGTGGGGAGGTGACCTCAGAAGTTTCTGTTTCGACCTTCAGGTCCTCTTGCCTATACAGTGGGCCTGGGCTAGTGTGTTTTATCTATGGATTCTATTTGAATATCAAGATTTAGTGCCCAGTGGTTGTTCAATCTCATTATGGTGGATGTGGGAAGGTCTGGTGCCCGCCTCAATAGCAGTTTCCGGTAGGGAAATTCTAGCATTATGGACAACAACCTCACGCTCCACTGAGGGGAGACGGAGAAGGTAGGGTCCATCCTTGGTGTGTTCCATAGGGACTTCATCCTGGGCACGGTCTAGGAGGTATTCGTCATCATAAAGGTATAGTAGATATGTGTGGTTAATTACATGACATAGAGGCAATAGTTCCAGTAGGGATGGTGATCATTCGAGGTAAAATTAGTTTGTTTAGTACTTTTTCTTGTGCTTTTTTTTGATTCAGAAGCTTCGCACTCTTTTGTTGTACCCACTTTATCCCATGCTCTAGGACTAGAAGTAGAGAGGCTTCCCATTCCCCTAGTGTTGAGAATTCCAGTGAGAGATTAGACTATCTTTTTTGATGTATACCGGGGATGTATAATGATGATGGGGCTGCATTAGTCATGTGGATATCTTTCCCTATTACAGATGAAACCATATGATGCCATCCTTGGAAAAGACCATTTGTACTATGTTCATTCTATTATCAACTGAATCCATGGGAGAACTATGTTTTCATACATGGATTGCCTGCATGTAGCTTTTTTTTTTTGTGAGTAGAGTTGTCATATGGTCATTTGGCATATAGAGCCCCTTCTTTCCTCATTCTCCAAGACATAAGTTGAATCGGTGGGTGATGAGATGGAGGAGTTTCCTAGAATTGTTTATGAGTTCTTAGATGTCTTCCCCGAGGAGGTTGTGTCTCTACCACATCGACGTGATGTTGATTTCAGGATAGACTTGCAGCCCAGTGACTATCTGATTTCAATGGATCCTTATCAGATGACACCTTCAGAGTTATGGGAGATAAGGATTCAGATATTTGATCTGGTGAATAATGGATTTGTCTTTCATAGTGTGTCACCATGGGGTGATCTGGTCCTGTTTTTAAAAAGTTGGATGGTGTTATGAGGCTGTGTGTAGACAACCATAGGTTGAATCAGGTAACGTTCAAGAATAATTACCCTATCACAATGATAGATAATCTTTTTGACCAGTTGAGGGGTGAAAGTTGGTTCTCTAAGATCTATCTACAGTCTAGGTATCACCAGTTGAGGGTGAAGGAAGGTGATATCCCAAAGAATACTTTCAAGTGTAGGTATGGGACCTTCGATTTTTTGTTTATGTCATTCGGTGTTACGAATGCACCATTTATGTTCTTGGTGATCATGAACTCCATTTTTTTAGTTCCTAGAATTTTTTTCATAATATTCATCAATGACATCTCGATCTACTCAAAGTCAAAGGAGAAGCATACCAAGCATCTCAGGACTATATTGGAGGTTCTTCGACACCACCAGGTCTATGGGAAGTGTCAAGTGTCAGTTCTGGACAATATAGGTACATTTCATTGGGATTGTGGTGTCATAATAGGGTGTACTAGTGGACCCATAGAAGGTTGAGGTAGATTTTTCTTAAGAAGAACCCAATAATGTTGGAGAGGTTCGCAGTTTTCTCAGTCGGGTAGACTATAAAAAAATATTCATACATGATTTCTCTAGATTAGTAGCATCATTGAAATCCTTGAATATTAAATACTATGTCTTTGTGTGGATTGAGAAGTTTCAGACATCATTCAGCTACCTAAAAGTGAAGTTTTTCAGTGCTCCAGTTATCTGGTTGCTAGAGGAAGGGGTGAGGTTCAAAGTGTTTTTTGATGCTTCCCATCTGGGCTTGGGATGTGTTTTGATGCCAAAAAGGTAGTGATCTCTTATGGGTCTAGGTAATTAAATCCCCACAAATCGAACTATTCCACCCATGATCTGGAGCTAGCAGTGGTCATATTTCCGCTGAATTTGTGGCATAATTACCTCATTGCGGAGCACTTTAGGGTCTTCTCATATCACCAAAGCTTAAGGTATATCTTTTCCCACTGAGATCTGAACTTATGGAAATGTTGGTGTATGGAGTTTCTCTAGGATTATATTTTGAAAACTCTTACACCTCATGAAAAGGGAATGTCATGGATGATTCTTTGAGCAGGAAGTTACATAAGGAGGTACTGCGGGAATCTATGGATGATAGGACAGCGATGGAGGATTTGGCCACCATTCACTTAGAAGTATGAATCGATGGAAGAATAGGATATCTATTTAAAATGATGGTTCAGTCTACTCTAATGCAAAAGTTGGAAGAGTCTCATTGGGGATACTCATAGGCAGTGGTAATATGCAATCATTTTGACCATGGTGATGCTCTATAGGGATGGTTAGAGAATGGTCATAATTGGATGTTGTTTCATGGAAGGATGTTTTTTTCTAATGGTGATGCATGAGGTAGTTCTCCGTGATTTTCTCATAACACCCTATATAGTACACCTAGGAATTTATAAGATGTATTGTAGCTTGAGAAAACAGGTTTGGTGGCCTAGGACGAAACGAGTGGTAGTAGAGATTGTGCTGAGGTTCTTAGTGTGCCAGTAGGTGAAGGCTAATCATCATGTTCCCAATTGATTGTTACAGCCCCTATATATCCATGAGTGGAAGTGTGATGATATCGTGATGAATTTCATCATAGGGTTTCCCAGGGCTCAGGGAGGATGTGATGCAATCTAGGTAGTGGGGGATCGGCTGTTGAAATTAGCTCACTTCTTAGAAATCGAGGAGTCAAGTGTAGTAGATGGAATTGAATGGAGGTATGTGGATAAGGTAGTGTGGATTCATGGAGTTTTGAGGTCAATTTTCTCAGATCAAGATAAATGTTTTACCTCGTGAGTCTGGAGGGAATTGCATCATGCTTTTGGCACTGTTTTATGCCTCATCACTGGTTTTCACCCTCAAATGAATGGGAAGACAGAGCAAACCATCTAGATGATAGAGGAACTGTTGTGAGCATGTTTTGTAGACATTGTGGATATTGGGTGTGACACATTCCTTTGGTAGGGTTTTCTTATTATTGTAGTTATCACTCTTTTATTTTCATGGCTCCATTTGAAGATTTGAATGGAAGACTATGTTGTTTACCTTTGATCTGGGTAGAGGTTGGGGAGATAGTTTTTCTTGGTCCTGAGGTAGTGAAAAGAAAAAAATAAAAGGTTCATCTCATTCATGATAGGATGAAAGTGGAATAGGATTAAAAGAAGTTATATGTTGATTTCATGAGTAGGCCCTTGGAGTTTGAGGTTGGGGACCATGTGTTCTTAAATGAATTCCCTCAAAGTGTCCATGAGGGGATTGGAAGGGGGAAAGGTTTTTTCAAGGTTCATCATTCCTTTTGAGGTGTTAGATGAGTTTTCAAGGTGGCATACCAGTTGGTTCTTCCATCGCAGTTGGAGAAGGTCCATGAGGCCTTTCATGTCTCTCAACTTTATCAGTATCTTCACGATGACTCTCATGTCATTGACTAGGGATTGTATAATTTCGAAGATGACGTGACATTCATGGAGTAGCCAAAAGAGATCAAACATCATCAAGAGACGGTTTTGTGTGAATGTAACATTCCCTTGGTTCATTTTTTGTGGAGGCATGGTTGCATGGAAGAGAGTACTTAAGAAAGGGAGATGCAGATATGTGCCCTGTGGACATAGTTTGTAAAGACCCGTAAAATTCAAGGGAAATTTTTTCTTAATTTTCTTTGGAATTTTACAAGAGCGCGGTTTCTGACGGCACCTGATTCCGAGGCCCGATGTGCCCGGAATCAATTTCCGAAGTTTGGCTTGGGTACGTTCAGTGAACGAACGAGCGGGTTTTCCTAACTTTTGATCCGGTGCTCGAAATTGAAATCCGAGGGCACCGATGAACTCGCAGCGCCAATATTCGCTTAAGGAGACCTTTTTCCGAGGTTGCGTTTATTTTCATTTGAGAGTTAGTTTTTGGGAGTTTAGAATAAGTTAAATAAAAATTTTGGATTACAAATTTTTTTTTTAAACTTGTCGGTTAACTTCTCTCAAAGGAAGTTAGGAGTGGGACCCACACCCACTTAACCTCTCTTGAGAGGATTAAGTGTGGTGGGGCCCACACGAACCCTAAACTTTTCATCTTCTCTCAAACTCCCTTAACCCCTCTTTAAATGACATAACAATTGTTATTTAAGTTTGGAGTTATCCTTTTTGAATTTCAAACCTTTGAAATTAATTTGTTAAGTTTATGAATAAAATAAGCTCTTATCTTATTTTGTTGGGTTAGAACTCTTTAGCCATCTTGAGAGATTTTGAGAGCTTTTCCTTCTTCTTCAAACTTTGACGAAGAACGCTCAAGCCTTGACGAAGAACGCTCAAGCTCCGACGAAGAACGCCACTCCTCTCTTCTTCGTCTTCCGTATCAACGAGAGGGAACGCCGCTTCTTCCTCAGACTTCCTTCGTCGGCATACTAAGATTCACCAACGACGTACCTCTTCAGACGTACCTCTTCGTCATCGGATTTGACGAACGATTACCGCGACGCCCGACCTCCGCGACGTTGTCTTCCGCGGGACGTTGACAATCTTCGAACCTATACCCAAGGTAGGGGTTGTTGTTATTTGTTTATTTATTTATCATTGTTCGTGGTTCTAGCATGACTAACGTGAGGATTATGAATATGTGTTTTTGTTTAACGTGAGGGGGACGGACCGCATGAACACGGCCGAACCCCCTCCTTTGTTCTTGTTGATTTAGCTTGCGGGAGAAAACAAGATGGCGTGGTGCCGTCGCACCACGCGGATAATCACACGTTTATATTGTGTGGCGCCGTCGCGCCGCGCTGTGGAAGGATCATCAAGAACGCGACGCCGTCGCGCCGCGTCGAATAGAATCAAAGGCGCGGCGGAGGGGCGCGGTGTCGTCGCACCGCGCCGGACGATGAACACCGCGGCCGGTTCCGGGCCGCGGCAGGAGGAGAAGACCGGCGGCCGGGCCGCCGGCGTCGGGAGCCGGAATGGGGACCGGTTTGCCGGCCCCGTTGGAGAAAAACCGGCCGGCCAGCTGGCCGGCCGGATGGACAAAAATCCGGGGGAATTTAATTCCCTCGGCAGTTCAAAATCCCCCCCCCCATTTATTTGGGGGGGCGGTTTCCTTGAGGGGGGGCAGGCGGCCCCCCGGTTTCCGAACAAGAAGGCCCCCCACTAGGGGGGGGGCATTTGACAACAGGGGCGCGGCTGATTGTCGCGCCGCCAAACCAAGAAGCAGGGGGCCTTGCCCCCCACCCCCCCCCCCCCCCCCCGCGCGCTGCCTCCGTGCGGCGCCAGGCCGCCGCACCGCCAGGCTGCCGCGCCGCCGCGCCGGGTCGGCCCGGACCCGAACCCCCCGTTTCGAATCAGTTTCGGTCTTTTGGCCATAACTTGAGCCACGAACCTCCGATTGACGAACCGTCTGCGGCAACGCGATCCTTGGATCGAGACGGTCGTTTCGGTATATCGCACTCAAAGTTTAGGAATACTTTGGGTTCGGCCGGGTTGGTTCGTTCACGAAACCAACCGGGCCTTCGGAGCGGAAACGCTCATATCTTGAGCTACGGACGTCCGATTGACGTTCCGTCTGCTTTGTTGTGTTCCTCTTAGTGAGACAGTTCTTTTGGCATACTCCGACCGAGGTTTGGACGTAGGTGGAGTACGGTCGGGTTGGTTTTGCCTTAAAAACCAATCGGGCCCCGGGGACTAAAATGCCAATAACTCTCAGACCGGGCGTCCGATCGACGCGCCGTCTGTTGCGTTGAGTTCCTGTTGACGATACAGAACTTTTGGATACATCAACTCTGTACTTTGTGACAGTTGATGTATCAGCCTCTCGGCTCGTGGAGCGGACCCTCCGAACGAGCTTGCTGTGTGCGGGAACCCTAGTGCTGGCTGCGACTGCTTCTCCGACAGCGACGATTGTGCAGAGATCCTTCGTGGACTCCGACGACGACCATGCAGAGATCCTCAGTGGACTGCGGCGACGACTGTGCAGAGATCCGCAGTGGACTGCGACGACTACTGCACTCAGCGATCCTACGTGGATCAGTGCTACAGGTCCTGCGTGGGCCCGATCCTGTGTGGGTCTGATCCTGTGTAGGTCACTGCGGGGGTTAGTACATATCGATCCTTCGTGGGTCCGACGACTTAGATGGTTTAGTGATCATCTTTATCGTCATCCGAAGAAGTTTACCTGTGTGAGCTGAATCTTCTGTTTTACTCGATAGATGTGGTGCGCTTGGTTGTAGCGGCAGACCCGCGATACTGGAGGCGAGCATACGGAGTACGAAGACCGTGTAGCCGGCTGAGACCTGCAGACTGCTCGACCGACTTGACTTGGAGTGAGTCGACTAGCCCAGTGGACGAAGCGCCCGGTATTTGGCAGCAGACCCACGGCAGACGGAGCGCCTGGTAGTTGGCAGCAGACCCGTGGTACTCGACTGGAGGAGTACCTCTGTAGGCTATTTGGGTGAGCGCCCGGTATTTGGCAGCAGACCCTCAGCGGACGGAGCGCCCGGTAGTTGGCGGCAGACCCGCGGTACTCGACAGGAGGAGTACCTCAGCAGTCTTAGGTTAGTGAGCAGTATCTCAGAGTCGTGACAGGACACTGTACACTTCAGAGATGGGGCTCTTCAGTAGTTACGTTTTTTATTATGAAAATCCTATGTGAGCTGAATCCTGTTACTTTCCTGTGTGGATTGTGTTGTGCTATCCTGTGTGGATTACGTTTTTCTTTCCTGTGTGGAATAGGTTTACTTTCCTGCGTGGACTGAGTTATACTTGGGCTCGGAGGTTGGAGCGTATTTGAATTGATGACTTAGGTATATGTATGGGCATATACCTAAGCAGTGTCGGTTGTTACTTCGTGATTGTACCTTTCCTTGTGGTTTATCCTTTGTGGATTTTGAGAGACCTTCAGGGGTCTTGGGGTCCCTACTAAGTAGCTTATACTCACCCCTGCACGGGCTTTGCCCGCACTACGTTGTGTTGGTTGCAGACGACGGACAGCGTTGATCTTGGCTGAGGCTTGCAGAGCGGGACGGTACCCGGAGGTGGACCACTGGGCGGGACGTGCTCGGAGTGGACGGCGGGACCCGTGGAGCAGTGGAGCTATCTGTACCCACCCTTTAGGTGGGATTTCCAGTGGACAGCTCGGTGAAGCGGCTTTTACTTTTCAGTTGTCGTTTTCCCTTTCGAGTTGTACTTTACTTTCAGTTTGGGTTTGTATACTGGCCCATTTACTTTTCCGCACTTTTAGTTGTACTGTGCTTTTGTTTAGTGTTTACTTTCCGCTTGCTTACTCTGTGGTGTTTGTTTACTTTACAAAGGCAATGCCTTCCCTTTTTACCGGGATTTACGCCTTGGTGCTAGTCTCCAGCCCCTGGCCTATGGAAGGCGGGCTTGGGGTAGTCACGGCACGGACCCCGAGGGCGGGTCGTGACAAATTGGTATCAGAGGAGTTCGGTTCTACCGCGAACTCTGATCTTTTCTATGTGAAGCAATAATGTTTAGCATATTGAGTGTGGTTATTAGTCCAGGGAGTCCAGTGTTGGTGTGGCGGCCGACGTATCCGTACACCAGGACCCTGACTTCTGATTTCCGACTTAATGCACGAAAACATTGATTGCGTGTGTGTTTCAAAGTTTTCTTTGTGATTACTTATATCAGCTCACCAGGTATATTGTTCTGACCGTGGTGCACCTGTTTCCTTTTTAGGATGGCCCCACGACAACAGCCAGCTAGGGTTCCGAGAGTCGAGTGTGACGACAGCCCACCGAGCGACGAGGCCTCGGTGCAGGGCCCTTTGTCAGCAGTGGCACCGGCGGTAGTTCTACCCGCCGAGCCCCCGATGCTTCCAGCACCAGCCGCTGACGATGCACGTCGCCTCAGCGCACTGCATGAGTTTCAGCGCCAGCGACCACCCAGGTTTCGCGGGGAGACGGATCCCCAGGCAGCAGAGGACTGGCTGGAGGCGGTCGTCCGAGTTTTCAGGCTAGTGAGGACACCAGCAGACCTCATGGTGATCCTCGTGGCGAGCCTACTGCACGCAGCAGCAGGGCGATGGTGGAGCCTGATGCTCCAGGTACACGATGAGGCCACCCTCATCTGGACAGACTTCGAGAGCCTCTTCCGCTCAGAGTTCGTCCCGGCCACCCTCCGTGCGGTGCGCATCCAGGAGCTTCTTCAGCTGCGGCAGGGCAGCTTGACGGTCGCCCAGTACGCGGCGAGGTTCACCGACCTTTCTCGATACTCGACAGACATGGTACGTGACCCCTTCTTCCGGGCCCGGACCTTCGAGCAGGGATTGAGACACGAGATCAGGGCATCACTGGTCTCCCTCAGCATCCCGACCCAAGCAGGAGTGCTGGAGCGGGCCCTTTTGATCGAGAGTTTCCTGGCTGAGTCCACAGCGAGACCTACCGCAGGGCGGCAGATAGCGGAGTCTTCGGCAACAGGTAGGCGACGGATGACTCAGGGTTCCAGGCAGACGAGACCTACCAGTGGCCGACTACATGACTCAGGCTCAGTTGTGCGGGGAAGCCGGGGTGGAGTCAGATCCAGGCGTGCCGAGAGTGGGCAGTGTTACTCCTGTGGCGGGATTGGTCACATGGCTCATGACTGTCCGACCCGCCATGCTGATGATCAGAAGTTAAGTGAAGAACCTCCCAGGCAGAGGCAGAGGTTCGACCGTGGCGGTCCGCAGGGAGGAGGCGGACGAGGCAGAGGAGCTGGACGAGCAGCCGGTGGTGGGCGACGCTTTGAGGCTCTGCCACCACCACCACCAGGAGGTCCACCCCGACCACAGGGAGTAGGTGAACATGCGAGACCTCAGCTTCAGGCAGCCGAGGCCTTCGATCATGGAGCTCTGGGAGCCGATGGACAGGAGCAGAACTAGTGGATACGTCCTTTGTACTTATGGTTCCTTGTTGCTTTTGTGTAGCGTCTTGTATTATGAGCTGCAATAATAAGAAAAAAACGCATACCTTTGTGATATTTTCGTTCCTGTCATCTTTCGTGATGTTACTAAGAGGTTCCAGTTTTGGCTGTTGACTTGACCCTCACTTGTGAGACATCTACTAGAGGAGACCCAGTTACCACACACTGATGCCGACAGTGTGACTCAACCCTTGGAGGCGAGAGTAACGGTTGAATCTCTTAGTAGTAGCGTCGAGGCCTTACGACGTCATCCTTGGTATGGATTAGTATCATCCATGTTAGGATTGACTGTATTAGGCAAAGAATGTGGTTCATCCAGGGGATGGGACCAGATTTCTCTTATCGGCAAAGAAGAAATCTTGCAGCTCTGGTGGGACTAGAGATGGTCCAGGCCACAACAGAGAAGGACCAGGTTATCCAGGAGCGGATGAGGACAGCACAGAGCCGGCAGAATTCATACGCTGACAGGAGGCGGAGGCCACTAGAGTTCGAGGATGGCGACCACGTCTTCTTGCGGGTCTCACCTCGACGTGGTATTAGGAGATTTGGCCGAGGCGGAAAGTTATCTTCGCGCTTCATCGGACCCTTCCAGGTCCTCAGCAGGATTGGTGAGGTGGCTTATCGCCTGCCTCTACCACCTCAGTTGCACCGGGTGCACGACGTCTTCCACGTGTCTCAGCTGAGGAGATACGTGCACGACCCGACACACATCATTGACCATGGGGAGATTGTCGTTGACGATGGGGAGACTTTTACGGAGGTCCCGGTGGAGATAGAGGATCGACAGGAGCGGGTCCTTCATGGGCGATCGATTCCTCTTGTGCGCATCAGATGGAAGCACAGGAATCTTCAGGAGAGCACATGGGTGCGGGAGGCTCAGATGCGTGCTCAGTACCCTCATTTGTTTCCCTAGTTTTTGATGTATCTTTACGGGGACGTAAAGCCCTGAGGTGGGAGTAATGTAAAGACCCGTAAAATTCAAGGGAAATTTTTTCTTAATTTTCTTTGGAATTTTACAAGAGCGCGGTTTCTGACGGCACCTGATTCCGAGGCCCGATGTGCCCGGAATCAATTTCCGAAGTTTGGCTCGGGTACGTTCACTGAACGAACGAGCGGGTTTTCCTAACTTTTGATCCGGTGCTCGGAATTGAAATCCGAGGGCACCAGTGAACTCGCAGCGCCGATATTCGCTTAAGGAGACCTTTTCCGAGGTTGCGTTTATTTTCGGTTGAGAGTTAGTTTTTGGGAGTTTAGAATAAGTTAAATAAAAATTTTGGATTACAAATTTTTTATTTAAACTTGTTGGTTAACTTCTCTCAAAGGAAGTTAGGAGTGGGACCCACACCCACTTTACCTCCCTTGAGAGGATTAAGTGTGGTGGGGCCCACACGAACCCTAAACTTTTCATATTCTCTCAAACTCCCTTAACCCCTCTTTAAATGACATGACAATTGTTATTTAAGTTTGGAGTTATCCTTTTTGAATTTCAAACCTTTGAAATTCATTTGTTAAGTTTATGAATAAAATAAGCTCTTATCTTATTTTGTTGGGTTAGAACTCTTTAGCCATCTTGAGAGCTTTTGAGAGCTTTTCCTTCTTCTTAAAGCTTTGACGAAGAACGCTCAAGCCTTGACGAAGAACGCTCAAGCTCCGACGAAGAACGTCACTCCTCTCTTCTTCGTCTTCCGTATCAACGAGAGGGAACGCCGCTTCTTCCTCAGACTTCCTTCTTCGGCATACGAAGATTCTCCAACGACGTACCTCTTAGGACGTACCTCTTCGTCATCAGATTTGACGAACGATTACCGCGACGCCCGACCTCCGCGACATTGTCTTCTGCGGGACGTTGACAATCTTCGAACCTATACCCAAGGTAGGGGTTGTTGTTATTTTTTTATTTATTTATCATTGTTCGTGGTTCTAGCATGAATAACGTGAGGATTATGAATATGTATTTTTGTTTAACGTGAGGGGGCCGGACCGCATGAACACGGCCGAACCCCCTGCTTTTTTCTTGTTTATTTACCTTGCGGGAGAAAACAAGATGGCGTGGTGCTGTCGCACCACGCGGATAATCACACGTTTATATTGTGCGGCACCGTCGCGCCGCGCTGTGGAAGGATCATCAAGAACGCGACGCCGTTGCGCCACGTCGAAGAGAATCAAAGGCGCGGCGGAGGGGCGCGGTGTCGTCGCACCGCGTCGGACGACGAACACCGCGGCCGGTTCCGGGCCACGGCGGGAGGAGAGGACCGGTGGCCGGGCCGCCGGCGTAGGGAGCCGGAATGGGGACCGGTTTGCCAGTCCCGTTGGAGAAAAACCGGCCGGCCAGCTGGCCGTCCGGATGGACAAAAATCCGGGGGAATTTAATTCCCCCGGCAGCTCAAAAGCCCCCCCCCCCATTTATTTGGGGGGGCGGTTTCCTTGAGGGGGGCAGGCGGCCCCCCGGTTTCCGAACAAGCAGGCCCCCCACGAGGGGGGGAGCCGTTTGACAACAGGGGCACGGCTGATTACCGCGCCGCCAAACTAAGAAGCGGGGGGCCTTGCCCCCCCGCGCGCTGCCTCCGTGCGGCGCCAGGCCGCCACGCCGCCAGGCTGCCGCGCCGCCGCGCCGCCAGGCCGCCGCGCCGGGTCGGCCCGGACCCGGACCCCCCGTTTCGAATCAGTTTCGGTCTTTTGGCCATAACATGAGCCACGGACCTCCGATTGACGAACCGTCTATGGCAACGCGATCCTTGGATCGAGACGGTCGTTTCGGTATATCGCACTCAAAGTTTCGGAATACTTTGGGTTCGGCCGGGTTGGTTCGTTCACAAAACCAACCGGGCCTTCGGAGCGGAAACGCTCATATCTTGAGCTACGGACGTCCGATTGACGTGCCGTCTACTTTGTTGTGTTCCTCTTAGTGAGACGGTTATTTTGGCATACTCCGACCGAGGTTTGGACGCAGGTGGAGTACGGTCGGGTTGGTTTTGCCTTAAAAACCAATCGGGTCCCGGGGACAAAAATGCCAATAACTCTCAGACCGGGCGTCCGATCGACGCGCCGTCTGTTGCGTTGAGTTCCTGTTGACGATACGGAACTTTTGGATACATCAACTCTGTACTTTGTGACAGTTGATGTATCAGCCTCTTGGCTCGTGGAGCGGACCCTCCGAACGAGCTTGCTGTGTGCGGGAACCCTAGTGCTGGCTGCGACTGCTTCTCCGACAGCGACGATTGTGCAGAGATCCTCCGTGGACTCCGACGACGACCATGCAGAGATCCTCAGTGGACTGCGGCGACGACTGTGCAGAGATCCGCAGTGGACTGCGACGACTACTGCACTCATCGATCCTACGTGGATCAGTGCTACAGGTCCTGCGTGGGCCCGATCCTGTGTGGGTCCGATCCTATGTAGGTCACTGCGGGGGTTAGTACATATCGATCCTTCGTGGGTCCGACGACTTAGATGGTTCAGTGATCATCTTTATTGTCATCCGAAGAAGTTTACCTGTGTGAGCTGAATCTTCTGTTTTACTCGATAGAGGTGGTGCGCTTGGTTGTAGCGGCAGACCCGCGATACTGGAGGCGAGCGTACGAAGTACGGAGACCGTGTAGCCGGCTAAGACCTGCAGACTTCTCGACCGACTCGACTTGGAGTGAGTCGACTAGCCTAGTGGACGGAGCGCCCGGTATTTGGCGGCAGACCCACGGCGGACGGAGCGCCTGGTAGTTGGCAGCAGACCCGCGGTACTCGACTGGAGGAGTACCTCTGTAGGCTATTTGGGTGAGCGCCCGGTATTTGGCAGCAGACCCTCAGCGGACGGAGCGCCCGGTAGTTGGCGGCAGACCCGCGGTACTCGACAGGAGGAGTACCTCAGCAGTCTTAGGTTAGTGAGCAGTATCTCAGAGTCGTGACAGGACACTGTACACTTCAGAGATGGGGCTCTTCAGTAGTTACGTTTTTTGATAATGAAAATCCTATGTGAGCTGAATCCTGTTACTTTCCTGTGTGGATTGTGTTGTGCTATCCTGTGTGGATTACGTTTTGCTTTCCTGTGTGGAATACATTTATTTTCCTGTGTGGACTGAGTTATACTTGGGCTCGGAGGTTGGAGCGTATTTGAATTGATGACTTAGGTATATGTATGGGCATATACCTAAGCAGTGTCGGTTATTACTTCGTGATTGTACCTTTCTTTGTGGTTTATCCTTTGTGGATTTTGAGAGACCTTAAGGGGTCTCGAGGTCCCTACTGAGTAGCTTATACTCACCCCTGCACGGGCTTTGCCCGCACTACGTTGTGTTGGTTGCAGACGACGGACATCGTTGATCTTGGCTGAGGCTTGCAGAGCGGGACGGTACCTGGAGGTGGACCACCGGGCGGGACGTGCTCGGAGTGGACGGCGGGACCCGTGGAGCAGTGGAGCTATCTGTACCCACCCTTTAGGTGGGATTTCCAGTGGACAGCTCGGTGAAGCGGCTTTTACTTTTCAGTTGCTGTTTTCCCTTTCGAGTTGTACTTTACTTTCAGTTTGGGTTTGTATACTGGCCCATTTACTTTTCCGCACTTTCAGTTGTACTCTGCTTTTGTTTAGTGTTTACTTTCCTCTTGCTTACTCTGTGGTGTTTGTTTACTTTACAAAGGCAATGCCTTCCCTTTTTACCGGGATTTACGCATTGGTGCTAGTCTCTAGCCCCTGGCCTATGGAAGGCGGGCTTGGGGTAGTCACGGCACGGACCCCGAGGGCGGGTCGTGACATAGTTGTTCAGAGTTTCACCTTATTTTGTTTCCCTTTGTGATGTAATGCTTGAAACTCATTTTTTATGAGATAAGTTGTTTACTAGTTCTATAATGTGTGATAAAATCCTAGAATATTAATAGGGGGTACCTAATTCCTAATCGAGATGAATTAATGAGGATGTGATTAAACTAGCCTGGGTGAGTCAGTGCCGCCCAAAATGGACAGTAAAAAAACATAAAGGAAAGAGTTATAAAATTCATTTTTTCTAGATGGAATGTTTATTATGCTTGTGCCTTGTGGTTAGTTGGGGTAGTATATGTTAGAGGAGGTGTTATTTGATTTTTAGGTTTCACTCTATCTTTCGAACAACACAGGGTAGTTGTTTGGTCCCCTCTTTCTTCTGGGTTGGTTTTAAATTCTCAAGGGAGAGAATAGTTTGAGAGGTATCTGATGTAGCAGCCTGGACCTCACCATACCATTAATTTTTCAGAATCCACTAGTTGAGGTGTTCATGGAGGCAATAATGACTCATTTTAGGAGTTTTCCAAATTCAATTTTTTTAATAGTAACTCACCTAATGGTGATTCATCCTCCGATGAGTCATGACCAGTTAGTCACAATGGTGATTCAGACTAGTGAACTTCTAATGGTGAGTCAGTAACGGTAGGTTGTTGATAGTGAATTTAATTGGTGACTCACTAATAGTGAGTTGCATCGGTGACTCGCTAATGGTGGGCTACGACGGTGAGTCACAAAAGTAGCTCACTGAATGGTGACTCGCCATCGGTACCTCGTCACGAGTAACTCAAACTATTGAGTCATCCAGTAGTGATTCATCCATTGGATACTCACCCACTGGTGACTCAATATGGTGACTCACCCAACAGTGAGTCATTTCGACATTTTTTCAAAATTTCAAGCTTTTCCAATTTTTTTAGATTCACCCCTTTAATATTTTATTTGACATTAAATGAGTTTAAAACTATGTTTAATTGTTTTTAAAGACCGTTGAAAGGATATAAAATATCGATTTAATTTTCTAACGTTTAGAGCCTATAAGTTATTCAAAACACATGGTCAAGATCAACTTTTAATGGGGAATTAAAAATGGTTTCTTATCCCTTGAGTCTCAGATCTAGTCCATCAAAGTCAGACACCTTTCCTTCATTCCTTCTTTCAATTTTATCTTGATACTTGGTCATCCTATAACTTTTCTTCCCCAAAGAGACAAACGTCTATGTTGTAACATTGGATTGTGTTTCCCTGGAGCCTTGCATGCCCCATTTTTGTGTAAAAAGGAGTGGATAATCATCTATTTATTGAGGTACATATTTCTTTGCCTCTCTTTTATTTGTGTATCATGTGGGGTGGGTGTATGAATGTTTCCCGTGTGAAGGAAGATGAATCCAAGTTTAATAAATATAATTTAATCGACTTTAAACAAATGAAAAGGGGTTGGTAAAAGCGATGCATGCTTATGTTTAAGTGGTTCCTGATATTGTGATCTATATGGGATATATTCCTTTTGAAAATCATATGAATTGGTGGTCTTTGTTTTCTCACCTGTGATGGATTGTGGATATTTATTTTTGATACTCTGTGAATGACCATGTAAATATGAAATTATTTAACCACATATATTCTGTTAAATAAATGGATTCCTTTGGATAAAACTTTCTCTATGATGACCCTAGAATTATAAAATTAGAATTAAAGAACAAGTGTTTGAAAAATATGAATACTCCCTGCCTTGTTTGTTGTCGTTGTGTGTTGTGTCTTGTTTTGTTCATTCTTATTCCTTGTGTGGTGGTGTGGTGTTGGGGTTGAGAGTATATCAGTAAGGTGGGGTGGGTGGTTGGTATCCTATGATATCAGGTTTGAGAGATTGAATAATTGTGAAATGGATGGGTAGTGTTCGAGCAGTGGGGTTGTAGGTTTGTTTTGTGCTAGGTTTATGTTACTGGGTGTGATGGATGTGGTGTTATTTTATAGTGGGGCCGTCAAGTTGGTTGTTATGAGGAGTGTTGTGGGGGTTTTTTTAGTTTGGGGGGGGGGTTATATTGAGATAAAGTACATGGAAAATGAATTTGAAGAATGATAATTGAAGTGGTTGGTATGTGCGTTGAACAGAGATGGAATATGAAGTGAGTTTCTTTATTGTGGTTCTTTTTCCTATGCATGGTATATATTGTTTGTCTTATTATATGATCTTTTTGGTAGTTTCTTGGGTATGTATGGAATGAATAAATGGTTCCATAATAAAGAATGATAAACTGTTAAATGAGTTGGATGGGGGTTTGTTTGAGTTGTGTCTTGCAATGGATGGATTTCATTTATCAACTTTCAAATCCACTGTTGATGGTGTTAATAAAAGAATTTAGAGGTAGTAGTAGAGTTAGAAATATCATTGGATGGTTTATTATTTTATTGGAAAACCATATATTGGGCCTGATTGTTTGATACTGAATATATATATATATATATACCTATAATTTCCTTGTGATTTCTATACGCACCCCACCCTAGTTGAGAATAATGTGGAAAACACACCCATTTTCATGGAGGAGGGTGTCTTTCCAACACATATCGATGGGAGGATAGATGGATAGAAAACCACTCTTCCCTACTCCCTCTTCCAAGTGGTGATAGCCTAACATTCTTCGGGTAGGTACTGGTTGGGGAGGCTCAGGTGTGTCCGGGTGAGTTGTATTTTCTCAGGTGTCTTTGGGATGATTTTTATTTTCCTTGGTGTCTTCAGGATGTGACATGGAATGTAGCCCAAATTTTTATTGGTGGGATATGGTTGTGAGTCCTATGTGTTTGTGGGTGAAATATGATGAGATTCATTTTCCTAGGTTGTGAGACCAGATGTGCGGTCGAGGTGTGTGTGTGGGGGTTGTGAAGTGGTACCTTCAGAAGAGGTGGGAGCGCCAGGATGTTTGATGTTAGGGTGTGAGAGGGGCTCATCGGTGGGAAAGTGGTTCGGGGTACCCTATCGTTGATTTGATCTATATTACATTACTTTACTTCTGTTATTTGGTGAGTTTGCCTTTGGTGAGGTTGGGGTAGCTAGTTTACCTTGTTAGGTGTTGTTGGTTTATGTTGTTTTCTCACAGGGGCATTAGTATGATTCTCCCACTTGTGCACGCGAGACCTTGATTTTCCTATTTACTATGATTTTATGCTCACACTATGTATATAAAACTGTTTGCAGGTTTCCAGGAGGACTAAGTGGACTGTGTTGGGCATTACTATCTCAGACTTTGGGAATAGCTGTCGTGTCACTGAATAACTTTTTTCTTTTGGTATTTATTTTAGAGACTCTTGTATTTGTAGTAGTTTTACTTTAAGTATGAACGTGGAATGGATTTTCATTTATCTTTTATGTAATTCATGGTGTTGTTTTTGGGATGATACATCTTATCTTCTAATCTTGGTTACTATAAAAATGGTAATGCCTCCCATTTTTGAGAGATTATATACCCTTGGTGTTAGTTGCCACCTCGGGTCCTACTGGAGGAAGGAATTAGGGGTCATTATCTCTCTTCCTTCATTACCAGCTCAGAAGGGTCATCTTTGGGTGGAGATATATTGGTTGTGTCTTAAGATTCAGAATGCAATTTTTTGAAGAATGTCGCATGTATTGGATAAAAACCTTGAAGGCCATCGTGAGACAGGAATGTCATATCTGGGGGTGTCATGGGTCTTAGATGGCTGGCCTAGAGGGCCTCGTGCAGGCTTGGTTTTCATTCCCATATGCAACGATTAGACTTGAATGATATGGGAGAATGCCAATATATGTGTCAGTCGATGTATCTGAAGGTCATAGTAGGGTGTGGTTGATAGACCTAGAGGGCTTCATGAGACCAAGGTGGTGCACCCAGGGGGAACATGTGACTCTCTTTGACACATCCAAAGGACTTTTTGAGTCCCAAAAACCATGCTGAAGTAATGTCGTGAAATCTAAGTGATGATTCCGAGTACTATTATGAGTCCTTATATGACTCACGCAAAGTGCATGAGGTCTATCGAACATGAATTTCATTTAATTCTCCCACTCTTGATCTTTGTTTTTGCCCTTGTATTGAGAGTTCCTTAGTCTTGTTTAGTATCAATTTATTTTTAGTCTCGTGTGATCTATCATACATGCAGAATGTTATTCTCACACATTTTCAGTATCCCTTCACGTGATCTATGAACGATCATGCACAGTACCTTATTTATGGATCATGATCACTCCGGTCGATCACTAGTATATTACCTAATGAAAATATAGCTAGTCACATGATCAGTTTCTCTGAGAAGTCTTCTTTGATGCTTGGGACTTTTTTTCTCAAGAGTGCCCTCCACATAGTAGATGGTCCATTTTTCTTGCTGGGGTGGGGCATTTATAGACCTTTCCATCCAGGATTCTTGCCGATTTTCATGGTGTATCTAGTGAGGATCTATAATGGATTTGATGAAGTGGGCTAGAACCATTCCATTTCATGAGTCTCTATCGTGGGTTGTTCCAAGTGCATCGACTGCTTTTCAGCTGTTGTAAGTCTCTTCCATCAATGTTTCCTTTATCGTAATATTTCTAATTAATGAAGACTTGTTTGATTATACAAGAAAGTCGAAGGACCTTTCATCTTGTCCTATGAACATGCCCAAGGGCCTTCACGCAAACCAATATTCCTATTGAAAGTCATTTAATGAGATTTCTAATGACTTGTCTGGGTCTTTCCTCTATACAATAATGATTTGTCGGGGGGTATCATAGGACCACACTAAGGACTTCCCTAGTGCACCGCATGTATTTTGGCTTCCGTGAGTACCTTTTTCCTCTTCCCTCATTTATTTCATTTGTTTTTTGCAACATGGTTTGGGATTCCAGATATATTTCATAAGAAATGTCAAGAAGAATTACTCTATTTTTTGGTGATGCCATACATGACCAATATGGTCCTTATGGGGGTGCGCAAGCCTATCATGGAAAAATCCATTTGTTTTCCCTTACTGTGTCAAAGGGGAAGCATGAAGCTTCCTGGATATCCCCAAGGACCTCCATATGGTGTGGCTAATAATCCAAAGGGCTTTCATGAGATAAGGCAGACATGTTTCCAGGGACTCACAGTGCCTTACAGATCACTAGGGGTGCGTCTCATGCCCTTTAGTGACCATGAGTAACTCTAACCTCTTTCCTTTTATTTCATTTATTTTATTATAAAATTGTTTGTGAGTTATGAAGTTTTTCATAAGTAATTTCAAGTACATTTACTTGATTTTCTTATGATTCCTTGTCTGACCAATATGGGTCATATGTGTCACACAAGAATTTTTGTAGGAAAATCTATTTATTCATCCTTAATTCACCTAAGGGGAGGTGCAAATTCACTTAGACATACACAAGGACTTCTATGCAGCGAGTTTAATAAGAAAAAGGGACTTCGTGAGATGGTGAAGACATTTCATCAAGGTATTGTGGTGTGTTTCATGTCTTTTATCTACTGTGAGTACCTATCACCTTCTCCCCTTTATCTTATTTTTTCATTATAAAAAGGTTATGAGGTCTACTGTATTTTTTTTATATCATTAAATAAATGTATCCTTTCAAGCAATAACATTTTTCATGATCCTTATGACCACTGTGGGTTTCTCTATTTGGATATCATTCCTCATTATTTCTAGAGGAATTTCATATGGTTTTTTATGAACTTGCTAATGGAAAACCATGTGACCTGGGGGAATTCATTCGGTTTACACCATGCATCCATTTTTTTCTATATATCCATCATGATAGAAGGTAGTTCCGTTGAAGGGGAATTGTGGGATTCATCATAGGTTATGTGTTGCACGTGATGTCTTCCCATGACCTTGAAATGGTCAGGTAATCGTGATTCCCTCAGAGGCTCATGTGATCTACAAGCCATATCTTCTTTGTGGGGAATTTAATACCCATATTCATGTGTTTCTTCTTTTTTGATTTTTTTCTTATTATTTTTTGGCGGGTGTCAACAAATGACTCCCCTTAGGAGAAACATCTGTAGGGAGAAGGACTCAGTTATAAGGATAACTGATGCCTTCTGGAGTCTTTTTAGGTTCCGAAAACTGATACCTTTGGTGACGTTTGACCTTTTAAAAAATGTTTGGTACTCCAAAAAAAGTCCTATATATAGGGGTGGAGAGTAACTCATTCCACCAGCAACCCCTCTTCCAGAGCGCTCTCGTTTTCGCATCTTCCACATGCCTCCATCTTGAGACCGTGTCACAAACCCTTATCACAAGCCCCACTCGCAAGTCTGTTCCACGAGTCTTTTCTTCAAAGATATTTCACAAGATTGAATCTTTATCAGGTGTATTTATTATCCAACTATGAATCATAAATTAGTAATTTCTCAGACTTTCGCTAAGAGGGTTGTGGTTGTCTTGATGAATTCATGAGATCTGATGGTCTAATCATTTGATCGATTGAAACATCTCATGACCACGTTTAGGTCATGAAATTGCGATTCATTAGGGAGATCATGTGGCTGGCATGACGCCCTGTGGGGGTTATGTGACCAATAAGTTCTTTGGAGTTTAGGCGATCTATGAAATTCTTATGTGGTTCACAAATCTCATGCTAAGCCATGCGATGCACATGATGTCACCGGAACATTCATGCCTTTATTTTTTGTCTGTATCCTAGTTTATCTTCATATAACATGTGTCACTTACTTAATTTTAGATGGATTTCAGTTCCCTTCAGGGTTCATTAGCTATGGATAACCAAAGGGCCATGATCATCAGAAATCATAATGCTGATCCCTGAAATCATGTACATACTGATAATGAGAGTCTAAAGGGTTTCCTCTCACCCATCCTCAACTACTACCCTTTGTCTCACCGACTCCCTATATATGAGTTTGGTTTACTAGATGATTCTACCATTCCCCCCCCCCAGATTTCAATCTATCAACCCGTTGGGTTTCTAGTTCTCTCGCCTACATCCAGACTACAATTATTGAGGGATATCAAATGGTTACACCTCAATCCAAAGGTTTTTCTTATCTATTTTCCAACTCCCCTCTAGGTACAAATGGATATGACTTCTCTTAACAAAATATCACCAAAATTTATTCGAGTATAATCACCTCTCCTGTAGATACTTCCTATGGTTGGTGGTATTTGAAATGGGATCTTTGTTATGTCAACCACTTTTCTGATGAATGCACATGGTCATTCTGGGTGAGGAAAAGTTGTTTCGTGTTTGCAGATTATCTATATAGGATTCATCGTTATGATTCTGGATGGATCTATCAATTAATCATCTATCGGCGGCCCAATCTCCTTAGATAGTGATGATTAGACATTGCTTCCCAAATACAAATACATTTCACTTATCCCATAGTGATGTAAGAATTAGCCTATGGGACATTAATCAGATAGGTGTAATTCTCCCCCATAGAGAAATGTATGATGAATTTCACCCCATAGAAGATGTCAGGTATGATCCTCAATAGACCCCAATTTTGGTAAGGGATATGCTTGTCATTGTAAGAATAAAATTTCAGAAAGATCTAACGATTTTCTCGCATAACTCTTTCAAGGATTGGATCTATATTTTCCTCTATAGTAGTGGAGTTAGACCAGCCACTATTCGCCCTCATGGGTTCCCCTTTCAGCAATCATTTGATAGTGAGGGCTCATATTTGGCCATCTTAGAGGTTGGGGATTATACATCATGGGGATATTTTGTGAACTATAATATATTTCCAAACCTAATACTTATAGGTTTCATTTCCATGTTCGGGAATGGGTGGCTCTTCTCGGCTAGGGAAACGTGCTTAGGAATATGTGTTAGTATGTTGGTTATGGCATTACAACTTGCATAGGGGATACACTGTAACTTGGTAGTTCCAGTCCTTGCATGAATTTATCCAATGTTGGGTCATATTCAACAGGGTATCACCCCTTCCAAGATTAGTGGTCCTCTCTAGTTCATATTTTCCTGGATATGGGAGTATTTCCATATTTATAAATATTATAATGCATTTTGAATCCTGAATTCCATATCCCTCTTAAATTTTTGTACATATCTGGGGTTCAGGCTATGTCCCTAAGCCCGACTGAGGTCAAATCTACCCTATGTCAATCTGATTGTTTTTACTTCGTTACTTCCCATTCACCGGGTGGCCTGATCATTGATGATGGAAGCAGTTCTCTTGATGAAAGATCATATATAATCTCCCTTTGGGATGGGGTCCTTGTAGCCAAGGTTGACGAGTTGGTCATCTATGATCCATACACACATTATCAATTTGACTGAAAATTTTCTATATTCAAAGAGTTTCTCCCATCCCTTTCGTCAATATTTGAGTGGATAGACATCCCGAGGTTATCCACTAATTTTGGAGGATGCTGACACATGAAGTCATAGAGGATGAGATTATGCTTCTTCCTACTGATTCTTCTTCTACTTTCCTTACCCAGTATTATTCCCTTTCTTGAGTAACAGTTTATCCTAATTGTGTTTTGGTCATCTGGTCTACCATGTAGACATGACTCTTTCATTAGCAATGCCTCTATCTATGGCATTGATATAATTGATCAAAGACATAGGAGAGGTTTTCAGAAAGTGACCTTGTTCAGATGATGATTCACGCTCAAATTTACCCAAGAGATGAAGGTAGAACGGTCCTTGTAGTTTAGCTTGGGTTATCGAATCCTCAGAGACCTAAGAAGTAACCTACAAACACGTACATTATATGGATTTTTTTTATCTATGAAGTGTCCAACATGGGTTGATTTTATATGGGTTAAATGATAACTAACATATTTAAGTTAATTAAATTTAAAATAATGAGTTGATCCTAGTTTATCACTCAGGGTGGATGGGATGAAATTCTTTTTCAACTATTTCAATTTCTTATATTTGAGATGGGTTCATTTAAGAAGATCAAACAACATCCTCACTTACTGTTTTAACACCTACACACATTAATACTAATCACCTATACACATGAAAGATCAATGTTTTGATCACTTCATGTTAAAGGTTCATATTAGAACTTGAAGTGTGTGGGCTTAAATTCAACAAGGACGATGGAGTTTAAAAATCATCAAATAAAAATATCAATTAATAGAAGTGATTAGAAATTAATGGGGGGATAAATATCATCCAATCCCACCCCTTTATACTCCTTTGGATCAACCCATAAGTGGGTTAGCCCTCCATTTATTCTATGGTTTCAATGGAAGCGGAATGTAGACTCTTGAGGGAGGAAATAGAGAAGTAAAAAAACAATGAAATAACGATCACTCCACCATTGTGTGATAATTTCACAAGGTTTTGTGTGAATAAATTCACACCTTGAACCAGTGGTATCATAGTGATATGAAGAACAACATAATAAGAGGAAAATAGTAACTTTTATTAATAAACTAAAGTGAATTGAACAACTTACATAGGAAAGACAAACTTGAGACAAAAAAATTGAAGCATAACATTACAATTGATCAAAGCACCAAATATGATGAACTAATCCACCACCACTACCTTAAATAGGCATATCCAGACTCTTGGGTAAAACTCCCAACAGTATAAAAGATCCCACTTGAGTATGGTTGGCCTAGGGTGGTGGAAAGTAAGGGAGAGGAGACTTTTCCACCCTTGACCTGAGGAGGCAGCCAGCTTGCTTCCACCGAACAGATGCGCTGGGAAGACCTTCTTGATGGCCGAATTGGAGTGGGACATAGAGGACAAAAAGGAAGTTCCAGATGTCTGCTAACCAGCTGAAACTGTTCCACCCAAAATATTTTATGGTTAACGAGATATGTGTAAAATGGTGGGATGTTTTTCTGGGCCACAGAATCTGGCCTAGAATTTTATCTTCAACTTGGGCTTGCTGAATAACCACAATGGAGGCCTAATTAGCACTAGCTCCTCATGAATTATTTGTTCCTATATATGTATTCTAGAATCGTATGAAATTTTTGCTTCATTGGGCCTGAATGTAGGGCCCTACATTCTCATCAGTGGGTTGGTGTCCAATATGCCTTCTCTAGAATTGTTTGCATGAAATCCCTTTTGGGTGGTCTTCCAATGTGAATCTTCCAACACTCCACAAGTATGAATTTTTTCCAATATAATTATAAACCTTTAAATTAAATATGAAAATAAAATCAAGATTATTGGGTACTTTAAATGATGTTAAAAAATGTACCACATAATAGTGCATTTGAAGAAGGAATTACAATCATAACGTGAAATGATGTTCAAAGTGTAAAATTCACTAAAAATGGTGTTTATGAATATTAAATCACAGTAATATTTTATATATTAACAATAAATATTATCCTCATTTAGTGGCTAATCACACCCCCCCCCCCAAATTGATTTTTTCTATTCCCGAGCAAAATATATCTCGACAATATGAAATTCTAATTCCCTTTTCCAATAACATTTTAATACACAATGATCACCAAAAACCATTTTACCAAACAATCATGAAACCCATCAAAATATTTTAATACAAGATAGTATCATAAGAATATTCCAATCCCAAACCCATTCTTCTGTTCAAATTCATTACCATATTTCATCCAATATCAATTAAGTATGAGGATGTGTTGTGTATCACAATAGACATGGGGGTTCATCATTATTCAAGGGTGAAATAACAGAAGCGCTAGGTGGAATCACATTTCAATATTAAGATGAGTATTCCAAAAAAATATTGTATAATATTTTTTCTGTTTGTTATTTGTTTTTTCAATTTTTCCATGGTAATTGAAATTGCACTCAAAAGAGTCAACCCCTGTAGCGTGACTTTGCGGATGAATCCCAGGCTCAAAGACCTTAGGGAACCAAGTGAATCCCACATACTTGGGAATCTTCTCAAGTCAACTCATTCAAAAACAAATTCAAATTACCAAAAATAGAGATAAAATTTCTAACTCTGGGCCAGACAACTATGGATTCACGATCCTCAAGTGCCGAAAGCCACGCATTACGTAATTTCATTGCTCTACGAGTGAATTTATTGTTTTTTTAATTTTTTTCTAGTTTTTTTATAGAATAATCATATTAAAACTAAAATGATCACAAAACCAATACAATTTATTTGGGTGACCCCATGAACTCAAACTAATACCCCACTATCCAAAGGACGTGCATTATGATCTTTTTTATTTGGAAGAAAATATAAACGATGAAATATCACATTGTACAGCCACACATTCCAAAATCTACGCTCATGAAATCATACAAGGATTAAAATTAGAATCGGGGAATGCTAAATTATTTGATATTCAGTTTCAAAGTGTGCAATGTGTATTACCATGTTCAAAGTTAAAGGAATTTTTCCTACCATTTACACACATTTTTTTTCAAATCATTCATTTTTTTTAACACAAAAGCATTTTTTATTTTATCTCCCCCCCCAAATTAAAATAACACTGACCTCAGTGTTTAAACAAAAGGAAAGTTAGAAGGGGGTAGAGGTAGAGAATGAGAGTTAAAAAAAGAAATTGAAAATTAGGATCATGGAATGAAGTCACCTAGTGGTTAAGGTTGACATTCTTGTTTCTCCCTTTTAATCCCATGATCTCAATTTCACTCTGAGAATTACTTAGTGGAAAAAAATAAAAACAAACAAAAAAACAAAAAAACTATATAAATATATTTATATAATAATGAAAGTAAAATATAAGTATATATATATAAATTATAGAATAAGAAATCAAAAATATCTGTAGATCAGTGGTAAGCTTGTGCCACTATCTCCATTCGGTCCCGGGTTCGATTCCTCGTGGCTTCGCCGGTTGTAACGGGGTTTGACCCATGACCTATGATGTGTCATTTTTATTTATTTATTTATTTATTTATTTATTTATATATTAACCTAAAAACACATTAAAATAAAACAATCTGATGATACATTGTCTTCTTTTTAAATTTTTGGGTAAGGAATTACTCAAGGATCACACCACGCGACAAGGATGAATATGGTGATCCCCTTTCATACGCATCCATACTCATAATAGAAGAATAGGTCAATAGTCTATTTTTTTATTTTTAAAAATCAAAATGATTAATTAATCCTATTTGAAAAATAAAAATGATTCTAAAAAGATTGGAAACATGAAAACCACGGGTTGCCTCCCTTGCAACGCTTTGGATTAATGTCTCTAGCTCGACTTAGACCCTTAATTATTTAATTATTTTCCACATATAAGGTTGGTTCACACAAGTTTTCTTCAACTTCACTTTTTTGTATTGGTTCAATGAATGGTTTGACTCTATGACCATTAACATTAAAGGTTTGACCATTGGGGAGATCTTGAATTTCTATAGCCCCATGGGGGTACACCTTATGCACTATGTATGGACTTGACCATCTAGACCTCAAACTTCCTGGGTGTAAATGAAGTTTAGAACTATAAAAAATAATAGGTTTACCTCATACAATGTGTTTGGTTTTAAGATTTCAAGATTGGTAGGATTGTACATTAGCTTTATTGATCCTTGAATTTTCATAAGCCTCCATCCTAAGTTCATCAAGTTCATTGATATCTAATTTCCATTTTTGTTTCATCCAATGAGAGGTCATAATTCATTTTCTTAATTTCCCAAAAATCCTTATGTTCAATATCCACTGGAAAATGGCACGATTCACCATAAACCAACCTATATAGTGACATTCCTAGGATGGTTTTGTATACTATACAATATGCGCAAAGAGCATCCAAGAGTTTCTCGGACCAATCATTCCAAGAAGGATTGACAGTTTTTTCAAGAATATTCTTAATCTCCCTATTTTCTAACTCAGCTTGACCATTGGTTTGAGGATGGTACGTAGTGGAAACTTTATGAGAAATATCATACCTAGACATGATTGAAGAGAATGTAAAGTTGCAGAAATGGGTTCCTTGATCACTAATTATAGCCCTAGGAATTCCAAATTGATAAAATATGTGCTCTTTTAGAAATCGGATCACAACATGATGGTCATTAGACTTCGTGGGAATTTCTTCAACCCATTTTGAGACATAATCAACAACTAAGAGGATTTAGAGGTATCCCCTGGAGTTTGGGAAAGGACCCATGAAATCGATTCCCCAGCAGTCAAAGATTTCAATCACTAAGATGGGAGTGAGTGGCATTTGATTCCTTTTTGTGATTGACCCTACTTGTTGACACTTAGGACAACTTTGAAAAAATGTGTAGGTGTCCCTTGAGAGGGTGGGACAGAAGAGACCACACTGAGGAACCCTAGTAGAAGTTTTCTTAGAGGAAAAGTGATCTCCACATGCCTCACTATGATAGAATTTATGGATGGACTCTTGTTCAGATTCTGGGACACACCACCTAATGACTTGGTCAGGAAAAGGCTTATAGAGTTATGGATCATCAAACACATAGTTCCTAACATCAGAAAAGAATTTCCTTCAATCTTGATTCACTAATAATTTCATAATGACTCTTGTAACTAAGAAATTGGCTATGTCAGCATACCAAGGGTAGTCAATCATAGAGTATAGGTATTCATCAGGTAATGAATCAGACACAAAAAGGTGATTTGAGTTGTCTTTGAATTCCATCCTATAGAGGTTATTAGCTACAACATTTTCAATACCATCATTATCCTTTATTGTGAGGTAAGATTCTTGTAAGAGAAGGACCCACCTAATCAGTCTGGCCTTAGGATCTTGTTTTTGGAATAGGTATTTTAGTACAGAATGGTCAGTGAACACAGTGATGGGGGATCCTAAGAGGTTGGACTTGAATTTCTCTAAGGAAAATACAACAACAAAAAAACTCTTTTTCAGTGGTGGTTTTGTTGATTTGGGCATTATTTAAGGATTTTATTGCATAAGCAATGACATACGGAGTTTTATCACAATGTTCTCCTAACACAGCTCCTACAGAAAAGTCACTAGAATCACACGTAAGTTCGAAAGGGAGGTTCCAATTTGGAGATTTCATAATGGTAGGAGAGGTGAGATAGGATTTTTGGGTTGAGAATGAACCCTCACAACTTTCTGTCCAAACAAATGGAGCATCCTTTACTAAGAGAGCACAAATGGGACCATATATTGAACTAAATTCCTTGATGAATCTTCTATAGAAACCATCATGTCCTAAGAAAGACCTCACTTCCTTGATAGTTTTGGGTGATGGAAGGTGACGAATGATGTCAACCTTGTCTTTATCAACTTCAATACCCAAACCTGAGACTACATGGACAAGAAATAATCCATGTTTAATCATGAAATGGCATTTTTACTAGTTTAGGACCAGATTCTTTTCTTCACATATTGACAAGACTCTCTCCACATTCCTCAGACATCCCTCAAATGTATCCCCAAACCTAGATAATTCATCCATGAAGACCTCAAGAAAATCCCCTACCATGTCTGAGAATATTCTCATCATGCACCGCTGGAAGGTTCCAGGGTCATTTCATAACCTGAAGGGTATGCGTTTGAAGGAAAAGGTGTCGAATGGACATGTGAATGTAGTATTCCCTTTATCTTCTAGGGAGACCGCAATTTGATTATACCTCGAGTACCCATCTAAGAATCAGTAGAATGCATGACCTGCTACTCTCTTAAGGAATTGTTCAATGAATGGTAAGGGGAAATAGTCCTTCTTGGTGAATGATTTTAGCTTCCTATAGTCAATGCAGACCCTCCATCCACTACTCACCCTAGTTGGAAGAATCTCTCTATCCTTATTGGTTATCACTGTGATTCCTGCCTTCTTGGGAACCAATTGGATTGGACTGACCCACTCACTCTCAGCTATGAGATATATAATACCAGCTTTTAAAAATTTCAGAAGTTCTTTTCTCACTACTTTTATGAGATTAGGATTGAGTTTCCATTGAGGTTTATGACAAGGCTTTGATTAAGATTCCAGAACAATCCTATGAGTCCCGATAAGTGGGCTAATCCCAAGAATATCAGACAGGGTCTAACCAATAGATTTATTATGTTTCCTAAGGACATCTAAAATAATCCTCTCATGATTGGATTCAAGAGAAGAATAAATGACAATAGGATGTGTTTGATTGTCCCCTAGGAAGGCATACTTGAGTGCAGTGAGAAGTTCATTAAATTCAATATCAGGTTGGTTCAAAATTTCAACAGAATATTTGGGCATTGGATCAAGATTAATTTTATTTCTTTGAGTTTTAGATAGGATTGATTCCCCACATGTATAAGTTTCAGCTACTAGATTGTCTTGAACAGATTTAGGGAATGAAATTGGAGTGGTCTCCATGAAAGTGGTATCCTGAAAGGTTTCACTGATTATTGGACCTAAGACTTCATTATAAGATCAATTTGAAAATGATTCAAGCCAAGGAGATAAACTTCCTTCATGTGAACAAAGGAAATCAATCTCATCCTGACTTAAACATCAATAAAATATTCCTTGATGTTCTATGGATTCAATATCAATGCTTCTTATCATGTTTACTTCATGAATGTCCCCGTCATCCCCTATTTGTGAGCTTGCATTATATATGTTCATGTCTAGACTCATGTTCTCAAAGGTGATGGTCATGTTCCCATTTCAGACTTGGATAATGGATTTGATTGTTTCAAGGAAAATACGACCAAGGATGATTGGGGTTTTTTCCTTATTTCCTATGTTTGGATGGTTGTCAAGGACAATGAGGTCAGCATGGTAGATGAAGTTTTCAATCTTTACCAGAACATCCTTTAAAATCCCCTTTGGAACCCTAATGCTACGATCAGAAAGTTGAAGTGTGACAGATGTTGGTTGGAGATCTTCTAGGCCTAACTAGTAGTACACAACATATGGGATGAGATTGACAATAGAAACTAGGTCACACAAGGCCTTGACGACTTTTCTCTCTCCTAGTTCAACATTAATGTAAGGGAAACCCGGTTCTTTCAACTTAGGAGGAATGGTCCCTTGAATAGTGGTACTCACATTAGTAGCCAAAAGGACATCGTTTTTATGTGAAAATTTTATTTTAAAAGTGCCCATGTCCTGAAGGTACTTTGAGTATGCAGGTATGGTTTGGATTGCATCGAGAAAGGGAATGTTCAACTTGACTTGTGAAAAGATTTCTCTTAATGTTTCAGTTAATTCCGGCTTGGTTTTCCCCTCATGCATTGAGGAAATGGTGCAGTTTGTGGGATTGTTTGTTAAAGAGTTGTTTCTTTGACAATGTTATCGTGTTTTTTAGTTTGATCATTTGGTTCATTTGAATTTTTATCAAAGTTTGAATCTTCATATGGGTTCTGAAATAGTTGTTCAGGTTTCTCAATTGATTTCCCACTTCTTAAAACAGTCACAACCTTTAGTTGTTCATGAGTTTTTTGAGTGTAACTGGACTCTCCCCTTAAATTTGAGGATGGTACCGACAGAGTAGGCATGGGTGCCTTTCCAGTTTTGATGGTTTGAAGTTCTTGTTTAATGGAAGATACTTCTGAGTTCATTTTTTCCATTTATTTGCACAGTTGTTCTAGTGGACTTTGTGGAACAGTTTGGGTTGGTGGTTGAGAAGATTGGTTTATCCCAAGGGGAAATTTTGGAGGTGGGATGGTTTTTTGAAAATGGACTGGTGGGTGTTGGTATTGGATAGGTTGGGTTTGCAACTGGTTATGGGTTTGGTAGTTCTGAGGGGGGTAAGGATTTTGTCCCTGTGGTTGGCTACGTTGTTGGTTATCTTTCCAGGAGAAGCCTGCGAGGTCATTATACCTTGGGTTGAAGTTGTTTTGGTATTGAGGCTTTTGAAAGTTCAAGTCATTTACTTCCACTAGGGGTCCTCCTAAAATAACATCCTTAATGGATGGAATGGTTGGGAAGTTGTTTGTCTTATGGTCATGTTTGTCACAAATTGTGTAAACTGGGTCGACGGTCTGGATTTCATGGACTTTCCTAAGGTCTATCTCTTCAACCTTCCTAGAGATTTCTACGAGTTTAGCCCTAAGGCTTTCCTCTTCTCTAAGTGTTTGAATTCTAGTAGTTCTTTGTGGCTTTTCAGAATAAGGTGAAGTTCCCCATGTTTTTTTTTGTTCATTAAGGATTTCAAGATACTCGTAACCATCTTTGGGGGATTTATTTTTAAAGTTTCCATTGCACATCATGTCAATGAATTGTTTTTTCCCCAGACCCAACCCTTCATAGAAAATTCTCACTTGTTCAGGAATAGAAAAGCCATGGTGTGAAACTATGTTTAGAGTGTCTTTGATCCTCTCCCACGTTTCATATAATTACTCTCCCTCTTTTTCAAAAAAGTTTTGGATGCTCTTTTTAAGTGGAATTGTTTTGTGGTGGGGAAAGTATTTTTGTAGATTTCTCTTTGTAGTTGGTCCCAAGAGTTTATGGATGATGGTATCAAATTTTTTAGCCAATTATTACATCAATCCTATAATAAAATTGAAATATCCTCATCTTAGAAGATTCTATTTGATGTGGGAGACACATGGTTTCTACAAAGTCATTATACTCTTTAATATGAAGGCAGGGCATCTCGGACTCCATTCCATGGAATGTGGGAAGGTTGTTTAAGTCATGGGGTTTAAATATGTAGTTGGAATCTCTTATTGAGTTGTTTCTAATGCATGAGGGGGCATTGTTCCAGGTAGTTGTGAGGTAGTAATTCATGGTTCGATCGATTGCATTCCCTAATTTTGGGGATGCCACATTTGGGTTTCCATTTTGGTTCCCACCCGGGTTTAGGAGTTGGTTTTTTTGAAGACCTTCCATTGAAATAGTCTCAATTTTTGACTCTAGAGTATTAGGAATATTATTATCTAATGGAAACAATCCACTTGGTTCACTTGACTCTCCAACCCTAGGAATTTCCACCGTAACTAGACGGTTTGATTGATCGCGGGTGCAGGCGGACATGCGCCAAAAAAAACGAGAAAGGGAAAAGTTAAGAAATATTGGGTGAGAATAGAAGAAATTGGGTAGAATAGAATGGGTTTTGAGATGACTTACTTGGCTCCCTGGAAACGGAACCAAAATTTTATTCACACTCAAATTTACCCAAGAGATAAAGGTAGAACGGACCTTGTAGTTTAGCTTGGGTTATCAAATCCTCAAAGATCTATAAAGTAACCTAAATACATGTACATTATATGGATTGTTTTTGGGTATTAAGTTTCCAACTTGGGTTGATTTTATACTGGTTTAAATTATAACTAACATATTTATGTTAATTCAATTTAAAATAATGAGTTGATCCTAGGTTATCGCTCGGGGTGGATTGGATGAAATTATTTTTCAACTATTTCAATTTCTTATATTTGAGATGGGTTCATTTAAGAAGATCAATAAACATCCTCACTTACTAGTTTAATACCTACAAAATTTAATAATAATCACCTAAACACTTGAAGGATCAAAGTTTTGATCACTTCAAGGTAAAGATTCGTATTAGCACATGAAGTGTGTGGCCCTAAATTCAACAAGGACGATGGAGTTTAAAAATCATCAAATAAAAATATCAATTAAAAGAAGTGATTTGAAATAAATGGGGTGATAAATAATATCCAATACAGCCCATTTCTACTCCCTTTGATCCACCCATAAGTAGTTTATCCCTCCATTTATTCTATGGTATCAATGGAAGCGAAAAGTAGACTCATGAGGGAGGAAATAGAGAAGTAAAAAAACAATGAAATAACGATCACTCCACCGTTGTGTGATAATTTCACAAGGTTTGGTGTGAATAAATTCACATCTTGAAAAAAAGTATCAAATTTATATGAAGAAAAAAAGAATAATAGGAAAAGAAAAACTTTTATTATGAAACTAAAGTGAATTGAACAACTTACATGTGAAAGACAAACTTGAGACAACAAAATTGCAGCATAACATTACAATTGAACAAAGCACCAAAGATAATCAACTCATCCACCAACACTGCCTTAAATAGAAATTTCCAGAGGCTTGGTTCGAGCTCCCAATAGTACAAAATATTTCACTTGAGTATGGTAGGTCTAGGGTGGTGAAAAGTATGGGAGAGGAGACTTTTCCACCCTTGACCCGAGGTGGCAGCCATCATGCTTCCACCGAACAGATGTGCCTGGAAGACCTTCTAGCTGGCCGAATTGGAGTGGGACATAGAAGAAAAAACTGAATATCAAAATTTCCCATAACCGTTGGTAAAATATCCTCCCAAAATAGTTTATGGTTAATGAGATATGTATAAAATGGTGGGATTTGTTTCTGAGCCTCAGAATCTGTCCTAGAATAATATCTTCAACTTGGGTTGCATGAATAACCATAATAGATGCCGAATTAGTACTGGATACTGAATAATTATTTTTTAATCTATATGTTTTCTAGCATACCATGAAATTTGGGATTCATTGGGCCAGTATGTTGGGCCCCACATTCTCATCAGTAGGCTAGTGTCCAATCTGCTTCTCTAGAATTGTTTGAATGAAATCCCATTTTGATGGTCTTCCAATGTTAATCTTTCAACACTACATAAGTATGAATTGTTCCCAAACTAATTATAAATCTTAAAATTAAATATTAAAATAAAATCAAGATTATTGGGTACTTTAAATGATGTTAAAAAATGTACCACATTATAGTACATTTTAAAAAGGAATTACAATAATAATGTGAAATGATGTTCAAAGTGTAAAATGCACTAAAAATGGTGTTTATGAATAATAAAGCACATGAATATTATATATATTAAAAATGAATATTAGCTTAATTTAGTGGCTAATCATACCCCCAACTTTAGTTTTTCTAGTCTCGAGAAAAATATATTTCAACAATATGAAATTCGAATTCCCCTTTTCAAAGACATTTTAATACACAATGATCACCAAAAACCATTATACCAAAAAATCATGAAACCCATAAAAATATTTTAATACAAGATAGTTTCATAAGACGATCTAAATCCCAAGCCCATTGTTTTGTTCAAATTCATTTCCATATTTCATCCAATATCAATTAATGCTGAGGATGTGTTGAGTATCACAATAGACATGGGGGGATCATCTTTATTCAAGGGGAAATGATGGAAGCGCTAGGTGGAATCACATTTCAATATTAATATGAGTATTCAAAAAAATATTGATTTTTTTTTCAATTTTTCCATGGTAATTGAAATTGCACTCAAAAAAGTCAACCCCTGTAGCGATACTTTGCTGATGACTCCCAGGCTCAAAGACCTTAGGGCACGAAGTGAAGCCCACATACTCGGGAATCATCTCAAGTTAACTCAGTTAAAAAAAATTAAAATTACCAAAAATAGAGATAAAATTACTAACTCTGGGCCAAACAACTATGGAGTCACGATCCTCAAGTGCTGAAAGCCACGCATTAGGTCATTTCATTGCACTTCACGCAAATTTATTGTTTTTTTAAATTGTTTTTTATTGAATACTCATATTAAAACTAAAATGATCACCAAACCTATGATATTTATTTGGAGGACCCCATGTACTCAAACTAATACCCCACTATCCAAACGACGTGCATTGTGATCCTTTTTTTATTTGGATGAAAATATAAACGATGAAATATCACATTGGACAACCACACATTCCAAAATCTATGCTCATGAAATTATACAAGGATTAAAATTATAATCAAGGAATTCTAAATTATTTGATATTCAGTTTCAAAGTGTGTAATTTGTATTACCATGTTTAAAGTTAAAGTAATTTTTCCTTCCATTTACACACATTTTGTTTTAAAATTATTCATTTTTTTACACAAAATAATTTTTTATTTTATCTCCCCCCACCACTTAAAATAACATGGTCCCCAGTGTTTAAAGAAAAGAAAATTTACAAGGGGGTAGAGGTAGAGAATGAGAGTTCAAAAAGGAAATTGAAAATGAGGATCATGGAATGAAGTCACCTGGTGGTTGAAGTTGAAATTCTTGTCGCTCCCTTTGATATTGATGTCAGTCTGAGAATTCCCTAGTGGAAAAAAATAAAAACAGACAAAAAAATAAAAAAACTCTATATATATATATATTTATATAATAATGACTGTAAACTATAATTATATATATATAAATTATATAATAAGAAAGCAAAAAAAGTCGTAGGTCAGTGGTAAGAGTGCGCCCCTGTCTCCCTTCGGTCTTGGGTTCGATTCCCCGTGGCTTCACCAGTTGTGACGGGGTTTAACCCATGACCTTTGATGTGTCCTTTTTATTTATTTATTAATATACATATATATATATATATAACCTACAAACACATTAAAAAATGAACTAATGATACATTGTCGTCTTTTTAAATTTTTGGCTAAGGTATTACTCAAGGATCACACCACGTGAAACAGATGAATATGGTGATCCCCTTTCATACCCATCCATACTCATAATAGAAGAAGAAGTCAACAGTCTATTTTTTTTAAATCAAAATGATTAATTAATCCTATTTGAAAAATAAAGATGATTCCGAAAAGATTTGAAACATGAAAACCACGGGTTGCCTCTCGTGCAGCGCTTTTGTTTAATATCGCTAGCTCGACATAGACCCATAATTATTTAAGTATTTTCCTCATCTAAGGTTGTTTTACACAAATTTCATCAACTTCATTTTTTTAATGGTTTAATGAATGATTTTACTCTATGACCATTAACTTTAAATGTTTGACCATTGGTGGGATCTTGAATTTCTACAACCCCATGGGGGTACACCTTATGAACTATGTATAGACCTGACCACCTAGACCTCAACTTTCCTAGGTGTAAATGAAGTTTAGAACTATACAAAATAATAGGTTTACCTGGTACAATGTGTTTGGTTTTAAGATTTCGAGATTGGTAGGTTTGTATTTTAGCTTTATTGATCCTTGAATTTTCATAAGCCTCCATCCTAAGTTCTTCAAGTTCATTGAGATCTAATTTTCTTTTTGTTTCAGCCAATGATAGGTTAAAATTCATTTTATTAATTTCCCAAAAAGTATTATGTTCAATATCCACTAGAAAATGGAATGCTTTACCATAAACCAACTTATATGGTGACATTCCTAGGATGGTTTTTCATGCTGTACGATATGCCCAAAGAGAATCCAATAGTTTCTCAGACCAATCATTCCTAGAAGGATTGACAGTTTTTTCAAGAATATTCTTAATCTCCCTATTTTCTAACTTAGCTTGACCATTGGTTTGAGGATTGTATGCAGTGGAAACTTTTTGAAAAATCCTATACATAGACATGAGTGAAGAGAATGGATAGTTGCAGAAATGGGTTCCTCGATCACTGATTATTTCCCTAGGAATTCCAAATCGAGAAAATATGTTCTCTTTCAGAAATCACATCACAACATGATGGTCATTAGACTTGGTGGGAATGTCTTCATCCCATTTTGAGATATAATCAATCGCTAAGAGGATGTAGAGGTATCCCTTAGTGTTTGGTAAAGGACCCATTAAATCAATTCCCCAACATTCAAAGATTTCAATCACTAAGATGGGAGTGAGTGCCATTTGATTCTTTTTTGTGATTGACCCTACTTTTTGACACTTAGGAAATCTTTGAAAAAATGTGTAAGAGTCCTTTGAGAGGGTTGGCCAGAATAGAACACACTGAAGAACCTTATCAGAAGTTTTCTTAGAGGAAAAGTGACCTCCACATGCCTCACTATGACATAATTTAAGGATGGACTCTTGTTCAGATTATGGGACACACTTCCTAATGACTTGGTCAGGGAAGAAATTATAGAGGTATGCATCCTCAAACACATAGTTCCTAAAATTAGAAAGGAATTTCCTTCAAGCTTGAGTCCCTAAGAATTTTTGAATGACTCCTGTAACAAAGAAATTGGCTATGTCAGCATACCAAGGGTAGTCACTCACAGAGTATAGGTGTTCATCAGGAAATGAATCAGACATAGAAAGGTGATTTTAGTTGTCTTTGACTTCCATCCTAGAGAGGTGATCAACTACATCATTTTCAACACCCTTTTTATCCTTGATTTTGAGGTCAAATTTTTGTAAGAAAAGGACCCACCAAATCAGTCAAGACTTAACATCTTGTTTTTGGAAGAGGTATTTTAGTGCAGAATGGTCAGTGAACAGAGTGATGAGGGATCCTAAGTGGTAGGACCTGAATTTCACTAAGGCAAAGACCATATCAAGAAACTCTTTTTTAGTGGTGGTGTAGTTGATTTGGACATCATTTAAGGATTTTCTTTCATAAGCAATGACATAAGGAGTTTTATCGCAATGTTGTCCTAATACAGCTCCAACATCAAATTCACTAGAATCACACATAAGTTCAAAAGGCAGGTTCCAATTTAGAGATTTCATAATGGGAGGAGAGGTGAGAGAGAATTTGAGGGTTGAGAATGAACCCTCACAACTTTCTGTCCAAACAAATGGAGCATCATTTAATTGGAGGTCACAAAGGGGACAGGAGATTGAAGTAATGTCCTTGATGAATCTTTTATAGAAACCAGCATATCCTAATAAATACCACACTTACATGATAGTTTTGGTTGATGGAAGGGGACGAATGATGTCAAACTTGTCTTTATCAACTTCAATCCCCCTACCTGAGACTATATGGTCAATAAATAATCCATGTTTAACCATGAAATGGCATTTGTCCCAGTTTAGGACCAGATTATTTTCATCACATCTTGACAAGAATCTCTCCACATTCCTCAAACATATAGAATTCATCCATGAAGACCTCAAGAAAATCCCCTACCATGTCTGAGAATATTCCCATCATGCACCGCTGGAAGGTTCCAGGGGCATTGCATAACCCGAAGGTCATGATTTTGAAGGAAAAGGTGTCGAATGGACATGTGATTGTAGTCTCTCCTTCATCCTCTAGGGAGACCTCAATTTGATTATACCCCGAGTACCCATATATGAAACATTAGAAGGCATGAAATTCCACTCTATCAAGTACATGGTCAATGAATGGTAAGGGGGAATGGTCCTTCTTGGTGAATGAGTTTAGCTTCCTATAGTCAATGCAGACCCACCATCCACTACTCACCCTAGTTGGAAGAATCTCTCCACCCTTATTGGTTATCACTGTGATTCCTGCCTTCTTGGGAACCACTTGGATTGGGCGGACCCACTCACTCTCAAATATGAGATATATGATACCATCTTTTAACAATTTCAGTAGTTCTTTTCTTACTACTTTTATGAGATTAGGATTGAGTCACCGTTGAGGTTGATGACATGGCTTTGAGTCAGATTCCAAAACAATCCTATGAGTCTTGATAAGTGGGCTAATCCCAGGAATATCATACAGGGTCCAACCAATGGGTTTCTTATGTTTCCTAAGGACATATAGAAGCATCCTCTTGTAATTGGCTTCAAGAGAAGAAGAAATGACAATAGGATGTGTTTGTTTGTCTCCTAGGAAGGCATACTTGAGTGCAGTGGTAAGTTCCTTCAATTCAATATCAGGTTGGTTCAAAATGTCAACATAAGATTGGGACATTGGATCAAGATCAATTTTATTTCCTATAGTTTTATATAGGATTACTTCCCAACATGTAGAAGTTTCAGCTACTAGATTGGCTTGATTAGATTTAGGGAAGGAAGTTGAAGTGGTCTCCATGAAAGTGGTTTCCTGAAATGTTTCACTTATTGTTGGACCTAAGACATCATCATAAGAGAAATTTGAAAATGATTCAATCCAAGGAGATAAAATTCCATCATTTGAAAAAAGTAAATCAATCTCATCCTAACTTAAACATCGATAAAATATTCCTTGATGTTCTATGGATTTATTATCAATGCTTCCTATCTTGTTTAATTCATGAATGTCCTCTTCATCCCCTATTTGTGAGATTTCATTATAGATGTTCAAGTCTAGACTCTTGTTCCCAAAGGTGATGGTCATGTTCCCATTTCAGACTCGGATAACAAAGTAGATTTTTGCAACGAAAGGATGACCAAGGATGATTGGGGTTTTTTCCTTATTTCTTAAGTTTGGATGGTTGTCAAGGATAGTGAAGTCAGCTGGGTAGATGATGTTTTCAAAATTTACCAGAATGTCCTTTAAAATCCCCTTCGGAACCCTAATGCTACGATCAGCAAGTTTAATTGAGAAAGATGTGGGTTGGATCTCTTCTAGGCATAACTAGCAATACACATCATATGGGATTATATTGACACTAGCACCTAGGTCACACAAGGCCTTGACAACTTTTCTCTCTCCTAGTTCAACATTGATGTAAGGGCAACCCGGGTCATTCAACTTAGTAGAAATGGTCCCTTGAATGGTGGTACTCACATTAGCAGCCAAAACGTCTTGGTTTTTATGTGAAAATTTTCTTTTAAAATTTCACAAGTCCATAAGGTACTTTGAGTAGGCAGGTATGGTTTTTATTTCATCGAGAAGGGGAATGTTCAACTTGACTTGTGAGAAGATTTCTCTTATTGTTTCACTTAATTCAGGCTTGGTTTTCCCCCTCATGTATTGAGGAAATGGTTCAGGTTGTGGGGTTGTTTATTGAAGAGTTGTTTCTTTGACAATGTTATCATGTTTTTCAGATTGGCCATTTGGTTAATTTTAATTTTCATCCAAGTTTGTATCTTCAGATGGGTTCTGAATTAGTTGTTTAGGTCCTTCAATTGATTTCCCATTTCTTAAAACAGTCACAGCCTTTATTTTTTCATGATTTGTTTGAGTGTAACTTGACTCTCCCCTTAAATTTGAGGATGGTACCGCCTGAGTAGGGATGGGTACCTTTCCAGTTTTGATGGTTTTAAGTTCTTGTTTAAGGTAAGATACTTCCAAGTTCATTTTTTCCATTTGTTTTCACAGTTGTTCTAGTAGGCCTTGTGGAATAGTTTGGGTTGGTGCTTGAGAAGATTGGTTTATCCCAAGGGGATATTTTGGTGGTGGGATGGTTTGTTGAAAATTGAAAAGTGGTTGTTGGTATTGGATATTTTGTGTTTGGAACTAGTTATGGGTTTGGTAGTTCTGATGGGGGTAAGGATTTTGTCCCTGTGGTTGGCTAGGTTTTTGGTTATCTTTTCAGCAGAAGCCTGGGTGGTCATTATACCTTCGGTTGAAGTTGTTTTGGTATTGAGGATTTTGAAAGTTCAAGGAATTTTATTATACTGGGGTCCTCCTAAAAGAACATCCTTGATGGATGGAATGGTTGGGTAGTTTTCTATCTTATGCTCATGTTTGTCACAAATTGTGCAAACATGGTCTACAGTTTTGATTTCATGGACTTTCCTAAGGTCTATCTCTTCAACCTTCCTAGAGAGTGCTACGAGTTTAGCCCTAAGGATTTCCTCTTCTCTAAGTGTGAGAATTCCAGTAGTTATTTGTGTCTTTTCAGAATAAGTTGAAGTTCCCCATGTTTGGTTTTGTTGTGCAAGGATTTCTAGATACTCATAAGCATCATTTGGGGCTTTGTTTTTAAATATTCCGTTACACATCATGTCAATGAATTGTTTGTTCCCCAGACCCAACCCTTCATAAAAAATTCTCACTTGTTCATGTATAGAAAAACCATGGTGTGTAACCATGTTTGGAGTGTCTTTTAACCTCTCCCATGTTTCATAGAATGACACTCCATCTTTCTCAAAAAAAGTTTTCGATTCCATTTTTAAGTGAAATTTTTTTGTGGTGGGGAAATTATTTTTTGTAGGATTATCTTTGTAGTTTGTCTCAAGTGTTTATGGATTATGTTCTCAAATTTTTTATCCAATTTTTAGCTCGATTCTTTAAAAAAAGTAAATATCATCATCTTAGAAGATTCTAATTGATGTGGGGGACACATGGTTTCTACAATGTCATCGAACTCCTTAATGTGAAGGTAGGGCATCTCGGACTCCATTCCATGGAATGTGGGAAGGTGGTTTAGGACATGGGGTTTAAATATGTAGTTGGAATATCCTAGGGAGTTGTGTCTAATGCATGAGGGGGCATTGGTCCAGGTAGGTGTGAGGTAGTCATTCATGGTTTGATCGATTGCATTCCCCAAGTTTGGGGCTGCCTCATTTGGGTTTCCATTTTGGTTCCCACCCGGGTTTATGAGTTGGTATCTTTAAAGACTTTCTATTTAAATAGGATAAATTTTTGACTCTGGAGTATCAGGAAGATTAGGATCTAATGGTAACAATCCCCTAGGTTCACTTGACTCCCCAACCCTAGGACTTTCCACCCTAACTAGATGGTTTTATTGATCGCAGGTATAGGCGGATATGCGCCAAAAGAAAAACAAACGAGAAAGGGACAAGATAAGAGATCTTGGGTGAGAATAAAAGAAAAGGGGGAGAATAGAATTTGTTTTGAGATGAATTAATTGGGTCCCCAGCAACGGCATCAAAATTTTATTCATGCTCAAATTTACCCAATATATGAAGGTAGAACAGTCCTTGTAGTTTAGCTTGGGATATGGAATCCTCAGAGACCTAAGAAGTAACCTACAGACACGTACATTATATAGAATGTTTTTGGATATTAAGTGTCCAAATTGGGTTGATTTTATATTGGTTTAAAGGATAACTAACAGATTTAAGTTAATTCAATTTAAAATAATGAGTTGATCCTAGGTTATCGCTCTGGGTGGATTGGATGAAATTCTTTTTCAACTATTTCAATTTCTTATATTTGAGATGGGTTCATTTAAGAATATCAAACAACATCCCCACTTACTGGTTTAATACCTACACACTTTAATACTAATCACCTATACACATGAAGGATCAAAGTTTTGATCACATCAAGGTAAAGGTTCGTATTAGCAGTTGAAGTTTGTGGCCTTAAATTCAACAAGGACGATGGAGTTTAAAAATCATCAAATAAAAATATCAATTAAAAGAAGTGATTATACATTAATGGGGAGATAAATAACATCCAAACCAGCCCCTTGATACTCCCTTGGATCAACCCATAAGTTTGTTAGCTCCCCATTGATTCTATGGTTTCAATGGAAGAGGAAAGTAGACTCATGAGGTAGGAAATGGAGAAGTAAAAAAAGAATGAAATAACGATCTCTCCACCATTCTGTGATAATTTCAAAAGGTTTGGTGTGAATATATTCACACCTTGAACCTACAGTATCAATGTGATATGAATAAAAATATAATAAGAGGAAAGTAAGGACTTTTATTAAGAAACTAAAGTGAATTTAACAACTTACATGTGATAGGCAAACTTGAGACAACAAAATTGTAGCATAACACTACCATTGAACAAAGAACCAAAGATTATCAAATATTCCCCCAACACTGCCTTAAATAGTAATTTCCAGAGTCTTGGGTCAAGTTCCCAAAAATATAAAAGATCCCACTTGAGTATGGTAGGCCTAGGGTGGTGGAAAGTAATGGAGAGGAGACTTTTCAACACTTGACCCAAGGTGGCAGCCAGCTTGCTTCTATCGAACAGATGCGCCTGGAAGACCTTCTAGATGGTAGAATTGGAGTGTTCCATAGAAGACAAAAATGAATCTACAGATGTTCCATAACTGTCTATAAAATGTACACCCAAAATAGATTATGGTTAATGAGATAAGTGTAAAATGGTGGGCAATTATTCTGGGCCATAGAATTTGTCCCGAAGTTTATCTTCAACTTAAGACCCCTGAATAAATACAATGGAGGCTGAATTGGCATTTTCTCCTACATAAGTAATTGTTCCTCTATATTTCATCTAGCATCCCAAGAAATTTGGGATTCATTGGGCCTGTATGTTTGGACCCACATTCTCATCAGTGGGATGGTGTCCCATCTTCCTTCTCCATAATTGTTTGCATGAAATCCCATTTTGGTGGTCTTCCAATGTGAATCTTCCAACAATCCACAAGTATTAATTGTTAAAAGTATAATTATAAACCTTAAAATTAAATATTAAAATAAAATCAAGATTATTTAGTACTTTAAATGATTTTAAAAAATGTACCACATAATAGTGCATTTTAAGAAGGAATTACAATCATAATGTGAAATGATGTTCAAAGTGTAAAGTGCACTAAAAATGGTGTTTATGAATAATAAAGCACATGAATATTATATATATTAACAATGAATATTAGCCTCATTTAGTGTCTAATCAGATGACGACCACTCAGATGGTGAAACTGATTTCATTGAGGAAGCTAATCTTCCAATGTAGGCTATAGTTGGCGTACCTATTGATGGAAGAGCATGTGGGGATTCTCTTCTTCATCATCAGTATTATTTATTTTATTTAAAAGAAGAAAGAAAACTACAAGGGGGAAAACATGAGAGGCCGAGACCTAAGGGGGTCGAAAATAGTGAAGTCCGAGGGAATCCCCTCTAATGATATTCACCACCTCCACTTTCCGAAAGTTCAAGTCATAGAAACAAGAGACACCATAACCATGGCTTACAATGGAAGAAAGGAAATCAGCCTCCATGTTTCCTTCGTTCCATGTATGTCTCAGGAAAACGTTGTTGGAGATCAGGCCACTACACTTCTGAATGACATAATTGATCGACCATGGGGGATTAAAGACGTCAAGAAGCGAGTTCCGTAGGACCATGGAGTCAGTTTCTGCTTCCGCAATGGTGATGTCGCCTTGGTGACAGAGAGAGAGGCGTTTGAGGAAGGCGAGAGCCTCTACTTGAAGATCTGAGATGAGGCCGAAGAAAGTAGTGAATGCCAAAACAACCATGCCTCCGGAGTTTCGGACCAGGCCACCACCTCTCATGACCCCTGAGGAGAAGGAGCCGTCGGTATTGAGTTTCAAGCCATGCACCAGAGGGAGCAAGCGAACCCACCTTCCTCTTAAAATTTCCCTCTAAACATGAGTCTGGGCATGCAGATACAATATGTTGAGCGAAATAGCGTCCCTCTAGGTCTCATAGTTCCAAACCAAATCCAGGAGGAGACTCCGAGTCCTTTCAATAATGGACTTTCCAGAAGTCTGATCCCCCTTGTGCCTTGACTTATTTCTAGCCTTCCAGAGGCACCAACATCCTGCATGGAGGATGAGGGTTCTAGCCTGTCTCTCCGGTCCTCTATGCCCAGAGTTATGAAGCCAACGGTCTAAAAAAGAGTCATTTGATGAAGCTAGGGAGAAGATATCAGTGGACATACCGAAGAAAGACCAGACCTCGCGTGCCCATTCCCCTTCGAAAAACAGGTGATCAGCGCTCTCTTCTTGGGGATTTTTGCAGCATAGACAGCATGAGACCAGAGGGATGTCGCATTTTCAGACGTTCTCATAAGTAGAGACTATATTATTCTGAAGCCTCCAAAACAAGAAATTGAACTTAGACGGAATTTTTTTAATGCACAGGAGCTCATTTCAGTGGTCCTCCTGCACCTGGGTATCCAACGTCCGGTAGAAGGCGCTACCCGAGAATGCCCCCGAATTGGTAAGCTTAAAAACACACCTGTCAGGATCCGTGGAGGTTTCAATGAGATGGAAGGATCACTGCATATATTCATCAAGGATCGCCTTAATAAATTTGGGGTACCTGCTGGCTTCCTTAAACATAATGGTGGAGGCTAGAAAACCCGGGAAACTGAGGCATGCCCCCAACTAGTTTTGATGCCAGAAGGAAACCGAGCCCTCCCCAATGATCCAGCGGGCCAGAGGTTGCAGAGCAGAGAGGATGGGGAGAAGCGACGAGAGGAAGGGTGACATGTGGCATGTCGGCATCGGTGGGTTGCACTCAATAGACCTACTGCTTATCTTACCCAAAATATTTTGACGCTCAATAATGTCCCAGGCCAGGCTTGCATTCCTGCAAAACAGAGTGACCGCCATGCTTCAAACGTTGATCCCACCTTCCCGGATGGGCTTGGACATCTTATCCCAAGCCACCCAATGATGCTTCCCTTCTGTGTGGGCATCCCAAATAAAGTTGGCAAGGATCCTGTCATTATTCCTGATGACACCTTTCGGAACCTTGATCACCGACAAAGCATGCACTAGAGCAGCCAGAAGGACACTGTTGACGAGAGCAATGCGTCCCCCAAAGGACATGAAATTATTCTTACAATTAAGCACTCTATCTACTAGCTTGGCAACAACCAGATCAAAATCTATGATCCGAAGCTGACTAGAAGAGATTGGGGCGCCCAGATAGGACATGGGAAGGCAGCCGTGCTGCATGGCCAGGTTGTTGGAGATCCAGGCCGCTCGGCTAGGAGGGCACCATTTGGATAGAAAGATTTCACTTTTTGACTTATTTATGAATTGAACACTCCACTTTCTGTAGATATCAAACACTTTAATCGGGCCACTAATCAAATTCCTATTGGCATTAATGAAGATCAATGTATCGTTTGCATACATGATATGAGAAACTGATGGGAGGTTCCCCTTCCTGTTGTAAGGTTGCACCTCCCCCTGTTAAGGCTTCTGCGAATGAGACAGCTAAGGAAGTCCTGGGAGAGAATGAAGAGGCAGGGGGAGATGGGATCGCCCTGCCTCAATCCACGAGTTTCTTTGAAGAATCCATGGGACTTTCCCATGAAATTGGTAATGCCACAATCAAAATATTTCATGAATTAGGGGCATATAGCTTCGATCGATAGAATTTATATGAAATTTTGTATAAAATCAAATTGTCCTAAAGTTAATTGGATATGAGTGAAAGTAATATGCACAATTTGGTGAGTTAGGCTTCCCTTATTAAACAAATAAAGGGGACAGTAGAGGTGTTGGAATAGGGTCACCATTTTCTATCTGAACTGCAAGGGTATATGGATTCTTGGACTGCGTAGGTATGGAGGTATGAAGAGATTATTGCTCATCTAAGTTCCACCATTTTGGCCTCATCAACCATATTGGCAATTGGTCAGAGGAGGTTATAAGAATTGACCACTCTAGTAAGATCTCTCTATCCTGGGGCAGAAGTAGAAGTGGAGAGAGTGGCACTCCAATACTCAATTGATGCCACTCATCAGAATCTGACTGATCTTACCAGTGTTACCAACCATATTTTGTCTTGACTCATTTTTTTATTGTACCAAAAAATTTATGGAGCCTCAAAGGGACTACAAAATGTAGATATTCCTCCATTATTTTCATGATATGAATGGATGAATTTTCTGATCTTTCAACAATATTATTTAGTTTCTGTATTATCTTGATGTGTATGATGTCTTACTACTCTTTCATTTTAGAAATTTCCATCAATACCAAACTCTTTCTTTAAATTGAGTGAAAATGAATTTCTGGAGTTGAATGTTGAAATTCTAACTGATTTCCTCTAAGATATACCTTTGAATATCTGTTTTCACAATATTATTTATTGATAATCTATTCTGGCTACTTCAAAACACTTTTTGTAGAGGGATCACCAAGACAATAGATATATCATGAAGGGAGAGTGCTTTGTCATTTTTCTAAATTTGATAGGCTTGGTTAGAGAAACTCAATCTTGTCAAGACCATATGGATAGCCTTACACTCTCCTCTAAACTGAATTGCTATTGTGATTTAGTTTAAAATATTTTATATTGTACATAATATTGCTTTAGTTCAAGCTCTTTTAGATTGGACCTAATATTACATTAGTTTATGTTATTTTAGCTCTGACCAAATATTTCTTTAGTATAATGTCTTTTAGCTCAGACATAATATTTCTTATGTTTAAGGGATTTTATCTCTTACCTGATATTGCATTAGTTTAAAGTCTTTTAGCTCAGACCTAATATTGATTTAGTTTAATGTCTTTTAGCATGGACCTAATATAACATTAGATTAAATCCTTTTATCTTGGACATAATATTTCTTTAGTTTAAGGTCTTTTACCTCGAACCTGATATTGATTTATTTTAAGGTCATTTAACATAGACCTAATATCACTTTAGTTTAAGGTCTTTTAGCTCGAACCAAATATATGATCATGAGATATGGTGTGGATTTTCCAGGAATAACCTAAAACACGCTAAGGTTTTGGGTTTTTTCCATGGTGTTTATGAGGATCACAAGGATCAGAAATCCCTTTTTTCATAGTGAAACATTTAGTTGATGACCCTTGGTGAATATGTAGTAGCCATAGGCATGAATTCATAGTTAGGCTAAGGTTCCTTAAAGCTAGGTATCCTTTCTGTGGGATATTGAAGATTCATGGAGGTGATATAGATTGTGGAAGTAATATTAGGGAAGCTAGATCCACCTAGATAGATGGAATATGGGTGATATAAATCATAATCCGAAAGGTTGAGTCCATAAATATGAGATGGTGTAGACATGTTGGGTATGTCCCCTGACATTTTGAAATTCTAGGTTCTTTCATTGTATTTCTATGGCTCAAAATATTTGAATCTCCTTTCTAGAAAGGATAATATTCCTTTAGTTGGTGGGTTAAGGCCCTCATGCATCGGTGTCATACCAAGAAAAATATGAAATCCACTTCTCTATAAGGGCTATAAAAGGTTGGTGAATACTCGAGCATCCAGATGATGAAGTTTGATATGGAAAGAAGAATATCTAAGAAGGATTATGGAACCCTAGATCAATTTATCTCTTAAATCATGAAGCTAGAGCTCTACACCCCATGGTGTTGAATCACAAGGTGTGTGATATCAAAGTCTAGGGAATGAAGTGTCACGGTCTGTCCTTGAAAAATGATATGAAACACAGTGATGTAACATCTAGTATATTTAATCTTCTTGGATATTTGGGTAAAAGGATTATAAATCATGACCCAGAGTCCTCGAGTGAGAAGGATGATATGGGATAGTTGTACAGGGATATGTCTAGGCACGCTGAGGTGTTGATTGTTGCTGCAATGATTTAAGTCTCATTAGGATTGGAATATCATTTTTTATAATGACTCATTTGGTTGATGGTCATAGGTGCATATGTAGGAGCCATGGGAATGTATTCATATTCGAGAAAAGGGACCTTGAATCTGGATATCCTTTACAAGGGCCATGGAAGGTTATGATGATTTGAGACACCCCAACTCATGAATTGTGGTCTGTGAAAGGTGTAAAAACCAAGGAGGGTTAGGGTACCCTAAAAGTTGTTCCACTTCCTAACAAACACGTTCTCATTTTGAGGAGGTGTGAAAACCCAAAAATCTAACATTATCCTGGGCCAGGGGGTCTAGGGAGATTTGATTTTGTTTTACTAGAGCTACTAGGTAGACCTTATGAGATTTTATACCTTATCTATTCATGCCCTAATTTTTTATAAACTTTGAGAATGGCTATTTTATCAGGCAGAGACTCGACTTTTTCTCTGGTATCCCTTTTTGGGTTTTCGACCTAACATGGTTTTTGTCTCTTTATTTAGTAATTTAAGGTCATGATATTTGGACCATTATGGGTTGGGTGTTAAGTTCATATAGATTTGACCAAATTATAGGCAGTGTAAGGTCATTACTCACATGGACCTATTATGGGAGATGTTATAGAATAGAGTTATTAGGATACCGAGGGTCAATATCACCCCAACATCCTTCTGATTGGGATATGGAAATGTTGTAAATCATGGATCAAGGTTCTTGGGTCATGTGTAATGATATGGTATATTCATACCGGGAGTAGTTCAGACATGTTGAGGTGTTGAGTTCTGTTACAATGACGTCGGGTCTCACAAGGATCGAAATGTCCTTTTTCATAGTGACACATTCAATTAAAGACCATAGACACATATACAAGAGCCATAGATATACATCCACAGTTAAGGAAAGGTTTCTTGAATCCAAATATCCTTTACAAGGGCCAGGGAAAATTTCAGTGATCAGAGACACCCATGGAATGGAGTGTAGCTTATAGATTTAGGTTCTTTAAAAGATTGTTGAATCACCCCATACTCTGGTTGATCGGGGAAGTCTATTGTGGTCCTTTGATAATGTATGAAAGATGGGTGACGTTATGCCTTGTTTAACATCATATAGTGGGGAAGTACATGCCTCCATGCAGTTTAATGTCATGCGGTAAGGATTTACTTCCCTTAAGTTTAACTTCATATAGTAAGGATGTACTTACATGAAGTTTAATGTCATGTGGTAAGGGTGTACTTCAATTTAGTTTAACATCATTAATTAAATATGTACATCCATATAGATTAACATCATGTGGTAAGGACGTACTTCCATATAGTTTAACAACATGCGGTAAGGAATTACTTCAATATATTTTAATTTCATGTAGTAATGACATACTTCTATGAATTTTAACATCATGTGTTAGGGACATACATCCTTGAAATTTGATATCATGTGGTGAGGATGTGGGAACTAATCTAGAATTAGGTATGTGTCATGGCTGAGCCCAAATTTGGACACTTTTCATCACTTCGTATCTCCTGAGAATGAGAATCAATCCATACATAGCTCTTAATGATGTTTCACACCTAGGTATAGACCTTACACAAGGAGGGGAGAATTTTTATATTTATTTGTTGTGACTGGGATCGGAGTTTGGAAATTCAGGCATCACTAAGTAACCTTAGAGGGAACAAATGAAGTCACACATAGTTATTGAATATGAAATACTCTATGTAGGTATGACCTATACAAAGATGTGGGAATTATTTCTATTGACCATTGCAGTTGGGCCTTAGGATTGGAGATCTAGGTGTCGATATAAATCTTGTGATTACATGAATCAACCTATACATAGTTCTTTATGTTTCCTATATTTTAATGTCATGAGGTGAAGATGAGGGTGAATTGATATGAATAATTGGAAACATTACCATTGGGACCAAGAATGGATGTTCAACCATCGTTATGTATCTCATAAAAGGTCAAAATCAAGCCATTCAGGTAACGGCCCGACCCCAGTTACCTTGAGTTGGTGATTTATTACATAACATTGGCATGATATAAGGCATCATGTCCTGAAAGACTTATCAGTTTAGTATTATTGGAAAGAAGTTACATACATAATTTCAACATTACAACTTGAAAAGAAATACAATACTAATTAATTCCATTAGAAACATCCAAGCCTCCAAGATTATGGCTGAAAGTCACTCATAACTAACTTCTTCATATCCTGGGAAAATTAAACATAAGAAATGGGTGAGATCAAATGCTCAATAAGGGTAATAAATACAGTGGAAGATAACATAAACATTTGGCATGATGAATAATTCAAAACACATGCCTTTACAAATAATAAACATGAACACTTTATGGAAGGAATATATGTGGAGTAAATAATTCCATAATAAAACATAGTCATGGGTATTCTCCTAGTAGAATAACCCCATGAACCATCATTATTATTTTCATAATGAGGAAATTTATAATTCCAAACATTATGAAACATTTTTTCAAGGCCTCGTCCAAGACGTCTAAAAATGATTAAGGCCTCGGCCAAAACCATATATCAAATTGGGAAAGGCCTCGACCAATTCCACGTCTAATTGTCTCATGAGACCTACGGATGCACCAAGGAGCTATAGCGGTCTCCACCTGTCACATACTAAGTCCAATACATTCCTCAAATGAAAAGGTCGAAACATAACATAAACATTTGTATTAAAACTAGCATAAGAAATGTCAATACATTAACCGTAAACCAAGAATGGTATAAAAATAACACATCCACAGTCAAACATATCACAAAACCTTAAATAAAATATGAAATATTTTATCATAATAAATCAACTTAAAACAAGTTTAAAATCAATCAAAGGATGTTGACATATATGAAATGAAAACTATTTAAAAGAAATAACTCTTTCTATTTTGAAACCATTTAAGAGTCACATAATTATAAAAGAAATCATTTATTTTTAATATATTCTTATAAGATTGTAAGGGAAGCTTTGATGATGTTACAATGGTGGAAAATAGCTTCACCCACTGTATAATTTAAAAAAACATTCTAACCTTAATTTTGTCAAAAAGGTCATAAAGTACCTTGTTTGGAAAATGACGGAAAGATTCCTTTTGAAACATATAAGGTCATATAAGGATATAAATGAATTTAACCCATAGTCTAGTAAATACTAAAAATGATTTGAAATACATTTTTAAGAAAACATGGATGTGGATGATAAAGAGGTCCCAGTAGATACTTAAGTAAAAAATAACCACAGATAATAAAGAGATTGTGAAATTAACTCTTACCTTGTACTTTTCCTTAGTAGATGGTATGTTAACCTTCTGTATAATAGTTAAAAAAATAGTTATTAAATTATACAAGAACTATATACATAAATATTATTTCATATATGATCCTCTAATATTTCTTTGTTAATAATATCTTAGTAGTATCATCATTTCTAGTGTTAACTGATTCGCTTTCCTTTATATGTTTGGTTACGTAAGCCAAGTTTTTTGTGGATAGGATGTATTTTATTCATATAAGTAATGATATTATGTTCATAAATATTATTTTTAATCATAAAATAAAAATTATTCTTGAATGATTATGATGGGGAATGAATCTCATCGCGTTCGTGGAGACAGAAATCTGTACGTACGCACGAGCAAAAATATCATTATATTTATGGTGAAATCATATGTAATTTGATGGTATATCATATATACAGAATCATTAACATGTTATATTTATTATTAGATCAGTTATACTCATTATTATACCCATCTAAATAATGAAGTGTTTGAATAACAAACTACACCACGACGTGGAGATGGTAAGCCGTACGTACGTGCGTATGGTGACTTTGTCATTCATATGATGGATAGAATAATGAATATGGATGTAAAATTTTTATAATAACATCATAGTATATATAATATATTGGAGTTATTATTTTTGAATGGAAACAACAAAGAAATAGGAAGTGGAAGAAGAAAAGAATTTGAAAGAGGTTATGAAATATTTACCTCTTCTTAGGGTTTTTCCTATTGATTTGATCCAAAGGGCTATTTAGGATGGATTTATGACAAAAGTAAGGCCTCTAGGATAAATGGATAAAAGTTGGGAGGATATTTGGGTATGTTTTTGCCGAGCTAATTGGATTTGGGGTGTGAAATTAAGAAAAGGGGAAGTTCTCTTTTATAAGAGAGGTGAGGGTCACTTTATAAAAATATTGAAATATTATTTTATAATAAAATCAATTTCGGTTTCTAATGGCTCAAAAATAATTTATTTAGATTATAAGTAGGGTATGGGTAAATAAAATCTCAACCAATAGGGTTTAGATAGGTTTAGGTCACCATATTAACATTATCTTTTATATTTAACTCTTAGTTAAATAGTTTGGTATTTACCATGTCTCTTTGTATTTTTATATTATATGGTTAATAAACTTACTATAAATTGCCAATAGAACCCCAAGTAGTTCATTATTAATATATATAACCTTATATAAGTCCTTTTTCGGAACCTTATATTTTTATGAATATTATATCAATTAATAATATAGTATTTGTTTTAAAAACTCAATTATGTCAATTTTGACACCATTTACTATTTCATTTTTTTGAAAGCCATTAAAACTTTATCACTTCAAATAAAATTTATTTAACCAACCATAACATGTCATATTAACCTAGAAAATTATTTAATTCATCAGAAGTCTCAATTATCAATTATTTGGATATTTATAATATCAATTATTTTAATATTTCATTAATAAGGTAATTACTGCATCATCATTGTGTCATAAATAAATTAAATTATTTAATTTATAAAAATTATAAATAAAATACCATTATATAGATATTTTTTTATCTTTCTAAAGAATATTTATAGTCTAATTTATATTTTGTGTAACTCTGTATTAAAAATGGTTTAGTTATTAAACATTGAATTTAACTCTTTTAACTCTTCTTTAAATAAAATAATAATAAATGTCCTAATATAATACAAGTGGGAAAAAGGGGTTAATATTTTATTACTAAGGTATTTTTGGTATAATTAAACTAATCCAATTAAATTAGGACATGTGTTGAGGTAATTATGATATCATTTTTCCCCTTAATTACCCTATTTACTTTTAACCGTGGTAAATAAAAGTCAAAAGTTATTATTCGCCATAAATTGTTTTCATCTTATTGAACCACATTTTACTTACATATATTAACCTTATCTCTTGTATTTTTCTGAAATTAAACTCACAGAAGAGGTAAAATTATGTTTTTTGCAAATTTGCAAATGCTCCTAGGAGGTGGGTAAAAGACGGTAAGAAGTTCAATAAAATTTATATATATTAACTTATTATAAAATGACTCCAATGAATTACATGGAACTTATATAAGTATTATTTATCTATTTTTACCTAAAATAAATTTAAATAAAATTAATAATTATTTAAATAAAAAGTTAGTTTAAACCAATAACGCGGTGTTTTTAACTATTCATCAAAAAGTGAATGTTTTCAGAAAAATACCAAAAATTCACCCTAAGATAATTTTGATATTACGAATTCAAAAATGAAGTCCATTTTGAAAAATAAAATTTATAAAATTTCAAAATGTGTGTATTACTATTCATAACGGCTAGTTTGACTGGTCGCGGTGTGTTAGAATCTCGAAGTTGCGTATAATGCAAGTTGTTGCATTATTCAAAGGAAACATACCATGGAAGCTTGGGGTGTTACAATTCATAGTTATGGATATTCTATGCAGTTTAACTTCATGCGGTGAGGAAGAGGGTGGAATAACATGAATTGATTAGAATATTGTGGGTTACCCCAAGGGAGGAATTCTAGGCCTCACTATGTATCTCGTGATAATGAGAATCAAACTACACGTAGTTATGAAAAACCATTCAGTTTAAAGTCATACAGATTAGAAATCAATCATGCAGTTTAATGTAATATGGTAAGGAATCATGGTATGCCTTTAATGGTCTTCCACTTATGACCATAATGGGTATGTGGTTTACTTTTTATTCCTTATTTATGAAGTTAAGTCTCTTCCTCAATTCCTGTGCTCACATGATCTACGCTCTGTGTGAGAAACAAGGAACAACATGGGTTTCCATACAATTCATAGACGTTTGGGGGTACAACAAGGGAAGTTTGAATTATGTGGTGGCTAGACCGAGATATAAGATTTATGCATCCCTGAATATCTAATAAGAAATGGTAATCAATCCATATGTAGTTCTAGAAGAACCATGCAGTTTAACATCATCTGGAAAGGACGTAAGCAACCCAATGTGAAAGGTTATGGATATCACAGATCTGTTCAATTTTACATCATGCAGTAATTGTGTTGGGTTACCCATTGTGAAAGGGTAATTTCTAGGTTCGTTCACTTTTATATCATTTGGTAAGGACATTGGATCACCTGACATTAAAGAAAAATAATCCTATGTTTGGGACCAAGAATAAAGTTTCTGGCATCACTATGTATCATGTGATGGTAGAATCAATCCATTCGTAGTTCTTAGAAAATTTTGTATTTTAACATTATGCGGCAAGGATGAAATACTTTCATTTTAATTTCATGTGATCAGTATGAATGATGGTACTTACTCTGATGTAGAAACCTAGGCTGACATCTTTTGAAAATTATTTCTTGAGATGCTTCGCATTTGTGGGAGGTGTGACATGCTCCCCATCTATTGTGGTTAATTAGTAAGACTTATTGTGGTTGACTATATGTATTATGTTTGGTCACTCCCATTTGGGTTCTAGATTTTGGGGCTTCTTATCTTGAATCATTAAGGTTTTGAGGAACAACACCAGTTCCCCATATAGGAATGGGTGAAGGAAAACTTTTTTATTGAAGGCTTATACAATCCAATTCTAGTGGAACTCAAGGTTTTTTAGTGTGTGAAACCTGTTCTTTTCAAGATTTTCAAATTCATCTAGTCACTTTTGAGATTTATCATCCTCTGAGAGTTTTCTATATATGGCTACTTCTAGTGAGGGAAGCTGGAACTCCATTTGTAACACTTCCTCAGTCCCATACACCAGTGAGTATGGCATTGCTTATGTAGCAGTATGCGTAGTGGTACGGTAGGCCCATAAAGCATAGATGAGTTTGTATGGCCAATACATCTTAACCTTGTTCACAATATTCTAGGGTATATTTTATAGGGTCTTATTGAATTCTTATATCTATCCATTTTCTGTTGAATGATAGCATGATTAGTGATTGGACTTGATATTATACTCTTGGTATAGCTCTTCAACTCCATTGAACAGAAGTTGGTGTTGTTATTTGTCAATATTGTGTAATGGAATCCAAACCGAGTGATGATATGAAACTTCACGAAGCTGATGATATTCTTCATCCCAAACTCCTTGAGGTGTATGTTTTTAGCCCATTTAGAAAAGAAGTCAGTAGCTGTAAGAATGTGCTTGAACTACTTAGTTGTGGCTGGGGGATATGGCCTCATGAAATCCATCCCCCAAACAAATAATGGACAAGAATATTTAGTTGTGTATAGAAATTATGGTGGTTGTTGGATGATGTTTTCATGTATTTGGCACACATGACATTTCTTGGTTAATTCCATGTAATTTTGTATCATGGTTTTCCAGTAACATCCTAACCTCTAGATCTGAGGGGGGTCCCATCAAAACCATGCTTATAGAGGGTTTTCTTCTCATTTGGGCCATCCTGTACTGTAAAGTTTGCTATAAGATGCCATATATGTTCCCTTCGAGATCTATCTGTTGGTACAGTCTCATATTGTAGATAGACAATTATGGGATCCATCCATATAGGGGTGACTATTTATGCATCATGCTTTGGGGGTGGTTTTGACATCATTGATCTCTTCCATATCAAAGATGATGATATCTACAGCCATTCTCCAATGTGTAATATATAAAATTTCTTCATCCTAGTCAAGGTCATCCAAGATGGTGGATGCATTGTCCAATGTGTTGGCGTGAGCATTTTGTGATTGGGGAACATGATGTAATGTGGGGTCAAAAGGGAATTATGTCATTAATCCTCTAACATATCCTATGATTAGGGAAAATTTTCCCTTTTTGAGGGAATATTCATCATTGACCTACTATATCACTAACATTGAATCCCCTTTGATATTTAGGTAGGCTATTTGTAGCAGTTTGTCCTATTCCAAGCCAACAATGAGGGATTGGTATTCAGCCTTTTTGTTTGTACGACCTTCAAATGGTGAGAAAGATTAGGGAAAACATCATTGTCACGAGATACAAATACAATCCCTTGGCCAACCTAGTTGAGCTTCAGGTTTTCTATCATTTTCCTGATAGGCCTTTTTGAGTCACCATTGGGTAGTGTAGTGGACATAGAATACCTCTTTATCTGGAAGCTCAGTTCCCTTTGGTATATTCACAGGGGTGCGGTGTGATATGAAGAAATCATCCAGAAATTTTCCTTTCATTAACTTATATGACACAAACTAAATTCCATATTGCTGAAGAATGACCACCCATCAGGCTAAGTGCCCAGTCATCTTCAGACAACCAAGTATTTACTTGAGTGGATTGACATGAGAGACCAATTGGACTTCATGGTGATGAAAGTAATGTCTTAGATTTTTCACTAGGAAGATGAGTGCAAGGTAGTTCCTATTGACATCAAATTATCGGGTCTTAGTACCTAGCAAAGTTCAACTGAGGTAATAGAGACAATTATCGCACCTCGTATCATTATTTTGTTTGATAAGTGAGGCCAGTGAAAGTTCTATGGTGTCCACATATAATATTAGTGTCCTCCCTTCCATCATAGGCATCAGAACCGGTGGGTGAAACAGGTACTGTTTGATACTTTTCAAGGCTCCTTGGAAATCATTGTACCATTGATAGGTGGTTCCCTTCTTCATTATCCAAGTAAAGGGGAGACCTTTTCTGGGTAGGTTCTCAATGAACTACTGAATGTAAGAAAATCTCCCTTATAATCCTCTCAATTCTATGAGATTTATAGGGGTGAAATTTCTATGATAGTGATAAAATTCTCTATATCAACATCAATTTCATGGTCTCATACCACAAAACCAAGTCATTTCCCTAAAGTTACACTGAAATTGTATTTCAGTGGATTCATCTTCAAACTGTGTTGTCACAACTTTTTGAAAATTGTTTGATGTTTTATTAAGTGATCCAATCATTGTGATTATTTAACCATCTGGTCATCGATATAACATTCATCTATCCTTCCCAGGAATGGATTAATGATATGATGCATGGCACGTTGATAGGTGGTGCTAGCATTATTAAAACCAAATAGAATTACTTGATAGAAAAAGATCCCATAAGGTGATCAGAAGGAAATGGATTCATTATCTTTAGGGGATATCATTATCTGAGTGTACCATGAATACCCATCTATGAAAGAAAAGTCTTAAAAACTAGTTGTTTCATTGATCAAGAGATCTATGATCAGAAATGGGAAACCATACTTTGGGAAATACTGATTAAGGTCCTTGAAATCAATGTAGACCCTAACCTGCACATTCTTCTTATTAACAGGGATGATATTGGCGAGTCATCTAGGGTATTGAACTTCTCAAACAAATATGGCTTCTATAAACTTGTTGACATGTGCCTCTATATTGTTGGAATGAGAGGGGTGTGTCCTCCTAGTTACCTACTTTACGACTTGATGCTCATTAGGTAGCCCGAGATGGTGTGTATCCACATATAGATTCAATCTTGAAATTTCTATGTAGCTTCTTGAAAACACATATCAGTGCGGCTTCAAAAATGTGATACATCTATTTCTCTTTGAGTGGCAAGGCATAACTAATCAATATAGGTCACGAGTCTTCCTTTTTTCCTAGATTTATCCACCTAAGTTCATAGATGGTGGTGTAGACACCTTCCTTGAATACTAGAGGGGCATTCCCAAGGTTAACCTCATCTTATTATATCTCTGATTATATAGATGAATTTTTATATTGGGATATAAATATGGGGGATTTATTATCATCATCACATGGAAAGAGGTTATGAGAAGAGACGTTATCATCACCTGTTGAGTGATTCATTGAATAGGGATGTTGGAGATACAATGCGTTGATGTTTTCACTGTGGAAAGGAGGGGCTTGGTCCTCCAGGATTAAATCTATGAACTCAACTAAGTTTATGGGGAGCACATATTTATCATTGAGCATACTCTAGGGATTCATAGGGGCGTTCCTCAAGCCATTGGGAGAGGCAACCTGCATATCCTCATCCAACATTGGTTTTTTCCTCCATTTTTATATAACTCTTCTTCATCATATGTCGCCCCTTAAGTCTCAAAGGGAGAACTATCAAAATGTAGTATGCTTAATTTATCATTAATGGGATTCCTCAAACCGTAGTGGAATGTTGAAGGTATTTTGAGGTGGATATAAAGCTAGGGACTTCTGAGAAGGATGTTATATGTAGTGTCTTGTTGGATTACCATAAATAGATTATTTGATGTATTATCCCAAAACTGGGCTTTGAGATTGATTTTTTGGAGAGTACATTTCTCATGATTATCATTCCCTTGGATGGTTAGCTTAGTGGGAGAAAAATCCCCTTCACCATATCCCAAACGTCATAGGGTTCTGATTGGGAGAAGATTAATCCCCTGAACCATTATCAATCATAGATCTTTGTAAATTAACATTGTTGAGTCTGGCCAAGACATATATGGGTCTGATGTTCCCTTGAAGGGATTCCTCCAGATATTGATCAGTGAATGATATGGAGACATGACATTCTAATGTCATGGTCTCCACCTGATAGACCTCAGGTACAACCACTTCAATCTTGAAATCTTATGGGCTCCAGATGGATTAATCGACTACCTCTTTGAGTTATTTTAAAATTTGGAGAACATCGAGGATATATATCTTTTTTAGGACTATCTCCATCTATTTCAAAACATCGTATTTTTGTGCTAGAGGTTAGAGCTTCCCGATATGGGGTTTCTCCTGGATGTGCGGATGAGGATCCAAGGAATTTTGGATGGATGGACCTAGTTCTTATACAGAGGTTAAAGGAGTATCTACTTCCAGTGGTGCAGGTCACTCAGGACTTCCCCATTTCTTGGGTTGATTAGATTGGACCCCCACTGAGCAGTCATGAAAGATAATTGGGTGTGGGTTATAGCTAGAGGGATCTAAGGCACCTCCTTATCATCTTTGAACATACTGGAGAAATTTTCCAAGATTTTCAGCTGTGTATTGTCCATCCAGGGGGATATGATCAAAATATTAGGTCTGACCACATTTGTGTTTTCCCCTATATTCTTGGCTCCGGTGAACATGGCCTCCCCTTCCACGGTTGTATGTGGGAAACTCATGCCTTATAAAAAAAACTCATCATTGGAGAAGGGAACTAACAAGTGTATTAACTTGACAAAACCAAATATGTGGTCTTTATTTTATGAGGATTCTGTTTGAGGGGAGGTTCTTGTGCCTCAGATATAGCAGGGAAGAAATTGGTGAGAGTTAATGATTTCTTTGGAGGAGAATATGACTCTTCCTATTATATTTCTTCCTACTTCTAATGGTCACGCACACCATTGGAAGGCACATCAGGTGTGTCCTTGTTGGTTGGTGGAGCTACTATGGGTTTGTGTAAATGTTCTTTCAAAGTGGTATTGGCTCGATCAATAATCTTTCAGTTCATTCAGTTGTCAAATTTTCATGCACATCGGGCTGAGAATTTTTTTCAATCACCATCTTCATCCATTTGGATCAAGATTGTGTATTCCACTTGATATGGGGAGTTATCTAACACCACTTGTCTAGAATCTATCATGACTTGAAGGACGTCTTTGAAGATGATGCATTTCTGGATATTATGACCTAGCCTTATTTGGAAAGGGAAGTATTTGGGAAATTCGATTAGGTAGACCTCATTGGGATTCATGGGTTGTGGGAGTATGAGAAGGTTATTATCCATGGCTACCAAGAAATTATTGGGGACTTGTTCATTTCGAAAGGAGTAAAAAAAATTCATATGTTCCTCAAATCCGAGATGAACCTGATTTCTCTATGCTTCTAATAAAGGGTGATTCTTTGGTTGTCTCCACTTTATAGGAGGTGTTGTGTGTTTCAGGGAATTATTGAGTATTTGGATAGGCACTGCTGCTGGCTTGAGAGTGAAAGTTTCAGCTTCTACTCTAGCTAGCCATTTCCCATATGCTATAGGAATAAGTCAAGTTTTGGATTGTTTCCACTAGATGGATTTTTCTAGACTTTGGTCCCTCTCAGTAAACTCACATTATCTACCTGGATATTTCATTGGAATTAGAGGAATCTTCAACTCATAACTAATATTTTCAGCACAGAGTTCCATTAGTTTCTCTTGTAAAATAGGGGTGTTTAGTGAGTAGGTCAAACCCTTCCACCTTTCAATGAATTCGTACACCTTCTCATTCTCACATTGTTTGCAGTTTTCTAGGTCGATGATCAGTGTCTTTATTAGTTTATAACTGAATTGATAAATTAATTGAAAAATAAGGTCTTTCCATCCTAACATATATCATGCTAGAAGACTATAATACCAAAGAAAGGTTTTCCAAGTTAGAGTCGATACAAAATACCTCATATTTGTTACCTCCTGTTGGTTTCAAGGGATAGAACCCACATCAGGATACAAATTTTATGAGATATTGTTTGGGGCTACCTACACCATCGAATTTATAGAGGGTGGGATTTCCAAAATTGAGTGGAGGAAAAGTGCCATCCACCCAGTCAGGATATAGCTTCCTATCAGGTTGCAGAGGTTCACATCTCCATTCAATGGCTTGAATTCAATTAGTCAAGGACTCGATGACATAAGGATCTCTAGGGGAACCATTTCCTAAGTCATCTCCCCTCTATATGAAGCTAGTGGGGGTTCACAAGGTGGCGCCACTTTCATCTCCTCATGATTTTTGATTCATCCCAAGATTGAATGGTTGTCCTGACGCAGGAGGGGCCATTTTCCCAATGGAGGGAATTCCTGATCATTTTTTACTTCCCCATGTTTGTGGATTAGTTGTCTAGAACCAGATCCAACATGATGCTCAGATACCACGCTTGTTGGAAGATCATCCATGGGGGGGAGAACATTCGTCTCTACCTAAAGATGATACCCAGTGGGGATATTTCCTTGGAGAAACTTATTATTGAGTTGTCATAGATTTCTTATTTTACTCTCATATTGTGACAAATGTTCCTATGGTTAAGGAACCATATTTCTTCTAGGAGGTGATTGGGATGTGGTTGTACTCTTTCCCTTGTTGATATTCCGTTGTGGAGGTGGCCGCTCGATATTCAGAAGTGTCATGTTTTAGATTCGTCCCTGGTTCCTGGTATTTACATCCTTATTTGGAGCATTCAAGTCACCTTCTTCTCGAGGCATGTTTTCCATGTTGCGGCCTTCTACACATTCATATTGATCAATATCTTCTATGTTGATAGAGAAAATGTTTATAGAGTCATATTGGGAAATGGTGGTTGTTCCAATACCCTCTTTGAAACAGGATGATTTTAAACTATCTTTTTTAAGGTCATTAACTAAACCCTTGGCCATGTCAGGCCATTTTGGTTTGTGGACCCGATGGGGTCATATTGTCTTCGTCATATGTTCCTACCATTTTGGTCTATGAACAATGACTGCGAGTGAGTTTCTGTAAATTTTTATTGATCGTGCATCAACCAACATGGGTTTTTCATATGGCGGGAGGAGATGGTGGAATATCAACTGCTGAAATTGGCATGTATTGGTCTATTTGCTGAGGATCCAATGACTCCAATCGAGGACTTATTAATTATCGGGATAGACATGAATATATAAATTCCCCTATCACAATGAGGTGTGGGTGATCATGAATTACCTGTGATGTCTCTGGGCTCCTCTCAGGGGATTATGAACCTTGAAAGAGGGATTGAGATATAAATTCCCCTAGACTAGTGGGTTGGAGTTTACCTGCGGCTGCTGAGGGTACATCCTGAATCCTCTAGGGAATTGAAAATCCGATGGGTAGAGCCATTGATAGATATTCTCATGGCCTGAGGGACCAAGTATGCTCTGGGAAAGTTTCCATGGAATCATATACTATGGTCCACATGATATAGCGTAGTTGTGCTCATGTAGGATCTAGGTACAATGGCCACCGATGGTGAGAACTATTACTTAAGGGAATTTATTTGGGTGATCGCAACATTGGTCTACGTGTTTGGGATGTACTCTTATTTTCCTAAGGTCTCGATTTTGATGTCATGTTGGCTATCATCTCTCCCTGTCTGTGGTGTCTGGGTACAATTGTAGTGGGGGAATTCTATTCTAGTTACCTACTTTCCTGAGCGTTACCTGGTCCCTTGATCTTGTTAGAGGCTATAACATTGTAAGATTCCATATCATAGGGGTTATGCTATTCTAGGGGGTGGAAAAGTGAAGAACTCCTTATTGTCTCCATCCTCAAATACGGACGCACGACGCGTCTTCAGAGATCAGCTGTTGAAGAGTTGTGATGAAATGGTAGAAATCGTGTTGTAGATTTGCACTATGATTTCTCAGTTTTAGATCCTGGGACATGGAGAGAGCATCTAGGATTAGATAAAAACATAGCATATTTATTGTATAAATGTGACACGTTTGTCCTAGATAAGAGAGATATTAAGGCTTCAGTCACCAATGATTACCCAACATATTTTGACATAGGTATGGAATTCACTCTTTTTTAGCTCATCTGGGATCTCATAGATAGAAATAGAAAGGGTCCAGAACATGATGGGGACATTGTTTCGAGATAACTCCCTTCATATGTCAATATTTTCCTCCTCCTCGTCAGGAATAAACTCCTCCATCCGGTTAGACCATAAAAGATGGCTTTGATGGTCATTTATTGACAGGATTGGGGTGTTGTTGGATGTCGATGGGGAACCATATACAGTTGACCCTAATGACTTGATAACCTTTCAATATGAAGGTGTTGAAGTCTTGAACACCTCTCTATATAGGGACCTCTGCAAAAAATGAGTATTGCCTTTCCCATGAGAGATATTTTCATGGGTAGGTTTACCATGGTGGATATCAAGAGTAAAGTTGCTACATTCCATCTCCACACCACCACAAGGAGGACTATCATGGTAATTTACATCTTCTATTTCTACTTCAAGAGAAGAGTTGATATACCCTTGTGGTGTTGAGAATGTGTCTCGAACAACCTCAAGGAAACTTCAATTAAAGAGACCAGGAGTATGGGACATCTTTTGAATCACAGTTAGAATATGTTGACCTGCATTTGGTAATTGTGAAGGGATATGAGCCTACTGTGTGATTGTTTCTGGAACATGTATATAACCATCTGGTGTTGTAGGATTATGATCCTATTGCTAATAATATTATAGAATATAGTGATGATCAATATCATTATTGGAAAAAATGTGTGCCTTTCCCAAGGCGTGTGCCATCCTCACTTGGTGAGCCTTGATCAGGACAGTAATATGAGCTCGATCCTAATACTTTGGAATATACCATTGGTATTTCATGGTAGGAATAAGTGTATACCCCAAGGCATGTGTCACTCTCACTTGGAGGGCCTTGGTTGGATCAAGAATATGAGCCTGGTCCAAATATGCATTCCTTGTTAGAATATACCAACAGACCTCCAGAATGAGAGAAGGAATACGGGCCACCACCTATGTTTCCCTAGAATTATTTTGGCCCGATCATTCACTCTCGGAAATAGGAATATACGCATGGCTTCCATGATTCGTCAGAATATTTGGGTAGATTCACTGATAGGAATCTGAGCCTATCCCAAGGCTTGTTCGCTTCTCACTTGGTTATCCCCAGTTATAACAAGAATATATGCCTAATCTTGGGTCGTTGGAGCATGCCGCCAGAGTTCTTTGATAGGAATGTGAGCCTGTCCCGAGGCATGTTTCCTTCTGACATGGTGACCCCCTTCCAGAATCGATATATGAGCCTAATCATGGGCCTTTGAAATATGCCCCTGGACTTCTTTGAAAGGCATGTCCCCTGTACTGAGGCATGGTGCACTCTCACCTAGTGAACCCCAGAAGGATTAAGAATATGATCCTTATTCAATGCTTATCCCTTCATTGGAATGTGTTGATAATCCCCCTGAGCAGAAGCAAGGATGTTTTCTTTCTCTAGTACAGCCACTTGTTTATGATGATTAGATTATTGATCTATATTGGCTATAAATATAGGAGTATGTTCTAGTCTTGGTATCTTTAATAGGGCCATAATATGTTGTCAGAGTTTTTCAATTGTTGCTAAAATATATTGGCATTTTAGAAAAGTGTGTGTAGTAATATGAGCCTATACATTTTCTATCTCCATGATAAAATTTCATATGTATTCAATTGAATCCAGGATATTTTCCCAATTTTTTCCTCTTAATGCCACTAAAATATACTGATGAGATTCATGCATGGGGGTAGAAGTATGATCCTCCCCATGCATACTATGGAAATATTCTTATAGACTTATTCCAAACAAGCATGAATATAAGCCCGATTTCTGGCCCCTACCTAATTATGTTGGAAGGAATCATCGACAAGAGTATGATTATGAGCCCCATCTTGGGTATCCAATGACTTCCTCCTCAGACGAGTATTCCTTTTATCCCATTCATGGGCATCATAGGTGGATATGTGTGGGATGGTACCCTCATCAGGTGAGTGATGGGTACCAGCAGGATCGTATTGGTGACAACGGTCTACAGGTACCCTCCTTGGTGGAACCTAAACCAAAAGGGATCTGTATTTGGCCTCTTTTCCACCATCATTAGATATAGAAGATAGCATTTTTCACACTCTGGGGATTATCTCCTAAATTTTTTGTTCATGGAGACAAGATCCACTGGCTTAACAACAGCCTTTCTTAGGTGATGAGGAATCGTTGTTCATCTTTCCTGGAGAACATCCCGAGCTTCTTCCATGGTCGGTATTGTACCATGTTGATGGTACTCTTATACCATCATATTTTCCACCTATCATTGTATTTTTTTATCATGTGAGATTATCTTATGACCCTGAATGTTTATAGTCATGGATAATTTTCCAGAGAAAATGTTTGATGATGAAGGCATTGTCTTGAATCGGGTTGTCTTCAATATCTTTATTCATGCTGACAACAAGGAACAAGGTTACCAATTAGTGATAAATCATAGGCATAATATGCTCAATTATATATGCATGGTTAACATAATTGTCTTCATATTTCCAGATTCATCCATTCTTCTTGTTTGGACATATCAAAATAGGGATGGACTTATTTCATGAGAACCCTAGTTATAGAGGATAATTTATAAGATCATGACAATCTTACTACTTTTTTATATAAGGTTTGAAAAACAAAGTGTCTCGATGCATAATAACTCGATAATTCTGTTTTTACAGAGATTTGCGTTGACTTTACCATTCTGTTTTCATATGAGGTAAAACGAAATGTCTTGATGGATAAAATCCAATAATTTTATTATTAGAGATATCCATGTTGGGTTCACCATTTTTGTTTTGTATGTTTTTTAGTTGTGGAATGGATTTATCTCATTGTTCCACCATTACCACTTTTCTTAGAAACTCCCAATGGTTCCCCCTTTTATAGCTAGTTATAGACCTGCTTTTCAAATGCTGGAGGTCATCTGGGTTTTTAGGCCCAGTGAATCTTTGGAACTCTAATTGGTCAAGAGGATGGGAGGTTTGGCTCATCACACCCTTTTTATGGGAACAATTTCATACTCTGGGACTCTCTTATAGATTTAAGATATGTTCATTTATCTCTTCCTAATCCCTATATGGGACCAATTACCCAGACCAAATGATTCATTGCTCAGTTCTCTCATTAAACAAATAAAGGGAGCCTCTTTGATGGATAGAGAGAAGTGTGGTCTCATTGATGAGCCCATCTTTATGTGTCTAAGGTTCTTTATTCATCCCCTTAATGATGACTAATCACTTTATGTGTTGAATCCATATGACCAAATGCTTCAGAATGTGCTGCCACATGAGGAGGCGATTAATTTTTTGAGGAGGTGATTGAGCCATTATGAGTCTTCCTATGTATCTTGGTTATTTTATGAATAAAAACCCCCATAGTATGTTAATCTCATGTATTTTAGTGTCATGAATAGTGGACATATGTGAGGGTACTGAGACACCAAATGTTTGAGCTTGGGTCTTAGGGAGAGTTCCTAAGTATCCTGGTTATGGAAGGAATCAAGCCCATTCAATCATGCCCTTGAGACTGTCCCCAAGGTATATACCCTTATATGAGGTTTTTTCATACCATACCACTCATTGGGGATTACATACTAGGATTTTCCTAGTGAGTAAAGATTCATGATGTCTGATGGGATGTTCATTGAATCCCCATAATCCAACATCAGCTATGCTCAATGTGAGAAAGAATGGGGAACATATGATTAGTATCATGGAATATGTATACTGTACTTTTATGCGAGGGCAGTCCTTTGGATGTTTGGTGTAGATATTGGGCCTCCAAAAGGCATCCTATATATCTCAGTTATGGTAGGAATCAGAGTTCTCATATTTCATTTATCCCTTAACCTATTGATGGGTGAAGGTGGATGATCAAAATCAGAGGAATTGTGACCATACTAGAGGTTTTAGGATTGTTAGGGGTTCATACCATTATATATGTCGTACTGATCGGGGACATACCATGTGATGTAGGTAGTTGGGGATTATGTACTGAGGTTTCCCATATAAACCGTGGGTGTATGGTGTATATTCCATGATCAATAAAACTCCCTAAGCTCACGTGATCTATGCTCATTTTGAGAAACAAGGTTTAGAAAGTGATCAATGTCATTACTTTGGATAATGGCTTGGATACTAGGATAACCATGGATAATCAGTATAGAGCTCAATCCATGAAGAGGTGGTCTCCATATCCTGAATATGGAAGCAATCAGAGTTGTCATAATTCCCTTTTTATTAGGGCTTGCACACTGAGGATTGATAGAATAATCAAATCCTAGGATTCCCTTGTGGCATGAACTACTTTTTTAGAGGGTGTCTCAAGACCCAGTTAACATGTCTGAGGGACATCACATGACCCAGTTGAATTGTACTTGAATCCATCACATGACCTGGTTGGCTTGCCCTGGAAGTCATCACATGAACTATCTTGACACATATGGGGGTGTTGCAAGAGTCAGTGTGATATGGTACGAAGGATGTCGTGTTTCTTGGATAACATTTATATAGGTCATTGTGAGACCTCACCATCATGTCTAGGGGCAGCATGGGTCTCTGTTGGCTTTCCAAGAGTTAGTCGCATAAGTTTAGTTTTCATTCCTAGATACAATAGTGAGACTTGAAAGATATGATCGAACATCATTATATGAGTCGAGAAACGTATCTAAAGGTCGTTTTAGGGCTCAGGTGGTAGACTCAGAGGGTTTCAAGAGACCAAGGAGTTTCACCTATGGGGACTATGTGACTTACTTTGACACTTCCATAGGAATCATCTGTCCCAAACAGCATGCTAAAGGAATATCGTTAGATCAAAGTTGTAACACCCCGAGATTTTATGAAAAATATTATTTTTTATTTTATTAATTTCTTGTGTTGTACGCGACACCAAAAGGAGCTTGCACAACATGCATCCTTGACTTGCCTTGCATTACACGCAATCACGACCTTCCTCGATAGCGTGTGTAGTACGCAATACCGAGTTTCACTAAACAACGATATGCTATTATTAAAACTAGCCGTTATGAATAGTAATAACCACTTTTTCAAATTTTGTAAATTTTATTTTTCAAAATGGACTTCATTTTTGTATTTGGAATATCAAAATTAGCTTAGGGTGAAATTTTCGTACTTTTCGGATAACTTTCATATTCTGATGAATAGTGAAAAATTACTAAATTTTAATTAAAAAAAACTTTTTTAATCGAAATAATTAATAGTGATAAATTATTAATTTGAGTGGTTTTAAAGTATATTTAGAATATATTTTTACAATTTAATACAATGTTATTCATTGGATGTAATTTCAGATTTAAACCAGACATAAACAAGTGTCAATCTTTTGATAGTTATTATCTCTTAAAAACATGCTATTTGTTTTGACGACGGGAATTAATTTTTAAATTAGTTAATGTAATTGATAAGTTTTGAATTTGGTAAAATAAACATCATTTTTGAATTCATAATATCAAATATAGCTTAGGCCTAATTTTTGGTATTTTTCTGGAAACTTTCATTTTTTGATGAATACTGAAACCACTAAGTGGTAGTTAAAAAAGTGAATTTTTTCATAAAACTTAATTTTACCGCTTCTGTGAGTGGAATTTCAAAAATACGAGACACACGGTTGATGTCAGTAAGTAAAATGTGGTTCAATGAGATGAAAATAATTTTTGGTGAATAGTAACTTTTTACTTTTTTTTACCACGGTTAAAAGTAAATAGGGTAATTAAGGGTAAAAATGATATTATTATTACCCTAACACATGTCCTAATTCTATTTTATAAGTGTAGTTCGACCAAAAACAACCTTAGGAATAAAATATGACCACTTAGGCCCAGATGGATTAGATTAGGACATTTATTATTAATTTATTTAAAGAAGAGTTAAAATAGTTAAAATCAAAGTTTAATAAGTAAATCATTTTTAATATAGGGTTATACATAAGATAAATTAGACTATAAATATTCATTAGAAATCTAAAAATATTTCCTACATAATAGTATTTTATTTTTAATTTTTAGACACTAAATAATTTAATTTATTTATGACAAAAAGATGATGTAGTAATTATCTTATTAATGAAATATTGATATAATTGATGTTATAAATACCCAAATAAATGTAATTTGAGACTTTTTATGAATTACAATAATTTTATAGGTTAATATGACATGTTATTATTTATTAAATTAACTTTTTTCGAACTAATAACTCTGTTATGAGTTTCAAAAAAATCAATTACTAAATAGTGTCAAAATTGACATAAAATAGTTTTTAAAACAAATATTATATTATTAATTGTTATTTTATTCCTAAAAATCTAAGGTTCGGCCAAATGACTTAGATAAGGTTACATATATTAATAATAAACAACTTGGGGTTCTTTTGTCTTGTTATAGTAAGTTTATTAACCTTATAGGGTAAGAACACAAGAAGACACGGTAAAAGTAAAATTATTTAACTTAATGTTAAATATAAATGATAAGGTTAGAATAGGAACATAAACTTGTCTAAATTCTTTTGTATGAGAGGAGTTCGACCCATACCCACCTTAGCTTCCAAATAAATCAATTTGGAGCTATTTAAAACCGAATTTGGCTTTATAATAAAATAATATTTTTAGTTATTCCAAAGGTGCCCCTCTCCTCCCTTATAAAAGGGCACCTCCTTTCTCTCTTCCTCGCACCACTTTGAGCCTTCAAGCTCAGCAAAACTCTACCAATTTATTCTCTCCACTTCCCTAGAGACATCCTAGAGATCCTGGTCTTATTCAAAGACCAATTTTAGTGCCCTAAAAGGTGGTCTCAAAGAAACGCTTCAAAGAAGAGGTATTGTCCATTACTGATTCTTTCATCTTTATTTCTTCTTCCACTTATTATTATTTAGTTGTTTCATCATGAAGTAGTAACATAAGTATCACTCATATACTTATATGTTATTATAAGTATGAAACAACCCTATTTCACCATCTATCCATCCTATGGAAAATGAAATCAATGCGCGTGCGTACGTATGGAATACCGTCTCCACGCTGTGGTGTAATCTATTTTCCACCACCACCTTAATTGGATGGGTATAATGGTGTAAATAATAACTATATATTATTATTATAAAGTGATATTGATTCTGTAATAGTATAAATACACTCCAATAAAATTTCACGATCATGGGAACGATATCATCGCTCGTGCGTACTTATGGAATACCGTCTCCACGACGCGATGAGATTCATTCTCAATGATTAACCATTCATAAATGATTATACAGTATATATAATAAGTAATAATGAAATATATGACATAATAATGATACTGGATTTATGTATATATATGTATGTCATCCAATTAATTCCATTCAATTCAATGGGGAAATGAAAACAACGTTCATGCGTATGTACGGCCTACTGTCTCCATGAACGGTATATTTATTTCCATTTATCGATCTATTATATATCTGTATATTCTGAATATATATTATATATAAATCATGTTTTACATTCTGGATATAAGTAATCATGATCTATGTAATCATATGAATAATTACAAGTCAAAAAACGGATGACAAATGAAACGATTTTACCCAAAACGCTCTTTAACATGGAATTTACAAAAGAACGGGTAATATAAAGTCATAAGTGAACCATATATGATATAATAACAATTAATATGATTCTTTAATAAGTAAATAACATTATTTAAATCATTATACAGGAGGTTCGGACACTTACGAAGAAAATCGGACCAAGGGTAAGGGATAATTTTGCAAATCTCATTTTTATCTGAGATTTCTTATTCGTAAGTATTTATTGGGGTTATTTCTATCATCTATGTCCATGTTTTATAAAATTGTTTCCATCCTTTTTACCCATTTTCACTTTTACTACATGGTATGTAAGGAATCTTTCTTTTGTTTACGTTACGAGGTACTTTTTGACTTTTCCGACAAAAGTACGAGGAGAATGTTTTTTTAAGGTATATGGCATGAAAGGATTTTTACGGTTTTATAAAGCCTTATTTACATGAATCTTCCTCCAAAAGATTTCATGAATATTTTCAACAAAATCTCTTTCTTTTAAAATTGCATGATGTTTTGTGAAAAGAAATTGATTTTGAAGAAGAATGGATATTTTCCTCAAGAATTCATTTCAAGTGTTTTATCAAAATCATTTTCCATCTAAGATGAAATTATTTCATATGTGTATGTTTCAAGAGTAATGTCTCTATGATTTAAATGGTTTCACTTTTCTTATTATGAAATGATATCCATGTATTTTATATGGATTATGTGATGATGGGATGATGTTTATGAAACCCATTTTATTCGTTGGGTTATTATGAACGATGTATGTTTATTTTGTGGAACAAGTAAGAATGATTTCATTATGAGATGGTTGGGACCTATATCTCCCTCCAATTCATTGGGTAAAGATTTTATCTCATGAGATAGACATGGCTAGAACGGTAAGTTAATCCAGTTCAGTATTGCAGGACTAAAACGAGGAGTGAACTCGATTCAGAAAGGGACTTTGTCCACTAAGATGGTCTTGGAAGCAATGCCTTGGCTACTATGGAAATCATTACATGTGCTTAATGGATGTCACAATTACATGTTTTATTCCCATTCTATTTTATCATGATTTAATTCCATTATGATCTATGCCTTATGTACTTCCATGTTTTGTGTCGTTGCTCAAGATTTTTAATGTTCATGTTTTTTTTAAGTTCAAATGTATATGATATGTTTTATTTTATTCATGCTTACCCTTAATGAGAATTTGAGCTCACCTTTTTTATGTTTTCTTTTCCCCAGGATTAAAAGAAAGATTTTAGGTAAGGAAACAAAAATGGGAAGATCTTTATGGGAGATATTGAAGATCTTTCACCATGATTAGAAGATTACCTTCCAAGTTTCCAAAGACACTAAACTAGTGTGGTCCTTGTGTGTCTGTTTTTGTTATGTACTAAGTATTCCGCAAAAGTAATGTAATGTCTATGTACATCAAGCTTTGGGTCTCTACAGTTGGTATCAGAGGAAAGGTTTAGTTAACCTTTGGAAACTAGGATGCGAAAACATTAGTGAGATCCCTAGAAATATTTCTAAGGTATGTCTAGGGATGTCCCTAAGGATATGTATACATATAGGATATAGTCCTAGAACTACGGTAATGATCATAGAATTTAACCTAAGATGTTATATATTCAGGGTGCTTCCCCTTTACTATGTTATTTTACCTAGCATGATTTTTGCCTCTCACACTATTCTTTTTGGGTTTTAGAAAATGGCTGGAAACAGGAAGATTCATGATAATAGAGGATATAATGGACAATGGAATGATATTCTTCATGAGAAACCAAATGAAACAGGATTTGGAAGTCCAAATATCGTTATTATGCCTAATCAGAAATCTCATAATATGATCAATAATCTCAACTTTGGTATGTTTCCCGAATCAGATAATAAGAGAAAGATGGAGTATCATGATGATCATATAGGAATGAAAGTTCAATTTACCCTATGTAAATCACGTGGGAAGAGGCATCAAGGAGAATGTTTCAAGGGAACTGGAAGATGCATTAGGTGTGGAAAAGAAGGACACAAAGCCAGTAAGTGCAAAGGAAAAGGTTCAGTTAACACCATGGATGAGATAATGGTATTGCTACGACATCAACAATGGTTAAATGTTTTAAATGTAGAATGTATGGGCATTATGAAAAACAATTCCCTAAGGGAAAGTCTCATGAAGAGAATCAGTACGGTCGTATGGGTAGTATTTATGTTGATGATGATGAAGAGACTACAAATGATATGTAAGATGAAAGAATTGTTGAAGATTAGTCAATGGTTTAAGAAGGTAGTGGAATGATTACATGTTTATCAAGTGTAATGTTGTATAAGTAATCTCATGGTACTATGGAATAAAGAGACATCTAAGGATTGTTACACGGTTGTCTTTCCTTAAGTTTTGAAAGTGTATGATTAATGGTACTAGTAACCATGAAAGGTTGTTCAGATATTTTTGGAAAGTAGATGATATGCGCATAATGAAGGAATAAGAAGATAATGAGATGTTTGATTGTATTCATGAGCTCATGATTGATATAAGGACTAAGTGATATCATGGTTTGAGTATATAGAATTTTGAGGATTTTGGTATGTGGAAAGTGTTAACTTTTAACTGCATTCATGTTTTCACTAAGGTTCAATGAGTATTCATTTTTCAAGAGAATACATGATTAAGGTCTTCGAATGTTTGGAATGTGACCAACAAGACATATCTTATGATATATGGTGATCAACGATGGAATTAAATCTCTGGTAATCGTTTTCACTATATTATGAGACTGGACTGCAGTATTATGAATAAGCCTAAAGATTGGAATGGATTATGTTGTACATAAGTTAGTATTGTTTAAGGATAGAAGTTTTTTCGATATTATTTATGGGATGTTATAGTAATGTAGTTTTAGAAAAAGGAAAACCTGTAAGATGGGCGACAGCCCATCGCGTCGGATAAGGCTATGGGAATCGAACCCACAACCGAAGTGTGACTGGCCTTTATCGCCTACCACTGGCCTACATGAAGTCCCTGTTTAGTAGAAACTAGTTTTATTATATTAATCAGTATGATATATGAAGTATAAGTCCATTTTAGGAACCATATATGATTAATCTCACTATAGATGTACTTATGTATTTTTTGATAACTTTTCTAACCTTTTGTTTGAGACAGATGGAATGACCCATCATTCTATCACATGATCTTCTAGCACATCACGAATGACAAATTCAACTTCATTTATTTAAGATATGAAGTGGAAATTGTCTAAAGAACGACCAACGGTGAGATTATACCGAAATCATGAATGTATTTCTTCTCATTCCAATTTCATCAACTTTAGGGAAACGATCTTGAAAACCAAAAATGTTGTCCTAGTGCTCTTATATCTGATGAATCAGATGGTACCTTAGATCGTCACAAATTTAGGGCTTTGTGATTGATGGATTTTCCATAGCCATGTTCTCTACCACTCTCCATCAGAACATGATGGTTAGATTTCTCTTCCATATCCATATTTTCACCTATGTGGAAACACAGTGATTAGTTTATTTGGGTAACCATTACGTTTCATACTTTTGTTTTTAAAGATAGGTTTTGGTATTCCTTTTTAAGATGTGGGTTTCTATCAAAGAAACTTTTGAATAGTAAACCATTTATAACCCCGACGAATTTCGAGGGCGAAATTCATTTTAAGGGGGGTAGAATGTAACACCCTGAGATTTTATGAAAAATATTATTTTTAATTTCATTAATGTCTTGTGTTGTATGCTACACCAAAAGGATCTTGCACAACATGCATCCTTGAATTGCCTTTCATTACACGCAATCGCGACCTTCCTCGATAGCGTGTGTAGTACGCAATACCAAGTTTCACTAAACAACGATATACTATTATTAAAACTAGCCATTACGAATAGTAATAATCACTTTTTGAAATTTTGTAAATTTTATTTTTCAAAATGGACTTCATTTTTGGATTTGGAATATCGAAATTAGCTTAGGGTGCAATTTTGGTACTTTTCGGATAACTTTCATATTCTGATGAATAGTGAAAAATTACTAAATTTTAATTAAAAACAACTTTTTAAATAGAAATAATTAATAGTGATAAATTATTAATTTGAGTGGTTTTAAAGTATATTTAGAATATATTTTTACAATTTAATACAATGTTCTTCATTGGATGTAATTTCACATTTAAACCAGACATAAACAAGTGTCAATCTTTTGATAGTTATTATCTCTTAAAAACACGCTATTTGTTTTGACGATGGGAATTAATTTTTAAATTAGTTAATGTAACTGATATGTTTTGAATTTGGTAAAATAAACATCATTTTTGAATTCATAATATCAAATATAGCATAGGCCTAATTTTTGGTATCTTTCTGGAAACTTTCATTTTTTGATGAATAGTGAAACCACTAAGTGGTAGTTAAAAAGGTCAATTTTTTCATAAAACATAATTTTACTGCTTATGTGAGTGGAATTTCAAAAATCCGAGAGACACGGTTGATGTCAGTATGTAAAATTTGGTTCAATGAGATGAAAATAATTTTGGTGAATAGTAACTTTTTACTTTTTTTACCACGGTTAAAAGTAAATAGGGTAATTAAGGGTAAAAATGATATTATTATTACCCTAACACATGTCATAATTCTATTTGATAAGTGTAATTATACCAAAAACAACCTTAGAATAAAATATGACCACTTAGGCCCACATGGATTAGATTAGGACATTTATTATTAATTTATTTAAAGAAGGGTTAAATAGTTAAAATCAAAGTTTAATAAGTAAATAATTTTTAATATAGGGTTATACATAAGATAAATTCGACTATAAATATTCATTAGAAAGATAACAATATTTAATACATAATAGTATTTTATTTGTAATTTTTAGACATTAAATAATGTAATTTATTTATAACACAAATATGATGTAGTAATTATGTTATTAATAAAATATTGACATAATTGATGTTATAAATACCCAAATAAATGTAATTTGAGACTTTTTATGAATTCCACTAATTTTATAGTTTAATATGACATGTTAGTATTGATTTAATTAACTTTTTTAGAACTAATCATTCTGTTATAAGTTTCACAAAAATCAATTACTAAATAGTGTCAAAATTGACATAAAATAGTTTTTAAAACAAATATTATATTATTAATTGTTATTTTATTCCTAAAAATCTAAGGTTCGTCCAAATGAATTAGATAAGGTTATATATATTAATAATAAACAACTTGGGGTTCTTTTGTCTTGTTATAGTAAGTTTATTAACCTTATAGTATAAGAACACAAGAAGACACGGTAAAAGTAAAATTATTTAACTTAATGTTAAATTTAAATGATAAGGTTAAAATAAGAACATAAACTTGTCTAAATTCAATTGTATGAGCGTATTTCGTCCCATACCCACCTTAGCTTCTAAATAAATCAATTTTTAGCTATTTAAAACCGAATTTGGCTTTATAATAAAATAATATTTTTAGTTATTCCAAAGGTGCCCCTCTCCTCCCTTATAAAAGGGCACCTCCTCTCTCTCTTCCTCACACCACATTGAGCCTTCAAGCTTGGCCAAAATCTGCAAATATCTTCTCTCCACTTCCCTAGAGACATCCTAGAGGTCCTGGTCTTCTTCAAAGACAAATTTTAGTTCCCTAAAAGGAGGTCTCAAAGAAACGCTTCAAAGAAGAGGTAATGTCCATTACCGATTCTTTCATCTTTATTTCTTATTCCACTTCTTATTATTTAGTTGTTTCATCATGAAATAATAACATCAGTATCACTCATATACTGATATGTTATTATAAGTATGAAACAACCCTATTTCACCATCTATCCATCCTACGGAAAATGAAATCACCGGGCGTGTGTACGTACGGAATACCGTCTCCACGCCGTGGTGTAATCTATTTTCCACCACCACCTTACATGGATGGGTATAATGGTGTAAATAATAACTATATAAGATTATTATAAATGATATTGATTCTGTAATAGTATACATACACTCCAATAAATTTTCATGATCATGGGAAAGATATCATCGCTCGTGCGTACGTACGGAATACCGTCTCCACGACGCGATGAGATTCATTCTCAATGATTAACCATTCATAAATGATTATACAGTATATATAATAAGTAATAATGAAATATATGATATAATAATGATACTGGATTTATGTATATATATGTATGTCATCCAATTAATTCCATTCAATTCAATGGGGAAATGAAAACAACGTTCATGCGTATGTACGGCCTACTGTCTCCATGAACGGTGTATTTATTTCCATTTATCGATCTATTATATATATATATATTCTGAATATATATTATATATAAATCATGTTTTACATTCTGGATATAAGTAATCATGATCTAAGTAATCATATGAATAATTACAAGTCAAAACACGGACGACAAATGAAACGATTTTACCCAAAACGCTCTTTAACATGGAATTTACAAAAGAACGGGTAATATAAAGTCATAAGTGAACCATATATGATATAATAACAATTAATATGATTCTTTAATAAGTAAATAACATTATTTGAATCATTATACAGGAGGTTCGGACACTTACGAAGAAAATTGGACCAAGGGTAAGGGATAATTTTGCAAATCTCATTTTTATCTGAGATTGCTTATTCGTAAGTATTTATTGGGTTTATTTCAATCATCTATGTCCATGTTTTATAAAATTGTTTCCATCCTTTTTACCCATTTTCACTTTTACTACATGGTATGTAAGGAATATTTCTTTTGTTTACGTTACGAGGTACTTTCTAACTTTTCTGACAAAAGTATGAGGAGAATGTTTTTTAACGTATATAGCATGAAAGGATTTTTACAGTTTTATAAAGCCTTATTTACATGAAGCTTCCTCCAAAAGATTTCATGACTATTTTCAAAAAAATCTCTTTCTTTTAAAATTGCATGATGTTTTGTGAAAAGAAATTTATTTTGAAGAAGAAAGGATATTTTCCTCAAGAATTCATTTCAAGTGTTTTATCAAAATCATTTTCCATCTAAGATGAAATTATTTCATATGTGTATGTTTCAAGTGTAATGTCTCTATGATTTAAATGGTTTCACTTTTCTTATTATGAAATGATATCCATGTCTTTTATATGGATTATGTGATGATGGGATGATGTTTATGAAACCCATTTTATTCGTTGGGTTATTTTGAATGATGTATGTTTATTTTGTGGCACAAGTAAGAATGATTTCATTATGAGATGGGTGGGACCTATATCTCCCTCCAATGCATTGGGTAAAGATTTATATCTCATGAGATAGACATGGCTGGAACGGTAAGTTAATCCGGTTCAGTATTACAGGACTGAAACGAGGAGTGAACTCGATTCAGAAAGGGACTTTGTCCACTAAGATGGTCTTGGCAACAATGCCTTGGCTACTATGGAAATCATTACATGTGCTTAATGGATGCCACAATTACATGTTTTATTCCCATGCTATTTTATCATGATTTATGTTCCATTATGATCTATGCCTTATGTACTTCCATGTTTTATGTCGTTGCTCAAGATTTTTAATTTTCATGTTTTTTTTTAAGTTCAAATGTATATGGTATGTTTTATTTTATCCATGCTTACCCTTAATGAGCATTTGAGCTCACCATTTTTATGTTTTCTTTTCCCCAGGATTAAAATAAAGATTTTAGGTAAGGAAAAAAAATTGGGAAGATCATTATGGGATATGTTGATGACCTTTCACCATGATTAGAAGATTACCTTCCATGTTTCCAAAGACACTAAACTATTGTGGTCCTTGTGTGTCTGTTTTTGTTATGTACTAAGTATTCTGCAAAAGTAATGTAATGTCTATGTACGTCAAGCTTCGGGTCTCTACAAAAGTGACAAGTACTGGTATGGTCATGTGTCCTTGTATGACACATTTGAATTGCATGAGGGCCAGCAAATAAGTCTTTTGTTTAAGTCTTCTAATTTTGATCTTGGTTTTCTCCCTTGTATTTTTAATGTCTTAGTCCTATTTAGTATCAACTTATTTTAAGTATCACGTGATCTAGAAGATATGTGGTATGTTCTTCGTACACCATTCTAGTATCCCATCACGTGATCTATGAATGATCATATGAATTGCCTTATTTATAGAACACGATCTCTTCATCTAGTAACTAGTATATTGCCTAATGTAAGGTTCTCCAGTTTAGTGATCAGTTTCTCTGAGAAGTCCGCTTCGATGCTTGGGAATTTTTCATTTGAGAGTTTCCTTCACGTAGTAGCTGGTCCATTTTTTATGTCGGGGTGGGGAATTTATAGGCCTTGACAACTCGGATGATCACCGATTTTTGTGGTGTATCTAGTGCAGATCTAATCTAGAGTCGGCATAGTGGGATGGCACCACGCTGTTTTGCGAGTCTCTACTGTTGGACATTCAAATTATGTTGCTTAGTTTTCAACAGTTGCAAGTATCTTCCATCCACACTTCCTTTATCAGATATTTTTTTATTAATGAAGACTTCTTTGATCATACAGGAATGTCGAAGTACTTTTCATATTATCTTATAGGAATTCCCAAGGGCCTTTGTGAGAACTAAGATGCTTGATGACTTGTTCGGGTCTTTCTATGAGATAATGATGATTTTTTTGGGGGTCTAGCAAGATCATTTTGTATACTTACCTAGCACGGAACATTCTTTTTAGCAACCATGAGTAACTTTCAGGTCTTCCATATTTTGTTTCCTTTGTTTCATGTTAAATAGGTTGGGATTCAGGAGATATTTCATAAGTAATGTCAAGGAAAATTACTCAATTTTTTGTGATGTGTCGGGTGACCAATATGAGACATATGGGGGTGTACGAGCATATCTTGATCAAATACATCCATTTTATTTTAGGTAACATAAGGGGAAGTGTAGAGTTTTCTGGACATACCCAAGGACCTCTGTATGACGTGGCTGATAAGCCAAAGGTCTTTCACAAGATGAGGTAGACATGTCGCTAGGGACTCATGGTACCTTGCGGATGGATGAGGTCACATCGCATGTCCTTCCATGACTGCGAGTAACTCTCACCTATTCAATTTTATTTTATTTTTTTATTTTATAAATGTTAGGGATTTATGAAATTTTTCATGAGTAATTTCAAGTACATTTACTCTATTTTCTGATGATACCTCGTGTGACCAATATGGGTCATATGGTGGTGCGCGAGCATGTTTGTAGGAAAATATAACTGTTTGTCCTTAGGGAACCAAAGGGGAGACATGGTGTCTCCTAGACATACCCAAATAATTCCATACAGCGATCCTGACAAGCCAAAAGGCACTTCGCGAAATGAGATGGACATATCATCTAGGTCTTACAGTGCATCACATATCTTTCAGAAGCCATGAGTACTTCTCACATTTTCTCTTTTATCTCCTTTGTTTTATTCTGAAAAGGTTTGTGTGTCTTGAGAGTTTGTTTATATATCATTAAGTAAATTTATCCTTTCAAATTATATGATCTTTACGACCAATACAGGTTTCTCCCTTTGGATAACATTCCACTTTATTTATACAATAATTACAAATCGTTTTTTATGAACATTCCATTGATAATCCATGTGACCTAGGGGTGTTCATTTGTTTTTCACCATACTTACATTATATTTATGGAGATCCATCATGAGATAAATAAGGTCCATTAAAGGGGGATATATGGGATTCATTGAAGGTTATGCACTACATGTAAATTATTTGAGTGATCATTAAATGGTGATGTGATCGCGAGTCCCACAGAGGATCATGTGATCCGTAAGCCTTGGCTCCATTGTGGGGAATGTAATACCCCTATTCAATTATTTATTCCTTTTTAGTTTTTACTAATTCTTATTTGGTGGGTTTCAACAATATATTATGAAACACAATTAATTATTTTTAATTACCTTTAAGAATGGATTCCTACCACATCTCTTGCTTCCACTGATACATCTTAATATATATGATTTCTTCAAAAATATCCCACACATTTCATCATCTTATAAGTAAAAATAATTCACCTTTCTATGTCCTTCACCAGGCTTCCAAAAAAATTTCTTCTCTTGAATGTTGAGAAGAACATTGAAATCTCTATGGTATGTCTTGGATCTATCTTCCCCAAAGATTGGAAGTATTTTTCCTCTATTTCTATATATCTAGGTCCTACTTCAATATTCTCCATATTGGATACTTATTTCTTATATCTCTTATCCAAAATAGGATTCGAAAACTCCAAAAAATTACAAAATGATTTTAGCTCAAAAGTTCCTCCAAACTCATATTTATCTTATTGGTTATTCAACCCTAGAGTTTTTTAGCATCAATGAAATGTATATTTCCTCTTTCACCAATTTATATAAGCATTTTTTATCTCATTTTGGTCTAGAATTTCTATATAGAAATTAATTTTCAAAGTTAAAGAGATGAATTTTTCCCTTCAAAAAAATGATATACTTACATACTTAAATTTGGATGATATCTAGGTAAATTTTCTATTCATACCACTATGATTTCACTCACAAATTAGTAGAAAATTTTTTATAGCACCTCTCTCTTTATCTAAGAGAGATTTCAGAAAACAATTTGTTCCAACTCACTTTTTTCATTCCCCCGCACTTGAATTCAACTTAGATCATGCATTAACTTCTAGAGTAAGGTAGAAGGGTATTTTTGGATTGTATTTTTTCTAATTAGAAAGGTTTTTCATGGGTTATAAGGGATAAATTAATTAAATATCAATTTAGTCTTGAAAATATGGTTGATTGAAAAATATGATTAAAAATAAAAAAAATGACTCCATCATTTAAGCACAAAATCATTGAATTCTTTAATACTTTGACTAGATTACTCAAAAAGTTTAATTTATTCAAGTATTTCTTGGTTTTCTCAAGAAAAATGGAATTTTAATTAAGATGAAAAAGTTGGATTAGTAACATCTTGGGGAGGTGATTAAAATCATAGGATAGTATTTCATGGCTTGATATTCAAAAATCAATAGTCGTAGCTTGAATTTACCTCGCTTACAATTTTAAAAAAAAATTATTTCAGAATTTAGTTTAGGAGAATAATTGTGTTAAAATAGTTTCTTTACATTGTAATAGATTAAAAAGTTGAAAGGGAATTCAATTTAAGTTCACTTGTTTAAAAAAATACTAAAATGGAATATAAACAAACACACAAAGTTTGAGAAATACATAAATATTTGAAAAATATAACAAAAATGTTGAGCCTTCTAAAATAAAATGACCTAAACAAAAACGGTTACCTCCCACAAACATTAATGGTGTAGTTTTCTATATATATTGAATATATTTAACATGTTAATATATTTTATGTATAATCACAGCTACATAAATGTTCTTGGAAAAGGTACAACGTAATCGTATTTGGTAATAAATATATTAGAGGAGTGTGATATCCTTCATTATCACTTTATGAGAAACTCCATAGAATATATTCCATTTGCACCCAATTATAGTGGATAGTTTCTTATTTACTTACTTTATAATCTATACCAAACCAAAAGGAATGACATTAGTAACTGGGAATATATCTACCCATATAGAATAAAATTTACCTGTAATTAGATTCAATCTTGATTTTTACATTATTAATTTGTCACTAGGATGGAATTTTTTTTCTAAAATAACATTTCTTGAGTCACTCATGCCATTTTTTTGTAAATTATATAATTTTCAAAAATATTATCTTCTAATTTCCTCTAGTTTTTGTTACCAAAATCTTATTTATTTTCCATCTCTATCTATGTCCAAATTGACTTCTCTCACTACCCAAAAATATTTATGTTCTAACTCTACAGATATGGGACATATCATTCTATAAATATACCAATCGGTACTAATTATAATGGTAATTTTATATGTTTTCATATATTCTCATTAGGTGTATTATAACATATAACATCAATATTTTTAGTTTTTTAAGTATTCTACAAAATTTCATTGATTTATTGGTTTGATACTTCGTCTTTTCTTTTTTCATATAAGTGTTAAGGTGTAGATTTATTATGTTTTAGTCTATAATTATTCATTAAATACTCCATGATCCTATTGAAAAAGTGTTTCCCACAATCACTAATGATGACTCTTCAAACTTCAAACCTACAAAAAATGTTAGCTCAAACAAAATCACACACAACATTAGAATTGTTTGTTATGGTGGCTTTAGATTGCACATATTTTGAAACATAATTGACTATTGAATTAATGTAAGAGTGTTTGAAATAAATGGGAAAGGGTCCCATAAAATATATTCCTTGTACACCAGAAATTTCAAAAAACTAATTGGTTTTTGGGGAATCTCTTTTATTTTGTAAATATTTTCAAAAAAATTGTCATTTTTCACATTTTTTAAAAAATTAATGTGTATATATAAAAATGGAAGGCCTGTAAATTAAGGATTATAGACCATTCCTTTTTTTCATTTCGGTTTCAAAGTACACTTCACAATATAGAGCATGAAAAAATTTAAAAATATACTATATTTAACTTTCACATATACACCTTCTTATTACTTGATCATTATAACTTCCCTAATGAAATGGATCTTAGAAAATTAAAAATTTCGATTAATATTTTAGTTTTTAAATTTGGTGGGGATTAATGTGGGTTGGTACTTAAAAAGTAGATAAATAGTTAACCATGTCATCATACCATGGAACTTCACCTTTAACCAAGTATATTTTCTCTACTGGAATGAGGTTTGGAGATGGTTTGTAGGCTGGAGTCTCTACTTTATCTATATTGCAACGTCTACTCAATTAATTGGATACTTGGTTAACATCCACCTTATTATCTTTGATTTCTAATTTGAACTCGTGAAGTAGTACAATCTATCTCACAAGATAGAGTTTATCATCTAGCTTCTTTATTAAATGTCTAATTGTTTCATGGTCAATAAAACCATATCATTATCTCCAAGAAAATATGATCTTAATTTTTTCAAAGAAAAAAAATTTCATAAATTAATTTTTTTTGTAGTTAAATTAGTAATAATCTAAGTTTCTAGAGGAATATTAAATGACTTTTGGATTTCAATCATTTCACTAAGAAATTTCTACTCCAATATTTTGGTTGGAAGCATCACAAATATCTCGAATGGTTGTTCCAAATTTATTAGTTGTTTCACTTGTGGGGTTATCAATATCCTATTAAACTATTAAAAATATTCCATATAATCATAACTAAAATAAAAATTGGAATATTTAAAAATAAATACAGATAGATGGAGAGTAATCTTATTGAAATTATTGATATACCTCCTGTAAAATCATGCATGTTCTAAAAATATCTAAAATGTTTCACATGAGTTGGGTAAGGCATGTATTTTTTCCCTTAAATTTTTTATTTATCCACATAAATTAATTTTTTCAAAATGATATTATAAAGTAAAATTCCTATATTTACCATGAATTGAAACTTTTAAAAATTAAAAGAAAGATTATTTTTAAAGCACATTTTCATAACTTTATCTAATATTTTCAAGAAATTGTAAAAAAAATTACAAATAAATTGAAATCATCCCAGAATACCTACGAGTAATCCTCAATGTGATCAAAAAATATACCTAACATAAACCTATTCAAATTACCTGATTATTTAAAATTATAAATGGAATCATTCTATAAGTAAAGGTTCCTAAGGGACATGTAAATTTAGTCTTATCTTGATCCTATAATGCAATGGGTACATGAAAATATCCTAATAACCCAACTAAAAAAATAATATTCACTTCTTTATGTTAATATCTCTAACATCTTGTCAAATAAGGGGATAGGGAAATGAACATTCCTAATACCCTGGTTAAATTTCTTATAGTCTGTACTTACTCTCAAATTTTTCTAAATTCCCTTAGGTATTAATTCATTATTTTCATTCCTTATAATGGTTATGAAATTTTTCTTAAGAACTAAATAAATGGTCTTGATCCATTTTCAATATGAAATGGGATATATTACCCTTGATTATAAGAGATTATCTATCGTTTTCTTCACTACCTCTATCAAGGATAGATTTTTTGTTCTTTAGGGATAACTAATACGTTTTGAATCTCCCTCATGTAGAGTTCCATGAGGGGAAATTTTTGGATTTATACCTATAATATCACCTAAACTCCATATTATTACTATTATATTATTTATCAAATGTTAAATCTATATTTTTGCTTAGTTTATAGATGTAAAATTTATAATTCTCATTAGTAGTTTTTCTACGTCTATGAGGTACACATATTTCAAATCAGTAGTAAGTGGTTTCGATTCCCGATTTGGTGGTTTTTTAATGGAAGAAATTAAATTTAGGTTTCCCAATCCTAAATCTTAAACTACCATAACGTAAGAAAACATATCATATTCTTATTCATGAAATAAACTATCAGATTCATCAAAAAACTCAAAATTTACCTATTCCTCCTTTCTAAAAATCGAATTCCTAGAGTTCTGGACAGCCTCATCTTCCATGGAAGTTGTTATAAAAAAATATTAAGGATAAAAAATCATATATCATGAATTAATCATCAAACAGTTAAGCCACTTAATGGAATGATAGTTTAAGGAGAACATGTTCATCTAAAGGGTGCCTCGTGGTTTCCAAAATATTAAAGTGGACAATGTGGCCTCCAAAATACATGGTTATTATTACTTCATACACATTTATTATTATATATGATATATTTAAGAAAGGTCTCCCAAAAATAATGGGAGAGTGGCCTATTTCTTTATACTTCTCTAAGTTAAGAACATTGAAATCAACTAAAAATATTTAGCCTTGAACTCAAACTAACACATCTTCCAAAACTCATACTGGTAAAATAGTTTATCTCTTTGCGAGTTGTACCACCACTCCTGTGGGTTACAAATGTCACATATAAAAAGATATAAACATTGAGTGAGGAAATACACTAATAGATTCACCTAAATCAAATAAATAATCTAAAAAAATTTAAATATCCAATGGTTCATGGAATAAAAAATATCCCTTGATCCTGATATTTGCTAGATATTTAGGGTGTAATCAAGGATGAGACACGTATTCCTACACTGACCCCTCATTACCTTAAATCACCCTATTCTTAGTGAAAATATACTTGACCAACTTAGTATATATTAAAATGGTTTCAAGGGAGTCAATAAGGGTATTTCTGATCTCAACTTTCTTAAAAGATTTAGGTATTTATTTTTAATGTTCCTCTTTTTGAATATTCAAAAAACTGAATCATTATTTATGGAAAGGGAATTTTGGAGAATTTATTCTCCCTCTAATGTATTTTTAGTTTTATTTCTTTTCTCTTACTCCAGGGACCAACCATTTCTTATTATTATTTCTTTTCTTCTTCATGTATTTTTTTAAAATATTCTAATAATTTTTTGATTCAGTTTCTTCACTGTTATGACAGCTTTTTATGTTCTATTTTGGATCATTATTGAATCTCCTAGACGCTTATTTTTGTTATCATATCTACATTATCCTTTGGTTTAGGAACTATTTGAAATATTAATTTGATCTGATTCCCAAACAATGTTTCAATTATTTCTCTTAACTTTTTTATTACATTTTTTGATGTCAAATTTCAGATAGGGCCATGAGTGAGCTCTTTTGAAGAAATCAAAGGCATCTTGGGACAGAATGGATAATTCCGTGACACGAGAAGGTGGTGCGCGTAATAATGATGGGGATCTTGAAAGATTAACCTTGGTATGCAAACCCTTGCGTGCCCAATGTGATGTCAAATGAAGACCTCCGCAGCGACCCGCCACAAAATTGACAAGGCACTGGCGCACAAGAGTCTAGGTGTGCGTGAAAGATTTCATGTGGCAGAAAAACCCTTGAACACCAAATGCAACATCAAAGGTACCCTTTTGTGGACACCTTCTCAGAAACCGGACAAGGAAATGGAACGAAGTAAGAGAGTCTGGCACACAAGATTCTCCTCCTAGGCATGAAAACCCTTGCACGCCAAAGGTGACATCGAATGCTGGTTTACGCGCAGCCCTTCATACATGCCGACTTCAGGGTTTTTGGATATAAAATGAAGCATACCCCCCACCATTCGTGGAAGGTTACATAAGACAAAATGATACTCTTCTATGGGAAAGATACCTCTTCTGTGACCGTGCGAAAAACACCATGGCTGCAAGTTGTTGGATCTTGCGCGACAAGCCCCCCAAGGGTCCTCCTTAGAGTGGGCCCTCTTGGGATTGATCCTCATCCATTTACTTTTACCCCAACTGATTTCAATCAAAATATCCCTCTTTCATGCAAGTTCCCCCTGTATCGGTCCTATTTTGTGTGCAGCCATTACATCTTGTGCACAACCTCTCATCTTGTGTGTGTCCCTCCTTGTGCGCTCCATGTGTCTTCCATACCTTAATCCACCATGTTCAAGACCCTCTTACAAGAAATACACCTTTCCTGCATACCTTTATCCCATATGACCCTCCAGGTTTGAACGAAGTGATTTCAAGGTCCCTTGGCCCATTCTTTATGTTGTGTTGCATAGCCTTAAGCTTCTTCACATAGGCACGCTAATGGATATTGCTTCTTCGCATAGCCACGCTAACATGATCCCCTCAATGGATCAATCAATAACAACCCAATTCCACAGAATTTCTAGTTCCTTCCCTTCACCAAGGGTTAAAGCGAACCAATTATGTAAGTTCTAAGGGTGCGGGTTAAACCCACCTCATCTGAGCTGCAGAATGTTAAACTGCCAAGCACCATCATCCTCAACACATGACGTTAAATTGTTTCATCTCCTCGTGAAATACACATGGGGCGCCCCATCTTTGACATTCTCTATGCTTGGTCGTCTCCATGGGAGTGAGATTTGCCTCAAATGGAATGAGATCCTCTTTGTTGGAGCAACATCTATCTGCAGGGAAGGGCAACCATCGTGGTGTAATCCCCTTAGCCTTTCCTATGGGAGGTAGTATCCCTGCTCCTCCATTATTTTTCGGTGCCAAAGACTAGAGGATATATGGGAATAGGAACCTTTGTTACCATGTCCCTCTCCCTCTGGTCTTTGTCACCATTGGGCCTCCATCCTATAGTAAGTCCCAATCTCCATCTCCCTGGGCTGCTAACTACACATAAGCCCTTGTTTCCTCTTTGGGCCGCTAACCACGTGTAAGCCACATTTCACTTCCCACAGTTGCACCTTTCATGACATGATCATAAGGTCATTTATGCCTCTTGTTTTTAACACCGAGCATGACTCATGTGGGATTAGAGTAATCTTTGAACATGGAATCCTTCCCAGGCTACCCTAGAGCGTAAGCCCCAATCCACCATCCTAAACTACGTGGATTTTGATCCTTGCCAAGTCATGGTACGTTGGAATCCTCCCTGAGGATTAATCCCCACATCTACTTGTCCCGACCCATTCATGTTGGTTCACCTTCATCCCGCATGATGTTAAACTGTATCCACCATCCCAAACGATGTGGACTTTGATCCTTGCCAAGGCAAGGTACGTAAGAATCCTCCCTAAGGTTCAAGCCCAACACCCATCAGTCCCAACCACATCATATCGGTCCACCCTCATCTTGCATGACATTAAACTATATTCCTCCTTTTTTCCTTCAATATGTTAAACTGTACATGTTCTAACAATGTGGGCATTGATCCTTGTCTCTAAGGCAAGGTACATAGGAAGCCTCCCTGAGGTCAGAACTCAATCGCTAGTAAACTATTGTGTTTCCCAATCAACAGTATGCTGTTGTGTTCCCCAATTGATGATAAGCCTTTATGTCTCCCAAGCGATGGTAAGTTGTTGTGTATCCCAACCGACAGTAAGTAGTTGTGTTTCCCAATCAATGGTAATCTATTGTGTTCACCAATCAACATTAATCCATTATGTATCATTACTGACAGTAAGCTATTTTGTTTCCCAATCGACGGTAAGCCATTGTGTTCCCCAATCCACAGTAAGCTGTTGTGTTCCCCAATTGATGGTAAGCCATTGTGCTCCCTAATTGACGGTAATTCGTTGTGTACCCCATCTAGTGGTAAGCCATTATCAGGCCCTTATGAAGGTAAACCATTGTAAGATGAACTGTGTGGGTTTGATCCCTATCTCGAAGAAAAGGTACATAGAAGGTCTCCCTGAGGTTTAACCCAAAACACTAGTAAACTTTGGTGTCCCCCATATTGGGACCCACATATTTTTTCTTCCCCTCGAGCATCAAACCAACCCCAGGCTGCTAACCACGCATATTCCACAGCATGCCTTTGGGTCTCTATCCTCTATGCACACCCTGATTCTATACCCCATCCCAAACTACATGGACTTAGATTCCCTATCGGGGGGATATGTAGGAAGCCTCCTTAAAGCACAAGCCCATTAACCATGTATCATCCTAGTATCTCCCTCGAGCCTATGTATTTCAGGAAGGTCATCCCCAACCTAGAGGTTCAACTTCCTTCAGGCCCCATCCATATGTCCATTATCATAGTTTGCCTCCTCAGGTTTCCCATATCCCCAAAAAACTACGCGGAATTTCATTCCCTACCATGGGGATACATAAGAAGTCTCTTCTAGGCTCAAGACCAACATCATCGTCACCCTCGTATTGGCTCCATCTCACTCTTCATCCACTTTCAACAATTTTTATCCATCTTGATTCTTACTGGGGCGACCACATCCCATTGAGATCATTTCACCAACTTTCTCACTGATCCAAGTGGTAATCGGGTAACTAACCACGCATTAGCCCCAGCATCAGTGATCCCTCCTGGGGTTGAACCCATCTTATCCACTCCCGTCAGTGTTCTAATCTGTCTGATCTATCTTCGCTAGACGTTAAACTCGCGGCATACCCAGTGTTAAGCATGGGAAACTGAGGAAAACTTTTGAGACATGCGTATGGCATAAAATTTCCCGCATTTGATATGGGATGCCTTGGGATTAGACACCCTCGAGAAGCCCTATCATAAGGGGAAGAAACCCAGACGCAACAGTGTTTCAGTGTCCAAACACACCCGCAATGTCATACGTCACTATTCCCCCGACCAAAGGTTGCTTCCATGACTTTGCCTCTAGGATTTCCTGACAGAAGCAGTGTAATTAACCCGCATCCATGAAGACATGTAACTGGAAAGAGTTTCATGAAAAACATCTTAAGTCTATGAGGGATACACGGACGTGGTAACGAGATCTGAGGAGTAATCCATGGAAGGAGGAATCGACATCCCATCATCCTAATTCAATCAAATAATAAAAGTACCTAAATAAGTGATCGATGCCACCTGCCTTTGGAAAGAGGGAATGTGGGGCGATAGTTGCACGTCCTCTAAAAGATACGGATGCACACCCTGGGAAAAGTGTCAGAAACAAAATTCATAATATAATTCACCTCTAAAACTTATTTTGGGTTCATAGGAAGTCATGCACTAGTGGTAGGTTGTTTATAAGGCCTCTTTTTCTAGAAATGGGATGTTCTTTCTAGTATGGGGGTTGTGTTTCGTACTGATTTTCATATGGTGTCTTGTTTTTATCTAGTCGATTTACAAATCTATACTAAACTTGGATATTTCTCTTCCATCCATGATTTTGTTGCTGAAAGTTTCTAGAATGAAAGGTTGCTACACAATTTTCTATACCATGAACTTTAACACACTGGTTAATTAAATGGTTTGATGATGACCATAAAATACATACCATAGTTAGTGATTTGTTTTACTAATTTTCTTTAGATTCACTTTTCACATAAATTTGGTTATCTATTAAATTCTAGATTATAACACGGGTGAATGATCTGAAGTTCTTACCACATGGATACATATTTTTTTATTTACTCTTATTCTAAACTACTGTGGGTTCTATGAAACCTTGTCAATTATGACCTTGGATATTTATACTGAATTTTATATCATAGATCCTCAAAATAAGGCATCTATAAAATTTATTTCATCGTCCAGTAAGCCTTGATAAAAGAAAAGAATGAAATGATGCTCCTTTAATTCTTGATGTGGGATTATAGAATAATTTTTTTATCTCACCAAATACTCTTAAAGATTTTTTCTTAAATCTTATGTGATTGAATAAAAGTCCTTTATAATTGTTTTAATTCAAGTGGTTGGTAAGAATCTATGAAGGAAATAACTATTTCGTTCATTTCAAACTTGGATATCTCTTAGTTGTAAGTTATAAAACCATTCCATGGTAACTCCTTCGAGTGAGAAGAAAAAACCCTTTACTTGAATTCCACCTTAAATATTCTCTAGTATTCGAGGTGGAGTAGACATGGGTGAAACCTATGATATGTAAAATTAGGTCTTCTCTTACCAATCCATGTAAATTAGGAATCAGATGAATTAGTCCAGTATTTGATTAAAAATCTTTTTTCAATGATGGAATAATAAACTATTTGTAATGATTAAAAAAGTATGGTACACACAATTATTTTAGGGTTTGGTTCAGGTTATTATTTATAATATTAGGATAAAACTCAACACTTTGAGTTTAATTTTATATTATAAGAGTTATTTCTTAAAAATTAGTGTGTAAATTCATGTTTCTAATTTTGGTTCGAAATGTTCATTCAATTTTCTGATATACTGGGTCAAGACTTTTTTATAAGTCCTAGTCATCCAATTATTGTACTGTAATTTGTGAATACATCCCTAGAAAAAACACCATGTTTCTAAGCATTTACCTAGAAGAGGGTGTGTAAAAAACAATTATTTCCTTAGTTAAATGTAGTAATAGAGGTAACCCTAGGTTATATCCAAAGAGGAGTGCTCTAAAATCAATTATCATTGGTTGGTTAGAGAAAACTAGTTTATTTTTGAAAATGTTTTATTTTTAAAGATAAAGATAGAAGTTATATAATGATTTGAAAACAAATAATGAGTAAATGGTGATCAGGTCAATGTTGGAATAACCTATTTTAATTATATCCTAGTCTTAAAGTTTTCCCACTCTTCTTCTACTAATGGGTAAGAGGGAGAATCCGTAATCACATTCTCTCTCTCTCCCTTGACAAAATGGGGATGATGAGAATAATCGTAACTATAATATCAAATTTTTATACCCTCTTTACATTTTTTCTAAGTATTTCATTGGATCCACCTTGTTGACTAAGTCAATCCCAGTCAGGATAATTCTTTCTAAATAGCGAATAGTTCCCACTACCACTTCCACATGTGATGAAAATTATCGATCACTTCACCACTAAAATCCAATATATTACTTTATATATAAACCATAAATAGGTAAAGGTAGATAAATATCATTTAACAAATCAATAATAAAGAAACATAATCAAAACGAAAAACAATTTCACTTTAAAATAAAAACTTTTTTTAGTAAACTAAAACTAGATTAACGGGTTTGAGAAAGAATTTTATTCCTTGAAGCACACAAACTAAATAATTAAAAATGGATTTCATTTCGTCCCTATTTAGTCAGATTTTCCCCCTCTATAAAAATGGAAATAAAGGATAACAAAGAATAAAAAGATTTTACAAAATTAAGTAAATAAAAGGAAAGCGGAAAACAACAGCACAGGCCTCTAGCACAAACTCTCCATCCTTCAACTCTCTCCCTTCAAATTTTATTTTAAAATATTCTATTAATTTGTTTAATGATATATATGGTTAATCCTATAAAATTTATATATGAATCCCATGATCAAATTATGCTCATATTCCTCTTCCTTACTTCCTTACAAATATTTTTTATCTTTATATTTAACAATTTCTTAATAATTTTCTTAATTTATCCTCCAAAATGGAATTGAGATTGTGTAAGGTATTATCCTTACAAAATTCAAATCTATACATGTTATATACTCCTCATCACAAGACTTATAAAATGAAATTATAAATTTACTAAAACCATTTTAACTAATCATTTCCTATAGTTTTTTCCTCCTCTCGCTAGCATGTATCATCATGCCCATATCCATGTCGAAATCCATACTGTTTATCATTTATATTTATCTCATTTAAAAAATATAATACTCTTTATAATATAATATCTTTTTTACCATCCATGAACCTAAGATCAATTTGTAAATAATCCTCATGAATACATGTCTTTATACCAACTCATACTTATGATAAGGTGTCTGAGGCTTGTCCCATTATTATGTCGAGATGTTGTGGAATGGTCTGATGCTTAAATAGGTAGAAGTTAATTGATAATGGTAATGTAAGTCTACATCATGGTTACACATTACTGGATTAATTATTATATAGGATATTAATTATGGTTACACAGGCTTGTCTGGGAATTCTTTGATTCCTACATAGGAAGAAAATGACACCTATGCACCCCTAATGATTCTCAAGTAGCAATTTCCTTTTTTATTTCTCCAAGAATCAATCAAGAGTTGAATACATATTAATCCTCTAAGAATCAAAACTTCCCTCAATAGTTGTATATTCAATAATAACATCCAAAATCACCTTCTATACTCATATTCCTTCACAATAGAAAGATAAATGATAATCAGTAGAAATACATTCATTTAACTTCAAAAACCAAGATATTAAATTAAACACAAAATTTGGTCATGTAAATCAGTATTCACAAAATTCGGTCATTTGAAACTTTAATTAAAAACACCTTAAGAAAATATATATTGATAAATATGGGGGAATAAAATGAATCAAATATAAATCAAATATCATGCATTTATATACTATTTCAAATATGTGTTTAAAATTTTCTAAACATTCTTTTGGTTATTGAGGCCCTCAATTACCTCATAATGATGGTGGATTTTTCTTTATGATATCTTGGGTTTAATCCACCATTTTTGATTTCCCAGTATCACTACCTTTCCCAAGATATTTAATGCTTCAAATAATTTATTAAACAAGATGGTCATCCATAGGTGAACTGTCCTATGGTGTATTCATTTTGGCTACCTCATTTTGGTTCTTATGGGTCCTTTTTGGAGGCATGTTCTATAAAACACAAGTTATAAAACATTATCAATAATAAATGTTAATTACAAAACATCAATACCATTATAAAAACCCTTTCAATTACTCTTAAAATTTTAATAAGAGTAATCTCAATAATTAAAAATACCAATTGGGTAAAAAAATTGTAAATTCAATTATTTTATCATTGTAGGTGTTTTTCTTCATGGTTTAGCAACCTTTGAACCTCTGTTTTCCTCCTCTGTTTCACCCTAAAACTCATAAATTCTAATAAATACATTCATTTTCTTCCTAAAACCAATAAAAAAATAAAAAAAATCAAATATCATCAAAAAAACAAAGAATTTGTCTAAAAACCAGTACAATACCCTCAACAGCCCTTGGAAACACAATCTTTGACATGAATAAGTGCTTTTTGTGATCTCTCATACACCTAACACTCATGATCTAACGGTCTTACCTACACAACCCTTTACTCATCCAATAACAAGAGGAATTTGATACCATTTTTTAATGAACTAGCTTGGGTTAACCCAGACCATCACCCAACCTAACTAGAAACAACACCCAAAGAACATTATAGATCACTATGGGATAGCTACAAGCATCAGGGTATCAAAAATTATCCACTGGGAATGGTATCGCCCTTAGAATACAGTAACCATATCATATGGATTCCACCAAGAATCTAGGATAACCCATCTACAAGTTGGATACTCATGCCATCAAATAATCATTCTAAAAATGATTAAAAAATATAATATAAGAACCAACTAAAATGAACTATCACTCATAAACATAAAATTTTCAATGTAAATAAACGATATCCAACATCCATATACAAAAATATCAAAATGTGGTAAAGGTAAAATGGATTGATATAATATAAACCAAAATTACTAAGGATCCCAAATGATCCATATAATCCTAACCCTTTATGGACATCGGTCACCACCATAAAAAATGAGCATGTGATGGATGATGAATATCAGTTGAAGCCACCATACTTGATGCCACTATTACCCTGACATATGTCCTAGAAAACCATGTATGAATACACCCAATTGAATATGAAGTGTATGAGGAAAATCCAGATAGGATACCACCCTGAATATATATAAAAGATTTCATAATGAAAAGAATTGATTATAGTTTGAAAACCATTTCAAAACCATTGCAAACATTTATTTAATTTTATATACAAAACAACTTCTGACATTTATAAGAAAAAGACAAGAATCTAAAATGAACAAGGGAAATATGTTGTAATCATATTAACATAAACGAATTGAGAGTGGGTATAAGTAGAAAGAATGAGCTCAAGTATACTATAAGAAACATGAGAATATATCTGAACTGTAGGTTCTAAAGGTAAATAGGACATTCTCATAGAACACTAGATAGAAAATATGATCCTAAATAAAAAAGCTGGCTCGGGGCCTCTTGAGGACTTATCAGGAATGGTACCTAACTAGTTTACACTTAAATCCAGGGTAGAACCAATTTAGTCACACACATACCTATGGTATCTCATATACTAAATCGTCAAGATTTAATTTTTAAACTGGGAATAAACTATTTTTTCTTAGCGGGTGACTAGATTGGTATTACCCTATCATTCTATTTCTTTTCACATCAAAGTGTTAAAGTAAGATTTCTAATTCTCACGCATTTGAATTTATTTTTATTATCCCTCCCACATCCTCTTCCTAATTATCATAAACATGATTTTAATAATAAAATTATTAATATTATACTAATATAAAATTAATTATAAAATCATTTAATTGATATAATCCGTTTTATAGTTTTTTATAACATGCATCCCATAATGATCTATTTTAATCACCTAAATGGTTGATGTTATAAAAAATATATTATACACTTACATGGATGGTTCTAAAAATATATTTAATGAATAAATATAATATTTATGACTTTATTAATATACTAGAAAGACAAATTTATTGTTAAATCAATTATATTAAAAAAGGATCATTGTAATTTTAACCATCTAAAACGAGTGTACATACACACTTCTCAAAATTTTAAACTATTTTGGAAAATATATTAAAATGTAAAAATTTTCTAATACTAAAATGATAAATAATTTATATCACTACAATTATAGATATCAAGGATCAATTGGGGAACACCTTTGAACATTATCAATATACTAAATTAGTTTTGGAGAAGTTGACCGAACTACCCCTTATGGGTGAAACAATGAACAAATATATACTATATGAATGACATATAATAAAAAATATACAATAAAAATGAAATATATTTGAAACAAATTATATAAAATTTATTTAATAAATTTAATTTATTTATTTGGTATTTTAGATGCAAGTATAAAGCAAGTTGAAACTCAAATTAAGGTAACTTTCAAACCCCCCCCCCCCCTCTTTTCTTTTGAGTTATCATTTATCTCTCTTTATCTATATTTATCTCTATTTTATATAAATTTAATTTATATATATTATGTATATTTTTTCCTTATAGATATAGCTATTTTATATTCCCTTTATTTTTTGCGGATATATAATATTTTTAGGTTCCATTCTAACACTTTTCATTAAATAAATCCCAATTAAATAGAATTTTTCTATTCCTTATTCCATTTTATGCATCACTCTTTTAAATTATTTTATACATTATGATTTTGAAAAATAATATCTATTTTATGGAAAAATTATTATGGTTTATTTTTTGTTTGAAGGAAAACACTATGTGTTTTCCTTCTTCAAGGGTTCTTTACCCATTTCATAAAGAATCATTTCAGAGGTTCATTTTTATACCAACTTCTCCACTTCTTTATTATTAATTTTATTCACTTACATTACATATTCATGACATATGATACTTTATTCAATTATAAAACTCCAAAACTATTTAATCCATTATTTTCGTGGGAATCATTATTCTATAACTTTTGGTTAGGAATTAATGCATGATTATGTAACCCATTTATTTCTAGTTGGTTTTTATTATGATTATGATTTATGTATGATTTTCTTATATAGAACAGTTATGAATTTACATTTTATGATGTAATCAGTGGCCCTATAATTCTATATTCCACAATTCATTGGGTAATGATTTCATCACAGTATATTTCATGTATGGTGCATGGTCAATAATCCTAGAACACTATGTTATGTTATCTTGGTAGTGAGTCTTGACTTATGCTTATGATGTTATGTTTTAACTTATTTCCACATTATTATGATTCCATAATATTATCATATTTTATCATTTATTCTAGATTATATGTGTTTATATATGATCATTCTCTCCTATAACATTATATTATGCCTCTTCACTCATTTGTTTTACTTCATTATCATGTTTTCTCCCTAATGGTCATATTATCTCAACTTTTTTATTTTATATATATACCCAAGTTACTCTCCCAAATACACTATAGATCTTGGTTTCTAGTTTTTTATGGGTTTTTACGTTATAAATCCTATAATAATATGTGTATGATACTCATGTTTTTATAGTTGATATCATAGAAAGGATTAGTTATTTTTGGGGATTAGGTTATAAAATATAATAGGAAATATAACATAAATAACCTATATTTGATATTAGAAATTCATAATTTAGGGTATACATTACAATAACAATTTGACCCTTCTAATTTCAAAGTTTTTCCTTTTATATTCTTATAATTTTTGTATTCTCACCCTTAGAGATTTGATGGTTTTAATGCATTATTATAACCGGTCTCAATTGATGAAACCTATTATTATTACCCATTATTGAATTTCATTTTTCTTAGTTGGTTATTTATTATTTTATGCTATCCAAGTTTAGTAGAATTAACTAAACACCACCTCAATACATGGAGTTTGAGTTACAAATGAAAACACCAAGTGGTGAAAGTGTTGCATATAAAGTATATAACTCTTCCTTAATTAATATTTGTGGGAATAATCTCTTAAAAACCATTTTATACTCCCTTTAGTGGAATTTGATGATATTCCAAGAATGTATTAACTTTCTATATATAGAGCCAACATTAATTTTTGGGAAAGGGGAATCACTTTCCATATCCAAAATCATCATCAAATTCTATACAACTTCCATAAGAATGATGAATATATATTAAAAAATAATTTAAAATCATAGATATTGTTTCTTTATAAGAAATAATATCTATAACAACGATTAACACAAAAGATAGGATCATCCTTAATGATATTACCATTGATGGGTATTTGATGATGTGTTCCCTGAAGATTTTCCTACCCTTCCTCTTGATGAAGAGGTTTATTTCTCTATTGAACTTATACCTAATGTGTTACCCATATCCAAGATTCCCTATAGAATATACCCCATTTAACTAGAAAAATTAAAGAAGAAACTGTAAGAAAATATATACAAGATCCTAAGTGTTTTACCATGGGGTGCACTAATCCTCATTTTCAAGAATAAGGATGGGTAAATTCATCTCTGAATTGATTATATTGAACTCAAAAAGGTTGAAATAATTAAAAACTCACCTAACCTAGATTAAAGAATTGTTCAAACAACTATGAGGGGATTAGTTATTCTCTGATGTGGATCTTCATCTAGGATATCAACAATTGAATGAGAATAAGGGAGATATTAACAAGACTACCTTTCATATAGTTTTAGACATTATGATTTCATAGTAATAGAATTATAATTCAAAAATTCTACATTAATTTTCATATACTAGATGAATAAAGTCTTTTGATATTACCTAAACAGATTTTTTGTGGTCATTATATATTATATTATCATATATTACAAAAGGATGGAGAAAATTGTGGTGTATTTTTTTTACTATTCTTAAGACTTTCAGAGATGTTAAATTATATTCATAGTATATTACATGTTCTGGATAGACAAAGTAACATTGTTCAAGCATGTTATCACATGAAAGGGTATATATATGGATACATCAGTGATAAAAAAATCATGAATGTCTCAAGACAATATATATAATAGTGATCTATAGTTTCATTAGATTATCTGGATACTATTGATGATTTGTGAGGAACTTCTCATGATTATCAATCACTAACTAAGTTAACTAAAAAGAGAGTAAAGTTTTTTTAAACTGGTGATTGTGAAGATAGATTCAAGGAATTGAAGAAATGATTTTTCGCTACACTTATATTCACACTACCCTCAAGTAGGAAAGGATTTGTGATATACAGTGATGCATCAAAGAAGGGAATGGGTTGTAAACTCGTGAAAATTAATAAACTGATAGCCTATGCCTCAAGATAGTTGAAGGTTCACTAGAAAAATTATCTAATTTTTTATCTATTGTTGGTTTTACTAATCATTTCATTAAATATTTAGAAGCATTATCTATATGAAGAGAAGTGTGTAATATGTACAAATCATAAGAGATTATAGTATATATTCATGTTGTAGGAGCTCAACTCACACCAATGAAAATGGTTATAGGTGATTAAATACTATTAAGGATAAATATATTACTATCCTACGAAGATGAACAAAGTTAAAGAAGATCTATGTAAAAAGGATCCTACAACCTTATACATGATAAGGATTGATAAGAATCAAAATTCAAGTAAATAAAAAGGATAGAGATAGGAATTATAAATAAAGTAATATTATCCCACATTGAACAAGTGATTTATTAAACATAGATTATATAAAATATTATGAATGTAAAGATGGAGTATATGAAGATACGAAATAAGGTGGATACGATAAGAAAATAGAAATTCATAGAGTTCAACATTAATAAATAATATGTTTTTGAGATTTCATACATGATTATGCATGCTAGAAGAGCCTATGATAAATAAGTTGATATTGAATGATGCTCAAATTCCAACATTTTAAATCCACCATGTGTATAAAAATATGTACAAAGATCACCAAGAGAACTTCTACTAAGAAAATACAAATAATGAGATTGTTTGATATATAGAAAATCTCTTAGTATGCCAATAATTGATGAAAGTAAATAAAAATTCCAAGGGTATGATACAACCATTACCCATACATGGAAATTGTAGAACATCACTATGGATTTTTTCAATAGTATTTCAAATTCCCCCAAAGGTATTAATTTATATGTATTACAGTAGACCATATTATAAAGACTACTCACTTAATCACTATTTGGGAGGAATTTTCACTGGATAAACTTATAAATATATACTTCAAATAAGTTGTAATACTTTATAGAAAACCACTATCAATTATATTGGATTGAGATTTCATGTTACCCACAATGTTTCGGAAAAGTATTCAACATTACTTTAGAACATAATTGAACTTCAATGTGGCATATCTCCCCTAGATTCATGTTCAATCTAAAAGAACTATCTAGACACTTGATGATATATTTATAGCATTATATATGGACTTTAAATGAGGTTGGGATCAATATCTTCTTTTGGTTGAGTTCTCAAACAATAATATCTTCCACCCGAGCACTCAGAGGGCTCCTTATAAAGCCCTCTATAGGACAAAATAAAGAAGTACAATATTTTTATAATAAGTTTGATAATTAAAGAAATTGGTACATTAAATAAATTATGAAATGATAGATAATGTTAAATCTATTCAATAACACCTCAAAGTAGTATATATTTGATAAAAGAGATATGCTAAAATCTATAGAAGATTCATAGAGTTTGAAGTTAGCGATAAAGTGATCCTTATCATTTCTATATGGAAGAGGATTTTAAGGTTTGGGAAGAAGCGAAAGACAAGTCCCTGATATATTAAACCCTTTGAGATTCATGATTTCATTAGAGTTGTGACCTATCGACTGACATTCCCAACAAACCAATATCAAGTGGAAAATGTGTTCCATGTATCCCTCTTGAGGAGATTAATACTAGATCCCTCATATGTAATGAATATATAAGTGGTATAGTTGTATCATGATCACACTTATGATGAGTATTCGGTAAAGATCTTGGGATACAGAGATAATTTTCTACACAATAAGACAAATCACCTTATCAAAATATTGTGGATAAACTCTAAGCACAAAGAGTCAATATGGGTTCCTAAGGGAGAAATAAAATTTAAGTACCCTCATCAATTGTTATCTTAGTGTATGGAATAAAATTTTTAGGATGAAATTTTTAAAGAGATGTATATTTATATGAAACAAACTTTTATATATGGAATTTTTATTTTGAATAATTTTCATATTTAGAGATATAGTATAAAATATATGCACCACAAAATAAAATCAACAAAACATTATTATATTAATTTAGAAAATTATATTTAGAGTATAAATATACCCAGTAAAATTCTAAATACAAGTACAATGGGATGATGAACTTAAAAAAATAAAATAAGTATAATAGAAAAGTTTGGATCATTTTGGTTCCCTAAAATTGTCACACCTATGATCAAAACAGTAAAAAAGAAATAAAACTTTAGTAATGTAATCAAAATTTTTAAAAATTAACAATATAAAAATGATAGAAACCAAATAAAATTATGAATTAATAAAATTTTAGGTATTTATAGAAAGTAAAAAACCCATATAACTATTGGAAAATGACTATTTTAATAGTATCATCATTGTTAGATATAATTACCAGGTTGTTATAACAGTAATAAATCTATTTTATTATTAAGATAATATTTTAGTATCTTATGAAATAAAAATATAAGGAATTTATATCATTTTAAAACTAAATAAAAGTGATAAATATGATAAAATTAATATTCTATAAAAATAAACAATTGTTGTCTTTTTGAAAACCATATATTTATTATTATTTTTAAAATACATGTTAATAATAAATTTAAAAATTCTTAATAAAATTTAATTTTTAGAAAAAAATTTCAAAACAGAATATATTTTTATATAAATTATAATATAATTTTATAATATCAAGAGTAATTTTTATAATGGTCGCAAATTTTTTCATGTCATAAAAATTATATTTTCCCACAAATAAGGATTTAAAAATAAATAAATTTATCACATTTAGAAAAATGAATTGATACAATTAATTTCATTTTTCAAATCATCACACTAAAACTTAGTTAGGGTAAAATTAATTTATTCTTCATAAATAGTAAAGTATGGAGGTAAATAATAAAATATTTATAAGTATTGTATATGTATCATTTTTTATAGTAGTACACATAGACAATTTTTTAAGGTTTTAATTACCTATATGAATATTTTAATTTTTATTTTACTATAAAATCACAATACCCTTAATATTTAATCTCTTATTCGGCCACTATTTAAAGATATAATTATTTATTATAATATTTTATTTTAAAACACCCCTCTCCTCCACTTATAAATACCACCCTCTTTCACCCCTTTATATTCACTTTCATGAAAATTTTCCCTACCCAAACTATACCAAAATACCCCACCCCGCCCCCTAAATCTATTATCCACATCCTAGATGTTTTAGTCCCAAAAAAAGACCAATCTAAAAAAGCTAAATGTGTAGTCTAAAGGATCCACATCAAAGTGATAATGTAAGTTTTCTTTTTTTTACAAATTTAAATTTTATTATTTACTCCTCCAATATTGTCTTTATAATTATCCTAAACATGAATTTAATAATATATATAATAATATAATACTAATTTAATATTCATTATATCATCTAAAAATTCATACAATTCATATTTATAATTTTTTATAACACTCATCCCATCATAGTTGATTTTATTGAAATATATGAATAATGATATAAAATATTTATTACTACCATACATGGATAGTTTTAAAAAATGTATTAAATGAATAGATATAATATTTATGACATTATTAATATTATATTAAGATAAATTGAGTATTATATCAATGATATTAATAGAAAATGATCATGGTAATCTTAACTGTCTATATTGAGTGTATCAAGATATATATCTAAATTTTAAACTATTTTATACAATATTTTGAACTCTATAAATTTTTTTATTCTAAAATTATAAATACTCTATACCTATAAAATTTTAGAGATAATGGAACTATTTTGAATCATAAATGAACATTATAAATATAAGAAAATTTTTAAAGAAGTTAACTGAACAACCCCAAGTGGCTGACGTGAAAATATATAATAAATGAGGGACATGTGAAAATAATTAGAATTTAAAAAATAAATATAATTTAAAAATATTATGAATCAAGTATTTAATAAATTTAATTTGATTATTTAGGAGTTTATATTCATGTACCAAGTTAGTTGCGACCTGATGTAAGGGAACTCCCAAACTACTTTATTTTCTTTTTATTTTAAATTTTTCTCTCTTTGCCACTCCTTTTATCTATCTTATTCACATGTAATTGTCATATATTATGTATATATATGTTACTTAAATATATAACTAGTATATATTCCAATTATTTATTAGATGTTTTTTTCAAGTGTCCTTATCACTCTTTTCTTTAATGAAACCCCGATTAATGGGAACTTTATATTCATTATTCAATTTCATGTATCACTATTTTTAAGTAGTTTATCATTTAGTATTTCCTCAAATAACATCTATTTTTGGAAAAACTATTCTGGTTAAGTTATGATTTTAATGAAAACAATATGCCCTTACCTTGTTTATAGGTCCCTTAATCATTTCATAAAACATTATTTAAAAATATCATTTCTATAACAACTTATCCATTTATTTCTTAATATTTTTTCTTCACTTAAATTACATAATCACATATTTTGGTTTTTTATTAAATTATAAACATCCAAAAATACTTAAACACTTGTTTTCTTAAGAATAATCTTGATATATTTTTGGTTATTCTTAAACCCATGATCATATAACATGTTTCCTTTCCATGGGTTTTTATTATTATTATGATTAAATAATGATTTCATTATGTTTAAAAAATATTCATGTAAATATTGAGATTTTTTGAGTGATCCTAGAATTATAAATTAACCCAATGAATTGGGTAGTTTTTTTATATATTAGTAGTGATAATTGACTTGTGCTTGTGATTCCATGTTTTATGTTATTGACACATTCATATGACCTTATGATCTTATGATATAATCTTATTTATTTCATTATTCCATGTGTTCATATATTTTCTTCCTCGTCTATGAATTTATTTTATGACTCTTTGATTATGTATTTTACATCGTTATAATTTTTATTTCCTTATGAAGCATATCATCTCACCATTTTCCTTTATGTATCTCCATAGGAAATATTATGCAGTTATAAAAGTTCAATGGGATTTAGGATCATATTTGGGAAATTGAAATAAAGACGTCATAGTTTAATTTTACGTAGATTCATTAATAATTAATTCTCCCAAAGTCACTATAACTCTATATTTCTAGGTTTGTTTATCGATTTTTATTTATAAATCATTTAATAATATATGTATGAGACTCAATTTGTTATATTTGGTATCAATGTAAGCTATAGTTATATTTAGTAATTAAGGTAGAGAAACTAATATGAAATATAATATGAATAACCTATATTTAAACCTATGAATTCATAAGTTAGGATATATATGTTCTTTATGATTTATTTCTTCTAAATTCATAGTTTTCCCTTTAAAATTATTATAATTTGTGTATTCTCATCCCTAAAATTATTATTATTTTAATAAATTATTATTTATTAAATCAAATGGGTAAAGGAATGATTATTATCCATTCATGATGATACAATTTTTTATTTATTTATAGTTTTATACATTATTTTTATATCATGAAAGTTTTCCAGAAATATTTAGACACTACCTCAAGACAAGGAGGTTGATTTATTGGTGAAAACACTAAGTTGTTAAATTGTTACAAATCAAGTATATAACTCTTCCTTAATTCAATTTTGTAGGAAGAATATCTTATAAAACCTTGTTATATTATCTTTAGTGAAATTCAATGATATATTAGGCATGTATTGACTATATTTATATTGATCCAACAACAAATTCTAGGATTTTTAAATCACTTTTCATATCACAAATCATCCTACAATTATATAAAAGTGCAAGGAGAATTATGAATATACTTTTAAAACTTATTCTTAAATATGGATACTAGTGCCTTATAAGAATTTGAACTATCTCAAAGAGTTGTATGGTTTTCCACTAGATAAAGATGTTAAGTACTCTATTAAAATGTTACCTAAATCGATACATATATACATGAGTCCCTACATAATAACCCCCATTAAACTATAATTACTAAATATGTAACTGCAAGAGAATCAGGACAAGGGTTTTATATTCCCATGTGATTCACCATAGGTTGTGTTGGTCCTATTTTTCAAGAATAATGATGGGTCAATTAATCTCCATAATGATTATTGTAAACACAATAGGATCACTATAAAGAAAAGGTATCCCCAACAAAATATTTATTACTTATTAGATCAACTACGAGTGGCTATATACTTCTATAAAGTGGATATTTAGTAGTGATGTCTTCAATTGAATGTGATGAATGAGTATATTCATAATACTTCTTTTCATACAAGTTGTGGATACTATGAGATCATAGTGGTTCCTTTTGAACTAAAAAATGCTCCAAAAATTTTAATGGACTGTGTAAATATAGTCTTTATAGATTTCCATGATTTTTTTTTTGTACCTATAGATGATATTCTCATCTTCTTCAAAATCAAGTAGAAACATTATTGCCATTTGAGTTAATATGTGAAATAATTTGAGAAAATAAAATTTTTATATAAAGTACAGTAAATTTCACTTTTTCATGGAGCAAGTAACATGCTTGGGGAATGTTATAACAAGAAGAGTATATTTATAGAAAAATAAAAGGAAAAGGTGATTGTAGAATGGATTAATATAAACATTTATAGCATAGATCCATTGTTTCATCATATTGGTTGTGTGTAATCAAGGATTTTTTAGGAATTTTTCATGACTTTAAACCCACTAACCAAGTTAAATTGGAAGGTATTAAAGATTTTCTGGACATGTGGATGTTAAGAGATCTTGAAGGAGTTGAATAAGTGATTAATCATAATACATATAATCCCAATTCCCTTTAATAGGAGACGATTTTTTATATAAGGATATTCAATAAATATTGTATTGGGTTGTGTAATATTTCAAAATGATAATTTGATAGAATGTGTCATAAGGCAGATGAAGGTTCATGACAAAAATTATCTGATGCAGGTTCCAAAGTTGGTTGTAATAATAGTTTTACTGAATATATGGAAGAATTATCATTATGGAGAGAATTGTGACATATATAACAATATTAAGTTCTTAAATAACATATTCACATAGATGGAGATCCACAGTAGACAATTAATATGGTTAGATCTTATCAATGACTATGACTACTGAATCCATTATCATCCATGAGAGGAAAACAAAGTAGAATATACTTTAAGTATAAAAGTTCATGTAACCATGTCTATGATGAGGATTGAGAAGTATCCAATATTATTAAACATGAAAAGTATAGACATGAGAATCATAAATGAATGGATAATATCCTACCTTACACAAATGATTTTTCAAGAATCCATTCTTTATATGATTGAGAAATATTACAGGGAGGATATGGAGATACATAAGGAAGTTGATGAAATAAGGTAGGGTAAAGACTCAAATATCAACATTGATAAATAATTATTTATAAGATTTTGGATAAGATTATGAAGGCCATAAAATCATTAAATAAATAATGAGATATTAAATGATTCGCATTGCTCAATATTCTTCACCCAAAATGGGATCAAAAGGATGTATAGAGATATTTTAGAGAACATATAGTGGGATAATATGAAGAAAGATATTTTTGAATATGAAAAATAGAGTTTGGTAAGTTAAAAAGTGAAGGTAGAAAGGAAAAAATTCAAGGGGGTGATGCGACTATTACCCATACCTATATGAAAATGGTAGAATATCCTTGTGAATTTTTTCATGTGTATTTTAAGTAAATCTAATGAAAATATTTCCATATGGGTTATAGTGGGACATCATAAAAATATTCACTATTTGAGAGGAATTATTATTTGATCCACTTGCAAAGATATAAATCAAAAAATTAGTATGACTATATGGAACACCACTATCAATTTTATTTGATCGAGATATGAGGTCCATCTCAAAGTTATAGAAAATTTTTCTACATGTTTTAAATACAGGGTTGAACTTTAGTATGACTTATCACCCCCAGACTAATGTAAAATCTTAATGGACTATACTGATACTTGAGGATATTCTGAGGTATTAATCTATAGACTTTAAATAAGGCTGGTATCAACATCTTACTTTAGTCAAGTTCTCATATAATAATATCTCTTACTCAAGAATTTAGTTGGATACTTATAAATCCCTATATGGGTTGAAATGAATAACCCCAACAAGTTGTGATAAAGGTAGAGAATTTAAGTTAATCGGAAATTAAGTAGTATACGAAATGGTAGACAAGTTGAAATAAATTCACCAGTACATCAAAGTAGCATCATGTCGACAAAAGACCTATAACGAAAATCGTCAATGAGTCTTAGAGTTTGAAGTTAGACATAAATTGTTCCTTTACAAACCTCCATGGAAGATGGTCTTGATGTTTTGGAATAAGGTAATGTTAAGTCCTAGATATGTTATCCCATTTTAGATTTTTGATCTCATTATAGCTATGGCCTATCGACTAACACATCTTCCAAACCTATCTCAAGTGTGTGGTGTGTTTCTTGTATCCCTCTTGAGGATGTAAATAAAAAAATATGTCTCAGGAACTAAATATGAAGGTTGTATATATGGGGAATGATCTCTATTATGGGAAGCAGCCGATGAAGATCACGAACCATAGAGATAAAATTCAACACTGTAAGATAACTCACCTTGTAAGAGTATTATAGAGAAACCATTTTTAGAAAGAATAAACATGGTAACCTAAGTAAAATAAATCTAAATAACCTTATTTTTTCATGTTTTTATATCAAATAAAATTTTTAGGAATAAATTTATAAAGTGGGGAAGAATTTAATGACCGAGGGTTTTTTAAATTAAATTTTCCTTATGAATAAATATCATATTAGGAAATATAGTATAAAACAAATAAATCATGTAATAAAAATCAATAAAACTTGATTATATTAATATTGAATATTATTTTAAGTTGATAAATATTCCCAAAATATTGAAAATAGTAAAATGGGAAAATAAACTCAAAAAATTAACTAAAATAGTAAAATTTTGATCATTTTGGTCTCCTAGAATAATCTCACACAAATAAAATTCTGTAAAAAGGAAACAAACATTATTAATGTAATAGATATTTTTGAAAATAAATAATATAACCTTCTGATAAATTTATGTTAATAATTAATGGATTAAATGGGGAGTATTTATAGAAAAAATAAAACCTATATAACAAATGTAAATATGACCATTAGAATAGTAAGCTAGCTATTATGAATAGTAACCTAATCATTAGAATAGTAAGCAGACCGTATAATTAGTGAAAAAGATATTTGGGTATCTTATGAAATAAAAATATGAGTAATTTATATCATTAAATAGTTTAATAAAAAGTTTTAAATAGGATAAAATAAATATTTTACATAAATAAATGATAACTGTGTTTTAGAGAAACATGTATGTTTTATTTTAATTAAAATAAAATCAAATGATAAATTTAAATATTTGAAATAAATTTTAACTTATATAATTTTTTTATAAAACACAAGATATTTTTATATAAATTATAAATTTATTTTATGATATCATAAATAATTTTTCTAAGTCCTATAAATTTTATAGTGTTAGAAAGAAAAATTGTATGTTTTAATTAGTAAAGAATTTATTTAAAAATTTAATTTAACATATTTTTAAAATTATTTTGATAAAAAGAATTTTTTTTTGGAATCAACATATCTAAATTTTTTTAGGTTGAAGTTTTTTTTATTTTTCATAAATGTTAAAATATGTTGGTGAATAGTAAAATATTGTAACAGTGTTGTATAAGTATGATATTTTTTAATAGTGTATATGAATGAATATTTGAAATTTCTAGAAGTTAGGGGAATATTTTAATATCTCTTCTACTTTCAAATCAAAATTCCAATAATATTTAATCACATGTTTTATCACTATTTTATGATATATTATTTTACTCTAAAACACTCCTCTCTTATCCTTATAAATACTGACATCCTCTTCCCCTTTATATTCACTTTAAAAAATTATTTCCTTTCTTAAAATTAGTAAAACACTTCCCTAAATCACATATACATGTACTAGAAGTTATTTTCTCACAAAAATACTAATCAAACAAGGCATATGTTGTAGTTTAAAGGGGCTGCATCAAAGTGACACAGTAATATTTATATTTCTTACTCCATTCAATTTTTTTCCTTTATTCCTTCTACATCCTCTTTATAATTATCATTAACATGAATTTAATCGTATAATTAATAATATATTATTATTTTAATATAAATCATATCATCCTATACTTTATAAAGTCCATTTTTTATAATTGTCCATAACACTCATCCCATCATGGTCTGTTTTAACCATATATATGAATAATGTTATAAAATATTTATTACCATATAATATAGATTAATCAAAAAATATATTTAATGAATAAATATAATTTTTATGATATAATTAATATTATTAAACTATAAATTGATCATTATATAAATTAAATTAATAATAAATGATCTTGTAAATTTTAACCATTTCAAACTAATGAATCAAGATACTTTGTCACGACCCGTCCTCGGGGCCCGTGTCGTGACAACCCCAAGCCCGCCTTCTATAGGCCAGGGGCTGACGACTAGCACCAAGGCGTAAATCCCAGTAAAAAGGGAAGGCATTGCCTTTGTAAAGTAAACAAACACCATAGAGCAAGCAAGCAGTAGAAATAAACATTAAGTAAAAACTGAGTACAACAGTAAGTGCGGAAAAGTAAGTGGGCCAGTATACAAACCCAAACTGAAAGTAAAGTACAACTGGAAAGAGAAAACATCAACTGAAAAGTAAATCCATAGCGTCGAGCCGTCCACTGGAAGTCCCACCTAAAGGGTGGGTATAGAAGGCCTCCACATCTCCTAGGGTCCTGCCGTCCACTCCGAGTACGTCCCGCCCAGTGGTCCACCTCCAGGTACCGTCCTACTCCGCAAGCCTCAACCATGATCAGCGTTGTCCATCGTCTGCAACCAACACAACGTAGTGCGGGCATAGCCCATGAAGGGGTGAGTATAAGCTACTAATTAGGGACCCTGAGACCCCCGAAGGTCTCCCAAAATCCACGAAGGATAATCCACAAAGGAAGGATACAATCACGAAGTAATATTCGACACTGCTTAGGTATATGCTCATACATATACCTAAGTCATCAATTCTCATTTGACTCCAACATTCGAGCCCAAGTACAACCCAGTCCACACAGGGAAGAAAAACGTAAATCCACACAGTATAGCACAACACAATCCACATAGGAAAGCAAAACAGGATTCATCTCACACAGGTATACTTCTTCGTATGACGATAGAGATGATCAGATATAGCCACTGATTCATCTAAGTTGTCGGACCCACAAAAGATCGATAGGTACTAACCACCGCAATGACCCACAAAGGATCTGACTCACAAAGGATCGATAGGTAACTAACCCCCGCAATGACCCACAAAGGATCTCACCCACAATGGATCGATAAGTAACTAACCCCCGCAAAGACCCACACAAGATCGGACCCACACAGGATCTGTAGGCGTTGGCCCACACAGGACCGCTGAGCACTGACCCACACAGGATCGGACCCACACAGGATCTGTAGCAGTGATCCACGTAGGATCACTGAGTGATGTAGTCGTCGCCGTCGAATCCACTGAGGATCTCTGTACAATCGTCGTCGTCGTCGCAGTCGCAGCCAGCTCTAGGGTTCCCACACACAGCAAGCTCGTTCGGGAGGGTCTTCTCCACGAGCTGAGAGGCTGATACATCAACTGACTCATAGTCTAGAGTTGATGTATCCAAAAGTTCAGTATTGTCAATAGGAACTCAACGTCGCAGACGGCGCGTCAATCGGACGCCCGGTCTGAGAGTTATTGGCTTTTTCGTCCCAGGGGCCCGGTTGGTTTTTAACTCAAAACCAACCCAACCGTACTCCACCTGCATCCAAACCTCAGGCGGAGTAATCCAAAAGATCTGTCTCACTAAGAGGAATCCAACAAAGTCGACGGCACGTCAATCGGACATCTGGAGCTCAAGTTATAAGTGTTTCCGCTCTGAGGGCCCGGTTGGTTTCGTGTACAAACCAACCCGGCCGAACACAAAGTTCTCCAAAACCATGAGTGTTATATGTCAAAACGACCATCTCGATCCAAGGATCACATCACCATTGACGGTGCATCGATTGGAGGTCCATAGCCCATGATATGGGCAAAAGACCGAAAGAGGTCTGAAAACGGGGGGTCTGGGCCCGGACCGACCCGGCCCAACCCCCCTGGGTCGGCCCGAACCGGGTCGACCTGACCCGGCTGGTCGTGACCCAGCCCGGCCGGCGCGGCCCGGCCCAGCCCAGCTTGGGCGCGACCGGGCTGGCGCTGGCTGGTTGGCCAGCAGATTGGCTCGGCCGGTTACGGCCGAGCGGAGCGGGGGGCGCGCTGCCCCTGCATGAAGGAGTCGCGGCCCCGCATGGAGTCGCCCTTGCCAGCGGACGCAGCCGGCTGCTGCGTACCGTCCCCCTCCGGTCTCGCGTGGTCACGGGACCACGCCCTGCCGCCGCGGCAGCTCCTTCCGGGGGCGCGCCGGGCGCCGCCGCCCCCTGTCGTCGGCGCCGCCGTGCGGGCGAGGCGCGTCGGCGGGCTGCTCCGCGGACCACCGGACAAGTTCCGGTGGTCGGAAAAATGCGTCGTCTTTGCCAATGGCCCTCCCGAGGCCCGTCCTTCACGACGAGGACCTCACATCACCCGTGCGGCTTGTTTTGTCGTCGTCTGACTTTCCGCACACCAAGAACGAAAAGGGCGGTGGGTTCAGACTTGTTCGTTGGTCCGCACCCACCGCGTTAGCAGTTTTAAAAGTCTCACAACAAATATTTAATCATACGCCATGGGTATAAATCACAAAGATTTAAAAGAAAAAAACCCCTACCTCAACATTGTCGTCGAACGTGAGTTCGTCGCGAAATTGACCGTCGCGGAGAAGAGGATCGCCGCGTCGTGGAAGGGGCATTGCTGTCGTCGCGGTACATGGCGTCGCGCCGTCAAACTCCGAGGATTAAAAACACACAGATTTAATTGCATCAATTAAACCCATGTTGAGGATAAAAATTGACAATGAATTAAAGAACCGCAACCCCTACCTCAATCGGTTGTTGATTGAAGATTGTCACGGGGAAGGAACGTTGTGGAAGAAGCGTCGTGAAGGAGGATCATCATTTCGTGTCGTCGATCTCTGAGGATCCGGCGTTCTTCATCTCCCTTCGTTGGAGGCCGGCGTTCTTCGCGTTCTCCGCATTCTTCGCGTTCTTCGCGTTCTTCGCGAAGAAGGATGAAGATCTCCAAGACTTAGAGCTTCCTCCAATTCCTCTCAACAAGCAACCCTCAAGTAAACACGTGTTGGTCTTATTTTATTCCCATGACAACAATTTAAAATTCAAAGTTTAGAACCGAACCATTAATTCGATGAATTAATTTCCAGGACTTAACTTCCCAATTAAAAGGGGCGTTTAGAATTTAAGAAAACGCACCAGTAAACTTTCATTTAAGAGGAGGTTTTCGCGGGTGCGTTACTTAGAGGGAAAGAAATGGTGGGGCTCATGTGGGCCCCACCTCAAAAATATCCTACCAAGTGGGTAGGATATTTTGGGTTCCACCCTATCCGCTTAAATTAGCTTAAGTGGCTTTAAGTGGCTTTAAGTGAAATAAAATAAAGTTGTCGCACCACTTTATTTTATTTCTTAACTTAACCCCAAAACTTAAAAACCACACCCGAGCAAATGCAACTCCGAAAAAGGCGTTTCTAAAAAAATACTGGCACTGCTATTCCATCGGTGCCCTCAAAATTCGATTTCGAGCACTAGTTCAAAAGTTAGAAAAACTCGCTCGTTCGTTCACTGAACGTACCCGAGCCAAACTTTGGAAAATGATTCTGGGCACACCGGGCCTCGGAATGAGGTGCCGTCAGAAACTGCGTTCTTATAAAATTCCAAATAAAATTAAGAAAAAAATTTCCTTGAATTTTACGGGTCTTTACATCACTCACACCTCAGGGATTTACGTCCCCGTAAAGATACATCATAAACTATGGAAACAAATGTGGGTAATGAGCACGCATATGAGCCTCCAGCTCCCAAGTGATCTCCTGGAGGTTCCCGTACTGCCATCTGATGCGCACTAGAGGAATCGACCATCCACATAGGACCCGCTCCTTTCGATCCTCGATCTCCACCAGTACCTCCTCAAAAGTCGCCCCATCATCAACGTCCAGCTCCCCATGGTCAATGATATATTTCGGGTCGTGCACGTATCTCCTAAGCTGAGATATGTGGAAGACGATGTGCACCCGGTGCAACTGAGGTGGTAGAGCCAGGCGATAAGCCACCTCTCCAATCCTGCTGAGGACCTGGAATGGTCCGATGAAGCGAGGAGACAACTTGCCGCCTCGGCCAAATCTCTATAATCCACGTCGAGGTGAGACATGCAAGAAGACGTGGTCTCCATCCTCAAACTCTAGTGGCCTCCGCCTCCTGTCAGCATAGGACTTTTGCCGGCTCTGATCTGTCCTCGTCTGCTCCTGGATGACTTGGACCATCTCTGTCATGGCCTGGACCATCTCTGGTCCCACAAGTGCTGACTCCCCAGGGTTTGTCCATCACCAAGGAGATCTTCAAGGTCTGCCGTACAACACCTCGTATGGTGCCATCCCGATGGTGGATTGGTAGCTGTGGTTGTACGCAAACTCCACCAAGGGTAGGTGGTCCTCCCAACTGAAACCAAAGTCAAGAACACATGCGCGGAGCATGTCCTCGAGATTCTGAATGGTCCTCTCCGTCTGACCATCCATTTGAGGGTGAAAGGCAGTTCTCAGACATAGCTGCGTCCTGAACGCCTCCAGCAACCCCTTCCAAAGACGGGAAGTAAAGTGAGCATCTCGATCGGAGATGATAGATGATGGTACACCGTTAAGCCGTACAATCTCATGACCGTATAGATGCCCCAAGCTCTCCACTGAGCCCTGCTCTCTAATGGGTAAGAAGTGAGCCAACTTGGTGATTCATTCGACAATCACCCAAATGGATTCGTGAACTCTGGAAATGTGTGGAAGTCCAGTCATTAAGTCCATAGATATTCCATCCCACTTCTACTTCGGGACCTCCAAGGGTTGTACCAAGCCTGATGGTACCTGATGCTCTTCCTTCACCTACTGGCAGGTGAGGCATCGAGAAACAAACTCTGCCACAGACTTCTTTATGCCCGGCCACTAGTGTTGTCGTCTGAGATCCTGGTACATCTTCGCCACTCCAGGATGTAACTTCAAGGGATAAGTGTGAAACTCTCTTAGCACATCCTCCCATAAAGAAACTGGTACCAAGGTACGTCCTCTGAAAAGGACATCGTGCTCTGCTCCAAAGGAGAAACCATCATGTGCCTGTCCTGAGGATATCTGCGCACAGCGCGTCTCACAGTCGACGTCCCCACGCTTAGCCTCCTTGACCCGATACAGTAGTGGAGGGGTGACTGTGAGAGACTGAAGGAAGGCTTCTCCATCTCTATCCAAGAAGGATATATGCAAAGCGGCCAGCTGATCTGTCGCCTCCTCAAGTAGCTGAATGCCCATCCTCCTGCTGAGAGCATCGGCTACTACGTTCCCCTTCCCAGGACTATAGACTATCTCAAAGTCATAGTCCTGGAAAAACTCGAGCCATCACCGATGTCTCAGGTTCAGGTCCTTCTGAGTGAAGATGTACCTGAGTCTCTGATGGTCAGAAAAGACTGTAATGTGCTCACCCATCAGGTAGTGTCGCCATGTCTTCAGAGCGAAGACCACTGCTGCTAACTCCAGGTCATGGGTAGCATAGTTCTACTCATTCGGCCTCAACTGACATGATCCATAGGCGATAACTGCCCGCTCCTTCATCAGGACACATCTGAGTCCAGTCCCTGATGCGCCGTAGTAGACTACGTACCCTACTCCCTTCTCCAGAAGCCTCAAGATAGGGGCATTGGTTAATCTCTGTCTCAGCTCCTGGAAGCTCTGCTGACATCTGTCTGACCACACAAAGGGTTTCCCCTTCTTCATCAAAGCTGAGAGTGGTGCCGCAACTCTGGAGAAATCTGGCACAAATATCCGATAGTATCCCGCTAGTCCCAAGAAACTCCGCACCTTCGTCATGCTCCTGGGTGGCTCCCAAGCTAGCACTGCCTCGATCTTCGCAGGATCCACTGCAAATCCCGCCTCAGAGATGACGTGCCCCAAGAAGTGGACCTCACGTATCCAGAACTAACACTTCGAGAGCTTTCCATAAAGCTGGTGCTTTTGGAGTGTGTCTAGTACAACCTGCAAGTGGTAGGCGTGCTCCTCCTTAGTCGTCGAGTATATCAAAATGTCATCGATGAAGACCACAACAAATCAATCGAGGTATGGATGAAATATCCCGTTCATGAGTCCCATGAACACCACTGTAGCATTGGTTATGCCAAATGGCATAACCAAGAACTCATAGTGGCCATACTGACATCTGAAGGCCATCTTCTGTACGTCCTCATCCCGAACTCTGAGCTGATGATAGCCTGACCTGAGGTCTATCTTAGAGAACCACCATGCTCCCTTGAGCTGATCGAATAGGTCATCCATCCTCGGTAGAGGATACTTGTTCCTCACTGTCACCTGGTTCAGGCAACTATAGTCGACACAAAGTCGCAAGCTCCCGTCCGCCTTCTTGGCAAACAATATCGGGGAAGCCCAGGGTGAAACCCTAGGTCGGATTAATCCTTTTCCCTGCAAGTCCTCCAACTGTACCCGTAGCTCTCGAAGCTCAGCGGGGGCCATCTGATATGCTGGAGTGGATATTGGGGTTGTCTTGGGGTACAGATCAGTATAAAATTCTAACTCTCTGCGAGGAGGTAGTCTTGGAACGTCGTCAGGAAAGACGTCTGCATACTGATCCACTAGTACAGGAAAACTAGGACTCTGCACGTCAAATGCTCCTAGGATGAGGCTATCCAACTAATGAGTGACGGGGTATCCTCTCATCTACATAAGTCTATCATGTGCTGCAAAGGCTCCCTTCTCGCCGGTGAAGGTGAACTTTCTCCCGTTGGTGCGTACACATCGCACCTTGCGCCTAATACAGTCAATCTGTGCATGGACTGTAGATAACCAGTCCATGCCCAAGATGACGTTGTAAGGCCTCGACACCGCTACAAGAAGATCCCAGCCGAAGATCTCGCCTCCTAGAGTAATCTCACATTGCCGGAACCAGTGTGTAATCGTCGAGTCTGCTCCCATAGGAGTCTCTAGCTGCAAGGATCAAGCCAATGGCTCTATCGGAATCTCCGAGCTCTGAACAAGGGTAGCGGCTATGAAATAATGACTCACTCCTATGTCTATAAGAACAATATTAAGGGTGGAATAGACACAGATAGTACCTCGAATCATCTTGGGTGCGCCGTGGTCGTAGGCCTCTACTGCCTGGAGCTGTTCCTGTCTCTGCCCGCCAGCTCCCGGTGGTCGGGGTGGACCTCCTGGTGGTGGTGGTAGAGCCTCAAAGCGTCGCCCACCACCTGCTACTCGGCCAACTCCTCTGCCTCGTCCGCCTGCTCCCTCCAGACCACCACGGTTGACCCTCTACCTCTGCCTGGGTGGCCCCTCAATCGTCTACTATTCCTCAGCACGGTGGGTCGGGCAGTCACGAGCCATGTGACACTGCCCGCCGCATGTGTAGCACTGCCTGCCTCTCGAAAGACTGGCTCCGCGCTGTGTGTCCCGCACTGCTGAGCCAGTGTCCTGAGGTCGTCTGCCTGAGGGTCTAGTCTGCCTGGACCCATGATTCATCCGTCGGTTGCCTTCTGTAGAAGACTCTGTTGTGTGTCACCCCGCGGTGGGTCTCGGCGCTGATGAAGGCTCATCAAGAAAGCTCTTGATCAAAAGGGCTCGCTCCAGTACTCCTACCTAGGTCGGAATGCTGAGGGAGATCAACGATTCCCTGATCTCATGTCTCAACCCCTGCTCAAAGGTCTGGGCCCGGAAGAATGGGTCCCATACCATGTATGTCGAGTAGTACGAGAGATCGGTAAATCTCACCGAGTACTGGGAAACTGTCAAGCTTCCCTGCTGCAGCTGAAGAAGCTCCTGGATGCGCACCGCACAGAGGGTGGCTAGGAAGAACTCTAAGTGAAAGAGGTTCTCAAAGTCCATCTAGAGAAGAGATGCCTCATCGTGCACCTGGAGCATCAAACTACACCATCTTCCTGCTTCCGTGTGCAGTAGGCTCGCTACGAGGATCACCATGAGGTTTGCTGGTGTCCTCACTAACCTGAAAACTCGTACAACTGCCTCCAGCCAGTCCCCGGCTGCCTGGGGGTCTGTCTCCCTGCGGAACCTAGGTGGTCACTGGCGCTGAAACTCGTGCAGTTCACTAAGGCGACATGCATCGTCAGCGGTTGGGGTTAAAAGCATCGGTGGCTCGGCGGGTAAAGGTACCGTCGGTGCCTCAACTGTCAAAGGGCCCTGTACCGAGGCCCCGTCGCTCGGTGGGCTGTCGTCACGCACAACTCTTGGAACCCTAGTTGGCTGCCATCATGGGTCCATCCTGAAAAGAAACAGGTTTTCCACAGTCAAACAGTATACCTCGTGAGCTTACATAAAGTAATCACAAAGAAAACTTGAAACACACATGCAATCAATGTTTTCCTGCATTAAGTTGGAAATCAGAACTCAGGGTCCTGGTGTACGGATACGTCGGCCGCCGCACCAACACTGGACTCCCTGGACTGATAACCACACCCAATACGCTTAACACTATTTTTCAAATAGAAAACGATTAGAGTCCAAAGTTCTACGGTAGAACCGAACTCCTCTGATACCAATTTCTCACGACCCGTCCTCAGGGCCCATGTCGTGACTACCCCAAGCCCGCCTTCCATAGGCCAGGGGCTGGCAACTAGCACCAAGGCGTAAATCCCGGTAAAAAGGGGAAGGAATTGCCTTTGTAAAGTAAACAAACACCACAGAGCAAGCAAGCAGTAGAAGTAAACATTAAGTAAAAACTGAGTAAAACAGTAAGTGCGGAAAAATAGGTGGGTCAGTCTACAAACCCAAACTAAAAGTAAAGTACAACTGGAAAGAGAAAACAACAACTGAAAAGTAAAGACGCAGCGTCGAGCCGTCAACTGGAAGTCCCACCTGAAGTGTGGGTACAGATGGCCTCCACAGCTCCTAGGGTCCAGTCGTCCACTCCGAGTACGTCCCGCCCAGTGGTCCACCTCTAGGTACCGTCCAGCTCCGCAAGCCTCAACCACGATCATCATTGTCCGTCGTCTGCAACCAACACAACGTAGTGCGGGCATAGCCCGTGCAGGGGTGAGTATAAGATACTCAGTAGGGACCCCGAGACCCCCGAAGGTCTCCCAAAATCCACGAAGGATAATCCACAAAGGAAAGAAACAATCATGAAGTAATATTCAACACTGCTTAGGTATATGCCCATACATATACCTAAGTCATCAATTCTCGTTCGGCTCCAACATTCGAGCCCAAGTACAACCTAGTCCACACAGGGAAGCAAAACGTAAATCCACACAGGATAGCACAACACAATCCACATAGGAAAGCAAAACAGGATTCAGCTCACAGAGGTATACTTCTTCGTATGACGATAGAGATGATCAGATATAGCCACTGATTCATCTAAGCCGTCGAACCCACAAAGGATCGATAGGTACTAACCCCCGCAATGACCCACAAAGGATCTGACCCACAAAGGATCGATAGGTAACTAACCCCCGTAATGACCCACAAAGGATCTGACCCACAAAGGATCGATAGGTAACTAACCCCCGCAAAGACCCACACAGGATCGGACCCACACAGGATCTGTAGGCGTTGGCCCACACAGGACCGTTGAGCGCTGACCCACACAAGATCGGACCCACACAGGATCTGTAGCACTGATCCACGTAGGATCGCTGAGTGCTGTAGTTGTCGCCATCGAATCCACTGAGGATCTCTGTACAGTCGTCGTCGTCGTCACAGCCAGCTCTAGGGTTCCCGCACACAGCAAGCTCGTTCGGGAGGGTCCGCTCCATGAGCCGAGAGTCTGATATATCAACTGACACATAGTCAAGAGTTGATGTATCCAAATGTTCTGTATCGTCAACAGGAACTCAACGTCGCAGACGGCACGTCAATTGGACGCCCGGTCTGAGAGTTATTGGCTTTTTCGTCCCAGGGGCCCGGTTGGTTTTTAAGTCAAAACCAACCCGACCGTACTCCACCTACGTCCAAACATCGGGCGGAGTAAGCCAAAAGATCCGTCTCACTAAGAGGAATCCAACAAAGTCGACGACACGTCAATCGGACATCCGGAGCTCAAGTTATAAGTGTTTCCGCTCCGGGGGCCCGGTTGGTTTCGTGTACGAACCAACCCGGCCGAACCCATAGTTCTCTGAAACCATGAGTGCGATATGTCGAAACGACCGCCTCGATCCGTGGATCACACCGCCACTGACGGTGCGTAGATCGGAGGTCTGTGGCCCATGATATGGGCAAAATACCGAAAGAGGTCTAAAAATGGGGGGTCTGGGCCCGGACCGACCCGACCAACCCCCCCTGGGTCGGCCCGAATCGGGTCGACCCGACCTGGGTCCGGGTCCGACCCGGCTGGTCGCGACCCGGCCTGGCCAGCGCGGCTCGGCTGGCACTGGCCGGTTGGCCAGCGGGTCGGCTCGGCATGTTACGGCCGAGCGGAGCGGAGGGCGGGCTGCCCCCGCGTGAAAGAGTCGTGGCCCCGCGTGGGGCCGCCCTTGCCAGTGGACGCAGCCGGCTGCCACGTCACGTCCCCCTCCAGTCCCGCGCGTTCGCGGGACCGCACCCTGCCACCGCGGCTTAAGTCGCGGCGGCCTCTTCTGGCGGCGCGCCGTGCGCCACCGCCACCTGCCGCTGGCGCCGGCGAGGCGCGCCGGCGGGCTGCTCCGCGGACCACCAGACGAGTTCTGGTGGTCGGAAAAATGCGCAGTCTTCGCCAATGGCCCTCTCAGGGCCTGTCCTTCACTGCGAGGACCTCACATCACCCGTGCGGCTTGTTTTTTCATCGTCCGCCGTTCCGCACACCAAGAACGAAAAGGGCGGTGGGTTCGGACTTGTTCGTTGGTCCGCACCCACCACGTTAGCGGTTTTAAATGTCTCACGACAAATATTTAATCATACGTCGCGGGTATAAATCACAAAGATTTAAAAGAACAAAAACACCTACCTCAACGTTGTCGTCGAACGTGAGTTCGTCGCGGAATTGACCGTCACGGAGAAGAGGATCGTCGCGTCGCGGAAGGGGCATCGCGTTACACGGCGTCGCGCCGTCAAACTCCGAGGATTAAAAATACACAGATTTAATTGCATCAATTAAACCCATGTTGAGGATAAAAATTCACAAATAATTAAAGAACTGAAACCCCCTACCTCAATCGGTTGTTGATTGAATATTGTCACGGGGAAGGAACGTCGCGGAAGAAGCGTCGTGAAAGAGGATTGTCACGTCGCGACGTTGATCTCCGAGGATCTGGCGTTCCTCGTCGCCCTTCTTCATAGGCCTAAATTCTTCATGTTCTTCGCGTTCTTCGCATTCTTCGCGTTCTTCACGAAGAAGGATGAAGATCTCCAAGACTTAGAGCTTCCTCCAATTCCTCTCAACAAGCAACCCTCAAGTAAACACGTGTTGGTCTTATTTTATTCCCATGCCAACAATTTGAAATTCAAAGTTAAGAAACGAACGATTAATTCGATGAATTAATTGCCACGACTTAACTGCCCAATTAAAAGGGGCGTTTAGAATTTAAGAAAACACACCAGTTGACTTTCATTTAAGAGAAGGTTTTCGCGGGTGCGTTACTTAGAGGGAAAGAAACGGTGGGGCTCATGCGGGCCCCACCTCACAAATATCCTACCAAGTGGGTACGATATTTTGGGTTCCACCATATCCACTTAACTTAGCTTAAGTGGCTTTATGTGGCTTTAAGTGAAATAAAATAAAGTTGTCGCACCACTTTATTTTATTTCTTAACTTAACCCCAAAAATTAAAAACCACACTCAAGAAAACGCAACTCCGGAAAAGGCGTTTCTAAACAAATATTGACACTGCGATTCCATCGGTGCCCTCAGCATTCGATTCTGAGCACCGGTTCAAAAGTTAGAAAAACTTGCTCGTTCGTTCACTGAATGTACCCGAGCCAAACTTTGGAAAATGATTCTGGGCACACCGGGCCTCGGAATCAGGTGCCGTCAGAAACTGCGTTCTTGTAAAATTCCAAATAAAATTAAGAAAAAAATTTCCTTGAATTTTACAGGTCTTTACCTACTTCTCAATATTTAAAATTATATTTTGACCATATATTGAACTGTATAAAATTTTTATACTAAAATGATAAAGTCTATATACCAATAAAATTATGGTGATAATGGAATTATTTTAAAACACCTTAGAACATGATCAACATACCACAACAGTTTTCGAGATGTTTATTGAACAACCCTAAGGGTATGATGTGAGTAAAAAATATAAAATAAATTAATTAAATTTGATAGTAAATGGAAAAAACAAATGAAATATATTTGAAAAATTTCTTAATAAAGTATTTTTTTTCTTAACAATATTTTATTATTAAGATGGTTCATATGCACATACAAAGTGTGTTGGGACTCGGGGTAAGGGAACTCCCAAACTACCCTCTTCTCTTTTGAGTTATTATTTCTATATCTTTACCTCTCATTATCTCTCTATTATACACATTTAATTTAACTATATTATGAATATATGTTTCTTACATATATAACTAGTTTGTTTTTTCTTTCTTTTCTAAGTATTTATAATTTTTTCAAGTTCCCTTCTCACTCTTTTATTTAAGGAAAATTTGATTAAAGGTAACTTTTATATTCCTCATTCCCTTCCATGTATAAATCCTTTAAAGTATTTTACCCTTTATAATTTCAAAAAATAATATCTATTTTAGGAAAAATTATTCTATTTTGTTTTTTTAGGAAAATACTATGTTTTCACCTTATTCAATGATTATTTACCCTTTTATTAAAACATTGTTTTAGAGGTTTATTTCATTACCTACTTCTCCAATCATTTATTATAACTTTTCTTCACTTGAATTACATATTCATGGTCTATGACTATTAATTCCATTAATAAAATTCAAAAGTATTTCATACTTTTTTTCTTTGGAATTATTATAATATATATTTTTCTTTTTTCTTTAAGACATGATTATGTAACCCATTTCCCTTTCATGGGTTTTTATTATGCATATTATTTATTTGTGATTTATTTTTATGGAACACATATGCATGTACATATTATAATGTGATGGTTGGGGCTAGAATTATACAACTACCCTCCCCCAATGCATTGGGTAATGTTTTCAAATCATGAGATACTATGTATGGTACACAAGAAATAAATCTAGCATACTATATTATGTTGTATTGGTAGTGAGCCTTGAATTATTCATTTGATTTTGGATTTTAAATTTTATCCACATTATTATGATGTCATGATATTATGATATCATCTCCTTTATTCCATTCATCCATGTATTTATAAATTATCCTCATCTTCTATGACATTATGTTATGACTCTTAACCCATATGTTTTAATTTATTATCATATTTTTTCCCTTACTATCATTATTATCTCACTATTTTCCTTTATGTATGTCCCCAGGGAATCCTAATAATAATAAAAGTTTAATGGTATTTATGAGAAAATTATAGATATTGAAATAAATATAATGTAGATTTTTTTAAAATTGAGGTATTATATATCTATTCTACCAAAGACACTAGACCTATATATTTCTAGGTTTATTTCGATGGATTATTCTGTTCTAAATCGTTTAATAATATGTGTATAAGACTTGTGTTTTTATAATCATCAATCAAGTAAGGAAATGGAAAAGGCTAAGGGCTAGAATATGTTGGTTAGATAATAGACCCAAAACAAGTTATCCACACAATAAGGAAAAACGTATATCTAAATAGAAATAAAATATAGAATTTAAATGTAATAAAATAAGTATAAAATAATTTTCAAAAATTAAACACATAAAACCATGCATTTAAATTTATAATAACATGAAATATAATTTCTCAAAATGTTTTAAATTTTTTGTTAATATATATGCTGATGTAAATCTATATACGCTATATTTTTAATCATTTATCATAGAGATTAATTTTATATAAATATTATCAATATTTTGTGACATATTTAAGTTTTTTTATAATTATAAAAATGTATTACATATAATTAAAATGGTTTAATAAAATTAATCTAAACACACACACACACATATATATATATATATATATTCAATTCTATATTTAAATGTGTTTTAAAATATATATATCTAAAGTCATATATTTTGTTGGAGGTTTTCAATTATCAGAGTTTAAATCCACAAAAATAGTAAATATTTCACTAGATTATAATGGTGGTTTATAATTAATATATATGAAGTCATTTTTTATGAAAATATAATGAGAGGTTGATGAAATATATTAGAATTCATAACAATGAAAAGAAAAACATATAGAAAAAAACATATTTGGTTACATGGTTTGTTCAACATTGGACATATGTTCATAGTAAGAAAACCACCTCATAGTTACCTTTATTATGTGAAAATAAAATAAATCAAATTCAACAAAGATGAAATCATAGAAAAAAACATATAAACTATTGGAGGAGCATTCCTCAATAAACCAAGTGGAATTGATGAACTATTTACTAATAAATCAATGTGCATTGTCTTCTAGGATGGAAAAGCATGATACTTATAAAGAAACTAAAGACATCATATTATAATATTATAACTATAAAGGAAAAATTTCATGATTACAAACCCATGTCATTTTACCCGGGACCTGGTTACAGGATTGAAGAAGAAGGTTCATTTTCTTTGATCAGTTCTCATACATTGAGGTTCATCTAAATCCAAAACTCTCCAGGTAAAGTCCTTTGATATCCACAAAAAAATACCCTAGGGGTTAGGTTCCATGTATCAGGATAACGATGGCCTTAGCAAATTATCAATCCCTACTCAAATGTAACTCCCTTTGTGAATATCTTTCTCTCCACCTAAGATTCATTCTTAAAAGATAAATGAGAAACAATGCATAATGAATAAAACTATAATCCTAGAGGAAATGATTGTGGGTAAATAGAGAATTTAGTGAGGTAAAACAATGTTAGGAGGTGTGATACGATTGGGTGAGGATGGTACGTTAAGATTATAGAGATTTCACAAAATATTCACAAATACTAGTGGTTTATTAATCATCGTGGACTTAAATTTTCATCTGATAGGGATCCAAACTTATGTTCACATCTATTGGGTATACAATGTTACATACCCTAATATTGGGGGTTGAATCCTAGTATGATATATTTAAACATTTTCCCCAATATGGATCTTTTTTTGTTGTTAAAAAAAGTATCTTCTCTCACCATATCATAACAATGAATTTTTGGAAATCAAAACATGAACAGGACAAAAAATTACTTGATTCACCCACATTGATATACATCCAAGGATCATACAATAGTATTATTCCAAAGTAACAATTACACTATAGTTCACTATTGTTACCATTTTCATATTGGACCCAATGTCCCTACTCGTTCACTACTAGTCACACTTTAAATGTTCAATTCTCTCTTAATTGAATCTTTCGGATCCTTTAGAAGATTATTTTGTTGATTACTTGAATCAATATTTTTTACACCCTATTTGGTGTGTCATGAATCTAAACTTTCATCCACATGTTTAATATTAATTTACCAAAAAAAATTTTAACAATTCCTTCTTGTTTGTGAATTTTTAAGATTAACACAACTTCATGAAACTCTTTAACCATTTGAAGAAAAATTTTCATTTGTTTGAAAGGAATTCCTTTGATTCAGAAATAACTTTAACCTTATTGAAAAATTTAAACCCCAAGATTTTTGGAAAACACAAGGAAATTCCACCACCTTATATATAAAACTTCTTATAAACCTTCTAGAGTTACATACCTCTCTCATGGATCTTTGTCAATTTAATTTTTTAAAAATCATGTTGAAACTTAACAACTGAACTTTTAAAATAGATTTTTTAACGAAAAAAAAACAATAACACTGTAATGTCACCTTGATGGATTTTTTTTCCAACCATATCCCACTTTGGGTTTTTTGAAAACATGTTACCCTTTTATACCACTTTTTTCCTCTTATTTCAGCTCGGTGATAGACATTTGTACGCTTCCTTCTTCAACCAAAAATATCTTCTTGTTACTCCAGATAGTGATCAAAGATTTACTCAACATTTACTATAATCCCATATGATCCATGATCAGTGTGAGAACCAATAGTATCATGAAAATTTTATTAATGAAACACTTAATTATTGAAACACCACTTCATAGAACTCTTCATTTTCATCAGAACAATTTCATCATCTATGGAAAGTATGATGGATCTCAAGAATAATATTTCTTTCTTAAATCCCATTTCTATGAAAATAATTATGACACTCGAGAAGAACACTTTATTCTTTATCCTCATTTGGTAACTAATGTAATAAAGATCCCCATAGGTTAAACTATAATGATGTTTCTACTTGGAAAAAACATATTAAACGTAATTATATTTAAAACTCCACTTATTTCTCTACTCCCCCAATTATATGATCCACCTTTTATGATTAATAATTCTTAAAAAAATAAATGAATATAAAACTTACTCTTTTTGGCCTATAGAATGTTAAAAAACCCATATAACAACATGGGGATAAGCACACTATACCTTGGGGATATGGGGACCTATTTCCACACTATTTATGTGTGGTGAGTCGACTAGGATCTAAGATACAATCAATGATGTTCAAACACTTCTTTGGATAAGGCATTTTTTAGAATGTCTATAACCTATAGTTATATAGGTGCATACTCCAACTTCACCAACCCATGATCCACCTTATTCTTGATAAAATTGTACTTAGTTTCAATGTGCTTCATCTATGATTAATGGTTATGACTTTTTTAATATTTATAACACTTGAATTATCAAAATTGATTTTTATCAAAGAATTCACTTCAACTCCTATATCACAATGTTATTGTTCTATCCACAATAATTGTGTGCATGTTTGAGTGGCTATAATATTTTCAGAATATTTGGTCCATGGTGAAATGAAATATTATTTCTTCATCAATGAATAAATATATATTCCACTAAGATAAAATGAACCACATTACATTGAATTTAAATCATTTGATGAACTTGACCAATTTTTATATGTATAACCCAATAACTCTTTATAAAATTTTCCATTATAGTAAAAACTAAAATCCGATGTGCCTTTGATATACCAAAGTAATATTTTTAGTTCAATTAAGTAGCTTTACTTGGGAAATATTTGATACTTTGATGCATATAATGTGAAAAAAAATAATATCTCATTGTGTTAGTGTTATGTACAATAGGCTCTCAATGATCTATATTTATTCTGTGACATTGACTGCTTTTCCTTCATCATGTTGTGATAGTTTCATCTAGGTATCAATAATATTTTTTATACCCTTATAATTATTCATTCAAAATATTATTAGAACCTCCTAAGAATGTTATTATTGAGAAAAAAATGTTTCATGTCTTCCTTGAATCACATATAAACCAATTAAAAATATCAACTTTCCAATCATTGACATTTCAAACTCACATTTCCGAAATTCGATAAATGATTTTCTCCATTCTTTACTCAATACAACAAAGATTGCGTCATTGAAATACACCAGTACCATCATCTTTTGATCACTCTCATTGTTGACATAGAGATTGTAGTCAACTTCCCCACATTTGAAACCAAGATTCATCAAATAATGATCAAGTCTTGAATACCACACTCTTAGTGCCTAATCCAATCCATATACCACCTTCTTTGACTAAGAAACTTTATTCTCATCTTCAAGGAAATTAAAACCCCATGTTTATTCAATGTACTCCTCTTCTTACAAAACAACATTTAGAAATACATATTTTACATCCATTTTAAAAAAAATCATCTCTCATTTCATTTTTATGACTAAGAATAATAGAATAGTATTCGGTCTTGGAATGTGTACAAATGTCTCATCTGCATCGATTCCCTTAAGTTGAGAGTATCCCATGTACACCATTCGTGATTTTTTTTCAATATTCATGCCATATTTATTAAGTTTATTGTGTAAGACCCATTGGGTCCAAATGGAATTATTATATGTCAGCCTATAAATAATTTCCTGGGTTTGATTCTTTTCAATTTTTTCAAGATATTCATTCATTTCCTAAAACCAATTCTCTTCTATTATAGATTCTTCCAAACATGTTAGATAAACTTGTGATAAGAGGGAGGTTTATTATAGAGATTCATTCTCCTTTTTTTCACTAGCACTACCTTATCACCCATTATGTTCTTTCTATAGGTTTCATCTTGGATCTTTGACACCTATACAGATATAGTTCTTATGTTATTCTACTCATTATCAAAATCATCTTCTAAATCTACCTTATTTTTTTTATCTGATATGTTTATATCTACCTCACTATCATCATGATATTTTTCACTAATTTATAGAAGTTTTTTATCATTCTGCACTACAAAAATATCATTTCACTCCATAACCTTTCATAGATATTTATTGAAGAATTTATGTTGTTTTATTTTTTCTTATGTATCCAATAAATAACCCTTCATCTTCACAGGATTCAAATTTTATATGTTTCTATTTATTAATAATGAAACACTTACTTATGAAGACTTGAAAGTACTTACATTTTTTATTCTTTCCATACCACATCTCATATAAAGACTTATCTTCCTTTTGAAACAAGAAAGATAAATTAGAAATATATAATAAAGTCAATACTATTTCCTTCAAAAACTTCTCCAGATAGTATTTATCAATAAAATATATTGAATCCATGTTGTTAATGATTTTGTTACTTCTATTAGTCATCCAAAATTGTTGAGGAGTTCTCACTACTAAGATTTGGTACATTATCTTTTGATTCTCAATATAATCCTTCACTTGGATGTTTGTGACCATTTTCCCATTGTTAGTTCAGAATATTCAAATCTTCTACCCAAGTATTATTTTAACCTCTCTCTGATATTTTGTTATGAAATTAAAAACCTCATTATTTTGTGTGATGATGAATATATATGAAATCATATTGTAATAATCAATATAAAGGAAATAGTATCTTGTATAATATATGAATCATGGTGAGATAATTCCACACACATCAATATGCACCAATTATAACACTTCTATTGACCTTAATTATTTTTCCTTATAATTATTTCAAGTTATCTTCCCTTTTTAGAAAACATCACACTTGTGTGTATGATCACATGATAGCTTTTGGAGGTCTCAAGATCCATCACCATTCACCAAATTTTTTATGGATTGTTGGATAAAATGACTAAGAAAATAACAACACAACATTTTTTTATATTCAATGGATAGAAAGAACATATATTCTTCTCCAATCACAAGGTATAGATTCCACTTTATGTACTTCCCATTGCATCACAAATATAAAAAATTTTCCCTTGATGATTAAAATATTCTTGGTTATTGTATGTCCAAATTCACACAATTAAATAACACTAATAATTTCGTAACTGATGCATTCAATGACTAAGTCATCTATGTATCTCATATCTTTTCCCCACAATATGGATTTTCCCAAACCAATAATCATCAGTCCTTCATCATTTCCTTTTTTGACAAAAACTTTCTAGTAATATTTGATGCCTATGAAAAGATCCTTATTTCTCATCATATGGGATGTGCATACACTATCAAGTATCTATAAACTAATATGATATGATTCTTTAATTTAAATATATATAACCACTTCCTATTAAACCCTTTTATTGTTGATCCATATCTTCAACTTCATACCTGATGTTAACTAGTATTCCTTATCTTCCTTAGAGTATGATGTACCAACTTCATCTTATAAATTTGAAAATTTATTTGTCATTTTGATCTCATTCAATCATTCATTGATCTTATATATAAAAACACTCTATATTTATTTTGTTATTTTCCACTGCATTTTTTTGTGAGCAATATTTGGTCTTGTGTCCAAGTCCCCTACATTAAAAACAATGACCATATATATTATTCTTGCAATTTTGAACTCTATTTGTATGCCAATGGTCCTCTTATTCCCATTGGTACCTCTTTTATATGGAATAGAAATTTTTTTAATATAGAATCACTCCAAAATAAATAAATCTAGATGTTAGATATATTTTTATATGACATAGATGCAACGCTATTTTTCCATTTAGTTATCTGAATATTTTGATTTTAATTCATACCCAAATAAAATGTTAATATCAGAGTGAGTGTATATTCACTAGAACCAATCATTACTATTTTATATTTGTAATCAATTACCATACCAATTGTTTCATTATGATGTGTTGTTTTCTTCACTTAACAATTATTTGATGGTTTTGTTAGACCTCCATAATTTTAATTTAATTTTTTTATCTCATTTAGTACCTTATTTTCCAATGTCATGATGGGACTAAAGAGTATATCTTGATATTATACTTTTCTTCATATAATGAAAAATTCCTCTTTAATATATTTGATACATTTTAATCAAACATTTATTTTTTATTCAAACCATCAATAACCCTGGACTTTTATTTGACATCGAGCATGTACTCAATGACCATCTTTGAGATTTTTGGATTTTCAGATTTAATACTTTTATTTCTACATTTAGTTCAGTATTCTAATTTTAATACCGGTGTGTATAGTGTTTGGAATCATTAACCACTCTATTTTATTTTTTCATTTTGGATCTCCATATATCTATTTATTCAAGATCGACCTCTTACTCGACTTTGAGATAACCTCTTACTTCCACTTCTCCTTCATTAACGATACTCACTTCCCTTATGTTTGAATTCCCCATGACTACCACCATATTAGTTTTTATATGGTCTTTATAGTATTTAATTTATTCCACGTAATTTTATTCTAAACCATCATTTTATTATGAAATCATATTATTCTTTTTTATGAAATTTACCTTAGTGATTTTCTTTCCATTCATATTGGCTGAAAACCTTTTTATGGGAAACTAATCTTCATCCTCATTATTATCTTGTAACTTCTTGGGCCTCATTATTGAAAGATACCTAACCATTCCACATTAAAATAATGAAAGTGGAAGTTTCCCATTAAACTTCAATTTTATCCTCTATAGATTTTAGAAAATGAATGACATGACTTTATCAACCTTCTCTTCTTCCCACCCATCCTCTATGGTGAGATTCTTCATGGAATTGAATGCCACGTTTAGGATATCCCTTTCTCCATAGTCGCATTACCATAATTTCTCATCTTGTATGTGACAAGAGTATATTGTAAATTGTCCAATGATATCTTCTTAGGATCTTTCTTATCCAGTGCAGAGACTTTAAGATTGAACCAAGGTGGAAATATTCTTAGGATTTACTTGATTCTATTTACATCATTGATGATTTCTCTAAGACCACACATGTGCTCCACAAAAACATTAACCTTTTTCAAAAATGCATAAACCAACACATTAGGGTGTATTTTGAGGTCCTCACACTTGTTCTATGTGATCTATAATTTAGCTCGTAGGACTTTGGTATTACCTTCATAGACATTTTGCAGCTTTTCCCCCATGACATGTGATGACGTATAAGACATAGCCTACATGTTAGTTGTATTGGATAAGGATCCCTATAATTCATTGATACATCTAGTGTGAGAATATAATTATATTTGGTGTACTTATGATAAATATCTACTGTCTATAGAGGATAAAATAACTTGCATCACAGCTAAAAAGACACTCATTCCTAATAAATAGAAGTTATTCTGCATCAAATTCTTCCATAATTGAAAATTGGTTTCATTAAATATTATAATCAATTTACTATTAACAACCTTTATTGCTTCCATTGATAAAAAAACATGATTTTAACCTTTAACTCTGAAACTAATTATTGTCTCTACCAAGTTAAATACCCTAAAAGGGGGAGTGAATTGGGGTATAAAATATTAAAAAAACTTTCCATTTTGGATCTTATTTCATTGTAAAAACAAAACTCCCTTCTCTTTTTTTTCATTTGTAATGAATAAGAGTAAATGAAAACATACATAGTACATATTAATTTTACTTGGTTCACCCAAACTAGGCAGTATATAAGGATCATACAATGGTAATTTCATTAAGTACCAAATCCACTAAAGCACACTATTGTTACAGTGTTTGGAGCAGACCCATTTCCCCCCTAGTTCACTACCATTCACACTTTAAAAGCTCATTGATCTCTCAAATGATGTGTGTTAACTTCTCCTTAAAAGGATTTATCCATTAATTACTTGAATAAATATTTTTTACACCCCATTCAGTGCATCATGAAGCTCAAATTTCATCCAAATGATGAATATAAATTAACCACAGAATTTCTAGTCAATTCCTTTAGGTTCATTAAACATTCACATTAACATAAATTTATGAAACCCATTCACCCTTTCATGATAATTTTTTATTTTTGGGAGAATATTTCATTTATTTAAAAGAAAATGTCTCTTTCCTCTAAATTTTAGACACCAAAAAATTAAAAAACACTAGGAAAACCCACACCATATACACAAAACATCCTATACAGCTTATAGATCCTTTATATGTGTATCTTGGATCTTTGTAACATATATTTTCAACAATAACACTATAAATTCATAAATAAACATATCAAATCCATTTTTTAACATGTACAAACAATATAAAAACACTAAAATATCACCTTGAGTGATTTATTCTCAACAACATCGAGTCAATATGTGACCATAAAGAAACATAGAGAGAGAAAAAACTATAACACCTACAAATACAATCAATTAATATGATCATAGGTTGAGAAAGGTCCAGGTAAAGACATTCTTTCATTATGAAGTAGGCCACGAATCACATCACAAGACATAAGACATGAGAACCCATAGAATAATACCAGTATAAGAAATATTATAGACAATAATTTTATGTACATGTTAAAATAGAGTAATATTTCATGGATATAAAAAAACCAAAACATGCAACGTACAATATGAAAATTAATTGAAAATATATGGATAGAATATTTGATAAATCTCCTCGATTATAATAAATTTGAAAATTTATGACAGTGTTCATGAAATATATGTTATTATAGTGATACAATAATCATTAAGTTAAGTTAACATGTCTAACTCAGTGGAATAAAATGTGAAAATATATTATTTGTTTAATTTCTAGGAAAAATTCCAACCAAAGTCTAAGAAAACATTTTTATTTATTGATTCTCAAGTATCAACATATGTAGTGTAATAAAAAATATAAAAACCCACCAATATCATTATCAAGACTACTATTTTTTTCAAAATATATACATAAATCAGGATACATAGACATATAATTTAAAATAAAATTCAAGTCATTCTAATGTGGTTTTTCAATGTTACTCATAATCCTACTTAGAGTATAAATAGTAATAGAATTATTTGACCTTGAATAGACCATAGAATACACAAGGTCACTATCTTCATTGGCATAATTAATTTTATTAAACATTATGTATGTTTCATTATTAGTAGATGGAATATGGGATAACTTATGATGTTTTCTAAGGGGTGTTTTTATTGGTTTCAAGGTATCAAACATATTCCACTTTGAAACATTATTTATTTAGGTATGTGGTGATAGATACATGATTTTAATCTATCTATTTATATTAATTTTTATGCCTACGATTTTTTTCCTTTACCATATCATTCATCTCAAATATAGTATTAAATTATATTTTATATGGTTAATCATCATCCTGTTTTTATAAATAAGTAGCATGTCATCAATATATAAAATTAAGTAAACAATATCATACTTAACAGGCTTGAACTAACACATACATCACATTTTCTTTAACTAAAACAATTTCCAAGAATAAAAGAATCAAACCACTTATAAAACTATATTCAAGACTATTTAAAACTATATAGAATTTTATTTAAAAGAAAATTTGAATTATGTTTGAAATATTTCGAAACCCCTTAAGGATGTTTCATTTAAATATTTTCATCCAACTTTCCATGAAAAAAATTCATTTATTATATCTAACTGGTCAATGTGAAAATCATAACGGGAAAAAAAGAAAGTAATGTTCAACTAGATGAATGTTTTAAAATGGGGGAAAAGTATTGCTATAGTTGATTTCCTCACCTTGGAGGAATAGTTTTACAACTAATACATATTTATACATGATTTATAACTCCTCAATTTTATATTCCAACATTTTAAAAATTAATTTTCAATTAATAACTTTGGAACTTTCGAGTTTATTTACAATAACCTATGTTTTATTTTTAAGAAGGGAACTCATTTAATATTTCAAAAAAGAAATCCATTAACTGGATTCATTTGAATTAATATCTTATTAAAAAGTTTTTTGTTCATCACTATTAACATATTGAGAAATTTTAAATTCATAAATATCTGCATCAACATGACTCAATCAAGTACGGTGTCAAATAATTTTTTTAACCCTATATTGAGTAATCTAGTAATCCTTAAGGTCATTAACTCCCTATTCATCTAACTCAAATTCAAAATCAGACTCAAATTTTATCTTTTAGGTAGTATCAGTTGCGATGGTCTCAAGTCTATAGTGTTTATGGGATTACATAGGGACTTCAACACCCAGGGGTTGGGGTGTTCTAGTGTTTTAAAGGATAATAAAGTTATTATTAGGAAATTTATACTCATAAAACAAAACATCATGACTTATAATTCATTATTAAATATTTTTCTTATCTATCCAAAACATGTAACCCTTAACACTATTAGGATAACCCATAAAGGTGAATTATATAGAATGTGGTTTTATATTATCATCATTGATGTATACATAATTCATGTAACCAAAAAATATAAGGTGTAAATAACTATTTAGTGCTCTTATTCATATATATTTTAAGTTTTTTAAAACCAATATTCATATAAGGGAAGTGATTAAAATGAAAGATGGTAGTAGTGGTGTTTTCTTTATAAAATTACCAAGGAAAACATGTGTGTGAGATCATTATTCTCACATTCTGTAGGATTTTCTTATTCATTATTTAATATATTCTATTTTTTGGGGGTTTTAATGAAAATAAAATGTTTTAAAACTCATTTAGAATTAAAATAATTTATAAAATCATTAGATATATACTCTAACCCATTGTTTGTCCTAAGAGTCTTTAGTTTCATACCTATTTGATTCTCAACAATGAACTTACATGTTTTAAAATTTTTAAATGTATCAAATTTATTTTTAAAATAAATATTTATACCCTATGTGAAAAATAATCAATAAAGGTAAAAATGTAATATCCTCTATTGTGGGAGGAAGTCTGAGATGAATCCCATAAATCAGAATGTAAATACATTAGAGTATTATCATCATTATATTAATACATTTTAAAACATATGTGATTAGATGTTACATATACACCATCATTGAAAAATCGAATATTGTTTATGGTAATCATATTCAATAGCCCATTTTAATTTAACTCTTATAATATCCTTTCACTTACATGTCCAAGACATCTATATCAGTGCACTGTGTTATCAATCACTAGTATATGAGTGTAATTTTAATACTTAAAACATGATCTACCATTCAGTGCATATAGTCCATTAATAATAGATCCCCTCATAATAGTGATTGAACCCCTGGTGATCCTAATATTACTAGAGTTATAAAAAAATGTAAAACATGTTTGATCGATCACCCCAAGGTAAATTAAGATATGTTTTAATTTGATCACCCATTTAACCTCATTAAAATGTGAAACCAACCCGTTTGGTAATTTTTGTGAGATATAACCATTTACAAATATTAAAAAACTATTATTATTTCCTAAAAACACAGGACTAGATTCAATTTATTTCAATTTAGAGAAATTTTTTTTAGGAAACATATGAAAAGAGCACCCTTAGTTGAGGGTCCACTCTTCAAATATAGAATAAACACAAACATTTATAACATAAATAGTATCAAAACAAATTTCCACCAATAAAGAAGGGCCAGTAGGATCATCTCGAGGATTCTTATTTTGTAAGAAAAATTAAGAAATTTTTTCCCTTTAAGTGATAGTGGTTAATGGGTTGAACAAGAAGTGGATGAATCAGAGACCACATTTTTCTAGATAAAAATTATAAATAAATTTAAACTCCCATAATATATAGGTTTCAAAAAAAGTCGGGTGTACACTAGACCGAACAAACCATGAGCAAGAAGTGAAATTTTAAAAAATTTATAAAAAACTATAGAAAAACATATGTTTAAAAATACAACCCTAGAACGTGAAAAAAACTAAAAAATGTGTTAAAAAATATTTAAAATAATATAAATACATCATTATTTTATACATGTAAATTCAACTTAAATAGGGTCAAAACAAACCCTTTTATTAAAAGAACAAAACTGCACACTTTTTACCCTTTTAAACCACTTACAAATCAATCAAATAAGATATTAAGGTTTATGAAAATTAGTCTATTTGGAATTTGAGAAACAACATTAAAATAATTCAAGACATAAAACTAAATCATTTAAAATCAATACATTATTATGTATACAATTTCATTAGAATTACAATTAAATAATGATTTAGAAAACAAAATGTTTCTCTCTTTAATTTGTGAAAAATATGTTCTAAACATATATAAATAGTGCTTCATATTAAAAATAAAAAAATCACCCTTTATACTCATGAAAAAAGGACAAAAATTCATAAAAGGTCTAAAAAGCCTTCCCAAAAACTAGTCTGTAACATTTCAAAAATAAAACCAAAATACATCAATATATACATTAACAAACATCAAACCTTATATATAATAATAAAACATTAAACCACTTTTAAATCCACCCCAAATGAAACTATTAGGATTAAAATATTGTTTTCAACACCTTAGTGAGGCCATTTAACTCAGGTAAACATAACATTATAAGGATTAATGTCTCTATTTATTTATATAGAAAATATAAAATATTATGAATAATGTGAAACAACCATTGAAACTCAATAATGTAAAAATTAGCATCACACAAGTGATTTTTAAAATCTAACATGAAAAAGTTAACTAAAATGAGTACAAAAATAAATTTAAAACAGTCTATATGTGTTATCCAAAACTCCAAAATGATCAAAGGAATCAAATTTTAAAGAATAAATAATAACATATAAATGAAAAATGAATTTATTTTTTCATTTTAATTAAATTATAATTTCAAAAAAAAAATACCCATATAGTGTAGACCAATTAAATATCCTTGGAATCCATCATTGAATAATCCCCATATTCATATTCATCTCCATCTTCTTATTTCTTTCCTATTAAAATTTGAACCAACAGATTTAATGTAACATATTAGTTGAATTAAAAAACAAACTTCTAAATAGTTAAAGACAGTACCAATCTACAAATCATATTAGTGGAGTTAAAACGCATACTTCTAAAACTAAATAAATACTATAGTTTTTATAATAATAATCTATATGTTAAAAAATACATTATTAATTTTAAATTTAATACATAAATAAAATAAAAAGTAAATATTGATATAAAAATAAAATTGTATGGTTGATTAAGAAAGAGATTAAATAGTGTGTAAATCAAAATTTATATTTTTTTAAATTGATAAAGAAATCAACAAAACTAATACAATATTTAAATTAATTAAAAATAAAATAAATGAAATATAAATGTGAACTTAATTTCCTATCAAAAAATTGCAAATCTTTAATCTTAACCTGCAAACAAAAAACTACAAATCATATGGACAAGGCATATGTGAATCCTTAATTCAATTTATTTAAAACTAAAAAAATGTTAATTAAAAATTAACCATCATAATTAAAAAAATGGTTCTAAAAACCCCCTACATAGGAGGGCTGACAATAGTAGGGGAACACACCGAAAATAGCACTGGCTCAATCTGGGAAGAAAGAGTAGTGAGGCGTGAGATGGAAGACCTCTATCTGTTGGGATCTGCAAAGTGATCTGAGTCTAGTAAGTGAGGGTGGAGATGAGGATGGTAGAGAAGTAGGGGTGAGATTAGGGTTGGTGATGTCAGTCCAGTGTAGTAGGAAATTGAGGGGTCGAGTGAGAATTATAGTATTTTAGAAGTTTCATGTGTGAATGAAAGGTTAGTGTGGAATGGTCTATAGAGAAAGGGAAAAAGGTTGGGTTTAGAGTGGGTGGGAAAATTGTGAAATGGGGGGAGCTTTTTCCCATACTGATCATGTTTCCCAAGCCTAGGGGCCTATTGGGCTATCCCTAAGGGCCAAAAATGTGTTTTGGGTAATTTTTCTTATTAGGGAATTTTATTTTTATATGTATAGGTTGTTTTATTAATAACACCGAAAAACAATATTATTAGACATTGACTGGATTTATATAAATAAGAAATTATATCTATATTTATTTTTATTCTCACTCATGCCACTAACATTTAATCATTTAGATTATGTTTTCATAGAGTCTTGTTTTTTAATTTCTTTAGATAGAAAAAATATTTGGTCTCTTCATGTGTAAGGGACTCTGTACCATGCATTTTTTGGGTGATAAACCAATTACACACATAAACCACCCCAGAAAAGAATAGGTATATCACCATCCCACCGTAAAATGGAAACCAAAAAAACCAATCAAGGATATGTGAACTTCAGAAGAAAAGAAACAAATTTGGAATTGAAGAAACTAAAAAAAAATAGAAACAAAAAAAAATCCACAAACCAAATAAATATGTGGAAAAGTAAAGAAAACAAAAACATTATATGGTTTGGACCACTTTGGTCCTACTCCATGGAAAGAACATCATCCTACTATCTTTTATTATTCAAAAAATAAAAGTAATATGAAAATGAAAATATGATAAATAAAATTTAATTGGAATAGTCTGATGGCTCTGATTCATATCGGAATAAATAAATAGAAATAAAAAAGTATGGCAAATAGTTTGATAATAAAAGACAAAACCCAACTGAGACCCTCTTATCTGGGTTTGTTCTTACCATTATAAGGCCCCTAAAACTGTTTTAATCCTCCTTAGAGCTTGAAATCCATGATCGCTCCACTAGAATAGTATTTCTAGAATCATGTGTGATCGAGGTCTTCAATAGAGCCATAAAAAAACTCTCCCCTCTCTAGACATCTCCTTATCTATCTAAATTTCTCTTCACTCTCCCTTACTCTAATCTATTAATTTTTTAATCACCAAGGGTAAATCAGTTCCTTGGTCATTTAAAACTGAATAAATCAACTTCTCTAATATCTCTACATACATGTGGTCAATTTATAATATTGTGAAAAAAAATAGTTGTAACTAATCAAATGGACAATGATACATCAAATTTAACCTAGCCATTAAATAAAGGTCACCCTGCACTGATAAAATGTAACATACAAACCATTTTTGGTAAACAAACTCACTACCTATATATTTAAGGGTCAAAATGAGCTGCTATGTAAGGGTTATATGATCCCCATGTAAAGATAACACTACTCCCATATAAATGTAGCTCAGCCAATGTTGCGCACAAAGAGATGTAAGAATCTCATGCATTAGGGTAAGAGTTTCCTCATTTAAGAGTAAAATTAACTCATGTAACGGTAAGAAAAATCTCATGAAATGGTAAATAAAACCCTATAAATATTCTAAACTACAACTATAACATCGAACTAGAAAAAAAATTCCTGAACAGACAAACATAAAACATGTAACATGGAAATTAAATAAATGGCATCAAAAAACTAAAAAACATGCATTCAAATTTGTAGTAATAAACAACATACCAAAATTAAAAAATCTCTACCATGTAAAATAAAATGTAAAACTCATAGTTTGTGTTCTTGTAGTTTTAAACTAGATTAACCTATCAATTGGTTTGGAAAATTTTTCACTAACGGAAAATTGTAATCTCTATCACAATCACCCCAACTTGACCATCTCCTTAGCATGTACCATAGTGACACATGTCTTCTTGTACAAAAACATATAATTTTATTAAATATAAAATCATGCTCAGAAACATAAAATATCCTAATAATCATTATTAAAGAGATATTACCAACTATATACCTATATCCACCCTAATAATGGTTCTTGTGTGAATCTCTACTAAACAGTATCACAATTCCTTCAAAACACTTCACTAGGATGTCCAAAAAAATAAGTAATATAAACTTATTTGAAATAAAAACAAATCTCATATAAAAAATCTCAACTGAAGTCAATAAAATAAATAGAAAAATAAAAAACAAGATGAAGGGAGAAAAGTATCCACCTAAGAACAAATAGATCAAACAACAAACCCTACTCTCACCCTATCTTTTAACTAGGGGCCCATTCAAATCACATGCATAGCTAGTACTAGGATCATAGAAAAAAGATAGCCTATATATGTACCTCACTCTACTCTAAGGGTTTCTAAGAAGAATCAAAGAACCTTAACATAATCAGAATCCAGGTATACCATATTTTTCTACACATACTATCCCTATATGTATTCTAAGGATGGTATCTATTAATATGGTTAGTATTTCCCCACTAATAGAACCTAAACTTTATAAAATGGTTATCATTATTATTTTCTTTTCTACTTATTTCCAGTTGAACCTTCATGGTGAGAAAGTCAGGCCCATATTTCACTCCATTACCTGCTATCTTCAAACAATCCATCTAAAGTCCCCTAGATAAGATTGTAGACTTCACTTCCTATAAATTATTAGAATCCCTATCATACCTCATTGAATTATTTACATGATTAAATGAATCATCTAAGTAATTCAATATAAATAGGAATGATCCTCATATAACATCTTCACGTCCACATTTTCTAAGTCTATAATAATTTAATAAACTCATCTAAATAAAATCAATCAAGAGTTAAAGGGTCCATTTTAAAATTATAAATATGTGTTTTATTTTGAAACATACTAAGAAGATAATTATTCATATAAAGATGCTCAAGAGTTTACCAAATAACACTAACAGTAGTTTTATAGACCACTTCTCATAAGATTATGTCACCAAGGGTCAACAAAAAACTGGAATTGGGAATCATTAAAACATCGTGTTCAACATCTATATAAGATTTCAAAGTCTACCTAATGGGATAAATAGTGTTGATCTTCTTCTTTGGTCCTGAAAAAGAATCTTTAAGTCTATTTTGGATAATAAGAGCATGTATATTAACTCTCCACAAATTAAAGTCATTATCTCCATAAAACTTCTCAGTCTAAAACTTAGCTAAAGACATCTATAAAACTGATAACCATCTCTAATATAAATTTTTAGGTTAAGAAACTAGTGACATGAAGAATCATCCCTAGGAATTAAGAGGTGTATCATCTTCCCACTAAATAATAGGAACCAAAACAGGATCTTGGATATGATTAAATTAATAAGAAAATAAAACAGATGTAGAAATATAAGAAATTGATAAACATGATATCAAACCAAATCCATAAACCATAAAAAGAATATGTTAAAAATTAAAGAAATAATAAATTTACATGGTTTAAACACTTTGGTCCTACTCCATAAAAAGGACACCACTTCGTTATATTTTATTATTCAAATAAAAAAAATGATAGCATATAATAGAAATTCAAGAAATAAAATGAAACAAAAATAGATGATAAACAAAGTAACAGTATGAAAACTCCCATACATATAGGAATAAAGAAACAATAATAAAAACTACAAGGAAAATAGTATGATAATATAAGTAAAAACCAAACTAATACCCATTTAACAGGGATTAGTATTACCTGTCTAAGTCCCCTATAAATCATTATAGATTTCATTAAAACCCAAAATCCATTAACTATACACCAAAACATTATAATCATAATTATGTGCAAGTGGAATAATTAATATATCCACGAACAAGATCTCACATCTCTTGATCATCTCCTTTTGTCACTCAATTTCTCTTAGATTGGACTTCCACTAATTTATTTATTTTTGAATCTATAAAGGTAAATGAGGACCATGGAAACTTAAAACAAATGAAATCAACATCTATAATTGCATTATCTATAGGTATTCATAAAATTATCTCATGGAAGAAATATTTGAAATCGATCGAACAGTGAGTGACACTTCAAGGTTAACCAAGAAATTGTGTAAAGGTCACCATTCATTGTGTAAAGTTATCATGAAATCCATGTAAGTGTAAAAAAAGCACTCCACGACTACATAATGTTTAACATAAGACACTATTTGAGTGTCCCATGAACACCACATAAAGGTAAAACAAATCCCACATAAAGTTAATTATCTTAATTCCCAAGCCATGAAAAGATAAGAGAAACCCACATAAAGCTAATGGATGCCTCAGAGAAGGGTAAATTGCACTCATGTAATGGTCAAAAAACCCACACCAAACTCAAATAAAGGTAACAATCATCTCATATAAGGGTAAAGATTCAAAAATTCCTAACTAGTATCAATGTATCACTGAGATGGAGAGAGGTAAAATCAATGATATCTTTTTTTATGTTATCTTTATTGAATAAAAACCTCCAATTACTATTAAAGAGTTCCCATTTTTCTGAAAGAAAAATATTCACACATCCATTAAAACAAAGGTATTTACCAGGTTCAATACAAAATAAGAGTATTAATACCTTGACATGGTTTTGAAATAATCCAATACAACCCAATCCAATAAAAAATAATACATTAGTGTAGATAAAAAAATTTGGAAATACCCTTACACTTTTGAAACACTTGGATCAATACAATAGTTCATGTGCTTCTTCTACCACGAACGATTTAAAATAAGTTTTGTAACAAGTTAATAAACCATCACCAATTAGTTCTAAACATGTAACTGTAATGATTCAACAACTTCCACTTTTATAATTCTTAAAAACTCAACTATTCATATTTGTAAGAAAACTCAGTCAGATGGATCGGTCTGATGGCTAGACTTATTCTTCAGTCTAGAAATAAAATATTAAAAGATACGATGGAAAAAATTTAAAAATTATTATTTCATTAAACAAAAAATTCAGTCTGATGGCTTGTTCTAATCTGGTAACATCTTCATTCTTCTTCTTCTTTTGTATGGACAAATTCCTTAGGAAAACACTTTCTGGAAACTTTCATATCCACAAAACATTCAGCACTATCGATCTCTCTCTCGCATGTGAACAGTGTACGCATTGTTAGAAAGTATGTTGTACATCCTTCAATTTATTGGTATTATATGAGAGGAATTGGTATAAAACACTATCACTTTATCATTAAACCAAATTTCTAAACTCATGAATTATAATTTTATTTTGAATCCATCTTTGACCACTTCAATTCTTCTCAGTTTTTCTTGATTCTTCTTGAAACTTCTTGAATCTTTTCAAAACATCATTCTTCTTAATAATTCCAAAATGATATTCAGTCTGAAACAATTTTCTTTTTGATATTGTTATTCATTATGAAATTCTTGAACCAATTTATAATATGAAAAATTTATGACTTCACATTCATAAAATTAAATTGAAACAAAGTTAATATAAACATTTTTGAAACTTCATAAGACTTTGGTTTCTTTTCATTATTATTCCCACAATGTTGGCTCTTCATAATCACTCTGGTAGTCTAATTTCATTACTTATATTGATCATCTTTTTCATCTAGTTTTCTATAAACATCATTATAGATTCTAAAGATTCCAACAAACCCTTTATATCACTTCATCAAATATATTAAAAAAACCATTTTTCTTCAGTTGTTCAATAATTCCTTAGTATAATAATCATGTGTCCGATGAAGTCTAGTTTCTAATGACTTATCAGTGTCGGTATGCATTTCATGGATTGCTCTCCATTTCTCTTCACATTAATTAGTATAAAAACTCTAAATCTTTTAACCATTCTTCCGCTGATAGAACATTGTATCTAATTCAATTTTGATACTAAAAATATGTCTATATGATCAGTTTCATAACTCCTCTGATGGATCAGTGGTAATCTATGTCCAATGGATCGATGCCAACAATGACTTATTTCTTCCAGACTCTCTAAAATTTATTATTATCCCTATGGAATGGTTTTTTAGGTGGATCGGACATTTGATGGATCATTCGATCATCAATTAAACATAACTTATGACATCATAACCTATTTTATTTTACAAACCCTTTCTTGTATCATGATTTATACATGACGTTGAAAACATTAAGATCAACAAAGCATCATCTGACTTATAAAACCATGTCTCCTCCTTTCTTTCACAAATCTTGGTTCATAAGTTTTCAGAAATAATTGGATACTGTAAACTTTTAAAACAACAAATAATCATCATATTTAATATCAAATATCATCAAATATACTCATACTTTGATACAATTTCTCACTCCGATCAAACACTTCATTTCATACACAATGTGAGTCCAAAAAAAACTTCGTCTAGAAACTATTTTCAGAACATAAAACTAAAACTGATGGATTTTCTTATTAATAATACTTCTAATCTTTTGAGTATGATACTCCCTTAATAAGATAATCAAAACATGAAAAGTGAATTTATTTTTTATAATGACAACAAAATAAAAAACATTCACTAGCACAAACTTCCTCTAGTATCTGAAAACCAACTTCCAATCAACTTTGTCATGAAAATCTCCCCCTTTGGATTTTTTTGTCAACCAAGGTTCATAAATCACTAAAATTGGTAATTTCAAGCTATATATCACTAATCAAAAATTTTAAGCCAACATGAGTGAACTCAAATAGGAAACTAGCATAATTGATATAAAACCCATGTTATTCAAAAGTATTGACTTAAGAAACATCTACATGAAACTTCAAAACCTTTCAAAACTCCCACCTCTTTAAAAAAATATATAAAACAACCCCATTTTATACAACCACTTCAATAGAAAGTTAGAACCGTTCACACACTTACAAGATGACTTAATAGCTTACCCACAACATCCTTTATATATATTATTTCTTATATGGTTTATCATATATCGATGGATAAATTTATTAAGAATTATTTTTCTCCACCTTGACAACACTATCCAAATACTAGATGAGAAATGGGACAGAAACAGATACCTAAAACTTAGAGAGAAAGAGGCTGGAATCCCATGTTCAACCTCATTTTGAAAAATGACTCCTTTGGTAAGGGTTTTATGAAATTGTTGGAAACTTGTTCCAATGTAGGAATATACTTCATACTGAGTTCATTATTCTCCACATTATATTTGATGAATTTATATTTGATATCAATATATGTTGAATGAGAATTTTGTACTGTATTTGTTTTATAGATTATAGCACTTAGATTATCACAACCTAATTGAAGAGGTAACTTCACTTCAATAAGTAAGCCTTCCAACTAATTCATCATCCACCTAAGTTGAATAGAACCTTTAGTAGCATCAATATAATAATATTTATCGATAATTAGAGTTAATAATTTTTTTCTTAGTATGCGAACTTACATAACATTCCCCCCAAAATAAAACTCTTCCAGATGTGGATCTTATATCATCAACAATTCCTACCCAATCAGCATCAGTATATCCAAACAAATAGATTTTTCATGAGCTATCATACCATAATCCTAAATATGTTGTGCCTATGATATATATGATAACACTCCTTCATTCTAAGAGATGTGATTATTTTGGATCACTTTAAAATATTTAACATAACGCAACATCATTAAAAAAATTGTTCTTGAGGTAGTCATATATAACAAACTCCCAATTAGATTCCAAAACTATTTAATGTATACATTATTACCTTCTATATTTTTTAGTCAAATTGGTTACCACTTAATTTATTGAGGAATAAAGTTTCAAATTTTTTATTCCAAACTTTTTTAAGAATTTACATAGCATACTTTTCTTGATAAATAAAAAATTATTTCATATTTTGTGAGAGTTTTAACCCAATAAAGTATTTCATTACGCTAACGATGGACATTTCAAAAAGATTCTTAATTTATTTATAAAATCATTCACAAGTAATATCATCATTCCTAGAAAAGATAATATAATAAACATATTCAATAAAAATGAGGGAAATATGATAATTTTCTTTGATGTATAGATTTCTATCAAATATTACTTTCTTAAAGGATAACTTTCTTAAGAATGTATCTATTTTGGATTACTATACCCTTGTAGATTTATTTAGACCATAAAAGGATTTATTCAACTTGCACACATAAATTTCATTCTTCCCAATTATAAAACTTCATGTTTGTTTAATATAAACTTATTTATCAAATTCTCCATTCATAAATGTTGACTTCACATCCATCAGAAAAATTTTATAACCTTATTATGCAGCAAGTGAAAGAAATATTCTAATTAATTCTAACATTTACCCTAAATAAGAAAATATCATCAAAGAACATTCATGTAGTATTTCAGTGACCTTTTCACTATAATCTTTCATTGTTTCTTATCACTTCACCGTATTCATTCAACTTGTTTCAAAACACCCACTTTATACCGATAACATTTTTTCATTTGGATTAGGTATGAGTTCCCAAGTATCATTCTTCTCAATATGATCCAACTCTTCATTCATATAATAAACCCATTATGGATGCTCAAAAGATTCATTAACATCTTTATGGTTAACTTTTGAATATAAAGAAGTGTGTATAAAAACTTTTGATGTTCTTCTTGTTTGAACCTTTTAATGTTGATCGCCAATAATGTTTTGAGCTTCCACCTGTTTTCTCATCCTAGGATGTGATTTATGAAATTCTTATTTATCACTAGAAATAGATTATTTTTATTCTCTTTCATTCATAAGACCATCACTCATAAAATTCTCTTTAAATTTGTCAAAAAAAATTCTTTCATCTTCTTTATCTTATGTATATTCATGATTTTGTGAAAAATATTCTTTTGCCTTTTTAAGAACTTTTACATCAATAGAATCAACTGTTGTTCCTATCTCTTTGTTGAAACATCTTTATCCTCTTCCATCTGGAGAATATCCAAGAAATATTCTATCTTCACCACTCTGATCAAACTTCTCAAGATTTACACCTTTGTTCTTTATGATAGAGTGACTCCCAAAAAACACTTAATTGTTTCAATATTAGATGTTTATAATATAACATTTCCTTAGAATTCATATCATAACATGGTCTATAGAAACAAAAATCTTAAATATAAACATATATTCTCAATGTTTTCCACCAAAAGTAATGGTAAAGAAAATATTCAAGTAACATAGTAGAACCCATTTTAACCAAACTTCTATTCTTCCTCTCAGAATTGCCTTTTTTTGTGTTGTGTATAGGGTAATGAACTCATGCTGAATTCCATATTTTAAAAAATAACTTATGAATGATTCATTCTTTTATTCACCACCATTATTAGTTTTCAAAATCTTCAAAGAATACATACATTCCTTCTCATCTCTTATCGTAGAACATTTAAACATATTCAGAGCATCTAACTTATGTTTCAAATACATAACACATGTAATAAGATAAGAATCATAAATGAAATACAAGAATTTCTAATCTCTTAAAGTTGTTTTTTTCTCATTGTCCCACAAATATCATAATTAATAAGTTCTATGAGATGAGTTGAATTAATGTCATCTTTCTTAGGCTTAGAGTTTGTAATACTCTCTTTTTGAAAAATTTCTGCCACACCAATCTCTTCTTCTTGACATATCAATAATTTCATGACATTGTCTCACTTTGATAACTAGATTAGGTTTCTCTAACACATATGTATCAGCCTTTTATGACACAATAGATTTTCTTTCATCATGATTAGATAACATGAATTTTGAACTTCACCAACTTGAATCGAATTCCTTTTTATACATTAAAATCTGGTAACAATTTTTCGATGTTCCGCTCTTTTCAAAACAAAACCATATTTTCTAAAAATAACAATATTGACTTCATAAAAAAGTTGTGAAACACTCAATAATTTTTATTTTGTACCATTATCTAATAAATATTTATACTATTTTAACTTTTCTTCCCTGATAATAGTAGATCATGCACCATTGGTTCTAAGGGATTAATCATTTCCAAATGTCATTGTTCCTTCTTTGAAATCAATCCCATTATTTAAAAATATCAATTCTATAATCATGTGAGAATAACACCCACTATTCAAAATCTAGTTTCATTATCCTTTTGTAGCTTTGACAGTGGTTTCTACAAAAAGAGCTATTTCTTTCCAGTTATCCCTATTTACATCCGGCTTTTGAGTTTTTTTTATAAACTTGTTTTTGTGCTAGTAACAAGACAAGACACCTTTTTTCAAGACTTAAAGGTTGTTCACATCTTTCAAAAATAATTTCTAAAGTATGGAAATGATTTTCAATTTTCAAAATACCTTTCATAGAATTCTTTTTTTAGGATTGAATCCCCTTTAAAATTTTCTTTCTATAAATCATGGATTAATTATAATGTTGATGGTTAAACCAGCACATGTTTTCTATATTCCCAAATCCACCACAATACTAGAAGTTACCATAGAAATAATATTTACCTCTATAGGTACTATACTGATCGAAGATGTGAACAAGTTTCATAGAAACTTTCTTAACATTCACATTAAAACTTTTTTCTAACCAAACATTATGTTATCACTCATAATCGTTTTCTTCAATTTAGTTTCTTTTCAAATTTATTAGAATAAGTAGTGGTAGAAAATTTCATTTTGGAATCATAATTTTTAGAAACATCTTAATTTCTAACTCTGTTGGTTTATAACACATACACTATTTTCTCATCCTTATTTTTCATAGGAACATCTTCAACATTCTTTTCAACCTTTGAAGGTTACTTTTATAGATCCTTCTCAGGTTCACCCATTTCAAAACATTCACCAACATCATAGATAGAGTTATTAAAACTTTTAATTTCCTACTCAGTTTTAAAAAAACCTTTTTTAAAGAAGATCCAACTCTACCTATTTTGATTTCTACATTAAATTTATATGTTCATTCTGATTCTTTTCATTTTCAAGATACTTCTTCAAAAAATCAATATATAAGAGTAATTTATCTTTATCTTGGGAAATACATCCATGATTTTTTGTTTTAGGACATTCCTTCTTTAATTTCTATATATCTATTTTAATGCATACAATTTTCATAGAAATTTTTCCATTTTTGTATTTAGGTGAAACTCTAACTCAGTTTCTTCTTCTTCTAAACTACAACTTCAAAAATATTCATTATTAACTATTGTAATGAAATTATTTTATCTAGTAGCTTCAGTAAACATTTCGACCTATACTTAATTATCTTCCTCTACATAATCTTTTGATAAAAAGCTTCTAATTTTTTATTTAGATAATTTTTTATCTTTTCCATTAGAATAAGATTTTGACATATCACCATGTTTCTACCAAGACCTTATTGGACTCTTATCATATTCATCACTATCATCCTCATTATTTCTTTGAGGACAATTAGCAGCAAAGTTACTAATAGATATACATTCAAAACATTTCATGGGTATATTACCATTGTAATTTCATGAACCACTTTTCATATTTTTTTAAATCAAGGATAAAAATTCATTAATATTGTTACTAACCTCATTTCTAGATTCAAAATCATCAACTTATTTATCTTTAGGATTCTTCTTAGAACTCCTTTGTTTGGTAGCCTTGAGGGAAATATCTCAGTCAATTTTTTTTCTTTTCATAAATTTCTCCCTTATAATTTCATAAGTAGTGAGAGTACTATGACGGTCATTCAGAGATAGAGTTTTAGGATCTCTATCTTTCAAAGATTAAACTTTACAATCAAAACTATTAGGAATAATTCTCAAGGTATTTTCAACAACAGTTAAATATTCCAAATTCTCACCAAGACATCTTATAATGCCAACAACATCATTCACCCTTGTAATGAAGTAACCAATAGATTTATAATCATCCATTTTATGATCATCATACCTCATTCTCCAAATTTGTAACTTTTCTTTCATGAAATAATTATAGAATTTATCAATGTATTTAAACTTTTCATAAATACCATTGGCAGTATAAACTCCCTTCACCCTAATGGATTCACTTTCATAAAGTGATGAGAGTAAAGAAGTCTTATCTAATCCATAATAATTCAGATTCTTCTTATCCACATATGTAAGTGTAAAATTCTCAATAAGAGGAGAAAATACATATGTATCAGCTTCCAAAACATCATACCCAAGATACAAAATATATGGAAGCATTCTATCTCTCCAGATATGATTGTTCTTTGCATTGAAGACTGGAATCCCCTTACTATTTACCAAATTAAAATTCCTCATAATATATTCTCTTCAAAAACTTCATAAAAGAGTAAATAAATGAAAACTTCCCTCTCATACCACTTGAAAAGACCCAACTACGATCATCGTATCACTAAGTGGGGGAGAGGTTGAATTGGTGATATATTTTTCTTTTCTGTTATCTTTCTTGAATAACAAGGTTCACTTCCTTTCAAGGGGTTACCACTTTACGAAAAACACTACATTCACACATACACATGAACATAAGTATTTTAAAGTTTCACTACTCAATAATATTAGATAATCCATGGAATGGATTCGAAATAATACAATACCACACAATCCACTAGAAAAAAATCCTTCAGTGTGGATACAACAAGTAGTAAAAACCCTTACACTTGTATAGCTCTATGATTAATAAAATAGTTCATGTGATTCTTTTAGCATGAATGATGTAAAATAAGTCTTGTAAAAAGTTAAGAAACTATCACCAGTTGATTCCAAAAATGTCTATTTTCCCCTTTAATAACGTCCAATTTTATAATTTTTCAAAACATAATTCCCCACTTTCCTACCCAGAAGTAGGTAGAAACAACCTTTAAAAATTTTGTATGAAAAGTCATTCTGATGGATCTATCTAATAGCTCAGTCTAATTATTTAGTACAGAAATATAATAATAAATGATACTCTAGAAGAAACTTGGAACTGCTTCTTTCTTTCCCTGAAAATTTCATCTTGATGGCTCGATTTGATCTAGTAACGTCTTCCTTCTTATTTATCTGTCCATAAAACTTCCTTATGAAAACTCTATCTAAAAACTTCCTTAGCCACAAAACTCTCAGCACTCTTTCTTTCTCTCTTCTGAACATGAATAGTGTATTCACCATTAGAAATTAAGTTTTACATCCATCTATTTATAGGTGTTTTAGGAGATTAATGGGTAGGAAACCTCTTTTACACTCCCACTAAAATAATTTTTATAAAATCGAATTAGAATTTCATTTTGACTTCACCTTTAAACACTTAAACTCTTCTCAACTATTCTTGATTCTTCTCGAAACATATTGAATATTCTCACAAATTAGTCCTTATACAGACTTCCTAAAAGATATTCTATCTGATATAATTTTCATTCTAATATTGTTATTCATTATTAATTTATTAAACCAGTTATGAATATGAAAAACTAATGTCTTCCTATTCTGATGCCTCAACTGAAATAAATATACCATAAACATTGTCGCAACTTCGTCATACTTTATTTAATTTTATTTATATTTCTCACACCTATGGACCTTCTCATTAACTCTATCAATCCAATTTTATTTCTCAACTCGGTAATTTTTTTCATCTATTTTTCTATAAACATCATTGTGACTTATAAATATTCAAGAACCCCCTTTACAACACTTCGGTAAATCTCTTCAAAAAAATCTCTTTTTCTTCAATTGTTCAAGAATTCCTTAGACCAATAATCATGTGTCTAATTAAGTCAAGTTTATAATGAATTATCAATGTCAGTATGATTTTGATGGATCATTCATTATCGCTCTTCACATTAATCAGTCCCCGAAACTCTAACTCTCTTAACCATTCTGCCTTTTCTAAAACTCTGCATTCAATTCCCTTTTGATACCAACATTGTGTCTGATTGATCATTTTCAAAACTCCTCTAATGGATCGGTGGTACTTCATGTCTAATTTACTGGTTTTAAAAGTGAATTATTTCTTCCAAACTCTCTAAAACTGATGATTTTCCCTGTAGAATAGTCCATTTAGTGGATCAAAAATTCTGATGAATCAATCAGTCCCATGGATCAGTCGATCAACACTTCAGTAAAAATTCTAACTTCATATCGACCTTCCTACTAAAACCCCCTTATTTCTCATGATGTCAACATGATGTCAACATGATGTTGAAAAACATTAAGTTTGATAAAGCATCATATGACTAATAAATCCATTTCCCCTCTTTTCTTTCACAGATCTTGGATCACAATTTTTCAGACAACCTATGATATTGAAAAATTTCAAAATAGAAAAGAATCATTATATTTTGTATCAAATATCTTAAAATATATTCAGACTCCATTATAATTTCTCACTCCAATAAAAAATTTCATTTTGGACAGAATTTGATTCTGAAAAAAAATCGTCACCTAGAAACTATTTTCAAAATAGAAAAATAAAACTTATGGATATTCTTATCAATAATGTGTCTGATCTTCCGAGTTTGATGCTCCCTTTATTTGATCATAAACACTTATAATGTGGATTTATTTTTCATTGAAAAAATAAAAAATAATCACCAGAATAAACCTCTTTTAGCATATGAAACCCAGATTATAGACAACTTGGTCCCAATCAATAAAACACTATAAATATTACAAAATATAATATCAAAATAAAATTATCAAAAAATGAATAAAATAATGAAATCAATCATACAATATGGTAATTAAAAAAATTATATCAAAAAAATACCAAAAAATTAGTTTTTATCAATAAACAACATGAATTATAGAATGTTTACAATAGTTATGTGAGTTAACCAATAATATATACATTAAATTATCTCAGACTTTATCTTCAATATTAGTGTCTATATTTGAGAAATTTAATAATATTTTATTAAAATAATCTATATGTTACCAGACTAAAGTGTGGGGAAGAATTTTAAAATTTTACTATCTTATTTTATTATTGAATCTTTTAACCAAAGACATCATCATATAAATATCTTCTAATGTTAACCAAATAGAAGATGCAGAAAACTCAAAAGAAACCCCAAGAAAAACTTTATCACTTAAAGACAATAAGGTTTTGGGCTTTATGAAGGACATCAAGGGACAAACCTATATAAGAGATAAAACTCTTTCCTTTAGTGGAATGGTGGTAACATTCTTCTTTACACCACATAGGGTGTCTATAAGTTCATTATGGTCAAGAAGTTCATGAATTTAGACCCTCTATAAGTTAATATCATTTTTGTAGTTGAACTTATCTATCTAAAATTTCATAGATACCGTCATTATATTTAGAGGTGTTTGATACCATTTTGTGTTGGATGTTACAAATTCTCATAGTATTACTTCACATGAACAACCAAAGAGCCAATAAATTATAATGGTGGTTTATGATTTACATAGATGAAGTCGTTTTTTATGAAAATATAAATCAAGTCCAATGGAATAAAGAAATATGTGTGACCTTTGAATAGAAAAGTAAAAAAAAATGAAATATATTTTTACATTATTCAACCCATTTTGGACCTATGTGCTTGGGAAAAACACCATCTCATAGATCTATTTATTAAATAGAAAAGAAAATAAGAAAGATACAAGAAAGATAAAATAATATAAAGGACTACATAAAAAATTCAAGGAGAATCTCTCATCAAACCTTGTGGAACTAATGAATCATTCCAAGAGGAATTGATGTCCAATACCTTCCTAGAAGAGCACACTTAACACCCATAAATAAACTAATGACGTCATATTAAAAAAACCAAAACTAAAACGTAAAAATAACTCACTTATAGTTCTAAGTCCTTTGATCAGGGACCTAGTTACCATCTTGAAGAATATGGTTCTTCTACTTTGATGATTTCTCATACATCAAGGTCCATCTTCCTCTAAGAATTACCCTGTAAAGGCCTTTAATATCCACTAGAATGACACTCAATGGGTTAGGTACCGTGGATCAGGGTGATGAAGAGCCTAAAAGATCAAAACGATGACCTTAGATGAAACTCCCTCTATGGATATCTTTACCTACTTCCCTAATATTATTAATAGGAAAATAATTATAACAAATGGAAATGAATGATTATGGGGAAACCAAACAAGCAGTGAGGTGACACGATGTGATGTAGCATGATGAGATCAAGCAAGGATGGAACATGTGGATGATAGTGATCACACAAATGGTTGAAGAATATCAGTACTGTAATAGATTGTGTTGACATGTGGAGTCTTCTCATAGGACACTAAACGTATGTACTGATCTAGCCAATATATGAGGGTGAATAAATACAGAAGTAAAAAGACACTAGAGCACATAATAAATCTTTCAAATGAATGAAAACTGATAAATTCCATCATAAAAGATCAGATTTAGTAAGAATATACCCATGGATCACACCTTAATCTAGAAGTGGTGGAATCCCATAGAATAATCCCAATGTAATAAATATTTAATGTAAGAAATTTAACTAGCATAATAAAATGGAAAAATATTATATGTGAATAAAAAATAGATCTTATAATGAAAAACGATAAAATCAATTGAAAATATATGAAAATTGTATCTCATAATGTATATTTATTACTTAAATATAAAACATGTGTTTTCAAAAAAAACAGAAACAAATTCATAACATATATTTTGTGTCAAAAAACAGAATATATTTCTTTTAACACATGTGAAGTTCTAGTACTACAGATTCAAAAATATTTAGTTCTTCTCTTTATCAATCTTAAAAAATGCTGATAAAGGATAGAATTGTATCATCACTAACTATAATCATAGATAAAAGGTATATTTACCAGAACTTCTTTTGTTGTTAGTAAATGGATCCTTTATCAGCACTTTAGTCAGCACAAAAAAATTTCTCTATGAATAATTTTATTTATATATACAAATTTATATATTTAAAATATTATTTGTATACAAATATGTATATATATTTATATAAATACAATATATATATACTATAAAATATATAATATAAGATATTATACATCTACCATTATGGGATGTACATGACAAAAAAATGTTCCCTAGGAATCGAACCAGAGTGATCCAACCGCTCGACCTGTATAAATATATTTATTTATTTATTTACTTATTTATTTATATTTATTTATTATTTAGCATATGATTTATATAATAATAGTTACATATATTTATATAAATATGATTTCAAAATATATTATAATAAAAATTTATTATCTATTATCTTCATAATTCTATATAAAAAAATTATCAAAATTATATTCATCACTAAAAATGTCTAATGGTATATTTATATACATTAAAAAGTTCATATATAAATATAATATATTAAAATTTTATTTAAAAAATTTTCTAAATATATAAAGAATGTATATTTATTTAATTATAGTTATAATATATGTAAATATATATATTTTTTATATATACATATTTATATATTCATAAATATGATTTATATAACATGAGATATATATACTTTTTTATTCCACTGTACTTATTTATAATTATATATAGTTATAATTACACATATGTGTGTGTATTAAAATATAGTGATATGAACTATATAAATAAATATTTGAATAAATATATAAATACATTAAATAGAGTCCATATTGGAATTTATATATTTATATTCATATGAAATATTTAAAATATACAGGTATATTTGTACGTATGTGTATGTCTGTATGTGTGTGTATGTATGTGTATGTATGTGTCTTTTTTTGTATGTATGTGTATATATGTGTATGTGTGCATTGGTATGTGATCTGTATGTGTATGTGTGTGTTTATGTGCATGTATATAGATGTATATATGATGTGTATGTGTATCTTTTTATGTGTATACATGTATGTATGTGTGATTGTTTACGTATTCCGTGTATGTTTATGTGTGTGTATGTATGTGTATGCGAATGTTTTTATGTGTATATGTGTATGTATGTGTGATTATGTATGTATGTTCATGTATGTTTATGTACGTGATTGGATGTATGTGTATGTGTATGTGTATGTGTATGTGTATGTGTATGTGTATGTGTATGTGTATGTGTATGTGTATGTGTATGTGTATGTGTATGTGTATGTGTATGTGTATGTGTATGTGTATGTGTATGTGTATGTGTATGTGTATGCGTATGTGTATGTGTATGTGTTTGTGTATGTGTATGTGTATCTTTATGTGCATTTGTATGTGTATGTGTATGTGTATGTTTATGTTTATGTGTATGTGTATGTGTATGTGTATGTGTATGTGTATGTGTATGTGTATGTGTATGTGTATGTGTATGTGTATGTGTATGTGTATGTGTGTTTGTGTTTGTGTGTGTGTATGCTTATGTAGTGTGGGTGTTTATGTAGTAGGTGTATGTATTTGTATGTATGTGCATGTACATATATGTAATTACATGTACGTGTATGTGTGTGTACATGTATGTATATGTGTCTCCATGTATATGTATGTATATGTTTGAATGTGTATGTATGTGTATGATTCTGTATTTTTATGTAGGTGTATTTCTATGTATAGCTCTATATGTATGCGTATGTATTTAATGTGTATGTTTGGGAATATTTATATTAATATATCATTATATATCTAGAAAAGTCATTTTCTTTTCTAATATAAAATATATCACAATAGTATTTATATACATATACACATATACATACACGCAGCCATAGGAAGAATCATTTGGTTTTTCAAATGTAATTAATGAAATTTTATATAGAAATATATACACACACATACATATACATTTAATATTTTTTTAATATTTTAATTTTTTTAATATTTTTTATGTATTTTTAATTATTAATATTTAATATTTTCAATATCTTTTTAATTTATATAATTAATATTTATTCATTTTTTAGTAATTTTTTATTTAAATATTTATATAATTATTATTTATTCATTTTTAATTAGTAATTTTTTGTGATTATTTTTCATTTAAGTCTGATTTTTAATATTTATTCGTTTTTTATATTCATTCCTTTTTAATATTTTTTCGCGTGATATAATTTACATTATTTATTTATTTATTAATGTTTTTTCTAATTTATTCAATTTAAACATCAAATTTTATTAATTTTTAACATATATTCATTTAATATTATTTATTAACTTTTAATATTTATCTATTTTAAATATTTTATGCAATTTTTTATTATTTAATATTTATTCATTTTTAATGTTTATTCATTTAATATTTTGGTAATGTATTCTTTGTCTATAGTTATTAAAACATTTTTTAATATTAATATTCAATAATTTTAATATGTATATAATTTCTATAATTAATATTTTTTATTTTTTATTTTAATATATTTTTGTTTAAATCATTATACAACTATTATTTATTTATTATTAATTAGTAATTTATTATAAAACTCTTTTTTTAAAAGTGATTCTTAATATATTTTTTAATTTTAATGTTTATTTTCTTTTAATATTTCATTAATCTCAATAAGTAAAGTTATTCATTCATTTTTTAAATATTTGTGAAATTTATTCAATTTTTAAATATTTAATTCTATTTATTTTTAAAATTTATTCATTCATTATCATCTAAAATTTTTAAATACTTATTCACTTTTAATATTTTTGTAATTTATTCATTTTTAATATTTATTCCTTAGATATTTTTATAATTTATTCATTTTTAATATTTTCATGGAAGGTTCAGGAGCGGAGCATTCTCGGTCCTGAAATTTGTTAATGAAAATAGAAAAGCAGAGAAAAACTACGACACAAATCATGTGCACAGAGAGTACCAAAAAATACATTCGTGGAAAATAAGAGGCCCATAAATATTAAGGCCCAAAGACCGCCATTAATGCATGGCCCATCAGCCCACGAAAACAACCCAAATCCCCCTTGATACATGGTCGTAGCTCCACTGCATGATCTTGTGCAGTCACTATGAGCTTTCCTCCTAAGAAGACCCTTGTGCACCCAAAGGCCTTATGTCATCGTATTTTATTCTATTGAACTCTACATAGAGGACGTCGTTGTGCCCACAACATCACCACTCATGTGTCATTGATGCACTATCACTTCATTGTTTCACATGTTCCCCGAACCAATCTGTATCTCATACCACTGATAGTTGTAGTGAGAATAGTCCATATCACTCATTGGAGTCTCATACCATTGATAGTCACCATGATACACATATCCCACCAGAATCCCTTACCACTGACTGCCACTCAAGATTCATGCACCATCACCACCACCCCATGTGATAGCACCACCTACTATTTCCACCACATTCTCTTTTCCCTAATAATCATGAATGTGTGACAAAAAACAGAGATATTTTTCAACTTTTACGTCAACATTGCCCATAACCCCCTATTACAATCAAAATTATAAGCCAAGGCCTTTTTATTCGGTGGTATAGGCACCCACACACCCTTCTGATCATGTCTATACACTATGGATGAATTGATTCTCTGAAGATCTCCAACATCATTCAAAATCACTAAATTTAGGTAGTTTGATAAGGTTTAGTATCATGTTTTCCCTTATTCGTTAGAAAAACAATATTCCCCCTACTGTCAACTTCCTCAAAATTACCTGATACATAAAATAAATCTATCTTATTTTCTTATAGGATTCCATAATATCCAAAATAAACAAGAAAATTGTATCCACTCCTGAAAAGATAGAATAGTTCCTCCAAGGAATTGAGGGGAAAACCCCAGTCTTTAATATAAAGTGCAACTTGGGAATTCTCCAGGCATGTTGTAGATCATCAGATAGTAAAATATTTATCATCTAGTTAATAGAGCCCTAAATTTCTGAAAATATAATATCCAAATCATATGATATCTTTGGGTCATCTTGATTCTCAAAGATAGTACATCTTCCACCATAAATGAATAGTGTAGGGTTCTTATTGTTAGAGTTAGTTCCCTATAAATATCTTCACTGTACTTTATGATAAACTTGTATTCATAGTTTTTAATATTAATAAACTTTGTGTCCTATCATGATTGTTCTTCCTTGTAACATTGTATGTGATAATGTCCTGAGATTAGTTGTTGCACTAAAAGGACATAGCAGTTCCCCGCTATGACGAGAACCCAGAAGTGTTACAACACAATTCTTAAATATATGATCTACAACTGGATGATATCATTTGAGGGATACAAATGATACAGTCTATCAGGGGTGGAGACTCATAGGACTTTGAGGAACCTTCTAATGGTGTACGCACTTGGTAAAATCCAGTAAGATATTATGAGAATGAGACTCGTCAGTAGGAAATCCAAATTTATATGTGTTATTAGATGTTCCTATCTTTAGGCATGTGTATTGGTCCTTCTATTTTAATATTATTGTTAGTTTGTATTATGAGTAACCTACTATTATGTATTGATGAAAACCATGATGATAGATGTTCATGGAAAGTTAGGATGTGTTGGTTGTGTCACGAGTAATATTTCATTAACGAATAAAGTCAGAAAGGATTTATCCCTTCTGTTCTTTAACGAAAGTTAATATTTTAAACCCTTTATGGAAATGATATGGCCTAAATAAATCTATGGTCATGGATTTCTATAGTTATTTTCTATTACTAGAAATTCAAAGAAAGATACATCGAGCACATAGGTTGATGGCACCAGCATGCAACCTTCTTGATTTGAGATATCATGATAGAGGGATTATATTACATTTTATGTCTTTGTATGTGGAATTATGTCATTACAGCATTAACTTATGTATATATGGGAGACTGTGTATGTATCTATACACTATCCTTGGACTTTAGACTGCTTTGCCTAATTCCCTTAAAAAAGAGGCCTAGTGGGTCACACACTAAGTGTATCAAAAATCTTAGTTAAATATTATTATTATTATTTATTATTTAAAAAGTTGAATAATATTATTCACGTATATGGTTTTATAATTATTCATGTTTAGTTGATCGTATTTATTATGTCACTAGTTAATCGAGAGAATATAATGCAAGAGGAATATTTAATAAATATTTATTTTTTTGTTTAGTGAATATAATATTTATTTATTTATTGCTGAATAATGTAGTGATATTTATTTTATAAATAAATAGACATTATTCAAGGTATGATGAATATTATGGAGGAATGAAGGACCGAGATTTTAGGTCTGGTGAGAAAACAATAAATATTGAATATTATTTGATTAAATAATATTTAATAACAATTCGTAAGTTAAACTAATGTT